>CM069305.1:38120000-38720000 GCA_035609425.1 Epinephelus awoara | reverse complement strand
AAGCTTCTAGAAATTACTCACTCCCACAGTTTACTTCTTTCAACTCCTCATTTTTCTTTTGAAGCCGTGTGTAGCTGGCACACTGCGCCTCTTCTCTCCGCCTGGCTCATCTCTCTCTGGCTGTGTACTTGACAGTGTGGTCAGTATTGCTTTCAGCTTTCCCGCTGCCCCTGTCGAAGAATGGAGAGAAGCAGGCGACTCTGAATACCTCCTTAACATGTTTTACTCATATAGCTCTGGGGCTTGGAATCGGCTCTCTGTCTTCCTGTTTCAGTCTCTCCCTCCATCCATCACAATACAAAAGACATCTATCAGAGATTTTAGTTCACATTTAGAATTTATACTTACCAGGGGTGTAGGGGGAAATCGATACAGCATAGCATTGCAATATTTTATCGATTTTAGTTATATAAATTATTAATATCACAAATAAAAATAAAGGTTTTGGTTGCCTATTAAAATAATACATAAATTGCTTTTTCAATCCACTGAAAACATTTTGCTGCAATAAAAATGATTGAAGTTAGATAAACTTATTAGATGAAACAGTCAATAAAGCTTTCCTTTGAGAGCATAATTTGTAGTTGGAAAAGGGTAATAAATAATAATGTCAGGCAGAATATGTTATGGCAATATCCATATAGGTTATCGCAAAATGTTTAGAATCACAACAGTATTTCTGGCGCCCTGTAGCTCAGTATTTAGGGCGGGCGTCCCATGTACAAAGGCATCGTCCTTGCCATAGTGGCCATGGGTTTGATTCCAGCCTGCAGCCATTTGCTGCATGTCATCCCCGGTCTCTCTCCCCCTTTCCACACCCAATCTGTCCTGTCAGATAAAGGCATAAAAGACAAAAAATAATCACAATATTCTTCTATCATGATTTAAAGGTCCAGCATGATGGATTTAGGGGCATCTGTTGGCAGAACTTGAATATAATATTCATAGATAATAATGATAATAAACTTCATTTGTATAGCACGTTTCAAAACACAGTTACAAAGTGCTTTATGAGACAAATAAAATGGTATACACCATCCAGATAAAAACAACAATAAAAACATTGCACATAGGCTGAGACCAAATAAAACAAAGTGTGTAATAAAAATAAATAATAGATTTACTGTAAAAAGGCCTTCCTGTAAAAGTTTGTTTCGAGGAGTGTTTTAAAAGAAGACACAGACTTTGCTAACCTGAGTTCCTCAGGTAAATGCAACCTGGCAGCTAGATGCCACTAAAGCCCATCTTACAGTCCGTAGGCCAAATCTTTCCTGCACTAGGGTGCCTGGTGGCCCACCGACTGTTTTGTAATTAACAATGAAAATACATTGATTCATACTAGGAATTTTTTTGTACTTTGAATGTAGATCAGAGCACTCTGGTCCCAGAGTGCATACAAATGCATCGAAATAGAGCTTGTTTATTAAAAAATAATGCCAGAGCAGGATCCCTAGGGCGAATTTTCGTTTCCTAGGGCAGTAAAAGCGTAACCCACCCTCCTGTCCCTCATTGCATTGGATTGCTAAGGTTTAGGTAAGAGGAGTGAGATTGGTTAGGGCTAGGATAAGAATGTCAGGGTAAGCCAGTCAGTGACAGACCTTCTCTGTCCCAGGAAACGCAAATTCGCATCATGTGTACCCCCCGACAGAGGTCTGGGCTGAGCCCCAAATGTCCTCAAATCCTAGAACGACCCCTGCATACACCTGACCTGTTCTGGGCTGCTGCAACTTAATTTGCCTCTTGGCAAAGATGAGTGAGGACAGCAAATGTTGAAAGGTTAAAAAATGTGCAATTAATTTATTATACGTAGAGATAGATATTGATGGTTGTTTAATAATGGGTCCCTGGCCTCATTACGTTTTGCAAAAGTGGCCAACAAGTGTCTCTGTCCGACACACCGGACCTTTAAGTATTGTGATAATATTGGGTCATGGGCCCTCTGGTGATTCCCACCCCGAATACTTACTGCTATTGTTCATTATATGGTATCTGTGCCAGTCAGTGTGTCTTGTATGAGTCTCATCTTGTTTTATCTTTCTCAGTCAACCTGCGTGTCTTTTTTTTGCCATTTATCTTTCATGCATCTTGAAACTGAAGTACATGACCGCCCCCTAAGTGCCTCCGTAGCTCCCACACAGTAGACCACTCATATATCAAGCTGCAGTGACACCACTTCTGCAGTGGGAACATGTTTCTAAATTTTAATTTCTCATCTGATACGGAACAACAATCTGATCAGTTAACATTTATAAATAATTTACTCTTGAAACCTTGAGCTCTGACATCCTTCTGTTTGTCACCTGTGATAAAGACTAATTTAAATTACCTTATGGCTTCAGAGACCAGTGTCTGCTCTGGTGGAATGCTGTTGTTATGAAGCATGTTTTGGCCTCTTAAATCCAATGGAACAGAGAAATTTGTAGAGTAGAGGTGTCTTTATAAGCTCTGCCATTAGGTGGCAGTGTGTATCCACCATTTAAGTGATGTCACACAGCACTCAGTAACACAGCTTTTATATGTATTCCTGTAACCACCACCATTCCATTATACTTGAATTATTTATCATTATGTCTTTGATTAAAATGCATGTATGTTGTATGTTTTTCCCTGAAAGGTCTTTGCAGGACAGATTACACGATCAGGCATCAGTTCATCCTGTGAGCGACACAACTGAAATCATATAAGCTGTGTAACCATACATTTTACGTAACAATTTAAGCTGAAATTGTTACATGACATATCAGGCATGTCCCCAATGAATCTTACTGTCAGAGCAGTGTGTAAAAACCATGAGCGCTGCACTCAGTAACCTCTGCAGGCTTCAGTTTGATTGGCAGCACCTTGTACTCATGCTGATTTTTTTTGTCTTAATGAAACTGGATCGTAATGTAGGTTTTGTGTGTTTTGTGTGTGTGTTTTAGGGCCTGGTGTTCACAGCCTTAAGACCCGGCATGATGGGACACAGAGATGTGATGATCCACAGTCGAAACTCTGCCACCTCCACGCTGCGGCCCTGCCAGCCCACACTGCCACCCAAGTTCCTGCTCGCCGCCACGCCCAGGGTATGTGTGTGTGAGCAGCAAGTGGCCTGATGAAGGCTCTCTTGCATTCCTCCGTGTGTGTGTGTGTGTGTGTGTGTGCGTGTGTGTGTGTGTGTGTGTGTGTGCGCGCGCGCATATATGTGTGTGTTCTCGTCCGTGCAAGCATTTGGGTGGTCGTGGAAAGGGAAGAGGGAAGCGCAGTGCACATTGTCTTTGGAAGCTTTTAACAATGAGCAATTCTTATCTGTGAAGTGTGTGTGTGTGTGTGTGTGTGTGTGTGTGTGTGTGTGTGTGTGTGTGTGTGTGTGTGTGTGTGTGGTTCGGGTGTGGGGGGTGACCACCGTGGCTTCCAGCTGCATTTAAAACAAACAGAGCCTCTAAAAAAGGGCTTCTCACTCAGGTTGTTCACTAGTGGTTAAATTTCTCCTTGCCTCTATTCTCTTCACACACACACACAAGCACACACACAAGCACACACACAAACACACACAAACACACACACACACACACACACACACACACACACAACCTGCTGAGTCAGTAAAACCAGCCCTCATGCAGCCTCTGTCTCTGGTATAGATCTCCAGGTGGTACATTTCTCGTTTTTTCATTTATCGTTCCATAAAGCCACATGCAGAAAAAAGCAAATGTTTTCAATAGGAAAAAAAGTATTGCTCAGCATAAGTAATATAACACATAGTGTTTCAACATTCTTGTAACACATGAGCCTAAAATCTTCCCTCTCTCCACCACACAGTGTTTTCTTTTGTTTCAAATGTGGAAAACCTCATCTTCCTTTTTGGTTTCCTAGGTGACAGCAGTTCCCATGGAGCGTTATTGTGACGACCGCAGCGCTGAGTACGAGTGGCGGGTGACACGCGGCGGAGGGGGCACAGTTTTCAAACAGTGTTTCCTCTACGGCTCCCCTGAACTTGCCGCAGACTGGCGTGTGAGAGCCAACGCCTTTCACCCACAATGCCCCGGGGGTGTGATGGCCCTCTACCCACGACATGGATGGTCCTTCATCCGGATACCTGGTAAGGACTTGATGTTTGTGTGTTGTGTTTTACTGAGGAGTTGAGTTCCTGATGTGGTGAAGCCGTCGGTCAGGTGTGCAGCTGTGCTGGCTTACCTGATGCTAAGGAGCTAAAGCAGGGGTGGGATTTTTGTGGAGTAATCCGGAAGTCTGGATTTTCTGACTTGAAAAGGTTACTCAGGTGATACAGAAGAGCTTGAAAGACAGAAATAACTCAATACATTACATCTGCCTAATTTACAAGAGGGGACAAATAATTAAGAATTTGTCATAGACAGCGTTTCGTAAAGCTTACGAAGTTCGCACATACTGAAAAACCCACAAACTTAATGATTTTTTTAAGGGAGTCTGGTAGTTTTTCCCACAGTAAGGTTGTGCCCCAAACACACCGTGCTGTACGTCCATGAGGAAACTCAAGTAGCCTGTTCTGCTTTAAGGATTAAGCTCTCACTACCATCTTCATATCACTGCTGCATGGAGTGCTACATGATGGCAACCTAGAAAGAAAGATTGTGTATTAAATATCTGACTGCAGCAGCCTTTCTTAAGGGCTGATGATGCATATTAAGTAGCCATTTGCTTCTGTTTGTTTGAGAATGATTGGCGATTCAGTGTGAAGAGAGGACAGATGAAGACAAATTTGCCTCAGAGTAGATTCATTACATTATCTATCTATCCATTTTCGTAATCACTTATCCTGTTAGGGGTCACAGGGGGTGGAGCCTATCCCAGCTGACACTGGGTGAGAGGCAGGGTTCACCCTGGGCAGGTCACCAGACTATCACAGGGCTGACACATAGAGACAGACAACCATTCACACTCACATTCACACCTACGGACAATTTAGAGTCACCAGTTAACCTGCATGTCTTTGGACTGTGGGAGGAAGCTGGAGCACCTGGAGGAAACCCACGCTGACACAGGGAGAACATGCAGACTCCACACAGAAGATTATTTCCTGAGTCAACTGTTGACCAAGTCCAGTAGTAGACACCACAATTTGTGGTTTGTGTCGCCGTGGGAAAGGCAGTGACGTGCTAAAACGTAGCAGACCGTGTTTAGAAAGGACAGATGATGCTGTCAACAAAAAAGCGTTTTGAGTGTGAGTCATATTTTAACTGGCAGTTTTATCACACGTGGATATCCAGTTTTTGACTGAAGGGTGATTTAGTGGCCCGTGGGAGAATAGACAGAGGCCAGCGTAGGGTCAGCAGGGCAGAGCGGGGCACATCACCCCCCGTCCGTCTCTGCCTGTCTGTCCGTCTGCCAGCCGGCCCGTCCCTCACTATCTAATGGAACTGCTGTGATAAAGCGCTTCTGGTGAAGTTCACTCACATAAACGCATACCAGAAATTTCCACTAAGGTGTGAATGCAGGACGGAGTGTGTACGTGTGCGTACAGGCGCTTTTATCAGAAGAGCTTCGGCTCGTGGAGTTAAGGGTCAGCTGGTGCAGAGTGGGAGCTGATTCGCTGCCAGGGTTCAGATGACTGATGGATGTTCAGGGTGAGAGAGGCCATTACAGTTTTACAGACAACACTTCCCTTCTCACTGACCCGCTCAGCCCCTTCTACGCCTGATAAACTGTCTCTGTCGTGGATTTGATGACTGCTCTCTTTTCGTTTTGTGCGGCAGGAGAAGTCCCTGGCACAGAAAATGGACGTGTGTGTCCTTTTATATTCATTGGATGAGCCTTTAATACACTATTGTTGTGGTTTTAAGACACAACTTTAACATCCCTTAACATGATATAAAATCCCTTAAATACTATAGATACTCTTTCACAGATTGCATTATTGTAACGCTTAATTTTTTCCTTCTACCCATCTGTGTATACATGTGCTTGTGAGAGTGTTTGTGTGTCAAAGTGAGAAACAAAACAAGTATTTGTGTGTCTGTGTGAGAACAGTCTGAAAGCTCTTGTGAAGTTATACGGAGGCAGACAAAGCGAGGAAGTTTAGCTACTGGTCATTGTTCAAGTGCTCAGTTAGGTAACACTAATAGATGGTCCGTCTGTGTGTGTGTGTGTGTGTGAGTGTGTGTGTGTGTATGTGTGTGTCTGTGTACCATCGGGTCCATTCAGGGAACTGCGCAGCGCTCACACGGGGCCTGAGGTGTCTCTCACCTCTCCCCACACACTCTCCCACGCTCAGCGGCGTTGGCTTTCTTCACACGCAGCCCGTGGACAAGCCTCACCTCTGTCTCTCCCGCTAACAGACAGCACCGGGCGCTGATCTGAAATCAGTATCTGGCCACAGCCTCTCAGTCCGTCTGGTCTCCCACTTCTTTCTCAGCCTCAGTAGGAAGGAAGTGACCCAACACTCCGGCACCCGTCCTCCGCTGAACACATTGTTGCCACATCAAGGCCAAGATATGTACAGTAGCCCAGCTGAAGTTTCCCAGCCTCCCTCTCCTCTGCACTCCCAGCCCCACACCTTTCAGAACAAATGGCAGAGCTGAATAACTGTTTGTTTTGAGCGCCATGGCGTGAGTACGGCTGCCCACTGATATCGACGGAGGAATCTAATCAGAGGACTTATTAAGAATCGCGCCATAGGAAAAAACAATCGAGGCTGTAATGTCTTGGGCCTTAGATTTGTTCGTTTTTGGTGTTGTGATGGCAGAGTTTCCCTGGAGGAAAGATATTTCTCATTCAAAAAAGAATGAATTATCTGCTCCATGTAAAAGGGAGAGTTCGGACCTTTTGAGATGGGGTTGTATGACGTACTTATCTATCCATAGATGTCAGTCAGCAAGCCCCCAGTTTGGAGAAGCAGGCTGCAGTACTGACAGGGAAGCTAAGAAATGTACTGCTGTGGATGAGGGTCAGCAGCAAAACGTTTTTTAGACGCCTAAAAAAGTCCCATCCATCCACTTTCATTGCTTATCTGAAGCCAGGTTGTGGGGGCAGCAGTCCAAGCAAAGCACCCCAGACGTCCCTCTCCCCAGCAACACTTTCCAGCTCCTCCTGGGGGACCAAGGCGTTCCCAAACCAAAAGAGATATGTAATCCCTCCAGCATGTTCTGGGTCTGCCCCGGGGCCTGCTACCAGTGGGACGTGCCCAGAACACCTCTAACCCTATATTGAGAATATGGTCATCGCTTTACCTCGCTGTCAGACAGCCCTTTCCTCTGGTGCTACATTTTCTCAAGAACTTCGGTCTTCCCACACATAAGCCCAACTATGCAGCTCACTGTATTACGCCTTTTCGAAAGATTTCAGAGATGGTGCGAGCATGTGTTTCCGTGCTGTTGAAATAAATAAAACAGCTGTTGCTAGTTACACTGAATAGAAACATCAAGACGTCACCTGCAAGATTGAGACAACTCGGTGCTTGCAGTAAACATTCCTCTCAAGAGGATTGATTTAGTAAATCCCCCACCAAATAAGAACCTGCTGTGCCCAACCATCAGTTGAAATTTTGCTAAATACCTACAAATAAATTAAACAACTTACCAAACAACCAGTAAAGCATGAAGCGCTGATAGCTTCTGATTCAGAGAGATCCAGACCACCTCGGGAGGTTAGAGTTAGGTTCGCTTTAAGTCTGTGGTGCGGTTAGCTTAGCCTGTGCACTGTGGACACAAAGCATTCCAGGTTCACTCTGCTCTTTGCCATTGTATTTAGCCCTCTAGATCACATGATGCGACTGCTCTGGGATGCCTGACAAAATAGACAAAACCACATCAGCCTGTAACGTTTGCAAGGATGCAGGACGAGGAGTAGTGTGGTCCATGGAGGATCCTGCACGTCTCCAGATGTGGAACGTAGAGTACATCAAACGGCGACAGTCTACGCACAGAAACACTAAGGTTCTCCTCCAATTGTAAGTTCATCTGAAAGTGAGGGGCTACAAAAACTACATCAGTATATATCATATATAGGCTATAGTGTGCACTCAAAAAGAACTGAGTCCCCTCTCTGTTGGTCCACTTTTTGGTGCACTTTAAGAAGACCGAGTTCAGTTTGTGTAAAAAGGACTATATGTGAAAACACCCTAGGTCCCACTCATGGCAGCAGCTCTGCGGGTCTGTGAGCATGCGTTAACAGCTTCCACAGTTAGCTTGTGCTCTGTTCGGCCCCCAGTTTCCACAGAAGTTTCCCCTCTCCCCTTCTTGGCCTGTTCAGTCTTTGCCTCTGCAAAAGTTCTTCTACTCTTTACTCTAGTTCACAAAGTTATTCCTTTGTCTCCACAGTGAACAGCATTTTGTCACCGCTGTCATAATCACTCCGTTTTTCATTGTCATGTATTTGTTGTCTGTTCCATAAACCGCTGAAAGTCTGACCCAAACAGTTGACCTGTGGTGTAATACAGTGCTCGGCGCAGAGGGGCTTATGGATAGGAATATGTAAGGTGAGAAGCAAAGAGCTGTCCACTCTGACTTGTATCGCTGCTGCCCTCGTCTACAGCAGTATATTGCATAGCTCCCATTGTGGTACTACTGTCTGCCACCCCAAACTAAGGGTGTGCCAACTGCCATTAATTTAATAACACTGACTACAGATAAGTACCTCATACAGCCCCACTTCAAAAAATAACTTTCCGAACCAGACCATCCCTTTAATAACATGATTATTGATGATTATATGATACCCCAGCGCCTGATCACAGAGAAAGCAAGACGCTTGCAAAATTGAACCCAAGCAGTCATCCAGTCGGAGCCACCAGGACCCAGCGGGAGGCTTTGACTATAATGAGAGACATTCCAGGTCTTGTTTGTTCGCTAAATTGCTGCAGTCCTGCGGTCTCCCCTCTTTCACTTTCCGGAAACTTCACATACGGACAAATTTCATGCCAAGAAATGTTATGCATCAGGTTAAAAATCGGTTTCAAAGAAAATAGTGTTGCGTGCTGTTGGGTTTTATTTGCAGAACATTCCGATGCGACGCAGAAATAACCCCTCTCGCAGTGTCTGTGTGGCCCCTGTGTCGCTTTCGGTAATTAGAAGGAAGCGTTCCGCAAAATGACGGCCTTCTCACTGTAGCCCCGACTGTTCCTTGCTTTATTGTGAGCTGGGAATTGACTGTCAGGGGTGTGTGTGTGTGTGTGTGTGTGTGTGTGTGTGTGTGAAGGAGACGGTGAAGGGTTTTATTTATGTGCGGCGTCTTGCTGTGCAACTTGTTTTTTAATGACTATATTTGAATGCGTGTCCGTGTGTGTGCGCCTGTGTATCAATTAGACTATGAGAGAGAAAGAGAGGCCAGTCAGGTCTGGCCCAGCAGCCCACATCAGGCTGTGGGAAATACAGTTCTGCCTTCCTGTCCCTTCAAAGAAACTCTGCTCTCCAGCAAAATGGCAGGAAGCTTCCCCGGGCCCTCTGATAGACAGGCACAAAACAACACAGACGGCCAGCCTCACCACATCACCGTCTGACTCTGCCCCTCTCAATCTGCATTAAACTGGCACCGCTAAGCGTCTGCAGAATTCACCCTTTTTCTTTTTTTTAATTTTTTGGCAGCAGAGGAAAAAAACAAAACAAAACATCTCGCCAAGTGTGTAAAAGGATAGAGATGTTTTGATTTCCTAGTCCAATTTATGCCTATTAATGTGTCCACAAGATGGAAAAAGTGTGTTCACTGATACTTAAGAAACCTGAATCTCAAAGCAGACTGAAGGGGGAGACATTAGCCGCAGTATTCCTCTGTGATCATATCTTATGAGCATGGAAGCCAAGTAGTATCTAGCTCCCTCTGTCCCTTAGCCAGCTAGCGTTCATCTGCGGTGTGTGTCGAGTCAGTGCTGGCCAAGGGTAACTAGCAGTAATCTATCTTAATGACAGAGTTCGCAGTGGGCTGCTGTGGTGTGGTGAGATTCCCCCCGCGACTGTCTGTCTCTTCCCCTGCTTAACGACTCCTGGAGCACCCAGAGAAGTGCTCCTCTTGCATGTTTGAGGGGAGACAGTGATGTATTTGCAAACATGTTCTATATATAAATGTACACAGTAAGTCTATCACTTGCTTCCTGTCATGAGAAATCACACAGATGCATTTTTGAGCTTTGTGGGAATGCGTGTTTGTCAGTTGGCTCCCCTCCAGAGCTCAAGGGTGGGAGATACAATGCTGTAGATGCATCTGTAAAGCTTCACAAAGCCCGAACAAGATGCTAGAATCTCCTGTTCTCTGTCAGCCTCCTCACATCACCTCCCAGCTTCCAGAACCTCCCGCTGGCATCTGGCTCTCAGCTACAGCGAGTGCGGGCGGAGAGGAAATTAAGTTTAAGTCCGACTTTTGTCGATACTGCAGAAGCAGCAAAGTAGTGTCGGGCTAATATTTCCATCATCAGCGGTGGCGAACAAGTGTTGCCCATTGACTTATTGATTGCACAGTGTAATGTATCATTATACAGTGAGGGGCTTTCGATCGTTGATTCGACCTGCTCTGTGGCCCCCCATCTGTCTCTCTTTCTCACATAACCACCCATCTATCTTCTTTCATCAGCTCTTTTTTTTTTTTTTACATTCTGCAATCTCGCTGCTGTCCGTCTCTTCATTTTAGCATCTGGCCCGCTTCCCTCCCCGGTTAGGGCGGCTCCGCTCTTGGCTTTTGGCAACAGCAGCGGCGGCAGCAGCAGAGGGGACAGGACAGGACAGAAGACTGTAGTGGCGTATTAATGAAATTAGCGCCGTAGTTGGTTTGGGAGTATCAGGCGCCAGGCACCAGGGCTGGGCCGGGGTTAATTAGCTGGCAGCAGGCCTCTAATTGGGTCAGGACCGTGTCAGGCCCCTGGCTCTGGCCCTACAGGGATTGGATTACACTGTCGGGGGACAGACAGTAGGGGGAGGGAGAGAGAGGGTGTGTAAGGGAGGAGGGATGGATGGAGAGGGAGCTGAAGGGCACAGTGGATGTGGTGGAGAAGGGGGAGAGAGGAGGGACATGGGAGTGTAGCTTAATCTGCCAGCAGGAGGTAAGGAGAGGAGGAGATGGGGAGGGCTGGCCGGGTGAATACCGCTGTTAGACTGGATTGGATTTAGGCGAGTGGCGGAGGAGGGGGGGTGCTATGAAAGGGGGGCAGGGCAGGTGGTGAAGCTTGATATGTGTATCCATAGCAACAGCAGAGTGGTGTGACACCACATGGGATTTGCTTGTGTTTTGGGGTGTGGTCTGAGCGCAGTCCTTGTCCTTGTCAGTCCACGATTAGAAAGTTGTTTTGTGTCCGTCTCAGTGCATTTTAATCTGAATTTTAATTTTGTTACTCACATTCAGAAACTGATTTATCATGCCTGTTTGGTTTTTGTGTGAGGGTCCTTTTGTTTTGCCATCAGCTTTATATGATATGACTGAATCATGAAGTCATTTAAAGGGACAGTTCACCCCTAAATCATAAATACATATTTCTCTTCTTACCTTTGGTGCCATTTGGTGCCCTCTCTCGTATATAATGGAACTAGATGGCTCTCCACCCACACATTTTTCCTCAGTTGAGAAGTGTTCACTCAAGAGTCCTGCACTGTGGGTGTCTGGGCAGCTATGGACCCTGTGCACCGCGTGGTGGTCATCTACACAGAAAGACCACTTGGGACTGGTATGGGACAAACAGTAGAGTCGTTTAAAGGGACAGTTCACTCCTAATAAAAAATACATATTTTCCCTCTGACCTGTAGTGCTGTTTATCAGTCTAGATTATTTTGGTATGAGTTGTCGACTGTTGGAGTTATCGGCCGTAGAGATGTCTGCCTTCTCTCCAGTATAATGGCACTCAGCTTGTGGTGCTCAAAGTGCCAAAAAATACATTTGAAAAACTCAACAGCAATGTCTCTTTCCAGAAATCATGACCTGGTTACTCAAGATGATCCACAGACCTTGTTGTGAGCAGTTTCATGCAGGAACTTGTTTTTTTTCTGCCGTACTTCACCCATCTTCTCATGGACGAGAGGCTCGTGCTTATGACAGCAGGAGACGTAAACATTAATTGCATCCTCAGCTGAGCTGTGATATTAGCTAGCTCAGCCTAGCAGTAGATTCACACTTCCCTCTGAGCGGTGATACAGTTGGCGGGTGTTGTTTGGTAGAAAGAAAATAGTTCCCCCATGAAACTAGGTGCATTTACATGGACCATAATATTCCACTAATAATCAGAATAATAGCCCAATCAGAATAGAAATACCTAACGTAGTCACCTCAGTCGCATGAGACCGGCCCAAGCGGAAGGAGTTTTCAGTTAGGTTGAAAATGGTGTAAACCTTTGATAACATATAATATTATGATATTCATTCAACAGGAAAATATTCGTACCTAATAGCCATATAAACCCTTAAGCAGAGTGTTTCTCACTGGTTGGCTTAAATATATTCTTTCTGCACATAATTCCATCATCTCTATTTACTGTGCTTTTTCAGATTTTGTGTGTTGTTTTTGTGTAGATTAAATTCTTCTTTTTTTGTGTGTGCATGCAAATAGTTATGCTAGCTGTGTACTTTTCACGGTGTGGCTCACACAGTCACTTTGTCTCTATGATTTCTGTCTTGTTGTATATTGCCCTTGTGAAGCACTTTGTGACCTGTGCCTGCGAAAAGCGCTTTATGAATAAATTTTACTTGCTTACTTCCATTTGTTGCACTATATGGAAGTAGCATTAGGTGATGTTGCTGCACATGACATGCTGCCGCAACTGTTTCTACCTGCTGGTGATTTTGGCAGAATTGTTTATAAATTCAAAAATTATTTAGAGCTCTACTGGTGCTACACTCATACGTGAGTGCTCTTTGATTTTGAAGCAGTGGTCTTATGTAATATTGTTGTCAAAGGCTGCAGTGCGGAGACACTGGACCTGACAACTATCTTTGCAGTAGCAGTAGCTGCACATGAGACATTTAGGGAGTGACGCTAAACTGTAACGTCTGCCGAAAGTCTGCATGTGACATGTTGAGGGGACATCTGTAATTTGTAGGTACAGAAAACCTGGGCGCACACCTGCACTACCTACCACTAAATTATATTAAGTGGTTGAACCACTTTTCCTTCTATGCTTTATTTTTTCTCTTAGGTTGGAAACAACGCTTCTTCTTATATTTCCAGCAGATCAGACACTTCACAGTGGGCAGCACTACTGTGTGCAAGTGAAAAAATGTATATTCTGATTAAATGATTCGGGGAATGTAAACACACATCTTATCAGATCACTTTATTTAATGTTCATGTAAACGGTTCAGTTGGAGTCTCGTCAGAATTGGATTAAAGAATTATTGTCCATGTAACTGTTGAAACTGCTCACAACAAGGTCTGTGGATCATCTTGAGTAACCGGGTTATGACTTCTGGAAAGAGACATTGCTGTTGAGTTTTTTTAAATGTATTTCTTGGCGCTCTGAGCTCCACGAACAGAGTGCCATCTCGTTCCATTACATTTGAGAGAAGGCAGACATCTCCACAACCGATATCTCCGACACTCTGCAACCCACACCAAAACAATCTAGAGTGATAAATAGCACTACAGGTAAGAGGAGAAATATGTGTTTTTGCTTTGTCCCTGAGCGCCACACGAGACAGATGTATAGACAAATCCATTTTAAGCCTTCTAAGCTCTCCATAATTCATGCTACACGCACGGTTACTACATCCAGTTTGCTCACATTTATGACCAATGGCCATGCATTTCACTGCAGCCACACGTAGCTTATAATGTAAGCCATAAGTGTTATGTTGGAATGAGTGAGGCCACCAAAGCCCTCCCGAAATCGCAATTATTCATTTTCTTGGCTTGGCTTTATAGGCTATGGCAGCGATATTTAGAAAAAGGGATTTTCTGTATGCAGCACTAAATGTTTTGAACTCAGCCACCTCTCTCTGTCTGTAAGCCACATCGCTGGGCTTTGGGGAGTTTGGAGAGTTGCAGGGGTGGGATATTTTTCTAACAGTCTCGTCGTTTCTGTTGGACATCTGTTTCCCTGCTTCCTTTTGATTATGGAGCATCTTTTTGTACCAGTCGTTTGAATGCCACAGAGTTTCGAATATGTCAGTGATCATATGGTTAGCTCAGTGAGTGCACAAAGATTAAAATGTCGGCGATATCATCAGTGTAGTCAAATATCAGGAGGTGGCCTGCTTAAGGAGAAGAGCAGCTCTCCTATTAATGTTCTCCTTCCTAATCCAGGCATAAACAAAAGGATTACTCTGACTGACATGTCTCTTCATACAGAAATAATAGTATCCAACTGCTTAAAATGGGATTTTCAGATTTACAGTTTATGCCCTTCAAGAATTAGATTAAACACATACAACGTTCAGTCCTGTTTGGCCACAGAAATCCTCAGATAGGGGCTTTAACCCATCTTCAAACATGACATCGGAGTCTGGAGGCTTAAATATAATCTGCTAAACAGAAACAGATTGGTGGCAGGGGTTGAGCAATATTGCCTTATATGAGCATTTGCATCTTTGCCAAGTGGTGGTTTGTGTCTGGGTGGTTGGCAGTGTGGCCCGCGGCTCTTGGTCGGTGCCCTTGACTGAGCAGCGGCCCTGGTTAGACTGGCACCTGCGGTGAGGAGGCCCACGTCTGATCTTAACCACGACATCACCGCTGCCGCCACCGTGCTAATACCGCCTCGCTGTAGCCGGAGCCACCACAGACCCCCTTCACTCTCCGTCTGTCCCTCTCTGTCTGGGCCTTTTTCTTTTTTCTGCACATGTCTAATCGTCTGCGGGTCTCACGCTCGCTTCCTTTTACTTTTCAATTCATCCACTTTCTTGACGCCAAGGCCAATTATAGGCCTTTGATGGCAGGATACAGTGTTTGTGTATCTCAGGGATTGCGGTGCCGTGGTCTCTTGGTACATACTGAATTGAACCACAGAAATGCGTAACGACTGCCTACCTTACAATAAATCTATAGTTAAGTTGGATCTGCTTCAGATTTAGTTTATTGTCTCTTGCTATTAGTGTATTATGAGTATCTTTTATTGTCCCCCTATGTTCTTTTTTACGTCTCTTTCTCCATCTCTGAGTTTCACAATTTTAGCCCGATTCATGTCAGTTATTTTTATTCACTCTGAGATTGTGACCAGGAATGAAAACAATAGTGAAATGCTTAAATACATTGCCTGCAATACACCAGCTGTCTGGAGGACAACCAAAAACAAGTTAAATGAAAGACATAAATATAAGTTTGATTCAGGCTACATCCACACAAAGATGTTTTAAACCCACAACGACTGCTACGTTTATGCCTAGCGTCAACACTACTCTGGCATTTTGGAAACCCCAAATCAGAGACCCTAGAAAATGCTGCTGATCATGTTTCAGTTAGAAAACTCCAGGATTGCGTTTTAGTCTGGACCAGTGGAGACGGAGACTTCTGACAGTGATGGTGCAGACACCCACCTTCACCTCCTGTTTGGGCCTTATCAGTCACGACCATGGATGCATAAAGAGAAGTGGATACAGTGTTGGAGGTAGTCCTGTTCATTCCTGTGAAAGTTGCTCAGTGGGTGTAAAGCCAAAAACATTGTACATTCCCATGTACAATTACCCAGATCTTCTGCATCATTCGGCCCATAGAGCAGACGGATGAGAGACTTCCGGCTACTTCCAGTTAAGCCCTCCGCTACCTTGAATGGGATCAAATGATTTATTGGTGCAGCTCTTCTAGACTTTCAAGATGTCATTGAACCGAGTGGATCAAATCCTGGTAGTAACAAGAGTCATTTCTTCTCTTTCACAATGTAAGTCCATGGAAAAAAGTCTTTCTGGGCCCAGTGGCATCATGTGACAGGCCCAGAAGTTGGTGTCATATAGTTTTGCTCCAATGTCAAAGTAGTCTCTATATACAGACTCTACATTCAGTGAATGTAGAGTCTGTAGGCAAACCCCGGAGATCTTGCCTCTGGAAGAAGAGCGGAAGAGCCCTGGTTTCCGGTTGTAGGCTGTTTGTAGTCCGCATGATATTGATCAATCACGTTTGAGCCGGCTGCAGTTGTTAAACGGTCCGTGCGGTGAACTAACAAGGCGGAACATAACTGGCGTCACTGCAAACTCTGAATCCATCGCAATGGTTCAGCATATTTACTTATATATATAAACGGAAACGGAAATTCGCCTCCTCAAACCGGAATGCCAAAAAAATCAGGGGTCTCCCCCAGTGGCTGTTTTCACCATCTGCCGGAAGTCAGACGCCGAATACAGCCGATGGGTTCCAAGAATGATGTCAAAGTGGCTTCAAAGTCTGGCACACTTCCTGGAGGCCTCGAGCCAAAATATTGTAGCTAGATCTGCACACCGTTTGTGGTTTCATCTGTCTTGTGTCGGTAACGTTCCTCCTTCCCATTGATGTGGCTTCCTCCATCGATGGATACTGCTCTCGATATGCTGCTGATTTGCTTTGTAAAGACTCCAATCTGTTTTCTGCTGCCTTGACAGCATCATACATCACGTGTTTTGTTGGTTCGAGCTTCTTAAATGTGAGAACTTCCCGCTTTTCTTTGTCACATGATAGTAAATGAAGAGTCTTTTGGTTTTGGGCATTTAGTTGGACAATAGAAGCAAATTTAATATTTCACCTAGGGTTCTGGGAAATTGTTATTAAAAGCATTTTCCACATTTCTTGAAATTTCTTACACAAAACAATAAATCGTGAAAATAATTGGCATTTTAGTCACTAATGAAACTAATCATTAGTTGCAGCCCTATATGTACCGGCATGCACCTGCCAAGTGTGTGCAAATGGTCATGTGACGTCCTCCTATGATGACATCACATTTTGGGTTTACTGGACCTGATACTTCATTCTACTTAACTCAGACCTGTTGTCCTTGTCTGTGGACATTTTTTTGTGCCATCTAGTGGCAGTAAGAGCACAATACACTAATCCATGTAAAAACAAGATGGCAGCCATCTCTGTCAAGTCAGTCTGCAGCTGATCCCGACACAAAAGTGAACAAGGTCCAAACCTGATCACATATTATTGTTGAAACATGTTTATTTATGATTAATAATATTTGTAGTTTGATATGACAACACGTGACCAATTTCAGCAACAGTAACAAGCTAAGACGCTGTTAAGTAGGCAGTACTCTTGAAGATATTGGGGCTTTGTCATCGTCTTGTTTGAGGACAATGGGACTTAATTGTTGTTTCAAACAAGAGTTCAGGTCTCGGTGTTTTAATATGGATGGAGATTATTTCTGTAATGGTGCTAAAAAACTTGTGTGTACAGAGATCATTTTTGTTTTAAAATGAAAACACATGTGGCTTCAGAACTCATCTTGTCAACACTTTCGGACTGTGTGACCAGGGCCGAACGTATTTGACAGGTTGACACCAATCCACAGTGACCTGTAGGTGTGCTCTCCAATACCTCCCCAGAGTGTTTCTCTTGTTCATCTGTTCTATTAGTTCCTCTTTAACACCTCTACAGGCCCTGACCTCTTTTTGGAGGGGCCGCACTAAAGGGTCACAGGTCAGGGTTCAGCCTGAGTACACATTAGCATAGAAAGCTACTGGTAAGAAAGTGAAGAAAGATCCAGTTTGTGAGTCTTGTTGGATCAACAAGCATACTTTAGCACATGTGATTGTCTTTGAGCAATGATTTCATATCCGGGTTTTGCAGATATTGTGGCAGGAAGTTGTCGTATGCATGTATTATCACAGCCTCAGTTTAAATCTTCCGACCTTGTGTTTTGGATTTATGGAACGTGACTTTAACGCAGTTGGTTACATTACGTTGACAAAGCAAGGAAATAAGACTGGGAAATATTTATAAGCCCAGGTTTTCACTGTACAAAAGGGCTTGGGAACAAGTGTCCAACTCGAGTGAGGCAGCCAAGTCCGACTCTCCCACAGGGACTCTCTTGTAACCCCGGCCCGACCCTGTCACCCGACCCTGGACCTGGCCTTAGGTTCTCCCAGCTCAGGGTCACGACCCCTCAGTCAAACACCATAGTGTGCCTGTCACCGGGTCGATGGCGGCCCCGTCCCTCTTCTCATTCTGCCATTGTGCCAGATGACGTTAATTCCTCATCAGCTGGACACGGAGGGAACCACTTCACCAGCAGACCCAGGGTCAGATTGCTCCCCATTTGCTCTCCTTGGTCTTTTGAGGGCCGGAGAACACCTGACGTGTTGGCAGGAACGTGACCAAGACCAACTGCTGGGCCTATTTGTTCGTCTTTTTGTGCCATTGTGTGAAACAGAGTGTAAATCACTCTTCTCACAATTTCGTGTTCACTCTTTCTCTCTGGTTCATTCTGTGTCCCACTCTCTCTGCTCTCATCAGCAGTCAGTCAATAAGGGCACATGCTTTATTTAAACAATCACCAGATCAGGGACAGATTTAGGAGGATTGATCCCCAGGCTGATCCGCTCTGGTGAAAGGGTCTTTATCCTCCAGAATACAGTCTTATCGAAGACTTGTATTGATTAGGGAAGAGTTAATAACCTCTGAATTGATCGGGCTTCCTCTCTGTGTTCTGCCAGTGAGCAGATGTGTCACATTAAGATATTATGTTAACACAGTAAATATTTGCAGTCGGGGAAAAGACATGACAAGCATTGAGCGTTGATTTCTGTACATGAGGAAGTTCATTCTGGTAAATGATAGTATGTAGGTATTTTTTAGGTGTTGTTAAAGGGGACTTATAATGCTTTGCCATATTTCTTTGTCTTGTATATAGTATAGCTACATGCTAAGGTCTGGGAACATGTAGACGTGGTTGCTGATGTTGTAGATTTCTGCTGGAACACATGCGGTTGTGTTTAGAAGCTTTTATATTTGATTTTTCCCACTCATCAAGTCTCACTATTCTCCATTACAGTCAGTTCACAGCTAACATGCATGTAGCTACTTGCTAACGTCGGGGAAACATGAATCTTGGTTGCCGATGTTATTAACGTCTCACTGGATTTGGATCATATTCCTGCTGAAACATGTCTGGCTGTGTTTAGAAGCTTTTATTGGTGATTTTTTCACAGTAAGAATTCAGCTATTCTTCATTCCCACCTGCAATGATGGTGCAGAGAGATATGGAAGACCCGCAAATGCTGACCAATCAGAGCAGACCAGGGTATTTTGGAGGGGGCCTTAATGACACATTAAGACCGAGCTTTCTCCCATAGAGAGTGAATACAGGTGTTCCAGCAAAGACAATTTGAGGAAAATAAAGTGTTTTTTGAACATTAAAGTATGTAAAATATTGTCACACCCCCCTAGAGGGCATAATTACATTTCTGTGCTGAATATTACGAGTATGTAAAATGAGTCGGGTTTCTCCAGGTACTCTGACTTCCTCTCACAGTCCAAAGACATGCAGGTTAGGTTAACTGGTGACTCTAAATTGGCCGTGTACCCCGTCTCTCGCACAGTGTCAGCTAGAGGGCAGAATGAAATGTTTGTGCTGGATATTCCAAGTATGTAAAATGAGTCTCATCAGTCTCTCACTATCCAGGTAGTTTGGGTTTTCACCTCTCTGTGTCCTCAACTTTCAGATAAGGAGAGCCTGATCACGGAAAGTGGCAAGCTCCACACCTTGGATATCCTGTTGAGTCGGCTAAAGGCCCAGGGACACAGAGTCCTCATCTACTCTCAGATGACCCGCATGATAGACCTGCTGGAGGTATACACGCACACACACACACACACACACACACACACACACACACAAACATACACTGGACTCTCGAACTCTACTTCGGAAATAATGTTGTTTCAGTAGTGCCATAAATGAAGACTTTAGAAGCGTTACACAAGAGTCAACTGTGTAACACATTCACACACACACACACACACACACACACACACACACACACACACATGAATCAACTACAAAGAATTATTGTTAGTAATGTTGTTCACTGGAAACACACCTTTAATGTGTCATTTGCATATATCTGTGTTGTTCTAAGCCAGTTGTTTAACTGGTCTGCTTCTGCCGGCGAGGTATTGAGCTCCAGTACCTCTAATCAGCCTGCCTGTCCCTCGTTAGTGCACTCATTAGACGGCTAATTAACAGGTCAGGGCTAATTAGCGGGGTCTCATCTGCAGGGGACGCAGCCAGATGGGAGGGATGACTGGAAGGGGTGAGGAAAGAGATGAGGTGGAGGGGAGAGGGGGAGATGGGAGTGGCAAGGGGCCTTGGGGTTAGAAAGAAAAGAAACTGTGCAGAAGACAAAGGTAGTTTGAGGAGGCAGAGGGGCAGAAAAGATGGGACCAAATGAGGAAGGATCAACACGAAGCCAGAAATGAGAAATGCCAGAGTGATTTTTAGGGATTCTTATTGTATCTGCATAGGACAAATGCTGCAAGCTGTTTGGATGACCCAGAGTCAATGCAGATACGTCATTTTTTGCTGGTTATGATCTGTTTTGATGTCAGGGGGCGAACAGGTTGGAGGTTAAATAAGTCTTAAAATCTGCGTCACCACTCTCCATAGGAAAATAACAGTGCAAAGCAATCCTGCCAGTTGATCATGTGTCGACAGCCTCGGTGCAGTGCTCTATTGTTGCCTCCATATTTGTTGCAAACATCACTATGGAGCCAAAAGTTTCTGGCATGATGTCACTGGGAATTCCTTCCCCATTCACACGGTGCAGTACTGTTTCCACAGCCAAATCTTTTGATGGCAGATGGACCCAGCCCAGGTGGTTAAGGACTGTCTTCCTGCGTGTCTGGGAAACAGTGGGAATGCCTGGTGTTAAAGGCCCTAGGAAAAAAAGCAATGGTGACAAAGCTCGAGATGGATCAGATAATGCAGGCTCGTTAAGTTTTGCAGTAACCCTTTCGGTCCCAGGAAACTTTTTTTCTCCTGACTGCCAGTTATGTGCTTCGTGAGGTCTCCTTTGAGGTCTCCATTGCGATGGATTCAGAGTTTGCAGTGACATCATCTTTTTCAGAATAACTGGGATTGTTTTAAAATGAAGACTTAAGTGAATTGATTAGTTGCAGTCGAGATTTATACATGAAGAGTTTGGGTTTGCATTAAAAAATGTACAAAATCAAGGTAAATTATAAGCATAAATTTATTTTTATAAATATAAGTCCTAAGAAGTCATTAAAGAGTCTTAAATTTAGATTTTTGTGGGGTCTTAATTTCCGCCAATATTTTATCTAATTTCATATATCCATCTTTAATGTCTCTTAGTTTAGACTGTCCGATCAAATAAAGGCAAAAAGACACTAAAAAACAAAAGAAATTGCAACTTCTTTGAGCATATAATTAACTTTGAGTAGCTTCTATTCAGTTTTTACTCAAATCAAACCAAGTCACTATCTCTCTCACTTCACAACCAATGCAAAGAGGGGTTACAACCACGTGTGATAGTTAAGTTGCAGTATAGAATCCATGCGTAACTCGCGCTGACTTGTACCTTTACCTTAGATCTGTTTTGCGTTTCCACTGCAGACAGTTCTCCAAATGGAGGCGGGGTTGAAATCGCAGAGTAATAGCCGCATCGCCATCCAGGCCTCACTGTATTTCCTCTTTACCCACGATGCAGAGGAACATCTGCACCTTGTTGATCGCCAAGGAGCAGGGTTGCGCTGAAGGATTTACTTGCGCAATTGATGGAATATTTAAGAATAGCTTATTTGTGCATCGAGTCCTTGTTGAGCAGGCTTGGCAATTCTGTCTTGACCAATCAACAGACTGCTGTGTTTCTAGCTCCACCTTTTAATATCAGATCAGTGTGCTAGGTACCCCAACAGAGGGGTGACGAAACAATGGGACATAATCGATGCATCAATCACTCAGTAATCAATCAGTCAACGGCTTGTCATTGCACAGCTTTACAAAACAGTTAGGTGTCTCCAGTGGATACATACAGAAATTCACAGACAAGCAGACACATTAAAAACTAAATACATAAGTATGTTTTAAAGATATAATAACAGTAAGTATAAAAACAGGCTCTTATAGCACAGTACGATAGATTAATGCAGTAGTGATATACAGGATATTCTTCATAGATGTTATTGCTCAAGTATCAAAGCGTGGTTATTTACAGTTGAATTCTTTAATGGCACTTGGGTAAAAACTTTTTAGGAAGCTTTGTAAGAAGTGCGAACTTTTAGGGACGTGTAGCGCCCTCCAGAGGGCAACAGGATGAAAACATGGTGACCAGGGTGAGATGAAAATGCAGCAGTTATATTGGTAACATCCTCAACTTTTGATTATGGAAACGCATCAATAACCGTTCTGATGTTGCAACCAAACGGAGGAGCGTCTGTATGTCGTCAATTGTTCGGTGTAGTTTTGCAGGATTTCCATTTTCAAAAAGATCTAGGTTGAGCTATTAGCGGTAGCTTGGCCATTGGCAGGTGTCCCGTGTTGCACCGCTGATGTTTCTAGTTACGATTCTCTCTGATCAGTAAGTGTCTGCAGTGTTTTAACTCCACCTTCTGGTATCATCTCATTTCACGTGGACTCTCAACTGAAGTGGTACCAAAAAAAAAAGTGCCAGGCATCCCCACAACTTTCACTAATGGAAAAACACAAGAGAGCGAGTGGAGTTGAGTAGAGCCATGCCGTAACAGTGCCATTAAACAGTGAGCAGGACGCAGGACGCAGAGACTGACAGAGTTAATGTTCCTCTCACCAAGCTTTGTTCTCCAGGTCCAATGAGGCAATATTACAGTGCCTTTTTTTATACAGTATAGTGACCTCATACAGTAATGGGAGGCCATGACAGCGTCTCCTCTGCTAATGGCTTAAAGAGATCCATGAATTAAATCTGGCTTCAGTTTTCCTGGACCGTATTATCTTTCTCATCGGTCGGGGATAAAAACTCTGCAGATGGAGTTGATTTCCTGAACATGAGACTGTGACTGAGAGAAACAGTGAAAGAGAGGCTGATGCTAATCTATGTCATTAACGTCATTGTTTTCGTCGCCGGTCGGCTGCCGGTTCTTCTGGTGACATCACACCGTTGGGTGATGGATCGCTGAGATCCGGGTGGCCTGAAGAAAAATAACATTGTTGGCTCTCTCTGGCAGCAGCCGATAGTGGAGCAGGACCGCCAAGTCACTGCCCTCCTCCGTGTGTGTCTGTGGCTGCTTAGACGGCACTTTACTGTGCTGAGAGTCTGCGGCTAAGATTACAGCGCTGGCAGGAATGCCCACAATGACTTGATGGTATTGCAGCCAGAAAATCAGCAGCAGATTTGTGTTTATGAAGTGGGATACTGTGACCCATTACGCAACACAAAGCTGGGATGGAACTGTGATTATATGATGAGACATTATGATACACTGACTGTTTTATTACATATTTCTGCTACAGAGTGATTTCAAATACAAAGAAACAGTCACCTGTGAATTAGGAGCCGTGTTATAGGGATCATGGGGAGTGGAGTTTTGTTTATTGGAGTCAATAACTTTGAAGCTTTGATAGATAGATGGATGAATAGTGTTGCAGCTTTTTCCAATCTTCGATCAGGATCCATGTTCATGCAATAGTCTGACCAGGGACGCTGCTGAACATCTGTGTGCCTGTTTACTGACATGACATCAATCTAATAAGTGCTTCACCATTTGATTGTTGCACTCCTATAATATTGTGGTACTAATAATTGTCAGTGTTAAACAAAATGGATCTAATCGATGCAGCACAACCAGAGATATCGTTGAGGAAATTGGCTTTTTAAAATTAAAAACAAGAAAATTATTTTTTTTAAAAAGAGAAGAAAAAAAGTAAAAAAAAAAAATAATAATAATAATAGGGAAATGACCTGGAAAAAGAGCCTAAAAATTACAATAATTCTGTAACATAATTTTAAATATATGATAATAATAATAATAATAATAATAATAATAATATATGTAGTTTTCCCCTAATTAAAAAAACCCCAAAAAATTCTAAATCATCAATCAAATAATTTTTTTGCAACTTGTGGGACATTTCTTACCAAGTTGCTCATTGCCTTTTTTCCCCATGTTTTTGAAAAAAAATTGCCAGTTGTCCAAAGGGTGAATACTTGCAAAAGGCGTCTGAAAGCAGCACAAGAAAAGTGATGTCACTCCAAATTTTAAAGGGTGAATTCGGGGCAAAAACAACAACATAAAACCCCTTAAAAATAGCTTTGAAAAAATGCTGCCTACATTACCCACAGTGTAACTCAGTTGTCCACGGTTCACTCGATGTAAACTCACTTATTTCTAACTCCACACTAGGCTTTGACAGTATCTATATTTTTATACCTTCATACATTCCTGAAATTTCAGTGTACGGTATATGACCGTATTAGTGTGCGGAGCCGGTATTAAAAATCATACTGTCTGGACTTCTGAGTACCCTAGTATACTGTAAAACCGTGACACCATCCAAGCCTACTCCACACCAACAGATTTGAACTCTTACATTTGTAGTCTTCAGCACGGACTGATGCAGACTCAAGTGACATCACTTGAGGCACTTTATAAGACGCAGTAGGGATGAGTGAGTACATAATTTTCTGTTACTGTTCAACCAACAAATTTTCTATATCCGTATCTGTTCTCAATATGGGCCAAGTTTAAATCAGAAGTGGGCGGGACTTAAACAGGAAATTGGTGGGACCTAATTATTATTTTAAGCCTGATATTGATGATTGAGGATTGTTCATCAGACGTTGTTACATTTTTTTATTCATCAGAAAACCATTTACAGGCTCAGACACATTTTCCTTTGATGATATTTAGATAGATATCTGTACCAGATTACTTAAGTGCTGTATCATAGGCAACTGGACTTGGTTGAGTTTCTTTTCTTGAAGACATTTCACCTCTCATCCAAGAGGCTCCTTCATCAGGATGAGAGGTGAAATGTCTTCAAGAAACTCAAGCAAGTCCAGGTGCCTACGATACAGCACTTAAGAGTACCATGACCCGGAAGACTGAGAATCTTCACAAACATCTGTACCGGATATTCGTTTCATGCCCTAATCTTCACACTGTTCGCTGGTAAAAATGTATTTACAGTGCCATTACTCGTTCTTTTTTTGTGTTGCATTGCATTATCTGTCAGGTTGGGAACAGACTGTGAGCAGGCACAACATGTTCCCAACCTGAGTAATAAACACACTGTGTTTCTTGACTTTGGGGAGTCGTTATTGTTTGTGAACAACAACCCGACTGGCACTCAAGCTTTTTGTAAGAGGTGGTTTTCATGAGGAAGAAATTTCATAATGCCTCTTGAACAAATGTCTGTTCTCACATGCCTCTCTCCTCCCATACATCACTTCACGTTTGTTTGTAAGACATTATAATCTTTTTCTTTTTCCACTGAATATGGCCCAATATGCTGCTGACAGTTAGTTGAACAAGATTAACATTTTGTCCAGTTGAAGGCTGACCTGAACCTACGTCTTGATTTATAACATTTGCAGTGGAACACATTACAAAATCAGTGAAAAACTACAGAAATAAAGCAGTGTCACTTCTGATTAACACCAACCCAAACAAAATAGGAGAGAAAATTGCCAGCTGTTGAGGTATACGTTTCAGTGTGGCAGCACTCTTGGAGACTCCAGGACTCAACAAGCTTTAAATCATGGCAGCTGGAGGTTGCAGAGATTGTAACAGACTGTCTTCATGTCTGAGGGACCTCAGGTGATCTATTTCTCAAACTTTTTTTCCGATGATTTAGACATAGATGAATAATTGAGATTAGGAAAGCTGAGTAAGGCTTTTTGTAAGAGCAACAATATCTGCAACATCCTGCTGGCACGCTATCAAAACTCCATTCAACAAGGTTAGCAGCATTTTGGCGAGCGTGGGCCTAATGGTCCCTAATGTGGTGTTCACTCAGAGCAGATGGGGCTGCTGGGAGCAGAGCCAGACACACAGAAAGAGGAGGGCAGGCCCTGCCGGGACTGAGGCCCCTAGTGTCATGACAGGGGTTTGGAGGGGGTCGCTGAAAACATAGTGTCAAATCATTGATATCATTGTTAATGATTGTGAGAGGCGAGTTGTGATGTGTGCCAGTAATTGTGGCCGGTTCATTGGTTCATGGGCACTGACATGTTTGAGTGAGGAGGTCGGAGGTTCAGGGCAGTGCTTAAAAAGAGATCAACATGTCACCTCATCACTGCTGTTGCACTTAAGTACCCCTCCCATCAGACCTAACACCCACACAAACACACACTCTTACTCAGAGCAGCTTAGTGGACGTTCGGGGGGGATAGAATATCAAATTCTGCATTTCCCAGTGTCTCTCTGGGCTGGGATTGAGGTTTCAACTCCAGCAAATGCGCATAAGAAATGTGGGATTTTGATATTTTGGATACAGAGTTTCTGTCGGTCAGAAATTCTTAACATTAAAGATTAGTATTTCATGACCCTTGGAACTTAAGAAGTCGGTCTGCAGGGTTTATCTGCTCCTCAGAGGACGACTCAAGTAGCAGTGCATATTTGCGAACAGCTTCAGCTTCCAGTTTCTTCACGTTTGTTGGTTTCAAAACCAGCTGTGAAGGTGAACCATGAAGGTTTAGTTCAAATCCATGACCCTTATTCATGGATTTCATGCAGGACTGGATCCAGCTCTTTTTATTAAAGCAGTTTTAAAAGTCTTCGCTGATTGTAAGTGACAACTTTGCAAAAACAAACATT
Organism: Epinephelus awoara; assembly: GCA_035609425.1. NCBI lineage: Eukaryota > Metazoa > Chordata > Actinopteri > Perciformes > Serranidae > Epinephelus > Epinephelus awoara. The sequence goes on along the minus strand of CM069305.1, from coordinate 38,693,417 downwards.
TTCTAATATTGAAATTTTTTGGAGACAATCCACTGATCTGGGACTGTGCTGAACCTATTTCTGGCAAGCAAAAATAATAAATGGAGGGCTAAATATAACGCTACATTTTTGTCTCTAAAGTTTGCTTAATTCTTTTTGTCCTGTCTCTCCAGGAGTACATGGTCTATCGTAAGCACACCTATATGCGCCTCGATGGATCCTCCAAGATTTCTGAGCGCAGAGACATGGTGGCTGACTTCCAGAGCCGGTGGGTAAAGATAGATATGATCTATGGTGTGTGTGTGTCTGTGAGTGTGTCTGTGAGTGTGTGCATGAATCCAAACTCCCCTTTGCCACAAACTTAAGTGTAATTCTGACTTTTTGTATATTGCAGCAATCAGCGAACAGTTTAATCTTACATGTGTGCGTCCAAACATGCATGTATATATTTCCTACTGAGTCCACATGCTCTGGTTTACATTAGTGTGCAGCTCAGAGGAGACGGTGTCACTCTGGCTCTTGTTGCGGGGGTTGTAGGTAAAGGAGTGTGTGTTTTATTGGAACAGCTTTATTTTGCAGCTCTCTACCGTTATAGTATATCATCTTGCATGCTCATCTCTCACAGGTTTTAAACTGGGGTAGTCAAAAATCCTACTGCAGTTCTCCCCTCTCTGTCCTAAGCACCTCCCACCAGACGAGCACGGGCATATCCACGTGTTGCATACAGTAACACAGTGTTTCCCATACACGGATTTATTCAATTTTATTTCATTGTAGAGCTTTCTCTCTCTCTGTTGATCAGACCACAAATGAGACAAGAATTAGCTAGCTACCACACCTCACGGTCTCTCTGCCTCGCTACCGGCCGCTGTAGACTGCTTCCCCAGGAGGAGAGCAGACAGCAGCTTGATTAGCGGCTTGAATTCAGCCAGCACCCCCCCCAGTTCCAAATGTCATAGTGATCTAGTGGCCAGCGGCAGCCCTGGGTCTCCCCTTGCGTAACAGCAGCAACAGAAAGTTTGCTGATGCAGCAGGGTGTTGGGCCTCTCCGGTCCTCCAGAGTTGGGGTTTACACTGACTGGATTCAGGTTGCTGCGGCCACTGACTGCCTGTTATTCTCCTGATAAGGTGGTCTCCTCAGTGGGGAGTGAGGTGGAGGACACACTGTGATTCAAGGCTCTAGCTAACGTTACCTCCTGACCGCTGTACACTCCTTCCATGGGAGGAGAGCAGGCAGCAGCTTGATTGCCGGCTCAAATTCGACCGACATAAACTCCCCAGCACCACATGTCATAGTGGGCTAGTGGCTTGCAGCAGCGCAGGGTCTCCCCTGTGTAACGGCAGCAACAGAAAGTTTGCTGCTTTGGCAGGGAGTCAGGGCTCTCTGGTCCTCCAGAGTATGGGTTTGAGCTGGCTAGATTAAGGTTGCTGCGGCTGCTCACCAGGAGTTTCTCTCCGAAACTGCTGCTACCCGCTCTTCTCCTGGTGTGAAGTGTTGTGGCGAGGAATGACACACAGTGATTTGAGGCTCTAGCTAACATTAGCTACATACACGTGAACTTAAAGCCACAGCCGTGAGCCTTTGGCTACGGTTAGCAGAATGCTAAACTATTAGCAGAATTAGCATTGCTGAATGCTCAGCCAATATTGACAGGTGTTTTACTTCGTTCATTGTCAGACTCTCTTTTAGACTGTCTTTTTGATAAGTCCATTTTACTTTTTGGGATGCTCTGCAGTGTAGGTGGTTGGTGCCAATGCTGGAATAGCAACTTTCTCTGCAGGATTCTACGCCATTGAATCAAGGTTTCGCTGAAGGGATGTGCACATGCATCTGCATTTCTAGAACAGCCAATAGGAACGCTCTCTTTCTGAAATGAACTGTGATAGACTGTCGTCATGGGTTAGATTTAATAAAGCCTGAAGCAGAGCCAAGAGGAGCTGAAGAAGTCTCTCAGTCGACTTGAATTACAGCAGCTTAAGGTTTATTAGGGGATTTTTTTGCCCAATGAAGCCAAAATGAAACTGCCTAGCAGAGCTTTAATAGGCTTTAACAAACTGTATTACTATGGATCATGCCCAGTTTTGCTGCCAGGCTTAAGATCATTTTGAGAACGGTTCTTAACTTACATTCGAACTTAATTTTGTGCCATGATTTTGTGATATGGATATTTCTACTTGTGCAGTTGTAAATGATATCTTTCTGTTTTGTGTGTGTCTCCCTTCCTCTCTGTCCACCCCTCCACTCCTTCCCCTCTGCCCTCTATAGGACGGACATCTTTGTGTTTCTGCTGAGTACGAGGGCCGGAGGGCTCGGCATTAACCTTACTGCTGCTGACACTGTGAGTCACCGACAAACTGGAGGAAAAACACAACACTGACACAATATCAAAGCTTAAACTGTGCTGGTGTTTCCTAAATATATCAAAGGCCAGTCATTATCTGCTATGTGTTTTTCTTTGCTAATAGAGCCAGAAAGGATGGTTTTGGATGACCTTTGTTTCAGCATTAATATTATGTTGATATAATGACATCCTAGTATGTGTGTGCGCAGTGAAGGGGTTTGATCATTCATATATAAATGATGATCTCTGCCTTTGTGTTTATCAACATCCCTCGGCATAATCTCCCTTTGTGTCCCTGTGGCCCCGTTCAAGTGGGATTAGCTTTCATGACAATGAGTTTGAAGTGACTGTTAACGTGGGACATCTGTCATGTTAAAGGGGCAGTTCACTTGGGACAACACATCCCTGTAATTAGTCTCAGGAATTACAGAGAAGGGGAGAGTCTGCATCATGTTCAGCCTGTCATCACCCAAACTGAACCTTGTGGTAAACAATAACAATACAGCAGGATTAGGAACTTGACCGAGAATGACCTCGACATCTTGGTCTTTGTTATAGAAACTAGAGATCTGTTTTTTTGTCTTCCTCCAGGTTATCTTCTATGACAGTGACTGGAACCCCACAGTGGACCAGCAGGCCATGGACAGAGCTCACAGGCTGGGTCAGACCAAGCAGGTCACTGTCTATCGCCTCATCTGTCAGGGATCCATCGAGGAGAGGATCCTGCAGCGGGCCAAGGAGAAAAGCGAGGTCTGAAACACAAAGTGATAAAATAAAAATGAAACAGCCTCTTTTCCAGTAAACCAAGAAGTAAACAACACAAATTAATCATAATGCAAATATGCTTCAATTAAAGACTTAATTAATGCTTTTATTGTTTGTGCAATAAGATCCAAAGGGTGGTGATCTCTGGAGGCAACTTCAAACCAGACACGCTCAAACCCAAAGAGGTGGTCAGCCTGCTATTGGATGACGACGAGCTGGAGAAGAAGCGTGAGTGTTTGAGGCGTGCACTTACAACATCTTGACTTAATTCGGTTTTCTTTGCGCAAAAGCAAACCCACATGAAGGAAGGAAGACAATAAAACTTAAATTGTGTCTTCTCCTGTAGTGCGTCAGAGACAGGAGGAGAAGAGGCAGCAGGAGGAGTGCAGCAAGGTGAAAGAGCGCAAGAGGAAGAGGGAGAAGTACGCTGAGAAGGTACGGCACAACACGATCAGCAGGAACCCTCAAGCATCATCTCAGTCTGCAGGTGCAAAGTTGGAAGAGCAAAGGACATACAGCATGGGTAGAATGTGGGATGAAAAATAGGAAGTGATAAAGGAAGTGATGAGGTAATAAAAAAAAGAGTGGCATGTAGAGGCAGCATTCGCAGCGTTCCCATTCATTTTAATGTGGGTAGTACGTCTAGGCTGTAGTGGTGGGGCTGCAGGGTGGTCTGGAAAAAGAACGCAGTGGCTTGTGGTGAAAAGTTGAAACAGAATGAAGGTTTGAAGAAATGCAATCCGATGTTAAGCTGCAATGGCCAATCACATAACCGGTAGTCAGATGCCTGCAATCCATTGAAACAAGAAATACCATCACTTTCTATCACTGAATATTATATTAGGCAACAGAAATAAGGTATGATCGATAAAGCAGATCAATCAGCAAATCAGAGATAGTTTAGTACCCACGAGGTTCTCCTCGTGGGTACTAGTCCGCACAGCTTCTCTCTAACCATTGACAACTCCAAAGTCCGTCCATCCCCTCAGGTTAAGAGTCTGGGTGTCGTCCTGTTCACTGTCCTTTGAGGCCCACATCAATAATGTTACTTGGTCTGCATACTTTCATCTACAAATTATTAATCGTCTTCACCCATCACTTGCACCTCAGAGTGCTGCTGTCTTCGCTCATTCTCAGGCCGCAGACGTCCTTAGTCCCTGCAGAGGAGACTAAAGGATGTGAGATTTAGCTGTGACAAGAGACAGTTAACCTATTCCCTCACTCTCCTTTGTTTCTAACCAGCAGAAGAAGAACGAGGAGTCGGAGAGCAAGAAGAAAAGGGAGGTGAACCTGGTCATCTCTCACGCGCCCTCGGCAGACAACTCCAACCTCTCTGCAGATGGAGACGACTCCTTCATCAGCGTTGAGATGGACTCGGCCATGCCCAGTCCCTTCAGTGAGGTGAGGGAATTCAGGGGGGTAAAAGAAGAGAGTGAGTGAGGAGTGAGTGTGATCTATGTTAGAGGATGGCAATGGCTGCTCCATTAAGTCAGTTTGGCTTGAATTCACAAACTATCTGCTCTTTATGTTTACTCATTTTTTTGTTATTGATTCGTCTGTTTCCATGTGTTACGTTCATCTTTCCTTCTATCCTTCTTATGCTTCTGATTTCCTCCTCTCACAATTCCTCCCTTCTTCTCCTCATTGTTCCATACATCGTTCCTCCATTGTTTCCTTTGCCGTACCGGCCCGGTTCCTTTGTTCCCTGTGGTGCTGACCCCCAGCCTGTGTGTATGTCTGTGTGTGCTCCTGTGCACGGCCAGATCTCCCTGAGCAGCGAGCTCCAGCCCGGCTCGTTACCCCCGGATGCCGACGCTGACGAGAGCAGCAGTGACATGCTGGTCATCGTGGACGATCCAGTGTCCTCTGCGCCGCAGTCTCGCGCCACCAACTCCCCCTCGTCTGTGTCTGGATCAGTGTCTGACAACATGAACGGTAAGAGAGCAAATAGATTTTAACTGACCTCTGACCTTGATGCTTGAGTGAGTGTATATAGTCACTATTTGGTACGTTCTATGTGTAATTGCTGTTTGATGACACTATACAAAAAATATTCTTGGTTAGACGGCACAATGAATACTTTCACATTTTAGTTTCTGTCATGGAAATCATCCACTCCACAACATTTCTGAATATTGTGCTTTTTACTGTTTAATTTGCAGGATTAAAGTTTATATACAAAACATATGGTCAGTAAAAGAGTACTGCCCAACAGTATATTAAAGCTGGGGGAGGCAGTGTTCTGAAAAAGCGTCAGTGCATTTGCTTGCCCCACTTCCTATCTCACTGTTTATCAGACCACAAATGAGACAAGAATTAGCACGGTCCCTCCACCTCGCTGCCCGCAGCTGACCCTGGGAGAAGAGTGGGCAGCAGCTCAGGAGACTAGAATTTGGGCTAGAATTCGGCCAGCGTAAACCCCCAGCACTGGGTATCACAGCGTTCTGGTGGCCAGCAGCAGCACCAGGTCTAACCTGTGTAACGGCAGCAACAGAAAGTTTGCTGAGCCACCAGGGGACTGGGGGCTGTCCTGTCCCTGGGAGCTGGGGTTGCGCAATGAGATGGAGGACACATTGTGATTCGAGGCGCAAGCTAATATTACATAAACACTACCTTGAATTAGCCACAGCCGTTAGCCTTTGTCTCTGGTTAGCTGAAGGCTAAACAATTGTCAACATTTTCTGTCCAACTCTGAAACGCCTCTCTGATATTGACACGTTTAAGGGGCCGTACACATGCCGCGTCTTTAACCGCCTGGAAAATTGAGGTTGGGCACTAGGCGCTACTTCTGTGTCTTTTTTGAGTTACCCTTTGAGAGCACAGCAGCAGCTTAACAAGCACCGTATCATAGCCTATTTACCTGAAATCCTGAGTGCAGAGCTGACTGATGTCTGTTGGCTGTGATTGGGTGGGCCTTGTCACTTGACATGCGGTGCGTGCTGCTGTGTTCCAAAAGTAGAGTTTGGTTTATATCAGAGCGCAGTATTTGAGCGCGTCTGCTGCACGTCACCATGAATTTAAAGGTGCAAAAAAACACGGCCATTATTGCGTTTATTTTGACTGTTTTTTAGACTTTGTCCGTCCTCCTTTTTTGGTTTGCTATTTCATCAGGAGCATTAAATCGGGCTTTCACTGATGGGATGTGCACGAGCATCTGCATTTGTACAACAGTTAACAGAAATGCCCTCGCTCTGAAATGACGTGTGATTGGCTAAAGTCTTCCATCACGGGCCAGATTTTCTAAACCCTGAAAACAGAGCCAAGAGGAGGTGCAGACGTCTAGTGTCTCTCAGTCCACTTGAATTACAATATCAAAGGCTATGACACGTAAATGAAGCTGCCTACCCCACTCTAAGTAGCTCAGATTAGCTTTACCACGACAACAAAATACTGCTTAATTTAACCCCGAAGTCTAAAATATTGTAAATATAACTAATGCATAAAACTGTTTTGCTTCTAAAGGCACATTCTTTTTATACTCTATCACAAGTATTTGGACACACACTGTCAAAGTGTTCATATTTAGTGGTTTTCTAATTTTAGATGGTCTCTGTACATTTAATCTGTCACTCTAACGGCTCCAAACATGCCAAATAAAACATAATCTGTGTTATCTGTGAGACATTATTATCATGTTTGAATGGTGTTGGAAAAGCAAATCAGTTTGTCTCACATGGAGGTCATAACAGAAGTCTGGCTTGTTATGTTCCCTCCACTATCAGGACATTTGTTTTAATAGGCTGGCGTCCATTGAGACAAGTGGAGTGTAGCCTCGTATGTGTTATGCAGCTGATTATTCAGATTTATGGGGGTTTTATTTTGCCCTGGACGTAATATATTTCAGTATGTTCTGTACCGTGGGATTCAGACAGATAGTGAGCGTATAGTTCATATCGCTGCTGCAGTATATCTGTACTTTGGATGTGCTGTAATAAGGTAATCCCTCTAAATACACGCTGCTTCACTGAAACCCATTTTGGATTTTTGCTGCCATGCTAAGAGGCTCCTGCCAGAGAGATTATTTTTTAAAAAAAGGAGAAAGTTGGTGCTTTCAGAGATGTGAATGAGGTTATAATGACAGGTTGGAAAGACAGAATGAAGGTTAGAACGAGGGAGCACTGGGTGAACTTGGACAATTGAGTGAAAAGGGAGGAAGGAGGAGATTAAGGACTGAAGGGAGGGTACGAGTGAGGGATTTGTGGAGGGTTTTCATCTGTGCCTGGGTGTTAGTGATAGGATAGGCTCATCACCCCCCCAGAGAAGGGTCGAATATACAGAGTTTGGATGGAAACATGCGAAGAAAATGCAGACCAGTGGGGAGCAGAGGGAGTCAGACAGAGGGGGAGAAGGTACTGGAGGGATTAGGCGCATTACCAGTGAGGCTCACACTGGCTCTAATTCTGCAAACATTACGGAAAATGAGAGCAATATTCCAGTTTTTGCTTGAGCCTGTACTTAGCGTAATGATGAGTAATGATGAATGTGTAGTAATTCTTCTGTATTACAGTAAAACTCCTATTTCAGTATCTTTGAAGGTCTGGGTCAAGGCCAAACCAGACACAGCATCTCTCTTACAGTGCTGTAACGTGTCGTACATGGGGATCAATACATGCTTTACCAAAATGAGTGCTGTACACGTTTCAAATTTTAGTTTTTCTTTGTATGCGTTTGTCTTCCTTCTTCAGGTGTTTCAGCCTCGGAAACAATCAGTCCCGGCAGAGGCAGGTCTGGACGGAGTCGGGGGCGACCTAAAGGGTCAGGAGGCGGTGCCAAGTCTGGAGGGAAAGGACGTGGGCGCAAGTCAACAGCAGGCAGCGCTGCAGCTATGGCGGGAGCGATGGCGGGGGCAGCAGCTGCATCTGCAGCAGCTTACGCTGCTTACGGTTACAGTGTTTCCAAAGGTTAGTGAATATTGTACTGACAGGCCGTAAAAACCCCAAACACAAAACAACTCTCAGTGATCGACTCTAATATTTTCAAGCGCAGGCCTCACGGGCTGCCAAGCACCTGCATTTGGTGACTCAAATGTAAACTTAGGTAAAAACAATACAGAATGTTGCAACCACCATGTTATTTATTAATTGGAAAAGAAAACAATACAGAAAAGGCAAATTTACACAAGTTAACACAACCTCAAATTCAGACAACTTTATTTTACAACAGTCTGTTTGAACAGCTTGCCTTTCACACACACTAGAACATACAGGAACATGCAGACACATAAATAGATGAGTAATAAAATAAAAACAAATTAAAAAATGTGTCAAGGAGTTCAGTTCAGTTAATAGACTGATTATCAATAAAAGAGATGAAAGAACAACATAAATCTACAAATAATTTAAAAGACAAATAGCAGAGGGAATAAAAGATTTTCAATATTGGTTTAGTTTTACGAGCAGGTAAAACGTAACGACTCCCTGATGGCAACACAGAAAATTGGCCTGTAAGAATGTGTCCAGACGAAGGAGAAATAGCTGTGGCTCTCTGGAGGATTTCTTAATTGCAATAACCGGTCAAGTCCTGTTGTATCACTCAATTTTTTTGCACACATTTGTTGAAATCCATGTTAGTGAGCACTTCTCCTTTGTCAGGATAATCCATCCACCTGACACGTGTGGCATGTTGAGATTAAACAGCATCGTTACTACACAGGTGTGCCTCAGGATGGTCACAATGAAAGGTCACAGCTTTATCCTGAAAACAAGACATTTATTTTGCACTTTGAGCTCTGAAGTTTGGATGACTAGCACCACATTTTTGGTCAAAGAGTATTCATCTGTAACGAGGACACATCTCCAGAGTGCCAGACACCATCGAAGTTGAACATGTTCCCCTCTCAGATTGATTACAACGACAAACTACAGTCAGGTCAAGACCCTGCGGATGACGAGTGCAGTTGAGTTTCCCTGAGATGGTTTGTGCAGGACATTCTTTGGTTGTTCAAACCAACTGCTGCATCAGCTGTTCAGCTGGCTCGTCTCAGATGATCTTTCAGGTGAAGAAGCTGGTTACATGTGGTTTGACACTGACATTGAAGACGACTTATAGTAGTGAAATGCACATTCAGTTCATGGGCAACAGCTCTAGTGGACATTCCTGCAATCAACATGCTAGTGGCACGCCCCCTCAAACTTTGTGACATTTGTGGCATCGTGTTGTATGACCAAACTGGGGATTTTAGAGCAGCTTTTTATTGGGACCACCCCAAGGCACATCTGTGCAGTAATCTTGATGTGTGACACCTGTCAGGTGGATGATTATCTTGGCAAAGGAGAGGTGCTTTTAACAAATGTGTGCACACAGTTTGAGACATGAGTCCTCTGAGTTCACAGAAAAAGTCTCAAATCTTTTCAGCTTGTAAAAAACAGGAGCAAAAACAAAAATGTCAGAGCGTAAAAAGTCCTGGTTCTCTGCCTCTGATGTGATTAGACTGCAGTATTAATCTGGGACATGCTGTTTCTTTAGAGACTAAACATGCCCGTGTTCATCTCTCCATCCAGCAGGCCTGTCTGCGTCCAGCCCCCTGCAGCCTTCCCTGGGCCGGTCTGGTACCAGCCCCGTCTTCAACCCCAGCAGGAGCTCCTCCCCCCAGGCCAAAGGAGGCACCTCCCACCCGAGCCCCCACAGACAGCTGACCCACAGCCACCACCACAGCAGCCACGGCGCAGTCAGGAAGGGCAAAGGCCCCGGTGGTCCTGGGGCTCGATAATGCACTCATACGCACTGTACACACGTGAATGTGCTCTCACACACGCACAACTGACTCAGTATAGGACGCGTGCGCACACACACACACACACACACACACACACACACACACACACACACACACAGATGACTGACCTACTCTCACTGTGACGCCCTACGCCTAAACTAATAGGGAATACAGTATAAAAAATGTAACAGAGGCTCACTACCTGGAGGACCATGCTGCGTCTGCTGGCTCAGCAACTAAAAAGACCCTCTTCACACACACACACACACACACACACACACACACACACACATTCGAAGGTACAGTCCCTACCAGCCTCCACATTACTTGGTTCCATTTTATTTTAACGTGTCCGGGTCCGTGGACAGAATCTGCCTTGAGTATTTTTGTTTGCATCTTGACGAGAGTATTTCCAAGTGCTTTTCAAGAAGACGGACTGTACTTTTTATACTCGTGACAGGAAACTCTTTTGATTTGCTACCGAGCTGCGATGTTACAACAAAGATATGAACCAACACATGTAGCTCAAAGGGCTTTGAAATGTTTGCCAGTTTAGGGAGGCAAAGGAGTTTTTGTCAAAATGCACTGAGCCACGTCTTCCGTTTATTTTTGGTGTTATTGATGCTCATACATGTTCGTTAGGTTATTTAATTGTTGTGTAGATATGCTCAGTGCAAACTGGTGGATGAGTCTGCATTTCACAGAGCTTAAAGGAACACTTCACCCTCTAAATGATCATTTGTATATCAGTTATTCATCCCTTGTTGTGCTGAATCTGTGAAGAAAACTGTTTTTCTTACATGCTTCTGATAGAACGAAGAATCTAAAAAATGGAGAACATTTGTGATGCATCAAAGTCATAGGGGTCCATGTTTAACAACAGCAAAACTATATCAGAACATCTGTTTGTAAACTTCAACATGACTCCTGCAGTATAATCCAAGTCTCCTTTATCCAGTCGTATGCTCAGTACCTCTCAAACACATCCTGTTTTACTAAAAAGTCTCTTGTAAGCCAAACTCCATTGACAAAAACAGTAATTTTACCTAACTGAACACAGGAGCTGCTGGTCTACCGCTGCCTCCATTAGTTAGTTAGTTTGTGTGACTTCGGTGAATCCAAACTAACCCTTTAACACACCAGAGTCACACAATAACACAAACAAACTGCAAATCAAGGCAGCGGTAGAACAGCAGCTCCTGTGTTTCAGTGTGGTAAAATTGGTGTTTTTGTCAATGGAGTTTGGTATGAAGAGAGCATAGATAAGTTTCACTCTGTTTCCTGTCAGAGAGCACTCTGTTTGGGAAGTACTGAGCACACGACTGGATAAATGAGACTTAGATTATACTGCACAAGCTGTGTAAGAGTTTATAAACAAATGTTTTATGTAGTTTTGCAGTTGTTAAATGCAAACTGTTTACTTAAATTCACTACGAATTGTCCCCGTTTTTGGATTCTTCGTTCACTGTGAGAGCATGCAACCAAACCTAAGTTTTCTACCTGAATTCAGCGTAACACAGGGTGAGTAACTGATACACAAATGGTCATTTGGGGAGTGATGTATACTTTGATGTGAACCCATACCTTACCAACCCAGACTTTACCAAACAATACGTCGACAGCTTTTCTACTAAAGCTCCTATTTTTGTAATAAAAGATGTGAGTACCCATATCAACTTGGCAGGTCTTAACATTTTAGTCAATAAAGTGTATACCCGTACAGATGACAATGAAAATGATATATTTTTTGTCCAATATGGGAAAATGAATGAATGAATGATGTGAAAAAATATTCCAAAATGAGGGTACTGGTTGATCCGGCTATGCTGCTAACAGTAAATTTATGAATTCACTCAGATTATTTGGTTGTCTAATATTTAAGTTATTTGAGTTATGTTTAAAAAAAACAAAACGGGGCAATTTGTGATAATTGCGACTGGGATATTCACCTGTTAAACAGTGTAAAATTGTACTGAAGCCATTTTTATTTTCCAGAAATTGTTTTTTTGTGACAGTTCTCTTTGATGTCATTGATGTTTTAGGAAGGAAAAAAAACAAGGTTTGCATCAGTGTCCTGAGTTGAGCACTACATCTGTTCTCGGTTTGTTTGTTTTGTGTTAATAGTGTGATTAAAATATGATGTTCTATATTGATGATGTACATAATGATGAGAGCGACATTTCCTCTGGCTTTTCCCTCATTTGCCTGTCTATTTTTATAGGTCATGTGTACATACGAAGAAAATGCATTTGCCGTTTTACTAACAGGAGGAGCCAACTGAAAATAAAAGAGTGCTAAATCTGCCTCGTCTGCTCATTTTGAATTATTTTATCAGAATCATTACACCTGTGATGTTAACTGGACAGTAGTGGCTCCATCATTCATCCCTAAGGATTGAGCCAGAGCTTTCCGTCAGTGTTGTCATACAAATTATGAACTGTATGGTTGGATACGTTATGGCTTCATAGAGGAATACTTCAACCTCAAATTAACCATTGCATATCAGTGACTCCACGTTGTGTTGAATTCGGGAAGAAAACTTTGGGGTTTTGTTTTGCATGGCTCCACAGTGAACGAAGAATCCAAAAACAGAAAAAATTTCATTTATTGGTGTAAAAAGGTTAAACCTTATCCAAACGTCATTTTGCAAACTCTCACACAACTCATGCAGTATAATCCAAGTCTCATTTATGCAGTTGTATGCTTAGAACTTGTGAAACACACTAAAACCTCTGTGTTTGAAACTGAAAGTGAAAACCGACTGAAACAGTTACACTCAGCAGCCACTTTATTAGGTACACCTGTTCAGTTGCTCGTTAGCACAAAAAGCTAATCAGTCAAACGTGGCAGCAGCTCAATGCAGTTAGTCATGTAGACGTGGTGAAGACGAGCTGCTGAAGTTCAAACTGAGCATCAGAATGATGAAGAAGATGATTTCAGTGATGATGGATGGACAGAGGATGGTCCCAAAAAGAGCAAATATCCAGTGAGCCAAAATGCCTTGTTGATGCCAGAGGTCAGAGGAGAATGGCCAGACTGGTTCAAGATGATAGAAAGGCAACAGGAAGTCAAATAAGCACTGGTTCCAACCAAGGTGTGCAGAAGACCATCTCTGAAGCAACAACACCTTGTCCAACCTTGAAGCAGATGGGCTACAGCAGCAGAAGACCACACCAGGTGCCACTCCTGTCAGCTAACAACAGGAAACTGAGGCTACAATTCAAAACTGGACAATAGAAGATTGGAAAAACCACATTCAGATGGAAGCATGGATCCATCCTGCCTTGTATCAACGCTTCAGGCTGCTGCTGGTGGTGTAATGGTGTGGGGGAGATTTTCTTAGTACCAACTGAGCATGGTTTAAACACCACAGCCTACCTGAGTATTGTTGCTGAGCGTGTCCATCCCTTTATGACCACAGTGTACCATCTTCTGATGGCTACTTCCAGCAGGATAACGCACCATGTCACAAAGCTCACATCATCTCAAACATGACAATGAGTTCACTGTACTCCAATGGCCTCCACAGTCACCAGATCTCAGTCCAATAGAGCACCTTTGGGATGTGCTGGAACGGGAGATTCTCATCATGGATATCTGACCGTGAACCAGCAGCTCTTGTGTTTTGCAAGGTAAAATTACTTAATTACTTAAAGTCACAAGTGAAAAACACGTCATGAGACCATTTTACTTTCCTCTATTGTTCCTGGGTCCAGGTTTTGTGTTGAGACTATCTGTGGCTTTCTGAGACCATATTTTTGTGGTCTTTGGCTCCCAACACACCTGCAATCAGCTTTTTTAAAATGTTGACACACTAAGATTGGTGCTTGAGACATAACAGACGTCAAGGTCAAATCTCTTCACCAGGCCTGCAAAGCTAAACCACATCTTTCGCTTTTTATTCAGTTTGTAATTCAACATCACACTTTTTTTTTCTTTGCAAAATACCGCACACACTTCTCTATATTAAACACTCAAAAATAGCATTTTGAATAAAAATCTAATTTGGAGGGCCTCTGTGTGCACCCACAGGTCACCCACAGGTCACATCCAGCACTAATGTCATTCACTCTCAGCATTAAAAAACTACATTTAAAAAATCCAACTGTAGTTTGTCCAGAAACAACGTCCCTGTGACTGAGGATAGTCTACAGACCTCTCTGCGGACGGTTTTTATTGGAACTACTTTCTATTGAGAAAATGTTCTCTATGGAAACTGTTGAGACCTCAGTGACTGGGACATTGTTTTTGGAAGGACATGTTGCTGTTCAGTTTTCCTAATGTAGTTATTTAATGCTCTGAGCAGTAAATTCCTTTCAGCTCTGTTATATCAGGTGATGGAGGTGGGAAAAGATGGCTTTCTATAATTTGTATGAACTGTATGAAAGCAAGTCAGAGACATATGTGTATTTGAAGTTTAACAGCCACTGAATGGTTAATACTAACATTTAAACACCAATGAATTCATAGCATTAAGAAAGTTTTTGGAAAACCATGTATCTGATTGTTTTTTTGTTTTTGTTCTGAATTCACCTTTCTGGAATTAAAATATGTCATTTCTTGATCTGCAATTTCAAAAGTTGAAAATGAATAGATGTTTTTTCAGTGTTCACAGATTCAGATTCAAAATTTCAAGTTTCTGAATTTAAAAAAGAAACAAATCATGTTGCATGAGTGATGGTAGAGAAACATCCAGGCTGGACTGCCTGATCCTGTTCAAGATGTTACTACATGAAAATTTCCAACTTGAATTTTTGAATCTGAATTCCACCGATAGAATTTGACTGATGTTCTATATATATATATATATATATATATATATATATATATATATATATATATATATTCAACTTCAATTTTAGGATATCAATTTGACCCATCAACTTTCAACAACCTGAATCTTTTAATTAAATTAAATTTAACTGTATTTAATTGTATTTTCATTTATTTATTTTGTTTTGGGTTTTTTTTGTTCTGAATTTGTAACCACTGGAAAAAAAACGATAAATTTTCATATTTCGAAATTTAGGTTAAATTTGATGCTGAAATTCAATCGGTCAAATTGAGATCCAAAAATAAAAACTCAAACTGAGCATCAGTCAAATTCAATTGGTGAAAATCTGATCCAAAAATTCAAGTCCAATCAAATGTCCGCATCAAATTTCACTTAAATCTTTATTTATTTTTTCAAAAGCTGAAAGTTTATAGATTTTTTCAATGTTCACAAATTCAGAACCAGAAACCAAAAAAAAGAGGTTGCTGAATTCAATGGGTCAAATTGAGATCCAAAAACTCAAACATTCGGATCACCATCAGTCAAACTCTAGTACTGAAATTCAGATTTAAAAATTCAAGTAACTCCAAAATTTTGGATCTGAATTGGTGAACACTCTAAATATATATTCATACTCAGCTTTTGAAATTACTAATAAATAATTTCAAAGAGGTGAATTCTGAACAAATGAATTCAGATGGTTTTCACAGTAAGATATTTCAGTGCTATAGTCCTCAATGGCTGTTAAAATTCAAATATACTTATGTTTCTTATTGGCTTCCACAGAACTGAGCCTTTGAATATACTACACTTAATGACGTCCTGACGTGTTTTAGATTTTGTGGGTTTTAAAGGTCCAAACGCTCGATCCTCTGAAGTGCACCTGAACTCGTGTCCGTATATTTTCACATGGTTTGGTGGGAGGCTGGTCAGATTTCATCTCGATGAGCAGCATGTTCTTCCTGGTGCACTCTGACATGACCACCGAGCAGACTGTAAACACAGGACTTCCAGGTCTGGGCTTGTTCCCGGCCGTTGGTTATATAAGCCTCTGCAACTAGATAGACTCTTGACTTGAACCGCGTCCAAGGTACAAGCTGCTCCAGCCAGCGTTTGGGAGTGCCCGATGTATGTTTGTATATGTGTGCACTGTTCCAGCAGCCAGGTTTACTGAGTTATCTGAGTAACGCTGCCGAGCACAGAGTGTAAACACATCAGACCTGGAGCAAGGACTCGGGGAAGTTATCAGGGAACCTGCTGCATGGAGCAAACCTCTGACCTTGGATAGCTGTGTTGACTAATGTGGCACATGTGTAGTTGACATATCCATTTAATCAGTGTCATCACAGGTCGTGACCTTGTGTTTCCTTCTCAGACTGTTTAATTCTCAGCAGGACTGTGTTACCTATGCAGAATTTGGTGGAGCGCGTTCACTGCCTCCACTCAAAGTGTTTCTTAAGGGCTTAACAAGGGTTAGTTTTCAGTCAGGGTGAAACTTTGCAGGAATTACAGGTTACTGCTGGTAAACAGTGCTGCCAGCCTTACATTCACTTTGGAAAGAAAAAATTAACCTCATGCACTGGTGTGTGGAGGAGGAACAAATGATTTGAATTGAGTTAAAAAGCCTTTACTCATAAAAACATGGCTGCTTTCTGATTCAGATTCAGATTCAGAATACTTTATTAATCCTCGGGGGGAAATTGTTTTTGTTCCAGTGCTCTGTGCAAAGTAGAAATAGAAATACAGCATGAATGGAAACAAGAGATAAAGATGAAGATATAAATAAAATACTAAAATATACAATGAAATAAATAATTAAAATATTAAAGTAGACAATAAAATGCACTTAAAATTCCCTTGTACGCACAGCGACAAAAAGGCTCTACACTAAGGTTTGTTTACATTAAACTAAATTAAATTACATTTTTAGGTAGAGTTCCTTTATTAGGGAATGGGCGTGTACAGCACACTCTTTGAGAATCAAAATAAAATAAAAAAAATTAATTCATAACTGTTTGTATGGCCCATTTGAATATTATAACAATGTGTGGTTATCTCTAAATCCATCGGCACGCCTGGATCGACCTGTGGCCTATTTACACTGCGGACACATCATCACCACTTTACTGAGATGACCAACTTTGTCTCCATCACGTCTTAGAAGCATCATGTTGTGATAAATGAATTAAAATGAGTGTCATGGATGTGAACAGGTGCCACATGAACATATAAAGACAGTAACCTCCTCAGCCCTGTGATGAGCTATTATGTCAAGGCTTAACTATACAGACCAGTGAGCAGTGATAACTAACATGTCTTTGGGGTCATCGGGTGGGAACCTCCTTTCACCAGCGTTTGGTCTAGTTGGTCCCACGACACCTCCAGGAGGCTAGACAGTGATCTCTGGCGTCCCAGAGACACTCCCCTAATGCCAGGTCTCACTGCTCCCTGCACCAACCCAAAAACCTCCTTTACCTTACTGACACAGGTCTTTCTCAGCCCAAACAGCACTGCCACCTTCAACACACCCAGTATGATATAATGCTGTCAGGCGCTCTGTGCTGCTTTCACACACTGATTCTCTTGTAGATCAACTTTTCATTTTTATTCACTGAGTGCTGATCCTTTCTCTAGGGCACAAACTTCTTGTGTTCATTTGCATTCTGTTATATTTTTTATACCTTGAATTGTCACTTACTGCTCGCATTTTGTTTGTCGTTTACATCAAAGACATCACCATATATTGGTTTGATGCTCACTATTTACTGTGGGAGAAGTGTCCCCAACCAGTCAATGTTAAAACAAGACTTACACCCTTGGTAGTAACCCAAGCTGTGCCCCTTTGAAGCCCCTTTTCCCCCCCAACCTGCCGTATTTATCTCCTGACCTAGCTCCTGTAAGGAACAAACAACAGACTCAGACTTCTTTTAACTTTTTATTAGCGTCTCCAACTGGATGAAAAGTTGCCACAAGCAACTTTTTAAACAGGTTTGTTCTTTAAAAATAAATCACAGCAGCTATTTGGTGAATGGAAACAGGTTCAAGCACCACAGTTACTCGCTGCACCGTCTGAATGGACTGGACGGAATCTGACCTGTGCAAACATAAATAAAAACATTGGTGTGCACAGATGTTTACAGTCAGGAACAGTTCAGACACCAAACACTTTGTCACCACCGTGCTAACATGTGCTGAGTAACGTTACAGTGTGTCATGCTTCAAAACAACAACAAAACCCTGCACTCATAACATGCTTCCCTCTGATATCACTGCAACAGCATTCAGTGATCACGCACACTGGTTGGTCAGAAGCAAGATTTCACAACATAAAACATAGATGGACGAACATGACAGATGAAAAGCCTCATCCACTATTCAAGCTCCTGAGACAAAGGGTACGAGCTACTGGGCTGCTAACAGATAGGACACCACGGTCAGCGCCGCCGCCTCGATGGAGTACAGGTGATGGTCTTCCACCTGCGGGCAGCTGCTCCTCATGAACTCGGCCAGCCGGAGCAGATACTCCAGGTTGTGGCCCGTCTTCCCTCTGCACACTGCGATCTGGACGCCGATCGCCTCCGGGCTGGCCGGCCCCAGGTACAGGGCGTTGTCAGAGGTGGCGATGTACACGAGCGCCTGAACTGGAGGCTGATCCCCTCCCTCTGGGAAGAAATCCACCATCTTGGTGACGTAGCCGCCGCAGACCGTCTCGCGCACGTTGAGGTACTTCAGGGACTCTTCAATCTGAGAGCCTGTCACCTCAAACGCCACGCCCCAGGTGCTCTCCTGTGAGAAGACAAACACATCATGAGTGAGCATGTAGAGGCAGATTACTCTGAATTTCCCCCAAGCCTGGAAACTCCCCTGCAGTTCCTACAGCATCACTAACGGACCAATAGGAAGTAGAGCTTTCCACTTACGTCATCATCTTCAATCAGCGTCACCACTCTTCCGGGCTGCAGAGAGAGAGGAAGAGAAACAGGTCACGTCATGGACAACGCCTGATCCGAGCCTCGCAGCTGACAAACAGCTGACGAGTCACAGTAAGCACACAGACACCACGTAGCAAGCTAACGTTAAGCTAACACATGTAGCATCTCACCATCTCGTCGCTGCCGCGGTGAAAGTTGTCTCCGTGCCAGAAACGTCTCTTGTAGCCTTGGATGTACCCGACCTGGCTCCTCTTGTACTTGAAGTCCGGCTTCCACACCAGCGACCCGTACCCGAAGATCCACAGGCTGCTCTTCCCGCTGATGATGTCTTGAGGCTTCATAGTGTTGACGACGTTCAAATGAATCGATGAAATTTCGACGTATGGGATTAGCTGAGGGGGACTAGCTAGCTAGCGTTAGCTTCCTCCGGTCCAGGAGCAGCGGTACCGGCTGGCTCGCAGGTATACCGCGGACGGTATTCGAGCCCAACTGCTTGGCAGTTGCGAAGATGGAGTGTCGGTGGTTTTGCTTTGCACGATGCATCGCCATTGCGTTACAGGTGCCGCATTATGCCTTAAAAATCCATGGCAGCCGCTTTGGCCTTCAGACTGACGGGGAAATCAAAACTGGTTCCGGCTGGTGGCTGCTCCGCCGGCCGTGACGACACGAAATTAACGGTTACGATTGAAAAGGTCGAGGTTTGATGAAGTGATGAAGTGATGAAGGCGGTCAAACACCCGGCGGTTGAATCTTCTCCCGGTTCAGACGCGGCGGTGATTTGAAGCGTTACCCGATAACATGGCGCAGCAGCGCTTTCGCCTTTATACAGTCCTGAGCAGGTGGGCGAGCCCCTGACAGCGTTTCGACCAATCATATTTAAGAAGCTCCCGCCCTCTATCACATTTCATCCAATCAGGTTTCGGTGCGCCGAATAAGGCGGGATTATACTCCATTCCCATCACAGCATTGGCTCATTTTTAAGCTAATACGCACAGCAATCTTTCAACCTCATTGGCCAATGAGCTGCCACTCTAACTGACTCAGCTTATGATTGGCTGCCCGTGTTGTCACTCTGTGTGTATATTTCCAGACAGTAGAGCGCTGAGCTGGCTGATGCAACTTCACACAGCATTTCAGGCGCAGAGCAGCTGCACAGCAACACAGCAGCACATTGCATCAGACCGGAGGCCTGTAGATGTGCAGCTTTAGCATTTCACAAGATGTTACACAAAGAAAATAAAAACATATATTTGAGTTTAGACAGATCACATTAAATAGATATTTCTGGGCGTCACTCAGTGCTGATGGAAATCACTCTGGATGTATATGGAGAACCTCCAGTGGATGTTTAAATGAGCCGAGGCAAGCGTGGGTTATAATTCAGTCTCACAGCTCAAAGAGCAGCCGTCATGACAGAGGTCACTGAGGATCCCTCACCACCATCTCATCCACAGGAGAAAATAAGATGGGCCTTTATTTATCCAGAGGGAAACTGCTGTGCAAAGTTAAATGAGTGCAGATGCAATGCATGCAAGATAAATGGCTTAACATAAAGTAGAGCAGCAATGTGAAACAGATATAAATTACAATACGAAGCAAATTTCAAACTAGATATAAAGGGACAAAACAGAATAAATTTGCTGTGTCATGTTATCACAGTTTTTGTTTTGTGTTTACACTTCCAGCAGGTCGGGTCATTTTGACAGGTCACACGCCATCAGCTGCAGGTGCGTGTTATCAGACAATGGGCCCCTGGGCACAGATTTGCAAAAGGCCCCCTCGTCTCTCCTACATACGAGCAGGACACACACACTTATAGTTGTCATAGGTCATAATGCATTTGCAGTGTCGTTGTTCTCGGTAGTTTATCTGTGACGTACTTTTGTGTCTATTTTGGCCAGTTTTTTTGTCTCTTTGTAGTAGTTTTGTTGGTGTTTGAGGTAATTTTGTGTTTGTTTTTTAGGTAATTCTGTGTCCCTCTGATTAATAATAGTAATTTGATGTCTATTTTGGTAGTTTTGTGTCTCATTGTAGTCATTTTGTTTACTTTGTTTTTTCTTTGGGTCATTTTGTCTCTCTGATGTTATTTTATGTCTATTTTGGTCATTTCGTGTTTCACTATAGTTGTTATGTGTTTCTTTTAGGTCATGTTGTGTCTCTGAGGTAATTTTATGTGTCTTTCGGTCGGTGGTGTGTCTCATTGTCATAGATTTGTATCTCTCTGAGCTAATTTTAGCTCTTTTTTTGGTTGTTTAGTGTTAGTGTTTAGTGTCTCTAAGATAATCTAGTATCTGTGGGGTAATGTGTCTTTTTTGGTCGGTTTGTGTCCCTCTGTAGTCGTTTTTTTGTGAGTTAATTTTGGATCTCTTTGTATTCATATTGTGTCTCTTTGTAGTCATAATGAGTCTCTTTGAGGTAATTTTGTATCTGTGGTGTAATTTGGGGTCTTTTTTGGTCATTTTGTATCTCGTAGTAGTCTCTGCGTTAATTTTGGATCTTTTTTTGGTTGTTTTGTGTCTTTGAGGTAATTTTTTTCTCTTTGAAATTATTTTGTGTCTTTTTTGGTCAATTTGTTTTCTTTGCAGTTGTCTTGTGTCTCTTCTAGGTCTTTTTTCGGTCGTTTTGTGTCTCTTTGTAGTCCTATTGTGTGTCTTTGAAGTGATGTTGTATCTGTGAGGTAATTTTGTGTCTTTTTGGTGGTTTTGTGTGTCTGTGCAGTCATATTGTGTATCTTTGAGGTAATTTTGTGTCTCTTTGAGATTATTTTGCATCTTTTTGGTCAATTTGTGTTTCTTTGCAGTTGTTTTGTGTCTTTTGGGGGGGTAGAGTCCCATATTGTCCTTTTCTATCTCTTTGTGGTTGTTTTGTACCTATTTGTAGTTGTTTTGTGTCTCTTTGCATTTCCTTTACATCTCTTTGTTGTCATTTTGACTCTCTCCTGGTCAGTACGTGTGAATTTGCAGGTGAGGGCCAGGTGGGCCCCTCACACTTTGGGCACTTGGGCCTGTGCCCAGCAGGCCTGTTCAATAACCCACTCCTGATTGGCTGGCTCACCGGAGCGTCAGCCTTTCATCATTGGAAATTTTACTCGTGCAGAATTGTTAGTGTTGTGACCACACACTATTCAAACACTTCAGTCAACAAACATGGTCATCTGGCAGCCAGTTCAGACCCATCCAGGGACAGGACTGGGTGATTTCTTAGTTTGATAACAACCCCAGGTTTAGACTGTGTGTGGACGACTCATGCATGTTTCTAATAAACCCAATACTTGGAAAAAATGTTAAAATAGCAAAAGTAATAATCAAAATGCCGAAACAGTGTCCACTGCAGAGACACAACGAGAGAGAAGAGCGATCAGAGAGATGACAGACCTGATCAAATGTACAAAAATGCCCACCCCTCCTGCTGGATCTGATATACTGTAATAGCAGAGGCTCATCTGTGCTCAATAGATAGATTATCTATAAATAGCTGGCATTATCTGCCTTGATAAGAGGCCAGACAACTGTATCAGCTCTTCATCAATCTAAAGCACCACACAATCCAGGCCTTTGAGCGACCCTGTGTCATGCACACGAGCCTCCATCCCATTATGCCGTGGCCTTTCACGTCCGTCCACTCCTCGAGGCCGCTGCCACAGTGGGCTGCTCTAAGCACAGGCCACTAAAGCCACACTCAAAGCACCGTCTGTAATCTAATCTGGTGCGCTGCTTCAATGTTCTGACGAGTCGATTTATCAAATATTCACCCGTCTATTTGTCTTTGCTGTCAAACCAATACATTTAAAATAGATCGTCACTGAAGCCCAAGGCTGACTGAAATATTAACCAATGTGTGTGAACTTTGCTCTAAATATCCCTGTGTTTCTGCCTGTTTTTCCAGCTCCTGAGATATGAAGTGTACGCAGACAAACAAGACAGTCTGGTTACAGAGGGGTGGGGGCAGCACTGTATATGTCACTCCTGCAGCAGTGACGCTGGAGGTTGTTTTTTGGGTAAACATTCTTTGGTAGGTGAGGAGCTTGTGGCTTGGTTACTGGGACAGCTCAGAGGCACCTAAACGTAAATCCTGTAGACTGAAACATCCTCAACACAGATTGTGTCTCAAAGTCTTCAATTCAAAATGACCAAAAAACACACAAAAATAGCTCTAACAGACACAAAACGGCTACAAAGGGACACAAAATGACCAAAACACACGCAAAAATAGTTCTAACAGACACAGAATTACTACCAAAGGACACAAAATGACCAAAAAACACATACAAATAGGCCAAAGAGACGCAAAATGGCTACAAAGGGACACAAAATGACCAAAAAACACACAAAAACAGTTCAAAGAGACACAAAACGACTACAAAGGGACACAAGATGACCAAAAAACACGCAAAAATAGTTCTAACAGACACAAAATTACTACCAAAGGACACAAAAATACCTCTAACAGACACAAAATTACTACCAAAGGACACAAAATGACCAAAAAACACACAAAAATAGGCCAAAGAGACGCAAAACGGCTACAAAGGGACACAAAATGACCAAAAAACACGCAAAAATAGCTCTAACAGACACAAAATTACTACCGAAGAACACAAAATGACCAAAAAACACACAAAAATACCTCTAACAGACACAAAATTACTACCAAAGGACACAAAATGACCAAAAAACACACAAAAATAGCCCTAACAGACACAAAACAACTACAAAGGGACACAAAATGACCAAAAAACACACAAAAATAGCCCTAACAGACACAAAACAACTACAAAGGGACACAAAATGACCAAAAAACACACAAAAATAGCCCTAACAGACACAAAACAACTACAAAGGGACACAAAATGACCAAAAAACACACAAAAATACCTCTAACAGACACAAAGTTACTAACAAAGGACACAAAATGACCAAAAAACACACAAAAATAGGCCAAAGAGACGCAAAACGGCTACAAAGGGACACAAAATGACCAAAAAACACGCATAAATAGTTCTAACAGACACAAAATTACTACCAAAGGACACAAAATGACCACAAAACACACAAAAATAGGCCAAAGAGACACAAAATGGCTACAAAGGGACACAAAATGACCAAAAAACACGCAAAAATAGTTCTAACAGACACAGAATTACTACCAAAGGACACAAAATGACCAAAAAACACACAAAAATAGGCCAAAGAGACGCAAAATGGCTACAAAGGGACGCAAAATGACCAAAAAAACACACAAAAATACCTCTAACAGACACAAAATTACTACCAAAGGACACAAAATGACCAAAAAAACACACAAAAATACCTCTAACAGACACAAAATTACTACCAAAGGACACAAAATGACCAAAAAACACACAAAAATAGGCCAAAGAGACGCAAAATGGCTACAAAGGGACGCAAAATGACCAAAAAAACACACAAAAATAGCTCTAACAGATACAAAATTACTACCAAAGGACACAAAATGACCAAAAAAACACACAAAAATACCTCTAACAGACACAAAATTACTACCAAAGGACACAAAATGACCAAAAAACACACAAAAATAGCCCTAACAGACACAAAACAACTACAAAGGGACACACAATGACCAAAAAACACACAAAAATAGCTTTAACAGACACAAAATTACTACCAAAAGACACAAAATGACCAAAAAAACCACACAAAAATAGGTCAAAGAGACGCAAAACGGCTACAAAGGGACACAAAATGACCAAAAAAAACTCTTTAAGAGAACTACAAAGAGACACAAAATTACTACAGAGCGACACAACATGATCAACAAATACAAAAATAACTCAAAGAGACACAAAACAAACAAAAAGACACATCTACAAAATATGCAAAATGATCTGAGAGAGTCTGTGTGTCTTGCTCCTGTACAGCAGAGGTGGTGGGGCCTTTTGCATGTCACTGCCCAGGGGCCCATTGTCTCATTATACACCCATGTGGATAACAGTGGTTTGTTGTACATGCATGCAGAGCTACGGCCTATTGTAGTGCACTGAGGTTTATTCCAGACTGTAAAGCCGTCACTCATCACTGTGCACGTTCCTCCAGGGCTGGCTGACCATCTCTGACCTCCAGAGGCTCAGTCACTGGGCCCTGCTGGATAAACTCCCATCATACATCTGCACTCTGACTGGACAGAGAGCGACTGTAGCTGCAGTCTTGTCTTCTGTTGCTGGTGCAAAGAGAAGCTTTCATGTGCTGTTCTTTACACACGTGATAAAAGCTGAAGAACACATACCAGAATCAGTGTTCCAATGACAAACTCTCTGTGTTTTTAAAGTAAATCAAAGACCTGTCTTTTTAATCTGTTTTTTAATGTAACATCACAATCCTGATTTTTCAATTTTAGCCCTTGTGTTTTACCTTATTTATCCCTCCTGTTAATTCTTATTATATTCTATTTATTTACTTTATTTTTATTCTTTTGATCCTCTTTTTTGTTCTTTTGTTCTGTTTTGTTTTTTAATATTTAATGGTCTTATAATTTTCTAGTCTTTGTGTTATCCTTTAAACTGTGTGTGTGTCGTTCCAGTGTTTGCCATGTGAAGCACTTTGGGCTGCACGTCTGTCTGACAGGTGCTATACAGATACAGCTGAGCTGAGTTTAGGTGAAGTGCTGCTGTTGAGTGATGCTGCTTTAAACGTGCACTGGAGTGTACCTGAGGTTTTATTTTGGCGTGCACTGACCACCTGTTTCCTGTGTGTGGGTTTCTTACTGACACCTAGTGTTAATTACTGAGACGACTGCATGAGCGTCACAGGGCAGAGTTACAGAGCACTGGGCATCGTCATGTGTCAGTGTGATCTGCTCACTCATGTATGCATGGGCGGATTACGAGACAATGGGCCCCTGGGCACAGATATACAAAGGGCCCCACCACCTCTCCTACACAGGAACAGGACACACAGACTTTGTGGTGGTTTTGTGTCCCTTTGTTGTCATTTTTTGTGTCTCCTTGTGCTTGATTTTTTTTTGGCTTTTGTGTCCCTTTGAGATAATTTTATTTCTTTTTTGGTCATTTGGTGTCCCTTTGACGTGACTTTGTGTCTTTTTTTGGTCATTTGGTGTCCCTTTGACGTGACTTTGTGTCTTTTTTTGGTCATTTGGTGTCCCTTTGAAGTGACTTTGTGTCTTTTTTTTGGTCATTTGGTGTCCC
Organism: Epinephelus awoara; assembly: GCA_035609425.1. Classification (NCBI taxonomy): domain Eukaryota; kingdom Metazoa; phylum Chordata; class Actinopteri; order Perciformes; family Serranidae; genus Epinephelus; species Epinephelus awoara. The sequence continues at coordinate 38,667,727 of CM069305.1, read as the reverse complement.
TTTGAGGTGACTTTGTGTCTTTTTTTGTCATTTGGTGTCCCTTTGGGGTGACTTCATGTCTTTTTTTGTCATTTGGTGTCCCTTTGACGTGACTTTGTGTCTTTTTTTGGTCATTTGGTGTCCCTTTGAAGTGACTTTGTGTCTTTTTTTTGGTCATTTGGTGTCCCTTTGAGGTGACTTTGTGTCTTTTTTTGTCATTTGGTGTCCCTTTGGGGTGACTTCATGTCTTTTTTTGTCATTTGGTGTCCCTTTGAGGTGACTTTGTGTCTTTTTTTGGTCATTTGGTGTCCCTTTGAGGTGACTTTATGTCTTTTTTGTGGTCATTTGGTGTCCCTTTGAGGTGACTTTGTGTCTTTTTTTGGTCATTTGGTGTCCCTTTGAGGTGACTTTGTGTCTTTTTTTGGTCATTTGGTGTCCCTTTGAAGTGACTTTGTGTCTTTTTTTGGTCATTTGGTGTCCCTTTGAGGTGACTTTGTGTCTTTTTTTGTCATTTGGTGTCCCTTTGGGGTGACTTCATGTCTTTTTTTGTCATTTGGTGTCCCTTTGAGGTGACTTTGTGTCTTTTTTTGGTCATTTGGTGTCCCTTTGAGGTGACTTTGTGTCTTTTTTTGGTCATTTGGTGTCCCTTTGAGGTGACTTTATGTCTTTTTTGTGGTCATTTGGTGTCCCTTTGAGGTGACTTTGTGTCTTTTTTTGGTCATTTGGTGTCCCTTTGAGGTGACTTTATGTCTTTTTTGTGGTCATTTGGTGTCCCTTTGAGATGACTTTGTGTCTTTTTTGTCATTTGGTGTCCCTTTGAAGTGACTTTGTGTCTTTTTTTGGTCATTTGGTGTCCCTTTGAGGTGACTTTGTGTCTTTTTTTGGTCATTTGGTGTCCCTTTGAGGTGACTTTGTGTCTTTTTTTGGTCATTTGGTGTCCCTTTGAGGTGACTTTATGTCTTTTTTGTGGTCATTTGGTGTCCCTTTGAGGTGACTTTGTGTCTTTTTTTGGTCATTTGGTGTCCCTTTGAGGTGACTTTATGTCTTTTTTGTGGTCATTTGGTGTCCCTTTGAAGTGACTTTGTGTCTTTTTTGTGGTCATTTGGTGTCCCTTTGAAGTGACATTGTGTCTTTTTTTGGTTATTTGGTGTCCCTTTGGGGTGACTTTATGTCTTTTTTGTCATTTGGTGTCTCTTTGAGGCAATTTTGTGTCCCTTTGAGGGAATTTTGTGTCTCTTTGAGGGAATTTTTTTGTGATGTGGTAGTTGCTTGTGTACCGTTGAGGCAATTTTGTGTCCCTTGAGGTAATTATGTGTCTTTGTGGTCATTTTGTGTTTCTTTGAAGCAATTTTGTGTCCCTTTGAGATAATCTTGTGTCCTTTTAGGACTATTTCATGTGTTGTTTGGTCATGTTGTGTCTCCTTATGGTCATTGTTTTGTGATTTGGTAATCGTTTGTGTCCTGTTGACGTAATTTTGGGTCCACTTGAGGTAATTTTGTGTCTCTTAAGTAGTTTTGTGTTCCTTTTAGGTAACTTTATGTCTCTTTGAGGCACTTTAGGTCTTTTATGGTCTTTTTGTCTCTCCTTGTGGTCATTTTGTGTCTGTTTATGGTTGTTTTGCCCATTTTTGTAGTTATTTTGTGTCTCTTTGCAGTTTCTTTGTGGTCCTTTGAGTCTCTACCTGGTCGTTCCATGTTAATTTGAGTTACATTTTGCAAGTGAAGGCCAGGCTGCCCCCTGACACTTTGGGCCGCTGGGCCTGAGCCCAGTAGGCCTGTTGTATAATCCATTCATGCACGCACAAAAACATGCACAGTCAGGAGCTAAATGAGGCTTTAAATGAAGTGACAAACAGTTGCAGCTCTGAAAGAGATCCAGAGCTAAGCAGCAGTTTTGCATTCTGATTGTGACTTAGCGTCACCATTTCTGAAAAGTGTTATGTTGAGGCACTTCCACATTCCTCACAAGGAGATGGGAAGATTTGAATTTCAAATCTGTGTTGTGATTCTCCATTCATGACATTGGTGTCACAGATTTTGCTCTCTTCCTCCGTCAGAATAAATAGTGCTGATTAGTGTGTTTGTCTGTGTGCTCTCGCTTGTTTTGAGGTTGTTTCCTGAAAACCCCAGTGCAGATTAAAGAACACGATGCGTGAGAAAAGCAGTCGGCCCGCGCCGGCATGTTCTGCATTTTTTAATCAGAGAGGAAACAGGAACTGATGTCACCAGGTCACAAACAGGATGCTGTGATTATAACACAATGAAAAATGCCTGGCCATGCTATGGAGACCCAGAGGCCAAAGAGCAAAGCTCTAGCATGTGTTTGCTACTGTGATCGAGTGCGAAAGAGGGCGTGTGTCTGCTTATAGGTGTCATGATGGTGGGAAGAAACTCAAAGTGAGTCGTTGTGATAACATGTATGTTTATCTCGAGCCAGGCCGGAAGCATCTTTTTCCAAACTTTTTTTTTTTTACGCACACTGAAGCCCTCAGATGAGGATGCCTAGGTCAACAGGCTAACAGGATGTGTGTGAGGGAAAAGCCATGCAGATTCTCTGCCGAGTGTTGATTGCTGATGATTAGGGGGTGTTGACTGTCGCAGGGTTTCTGTTAATTGGAGGCAGGAGAGGTTTGCATTTGATAATGTGGATGACACGTTTCCTAAAATGGATTTTCAGACACACTGGAACGAATGTTAAGACCGATGCTGGGTGATATCTCTTCGTCATCATCAAAGAATGGTGGTTCATTAAAACTGCAGTTGGTAATTTTTTGTCATATTTTCTGAATCTGTCATAATTTCCTTGACAGTAGTACATGAGACTCTTAGCTTTTGAAAACAAATTATATTCCTCTGCCTCCTCATGATGCTCCTGACGGCTTTGCAATAATGCAGCTGTCAATCACATCACTCGCTCCTGAACTGAGGTCAAACTGTTGAGCCAGGCAGCACTGATCAAATATGAATCAGGATTCTGTTACTGCACTGCCTATTTCTCATCTCAAATGTTTTCATAAACATTTTTGGGAACTGCCCGTTGTTCCATCAGCCCATCATTTTGAAGCCCCAGTAGTCCAACAACTGTCCTATTGGACCAAAAGCCCGTTATCCCAAACACAAACACCTATTGCTCCAAAGTTCTGTTTCTCTGATAATACAAACTCCCAGCAGGTACGTTTCTGTAAACCACAGATACATTTCATTTGTCAACAGCGCTGTGGTGAATTTGAGGTTAGGTTTAGGCACAAAATCCATGTAGTTATAGTTGGAAATAAAGATAATTTTTGATCACATTTAGTGGCAAAAAAGTTGCTGGAAAAGCAGGAACGGGTTGGTGAAAAACATCCGCTTAGCTCAAACGCCACTGGTTAACGCCACAAAAGATCAGAAAAAACACCTGGGATTGGTGGCCCAAACGCTGCTGGGAAACGCCGACAAGGGTCGGTAAAAACACCAGGGACAGGTTCCTCAAACGCCACTGGGAAACGCCACAAAAGGTCAGTAAAAACACCTGAGGTTGGTGCCTCAAAGGCTGCTGGGAAATGCCACAAAAGGTTGAGAAGAACACCTGGGATTGATGGCTCAAATCCTGTCAGGAAACTGAAGGTAAACTTTGGCACAACGGGCATGTGTTTTGGGGGTGACGGGCTGTTGAAGAAATGGACGTCCAAAATGACATTTTTGGACAAATGGGGGTTTGGAATTTTGGGCCTTCGGAACAATGGCATTGTTTCTGTAAAATTTTGTTTATGACCCGGCTGCCATATTGGAAACAGTCGAGGCTAAACGAAGCACCAGCTGCTGTCCGGAGAAAACGTTGTCAAAAATGTTTGTGAAAACTTTTGAGGCGAGAAAAGGCAATGCAGTCACAGAATCTTGAGTCATTTAATCAGTGTTGCCTAGTTTGACACTTTGACCGCAGTTCACGAGCAGTAACTGACATGATTGACAGCTGTGTTAGAGACCCCTTGGCTCTGATTGGTTGTTTCTGTTAAGGCGTGGTAGATTCTCGCAAATGCCTTTAAAAGTCCCCTAAGAAGGCAGACAAACATGATTTGAGTTACCAAATGTAGCTTTAAGAAGAAGACAAACATTTCCCAGAGGGCAGTGAGACTGGGCAGATGGCTCTGATAAGTCAACTTCTCCAAAACCTTTTTATTTATGTGGATTCAGCGAGGATCCACTGGCTCCCCTTTGGTCTCCCCTCCCCTCTGGTACCAGGCCCTCTCCCTCAAGCTTTGTTCGCAGGAGTGGGTGGTACAGAACCGGGCATTGAAATATTGCTCTTAACCCTGAAGGGGAGGCAGGCAGTTGGGGAGCCTGTAAGTGCTCCAGTGTGTTTTTTATGGGAGGAGGTCTGTGCACTCTGTGTCATGCACACGGGCGAGAGGCCTGGCATATGCTGCTGTTTTTATGGCACTGCAGACTCACTCTGTGCTCCCCCACGGCATCTGTTTGGTGGGCTGGTGTGTGTGTGCGCGGACGCGTGTGTGCGAGCATTATGAGGGGTGTGTAGGGTGGGGCGGGGGGGGGAGGCGTTCCCCTTTGCCCCGCGCCTGGCTTTGTTTCGCCATTTCCAGCTTGAGGGGGTGGTATCCGTGGAAACGGATTTGAATTTCAAGCCAATTTAGGGCCGGAGAGAGAGCGAGGGGTGGGCGAGTGGGTGAGTGGGGCGGGAGCCAAAGGCGTTTCCAGGAATTACTCGAGGTAGTGATGCTACAGTCAGAGAGGCTTTATAGTTCTCTGTAATGCCCAAAATATTAAACATGGTGTGAGAATGTAGGAGAGCAGCTGGATTTCATATTCATAAACCTGCTCTCAATTTCAGTTCAGCAATAAGGCTATCCATTGGGATGAAAGCTCCCCAGAATTAAAACAAAAATAAATACAAGACACATTTGATCATCATTTGTACTCAATTTCATTATTTGAAAACACCTCAAAAATAAGTTCCTTTTCCATTCACTGACATCAAATTAAAAACAGTTTTCAAGGAAGTTTTATTCTTCAGAAGTTTGGTCCTTATAAATATGCATTATATACAAAATAATATTATAAAACATATAAAGAGCAGTGTGTCATATTTAAATTAAACTCTGGAAATAATCATTTTAAAAAAATTACATTATTGGTTCTGTATTTTTGAAATTTATTATAGGCAGGCAGTGGTGTGACAGTCTCTTCTCCTTGTTATGAGTCTTTGTGTTTCTCAGTTCAGCTGCATAGAAAAATACTTTTCTATGCAAACTTTTTCTTGGATCTTGCTGGCACAGCACTGACTATTGCGCTCCTGTGGTTTTTCTCTTCAAATCCCTGTTGATTAAAAAGTGTTTTCCCCCGATTTTGTTTTTTTTTTTCACGTAGTGCAAATGATCCAAGAACAGACAAGGGCACAAATTTAGCATTCAAACCCCCTCTTTTAAGGCTTCTAGTGAATTTTGGGCTGCATACAATCTTCACCGTTGCATGGAAAAGTCCAACCAGTCATTTTCACGTTGATTGACAGTTGAAGATTAGTTTCAGACATTCATAACTCTCAGTGTTTGTGAGGTTGGATTGTGACAGTGGGGTGAGTTCACTCGTCTCGACCCTGAGTCTTGCATAGCAGGCGAAGCTGGCAGGAGTGAGTGTGTGGGTGGGGGTGGGGGTTTGAAGGGGTCATATCTTAGGCACCTTTTTTTTTTTTTTACTGATTGGTTGGCTGTCAAAGTCATGATTATCACACAAGGCCGGGTCAGATTCGAGGAGCAACGATCCACCTTCACCTCCTTCTACTGTCCAGGATGGCCCGAGATTATAAATTAATATTTCAGTCTCCACACCTTGTGTAGTCAGTCTATTCGCCAGTCCGTTCAACCATTGTCACAACTGAGAGAGGTCCTTCACTGTACATGTTTTGCATACAAACACTCGGTCAACATAAAGTTTCTCAGTTCCTTTTTTCTGTGTTTTTCGCGGAGTAGAGGTTTCTGCCCTCTCCAGTTCCTCAAGTGTTCCAGAGCAGCAGTGGACATCTAAAACAATCTCCAGTCTCTTCTCAGCATTTGTAAACAATCCAGAATGTTTCATTCTGCCTCGATTGTGTCTTTCTCCTCGTTCCCTCGCTTTCAGAACCCCTCACAGTTTATACCTGTCGGAAGAAAGGAGAAAATTGGAGTTAAGTACAACTAAATAACGGTGTAAAGTTGTGTGTGTAATATTGACGGGGGTTTAGTTTTGAGTGTGTGCAGCTGATAACTAGCTAGAATTTAAACTGGTTAGAATCTGGTCAGTGTTTATTGTTCAGGAGGTTTTTACTGGGAGCCGAATTATCCGCAGAGGTCTCTTCCTCCCCAAAACAAACAAACAGTGATTTAAACCGGTAAAAATGCTGAATAAAACAGTTTCACTTTACAAATCTGTTTCTCTGATGCTGTTTGGCATGCCAGAGACGGGCCTCTATCCAGCACCTGCTAACCTTTGGAGCTGAATTATCCACAGAGGTCTCTTCCTCCTCAAAACAACCCAACCCGGTGATTTAAACCGGTAAAAACACTGAATGAAGCAGTTTCATGTTACAAATCTGTGTTTTTCTGGTGCTGTTTGACTTGTCTGAGACGGGCCTCTAACGAGCACCTGCTAATCTGTGCTCACAGTTTTCTCTGATATTTTAAGATTGAGAGGTTCAGGAGGTTTTTATTGGGAGCCGTAGAGGTCTGCTTCTCTCCAAAACAAACAGACCAGTAGAAACACTGAATAAAGCAGTTTCAGGGCAGCTAACTGTGGTGGTGGACACAAAAATGTGAATGGTCCTATCTAGAGCCAGTGCTTGGTTGGTCTGTTCTGAGCCACTGATACAGTGGTGCAACATAGCAATCTTCCTGGTGAGGACCCGCCGCCTGACTAGATATTAACGGCTCATTCTTAGGTAACAAAAATGCAATGATTCTTATTTTCAGGTGATTATACACTAAAGAAAACACACTTTTTATATTATACTCCATCTCTGCCAATACACCCCCTCAATCCTTCACACTGGACCTTTAAGTGTTTTCAGAGTGCTTTGTTTTAACTCTTACAGGTCACATGCTTCAGTATCTCCATCATATTTTCCTTGGAAATGAACATCTTTAAAAATTCCACGAAATGCCACAGCAGTAAAACATAGCACCTCTGAGACCGAGCGGAGCCAAACATGTGTGAGGAATCAGTATAAGCTCGGACTCTGGGTCATCACGTGGCCAAAATAAAGAATCGCCAGAGTAATTTACAGAAACTAATAATGCAGTTGATTGGGCTTCTTCCCCGGCTAAGTACCCATAATGCAGTCTTTCTACAAATTGCATTATCGGCTGTCATAAATGTTGGTGCAGCGGTGAGGGACGGTGCACTGGGGAAGACATTTAGAGTGGAGGATCTGAGGGGAAAAAAAAGCTGATGAAGATGTGAATTTTTTTTGGCTTACCTCAGTTGCTATGACGCACTCCCTCCTCTCCTCCGCTATAACAAATACCGACTGGTACATGGAGTCTCTCGAGGAGCATATCGTTGATATCCTACACTCTGGCTTTTCACTGCAAACACAAATCACACTCTGCGTTAATGCAAACTAGAAGCACATGGCACAGCTATGCATCAGGCGCACACATGTACGGGGAAGCAGCAGGAAGCAATCGACAAATATGTATACTTGTAAATGAGACTTTACAGTAACTTAACAGTGTTTCTACTCCAAATATACAATGGAGGAGACATATGGGAATGACTTTAGTACGGTGGAGTTCTTCTTACCTGTACATTCTACTCAAGGGCATTTTGTCTTCTAAACATTTGTCATAAATAAGACTTTTATCCTCTTGCGACTTTTCATCCTTGAACTCCTTCAATTTATAGTTGTAAGAGTCCAAGTGATAGTTTTTATGGATAAAGTTCGATTTCTCCGTATCGCAGTCCACCTCCAGGCTCATTTTCTGGTTTGTGTTCTTCAGCTGGCACTCGGGGATCAGGTTGTCTTTCTGAACGTTCGACAAGTTGTTCATAGTCTCTGTGTCTCCCCTGTCTCTCTGCACCTGCCTGTGGATGTGCCTCAGCGCCAAGCCCACCATGCACAGAAGCACCAGCAGCGCCACCAGCCCCACCGCCAGAGAAACCGCAGCCCACTGGAAGCCGTCTTGAGCTTCTCCGATCGGGGGGGAGGTGACGGTGGCGAAGAATTCGCAGCGAGGCCCGGTGAAGCCTGAAGGGCAGATGCAGGTCGCTGGAGGCTTGCCTGGCCCGCCGCCGCCGGTGCAAAGGCCCCCGTTGAGACAAGGGTGAAGGGAGCACTCGTCCAGGACTCTGTCACAGTTGCGTCCCCCGTAGCCTGCAGGACAGGCGCAGGTGTAGTCGTTGATTCGGTCTTGGCAGGTGCCGCCGTTGAGGCAGGGGTTGCCGGCACACTCGTTGATGTTGATTTCACAGCGCTGGCCGGTGAATCCTGAGCGGCAGCTGCACACACGCACGCCACCGTGGATCAGACACAGCCCACCTACAGAAGAGAAAAGGAGGACAGTTAGTATCAACAAATACAGACTTTCTAAATTTGCATCCAAGACGATTACAACATCAGAAAGAACACGAGGCCTCTTCAGTTCACACATCTCTACAGTGTGACCACAGCGCTGTGTATTGTTCTCCCAACACAGAGCAGCAGTCCCAAAGCCCGCCATGTTTACAAGAGGACAGAAATCGAGCTGTGCTGGATATTTGTCCCCCTCTCATCAACAACCGCAGCGAGCCGTGGCGACATTTACAAGCTGCTACTCTGAGCTGCTGAGTGTTTATATGGAGGACAATAGACACCAAGTTCCCACCAATTCCTGTTGTTCCACACTGCTGCAGGAATTTGAAGGGGGGAGAAAGAGCGAGGGGAAGTTCAGAAAGGAGGGGGGAAGCAAAGAGGGGAGGAAGGCCGTACCATTAGCGCAGGGAAGCGACGTGCACTTGTCCACTCTCTTCTCACAGTTGAGTCCGGTGTAGCCGCGGGGACACTCGCACATATAGCTGCGGCCATTGTCCTTCTCCCAGCATTTGCCGCTGTGGAAACACGGGGAGTCGGCGCACGTCAGAAGGCTGTGCTCACAGTGCGAGCCCTCGAAACCTTGCGGGCATGTGCACATGTAGCCGCTCTCTAGATTCTGGGGGAATTAAAAAAGAAAGGAAAAGTTAAGCAGACAGTCAAACACGAGGGAATTAGCCACAAGAATAAAAAAGTGTTTCAGACTTACTGTGCATATCCCTCCATTCCTGCAGGGGTTGCTGTCACACTCCTGCATCTCCAGCTCGCAGTTGACCCCTGTGAAACCTGGCAGGCAAGTGCACGTATAGCTGCCCTGTCCTGTGTTCATGCAGGTGGCGCCATTCACACACGGGTGGTGATGGGTGCAGAAGTTCAGGTCTGGGGGGGGGAGAGAGGAGTGTTTGTTTACAGGGAGCCCGCAGCAGGACAAAAAAAAAAAAAAAAAACCTTCTATGTGTACAAAGCTAAGCTTCAGAGGAAACTTAATTTACTAATGCTTTCAAGTTAATTCAAATGAAAACAGTGCACATGTAACACGAGAACGTCTCTTAAAAAGGAACGGCAGCAGTGGTCCAAGTTGTCTGTTGTACCTTGGTCACATAATAGGCCTCCCCAGCCCTCCTGACAGTTACACTGCCACGGCAGCTGGCAGGTGCCGTGCTTGCAGGCCGGGTACTTCTTGCACTCGTCGCAGAAGGTGCCCTGCCAGCCGTCTCTGCATCTGCAAAACAGCAAAACATATTCTTTTAATTAATCGCTGTCTTCCTCCTATTGTAAATCTTATAATAGCTGTGAATAACACATCAGAATCTGGCACTTAAAACTGTCAGTGCGTCGACTTTATAGCGCCGTCATGGATTAGCTGGCGATTACATTAAGAAATCAATCATGAGTCATGCGAGCAGACATTAATAGCTGCTGCACAGTTGGATACAGTCATTAAACGCTCATATAAATCCATCACACAAAAAAATTAAAAGTGATTTTCTTTTTCTTCCATAAGTGAAATCACACATCAGCACTGGCAATTATGTCCTCCACCAGCATCATGACATCATTACACGTCAGTTACTGCAAGCGAACAACTTTGTTTTCTGCATAACCACGGTGAATAATGATGTCAGCACTGCTGACATTACAAACATCAGGCACGCACTAACTGCAGGGTAAACAGAGGCAAACAATCATGAAGGTATGAGCAGTGTTAAGGATAAAATAAATAATAAAATAATAATAGCACAAAGGTGAAATATTGCTCTCTGGCATCGAGCCAACAGTGAAGACATTTTTTCTTCTTTCCCATGAATATCTGTTTCTCAGCACAGTGCGCCGCCGCAACCTTGTCAAACCCCGAGATTGTGGGATGTACTTTTAAGGTTTCAACATTTTTTTTTCTGCTGAGTGAGCAAGCAGAGGCAGGGGAGCAGCTTTACGGTGTTGGGTGTCTGAAGGGTTTAACCTAAATTTGGGCCAGTTTCAGTGGTGGGAATGATGGATTTGTGTCTAAAAAGAGGGCAAAATGGGATTCAGGGGGGAATTTCTCACAGCGATCCGGTGAGTGCGTGCGTAAGTGTGCGTGTGAATTATCCCCGCTGGTGAGTGAGACATGGTAGTGACACGAAAGGAACATGGGAAGCGGAGAAGTCAGTGAGTGACGCAGGGAGACGAGGGAGGGAACGCACTTATGTTTTGTTGTTTTAGTGAGCTGCGACTTCTCTTGATAAATGCTGGAAAAAGCCTCTGTGAATCTTCGCAGGATGGACATAATTTATGGGGCATAGGTGCAGACTTCAATATTTAGAACATGTGCATTTGACCCCCCTGATAAAAACATGAAGGTAGCACTTTTATTTTGACTAATTTCAAGACATTTATACTCGAAATTTAGGCAGAAATGTCACAAATTGGTGCATAAAAATCCCGTGATGCTTAAAATTAAATGATGAACGACCCTCGAACCTAAACATCCCGCCTACATGTTGAAACCAAACCTACGCCCTTGTTTGTATGACTCACAGCCGCTGATGTTAATATGACAATAAACCCTAAAATGAATTTCAGAGAAACACGACTGAAGCTCCCCACGTGCATGTAACTGTTCCCATATGTGTTCCTTCCTACACTTACATCCAACACCTATTTCAACACTTCAGGATTATTAATACTTACACACACTCGCCAGGTTTGGAGCAGTTTCCATTCCTCTCGCTGCAGCCCTCCAGACAGATAGCTGCAGACAAAAAACACAAATACAGTTAAGTCTGCTGCTCTTTTCCTGCACATGCACCCACCTGGTTGTTTTATCATAACTGTGCCCGGGCAAATAATGTGCCACATATTAAGTTTCACAACTTTACAGCAAGAAAAAATGAGATCTGTGAGTGTCAGAGGTGAAGCGACGCTGCAGGAGCCCCTCACTGTCCATAATAACCAAGGCCACACAGCCCTCGTTTTCTTGAAATAGCAAACAGTGTATGTTAAGAGGCCTCAATCTGTCTCAACTTTCCTCGGAAGCCTTCATGTGATCTAAACCTGTCCGCCACACCCCAGCTGCCACACAGTGGGAGTGGGGGGCAAAAAAATCAGTTGAGGGTTTGTTTGTCCTGTTTTAAGTGTACCGGTCTTGCATGACACTGATTCGCAGGACAACATATCAGGCGGCTGACGGTAAGCGGCCGGTTTAGTCCCGAACAGATGCTTGCTCTCAATAGCAGACAGCTGTCACTATTGTTGTTTGTGGTCTGCCGCAACCATATTTGCAGCTGCCACTGCCGCGCGCCCAACAATGGAGAGGGGGACTAAACATCGATGGCGCGTGGCGGATAATAATGCCGCGATTAACCTTGGCGCGTGCAGTCGCCTGAGCTTCTCGTGTGCGCACAGCCCTCCTGTCTGTGGATTATGTTTCCGGGCACGCGCAGTACAGCACTCCATGGAGATGTGGAAAAAGAAGATATTTTAAAAACACAAACTGACAGTTGTGGCTGTGACTGTGACTTCCTGGAGACACAGCTAGTGACCAACGCCAGGTAAACACACACCTGTGTAAGCTAATTTCAATATTGGTAAGCTAATGAAACGGCTAAGCTAGCAGCTGTGCTCGTTAGCCGTTAGCTCTCGGTTTAATTAGCATATTTTTAACTGAGTAATTTAGACTTTAATGTTACTTTATTGCGCTTAAAGCTCCAGTGTGGAGGCTTCAGAAGGAAACACTGGCAGAAATGTCATGTAATACCAATAACTTTGTTTTAATTAGGGTGTATTTACCTGAAAAATAATGCCTTAAAATTAGCTGTTCCTCCGCAGTGTCGGCCATTTTGTTTGTACAGTAGCCCAGAACGGACAAACCAAACACTGGCGCTGTTACTCAAATCACATGCTACTGGTTTACACTGTTCACTCAATAAGTGTACCATCGTTTAATATGCTTCTGTGTACATAAACAGTACCATTGGTATATTAAGGGATCTGGATACAGTGTTGGAGGTTGTTGATTCATATTAAAGTTGCTAAGTGGCGCATGAAGCCGAAAAAGCTCCATTTTCGCCACATTATGAGGCCAATAGAACAAGTGCACAAGACACTTAGTGCAGCCGAGTGGCTAGCTTCTGCCGGCCGAACCGCTAACTCACAGTTTAGCGCCCTGCTAACGTGAACAGGAATAAAATAATTTAATCGTGTGGCTTTTCTATACGTTAAAAATGTCATTGTCATTTTGCAGGGGTTGTGACATTCAAAAAAATATATTCATTAATTTACAGACGACTCGTTCCCAGTGTAAGCCTGTAAGAAATGACTTTTTAGGCCCCGTGTCATCACATGACGGACCCTGGACGGTGTAGTTCCACTTTTGACCACTATATAAAATTGGCTTCAAAGCCTGACGCTCTTCCTGGGGGCTGAGCTGTGGTTACTACGTCACTTCCTAAGAGCCTGAAGGTAACCTGTGCCAACCTCGGCTCTACCGGTAATGTCAAAGTAATTTTAAGACTATATTACGCGTAGCAAAGCAAAGTCTTACACTTTGCACATATTTACACTTAAATTGAAGCTTTGCAGAGCTGTCTTGGTCTCTGTCTGCTTTGAATGCTGTCCTCTACCGCACTGCACTGTGGGAGATTTATGCTGGTGGACATGCTGTAATATGTCACCAGAAAAAGTGGAATTCATATACTGTTGGTTTCATCGTAAGGTTTCAGATATGCTTAAAAAATGCCACATACTGTTTTACCAGTACTTAATGGCATGTTACTATGGAGTTTGGACACTGCCTGGCTCTAGATAGAGTCATTCACGTGTTCACGTCGGCCGCTGTAGTTCTCCTACACGCTTAGCACACAGGAGAAGTTTCAGCTGGTCTGCTATATGTCACTGAATCCTACACACTAGACCTTTAAAACTGAGTTTCTTCAGCCTCCTAAAATGTGCAGGGCCCAAACGAGCAGGCTTGTTTAAAGTGACGTATGTGAGTGTGAGAGAGAGGGGAAATTATAGCGTCTGAAAGATGCCTAATCTATCTTTCTCATGTATATTTTCTGTAGTCACCGACGATTGATGTGTCTGTAATTGCAACACGTGAGCCCATCTGGTTAGAATTTGGCGCCACGGTCAAAATAGCACATGCCAATTTCTCTCTCACCACCGAGTGACACGGATGACAGATCCGCTGTCACCCATGTGGCCACACATCCAGCACATGGTAACTATTACTCTCACGGTGCCTCCTTCCAATCTACTCTTTGATTAATTTGTTTTGGTGAAAAGGGCCCTCGGTATTGTTGAGCCAAATGGCATCGGGCCTCCTCATAGGCCCATTCAGAGCTGTCCAAAACATGGGAGTGTTGGTCTATGATTTGGCCAAGTGGGTTAGCACGAGTATAATGTGCCTGTTGTCATGCTAAGCCGTCTGTCCCTCAAACCATATATTCAATGAGTGTTCACAAACCCACAACCAATTACACATCAGAATTATATGACTGCAAATTATATGAGGCTTAAATATGCATTCTGCACCGAAACTGCTCATCAGACCTGCCAGATATCATGACGTCATGTCTTGTTATAGCACTCAGCGTCTTGTGGCCTTAATGATGATGACCTCTGGGTTATCTTGCTGCTTAATAACTACTGATATCTGTAACGTGTGCATGCTCACAAATCTTTTTTTCTCTAGGAGCTAAACCACAAGGAGGAAGGGCAAAGGTCACACACCATGAGGAGAACTTGCAGAGCTCTTTAAAGGTAAGGGCTGTCAATCCCACAAAGAGTTCTTATCAAACCACATAGGCTGAAACAGATTCCAGTATCTATAGGTCATTTGCAAACACCTGGATGACCTTTTATGTTCAAAAATACACCGCCACAGGCTCAGAGCAACACAACAGCGTAAGAAAGAGCAAACCAGCAAGGTGTGAATCGGCCTAAAAGAAGATATTTTGTTGGTTTCTTACGTTCTTCGCAGTATTTCCCCTTCCATCCAGGCAGACAGGATAACTGCCCGTCTCGGGTGCAGGTGTAGTGGCCGAACCGGTCGTCCCTGGGCGCGCATTTTTTGGAACAACTCTCCCCGTAGTAACTTTCGTTGCAGATAAACCGGTAAGAGTATCTCAGCTCGGTGTGCTTTACAGTCTGTATGTCCTGAGACCAGTCCGTTCCTACTCCCAGCTGTCTCTGGATGGCCATAAAGCTAATCAAAAACTCTGGGTTGTTGGTATCTGAAAGAGATAAAAAACACAGTCAGGATTAGTGAAGGACACCTAACTTGTTTATGTCCTGGAATGATTATGGTTTCATGTCAAGAGCTGCATCATAAATAACTCGTGGGGTTCAAAAGTCGTCCACTTTCGCTTTAATAATCCGCCCAGGACCAAGCTGCATCCCTTATCAAATCCCATACAGCTTAGATGAAAGATAAACTCAGGTTGAAATTTCCTCTTTCTTTCCGTCAGCAAAAACATTCCCAGGCCCAGTCCCCTCTTCCAAAGGGCGGAACAGAGTAAGGTGTAAAATACAGGAAGATGTAGTCAGGGGTTTTTGGCAGGCGCTGTGTATTCTCACCAAAGCCCACAGCTCTTTCCCACGACCAAAATAAACCAGAGGAAGTTCAATTGTATTGGGTATAAGAATGAAAAAGGTGTTCTGAAGTTCATAACAAAGAAGTGAATAGGCGTGAAAATGTGTGAAATTAAGAACAATTAACAGGAGGTGGAGAGGGAAACGTTGAGCTGTGTTTAATAGTTTGGCTATTTTTTTATGATGCATGTTGTTTGTGCAAAAAATGGTAAACTAGTTGGAGAGTCTCATGTGTGAAATGTACTGACAGAGCTCCCTCCTGTGGTAAAGAAGCGTTGCACTTACCTACAGGTAGATTTCCATAAGGTGAATGCCAGGCTTCAATTATTAATGAAAATGACCCCTGAGGACAAAACACATGCAGCAGATTAACGTCACGGCACTTCTTTTATATTAATTTCCACATATTTTATAATTTAAAGAAGGAAGCTTGCATTTTTTGTTTTTCTATTCTGTGTCACAGACTGCTGATTGTTTCTATTACACTTAAATATGTGTCACAGTGATCACTGCATGTCCCTCTGGACTTTGAAATGAAAGACGTAGCAGCGGTCCAATCTGTTTTGTGGACAGAGTATTACCTAATGATATGGATTAGATGAGCTGACCAATAACCGGTGCGCTCCCAAAATGCAAAGCAGTTCTGTGAAACAACATCATAGCAGCAGCTCCCTGTCAACATAAAAACAAATAAAAGAAAGTGGACGCACAGCTCCACGCTCTTACCGGCCATCCAAAGGAGAAGGGTATCTGAATCGGTTTAGGTAAAGTGCCACTGTCCTTGGCGCTGAAAGAGTTTGTCCCCAGCACCGCTGTCATTGTACTTCCAAAGATGCAGTCACCTGGCGAGACCACAGCCTGATAGTTCTTCAAGCAAATTCTGAAATAAGTCCTGCAGTTGGGTTTGCACGCGTTTCCGTTCGCCAGCAAACCTTTGTGGTTTTTAAATTCGTGGAGATCAAGCTCAAAAACACCGGATCCAAATACCTAAAAGAGAAGGGAATATAATTTAGGAAAACGACGGTTATAGCTGTGAAAAAAAACATGAAACAAGTGGCTCTCCATCTGCTTTACGCCGAGGTCTGAGGACCACCGGGGGAGATGCGTTCTCCTCCCTCATACCTGTGATATCAACGTGGTGCTGAATGCGATGGTAAAGGTGAACCAGGCTGCCATCCTTCTCGCTTCTCCAGGGCAGCCGCGTCACCAGCCAGTAAAAGCAGCAAAACCTTCCTACTCCAAAGTATTTACACCAAGGTAAACAAATGGAAAGAAAAGACAAAATAGATCTCTAAAAACACGTATAAATCCTTCTTCACTCCCAGGGAGTTCTCCCCGTAGCTCCTTGTTGGCGTGCGCCAAAAGCGTCCAGGGGGAAAGCAAGTTATCCAAAGGTGAGGGAAGACCAATATCCACAGCCGCGCTTCTTGTCTGTCAGCAGGCGTCCCCTCCTTGCATGGTACTGTACTCCACAATGGTCGCTCCGCTGTGCGCGCGCGGCTCAGAGCTTGTTTTGGTGCTGAACTTGGTGCGTCAGTGCGCCACGGATGTTCATCACTCGTCTTATTACTCGTGAATGAACCGTAGTGTGCCTCCTCCCAGATATATAGACTTGCACTGCGCTGCTCATTACATAAACCGTCAATCACTCCGCCCGGCGCCGCCCACTCTACATATTCAACCCCCTTCCCTTCCAACCCAACAACAATTATCCAGATTTAATACCCACTGGCACTGCGCTCACTGACCACCATGGATACTGGGCGATTATTAACAAGCCCTAACATCTGTTGACTTATTTTTAGCGCACAATGCGGCCCGGACGCACATTTACACATTATGGACAGTGGGTGAGGACAATGAAGGAGAGCAGAAACTTGGAGTATAGAAAGAGAGGAATTCAATTACACTGTCTTAGTCCTTTTGCTCCCCTTTAGCCCTCGGTTCCAGTCAATTGCACGCCTAATTAGCGCTCACTAGTGCTGGAGCCGTTGTGCGCACTATTTCCTTTCAGAGCCTTCACTCTCTGTGGGGTCAAACGTGTCTCTCCCTCGGGCCGGAGCACAAACAATGAAAGTAGAAATGAGATTAAAAGGAGGAAAAATCTCCTCAGCTTTTGTTTGAATCGCTGGTGACGTTGAAATTCACTTTCTGTAGTAAGATATTTCATTTCAGGCATTTAGAAGCAAAACATCCTAAATTAATGTGCAGATCAAATGCCCTGATACACCTGAAATCATTTAAACAATACATCTTTTTTTAATTCTGATGTCTAAGTATCCATAACCCTAATAAAAAACGCACACATTTCCTTTTACGCACGGACGCACAGGCCCGCATTGTGTCCAAACTGACATTTCTCCCCTGACATGTTACTCTGGGTGTGTTTCATCATGTCGCTGGCGTGTGCCCCTTCATGCCCACCCATGCGTTTTACGGTTTAGAGGCAGCGTGCCTCCTATTGTTGCGGCGCGTGTCCCTCTCTCGCCCTCATGCGGGTGTAATGTGCGGGACGGGAGACATAACTATTCAGCTGTATGCAAATGAGCTCTCTGCCGCTCTTGCGCGCACACACACGCATGCACACACACATTCACAATCACCTGGATCCGTAAAATTGGTTTATTCTTCCCCGTGGCCTTTAACAGCTAATAGGAATGACACGGGGTCCGCGCGCAGCAGGATCGAGATAAAAGATTTAATTTGATTGCCTGGAATTGATAGCGGCGATGCGCGCGACCATAACCTGTCAATGTCTCCCTGAATCAGTGTGACACCACGAAAAATAACTTTACACACTCTTAGATATTTAAGGATGCTGTTAAGGCTTCTATAAAATAATTAATTAAAGTCCCTCTGTCTTTTCATAAGGAAACACTCCCTAAAGAAATGATGCAGAGATCATAAACAAATAAAATTCTACATGCTGTGGTTTGAATTGTATGAATATTTATTTCCTCCCTTTATACATGGCTTGTTTTTGATAGTCTGATTGGTTGTATTTGTTATTCGATCGCCCGTGTCTCTCTCATTTACCATCTGGTGGGAGACTGGCAGCCCCGACGCACCGTTTTCTATCGTCTGTTCACGGAGGGGACAAGCCAATTTTCTCCAACCTGTTCATCTAAATTCTGTTTGGCATCAGTTTTGCGTTTGTGGAGATATAAAAAAAACAACAAGAACTACAGTAATCCCGTAATAACATGCAGAGGGATGTGTTATTTCCCATGTTGTAGAGACTGGAGCTCTCAGGCAGCAACAAGATGCGTCCCCAATTGTGCCACATGAAGAGGATACAGTAGGCTTCTGTGCAATATGATAATAAGGTCACTGAGACATTAGCAAGCACCAAAACACTGGATATTACTGTGATTTTTATTAGTGTTAGGAAATGTGCAATTGTGCATCTAATATGTTGATGGAAGTATACAAAGATAGGAAACATTTTCTAGTCATAAGTTGCTAAATTTCTTTTGTGTCTTCAATTAATTTGCGTTTAGAGTCTTTGAAATGAAATAGGCACAAAATTGTCGCCTTCCCTCCTCATGCTGTGTGTTACCTGTGAATTAATGCACAATATAAAGCTCAGGAAGTTGATTGTGTCTCAAGAGAAAATAGTTTCCATCAGTGCTTTTCCCTTGAACTCCACATGATCTCTGAATGTTTGCATTTCATCTGTTTTCGTACGGTAGCTGTGCTCCGCTGAGAGTGAAAATGGAAAGCATCTATATTTATTCAGTGTTTATACGAGGCCGACTTAGTGGATTGGTTGAATGCTTGTCATATTGACACACCTGTTGTGTCTCCAATGGGTCCACAGAGACACAATGGCATTGCATGGCTGCATGCCACGCGGCTCCTCTCTGTGTCTATACGCCCTCGGCTGCTAATTCTCCTACTTGTTGACTTTACAGTGTTTGTGATTCTTTATGATTTGATGAAATGAAAACAGAATCTTTAGGTGTTGGTTTGGCGCACTCAGGTTTTGATACTGAGCTGAACTCAATGGCACAGGGCGTCAAACAGCAACATTATATTCTTGAGCACTTAAAGTGTTTGTTTTTTTTGTTCTGGGTGGGTGAGCTGAGTTGTGACTGCAAGTTTGCCCTCGTTATTGCATCGCCTGTTGTGCCAAAAATGTTCTTTAATAGTGAATATTACCTGGCTTATCTCCTTTTATAGCCATATGTCTCCTGTCCAGCTACCCACTAAAGTGCAATAAAAGAGCTGCCAGTGGCGGTTTATAGCAGGTTTAACAGGTGAGCACAGCTGATAAAACACAAAACTCTCTATACGGTGAAGAATAGAGAATGATATGTGATCTGTGTGTTCTTTTCCACACTGAAATGGCTGAAACAAGCCATACACAGCGGCTATACTTTATCATAATGCTGTCAGTGTCAGATGGCCCCTGCTTTTATTATACTGCTTTCACTAGGCACACTACTCACATATTGATTTGCCTTAAAGCGACACTTCAACATTTTTAAGCCTCTGCACTGGCCAATATGTTTTCAGGTTGTCTTGTCATCCGTCCATCCGTCCCCGTCTTGTGAATGTGACATCTCAGGACAACACTCTCACTGCGACCTCGTCACATATTGATGTTTGGTCATGGAGTTTCCATGTCCACATGCGCCGTACAAGGTACCCTGGGTGCGTTGGTTGTTGATGTTCTAAGATACACTTCTATTGTCACAGGAAACTTAACATTTACACACAGTCTCTTTCAAAATAAACACACTATGTTGGTACAACACAGCGAATGAATGTTTTGTTTCAACAAACACGTGGTTAGGTTTAGGAAAAAAGAACAAGTTTTGGCTTTAGAATCTTACGGAACGCAAACACCACTCTATTGGGTGAAAGTCGCTGTTTGTTGGACCCATTCCCACCCATCCCATTCAAACTTTACCCACCTTAACTTCCGTCCTTTTCCTGCCACATTTCCCCCTGAATCCACCACATCCTGTTAAACTATAACGGCAACCGCCCGCGTATCATGCTGACGTTAAGGACGCCTTTATTCTTTGGTTTCTGACGCAGCAAATCACTGCCCAAGCGCCGGATTTCAACGACTTTGGAGTGAGGCCGGGCTCTTCAGCAACGCCTGTAGGGAACATCTGCAAATTTGGCACAAACGCCCACATGGACACAAGGATGAACTGTTTAGTATTTGGTGGTCAAAGGTCAAGGTCACTGTGACCTCACAAAATATGTTTAAGGCCATAACTCAAGAATTCATACATTAATTATGGCAAACAAATCAGGATAACATGATGACGTGGTGACAATTTATTTCCAAAAAGTCCAAGTTCAGTTTTGGGTGTCCATCTTGAAACTGTGCTGATTGTGTAGATTGTCTTTGCTGCTGGGGGGAAAGCTGTGTGAAGCATCCAGGTTTTACAATTTGTCACGTCTTTGCAGCAACATTTGAAGCATTGACAACTGTCATGGTGACGTGAGTCTGGACAGACATGGATGTAAACTGTAACTGCCTCTTGACTGATTGGTGGAGGCATACGACCATAAGGTGGTAATTCTAGTTCAACCTGGACCCTATTTTTCCATGTTTTTGTGTCTAAGGCTTCATCCACACTAATACGTTTTTGTTTTAAAATGTTGCTGAGCCTAGCATTCACACTACTCCGGCATTTTTGAATCCTTTGAAAACACTGCTACCTGCATTTTAGTTTGAAAACTCAGTGTGGAAATGATGATGAATGCTGACGGTCATGTTCACTTACCGAGTGGCCCCAATCAGTCACAACATGTCAAGCCAAAACATCACAGCTCGGCCTACAAACCCTTTGTGATTTTACCCTTCTTGTGTGGGTACTCCTTTCCCGTTGCCATGGCTTCTTCTGGCAGTGGATAATGGTAATGCTCCTCTAACATGTCGCCGTATTTGCTTTGTAACAACTGTTTTCCATCGTCTTGACCACTGTATACTCATGTGTTACTACTGTCAGAAACAAAAAAAAGGGCATTTAGCACCGTCAGTTTATGTCCATAAACATTGCTCGTTTTGCCACTGACAGGCTCATTTTATTCTTATAGTTGTCTGACAGCATTATGGAAAGTATCTGACAGAAAAATGAGAATGTTTTTCTCTGCTTTTCGCTTGATTCAGTCTGTTTGTTATGGTGTGCAACCAAGTTTCGCTCAAGGAGAAGTCTGATTCTGTTCATTTCCACATTGTCAAAATCAGCTGAATATTGAGCCACGACATTGAAAATCTTTAGGATAACACTAAGCTACCCTTTCTGCACTCCCCTGCACTCCTCCCTCCAACTCTCACTAACGTTCTCTCTCTGCAACTCGAGAGAGAGTCAACTCTTGAGAGAGTTCAGAATGAGACATCTTCGACTTCTAAGGTGCAGAAAGACGTTTAATTTCTCTGTACAGTCCTTTCCACAGTGTTTCCAGACACCTGTCATAGCGATCTGAGCCAGTCAGTGACAAAAAAGCACATTTAGTGGACGTACATTGACGGTGCACAAATACTCTGAGTGATTATATTCTCTCTCCCTCAATACTGGACCAGTTAAAAAAAAAGTCCATTACATTAGTCACATTGGAAAATAGGATCCAGGTTTAAAAAACACTGAAGTTTCCCTTTAACAGCCTGTTCATTCTTAGAGCACTATGCGTTCTGTCAAACATAGTTGTTGATAATTCTTTAACAGCATAAAAGAGTGGAAAAATCAGAAGCAAGGAAACTTTATAGCGTAGGTTATAAACCCTGAACACATGTCGTGTGATGTCTGCAGTCAGAGTTTCAGAGAGAGCTTAGCTGCTGTCAACAAATGCTTTCTGTGGTTTTATTTATAACATGCCTCGCTGAAAAAGCATTGTATTATTACACGCTTATGCAACGCCAGGCAGCAACTGGAGCCTACAACAAACCAACTGCTTCATACCGAGGCTATTTGGACCCATTCACTAAACCACAAGCTGGGACCCTGCATATATTAAGATGTTGCATCAAAGCTCTCTGCTTTCCAGCAACACAGCAGGGTCCGACTGACCAGACTTTAGTTCATGCTCCAGTCTTCATCCAGAAGCTTTGATGTTTGCATATGTGTGTTTAGGCTTGTGTGTGGGTGTCATGGAAGACAGAGAAAGCATCTTGTCTCACGTCTCCTCTGCTTCCCCTCGCCTCGCACCCTTCAGAGAGAAAACCCTCGAGTTTGCAGGTCCACTGCGGATTGTTCCGTCTGGTTGACGGATGTCTTTCCAATTGTTTGTGGATTTGAGGAGAGAAAGCAGCAGTTCCTGTTCTCACCATTCTGGCCAGTTCCTCACGAATAAACGGTGATCTTGTGACAAGGAAGCGTAAACAGGTTGATTGGTCAGTGAGCGGATACGAGAATATCTATTGTTGTAGATGGAATGTGGAGAATGCTGCTTCACAAAATATGAAGCAAGAATGCCGCCATGACGTCAGCCTCCCGTTTTATTTGCTTCGTATGAGTCATGTGAAAAAGAAGCGTGAGTTTATACGTGAACGCACCTGTAACACAATTTTAAAATGACTTTTAGATGAACATGCTATTATGCTGATATGCTGTTTCATTTTCAAGAAAGGTCAGCTTTATTTATATAACCTAAAATGCAACACCCTCTATCCTTAGACCCTCGATTATAGGGAGAAACTAAAGCAAACTGAAAGCTGCAATAGGCTGTCCAAAAAAAAAAATCCATAATAAACTTTGAGCATGTTTCAGTTTAAGTGACTTCTTCACCTTCTCTTGACTCTGTTTTTAGGCCTTATAACAATCTAGCCCCTGATGGGAGACATAGTCGCAGGTCATTTCATAGAGACGATGTTTCTACTGGCTGTTATACAAATGCAGATGTGTGCACGTCTGTTTGGTAAAAGCCTGATTCAGTGGCTGAGAATCCTGCAGGGAAAGTTGCTCTTCCAACCTACGCTGCAAAGCAACCCAAAAAAGGAAGACGGACTTACCAAAGGAGAGCCTGATGATAAAAACAAAGCAAAAAACTGTTGCTAATAGTTTGGCATTCTGCTAACGCGAGCTGAAGGCTCACAGCTGCGGCTTCAAGGTCACGACCATGGAGCTAACGTTAGCTAGAGCCTTGAAATACAGTGTGTCCTCCGCATCACTCCTCGCTGCTATAGACCACCTTACTGGGAGGAAAGTGGGCAGCAGCTCCAGAGACAGACCACCCATTAACAGCAGCAGCAGAAACGTGGTGGTGGGTCGCTGGGGAGCGAAATTCGCGTCCATCGCTCGAGTTGAAAATATTGAACTTTTGAGGCGAATTCGCGTGACGCTGAGCCGCGAAAGCCAATCAGCATTGAGATTCTCCCGATGTCACTGGTTGACGTCCAGTTGTTGACACAACAATAAACTGCTACTCACCGGAGACAGATGGACAGGCGCTCTGCAGCTGAAATGGAGCCCCTGTAGTTGGTGTCCTGCCGGGAGATCCTGACACCAACCCTCACCAACAGGTCCTCAAACTGGGCCCCAGTCAGCCTGAAGTACCACTGAAAGTGGCTCTCATCCAGACGGAGTTCCTGGAGGAGGTGGTGAAACTCGCCGTGTTGGATGCACTTCTGCAGGATAGGGTGAAACCAAAAACAACGGCGTTTGGCCCTCCGAGGCATCTGGGAATTCCAGAGCAGGTACAAAGCAGTGATAGTGGTTGTCTCAGCCATGGTTGAGGAGAGAATGGCGGACAAGTTGTTGTTATCTAGTGAAAATGGGCGGGCTCGCTACTCGCGCGACTGACGCGATAACGCGAATTAACAAAATGGTCTGGCGTCCAAACTCGCGCGTTACGCGCGGCGCGTTACTCGCGTTATGCGCGAGTAATTCACTTCATTCGTGCCCGGTGTGAACGCACAGATAAGCTCCTTTTGCACCAACATTTACAGGAAATTTTATTTCCAGGAATTTATTTACCTGGGTAAAAGAATTCCTGGTCATGTGTGTAGTTTGTGTTTCCACAGCACCTCAAAGTTACAGAAAATGTATTCAAATCAAGCTGATGACGTATGGGGCAGTGGTAAAAGAAACTGCACTACACCTCCAGTCCAGTGGGTGGCAGTAAGAACAAGCTGAAGGCCAAACAAGCACAATGACACCATAAACGGCGACCAACAAGCCTGCATCATCATTTGCTTAAATTTCTTCACCTTTTCATGAATTTGTTTCGGCGTGTGCGCTGTATTTAGCTCCGCCAACTTGTGCGGAACGCTGCAAGTGTGTGCTCCACCAATCAGCGTCTTCAGCACACAGCCCCGCCCCTCAAGAATTCCGGGGAATCTGAAAAGTCCTACCCCCCTACTAGGTACTTCTTTTAGGAAAAGTTTGGGGTCGAGGAAAAGTTTTCCCCCACGTAATTTCGGTGGAAACTGGGCAAGGGTAAATGATAAAGTTCCTGCGGTGGAAAAGGGGCTATAATGCTACACAAACAGAGGGTTGACTACACAGTCAACAGCAAGCTTACAAAGCAAACGGTGATAAAAGCACAGCATTCACTAGCACCGCCCAGTTTCCACCAGCTAGACTGCCCCCAAAAACTGCCTTTGTTGTGACAGTAGACAGTAGGCTAGCTAAAGAAGCGGCAGTGACGTCACTAGATTTTCCAACTTAAAGTGCTTGGAGCAGCTGCACAACAAAGGTGGAGCACTCTGAAAAAAGTTGCAGGGTGAGGCACTTTCTCTCTCCCCATTGGGAACCATTGAAAAAGGATGCAGGCACTCAGAAAAACACGCCATGTGGACGCGGGTCCTAAAAGTAAGTCTCCCAGGCGGCTGCCAGCGTAGTGGACACAGTGGGGCTTTGGATAGAGAGGGAAGTGCTGCAGGGGGGAGGGTGTTTTTACAAATCCTGCTGTTTGTTAGCCTGCCAATTCTAGCTTTAAGGAGAGCTTCAAAACTAGTGGGAATAGTGACATTTAGAAGTGATAAATATTCGGCATGATAGCTCCCAGAAAAAGACATCTAGAAAGGTTTAGCTGGTAAAGGGTCGAGGAGGAAGTTGGAGGGTTTGGAAGTCAACCTCAGCTTAACTCAACAGCAAAATGAAATATCTTTAATAATATGTGCTGTGATGAAACTCTTTTTCATGCAGACAAAGAACCACAACGTGTTCAGTTTGTGGCTTCGAGGCTGCAGACAGTGAGAAGGAGGGAGCAGACCCTCTGACACATGGATTCATTTAAAGCTTCAACAGTTTTTACATGTCTTAATGGCAGACATGACTTGGACGCATTATTATAGAAAAACGACAGAAGCACAGCAGGTGAACTAGATTTAGACTTCACATTATGGGAATATGACAGCAGGTTGAGTCGGCGCTATATGCTTATATATATTTATCTGATCTTGTTAAGCTGGCTGATGGGCCACCTGTTATATTGATCAGGAGCCCCCACGGCCATATTTGCTCTCCATAATGCAGCTTATGTTTAAAGTCCAGCTGGGCTTTATCGTAAAAGTATTATAAAACTTGATTTAAGTGAAGGGAGGCCAATATGTTGTAGCAGATTGACAGTGACGTCGGCTGTAAGACCAGAGGAGGGAGGGAGATTTACGAGCTGCCCCTCAGAGGCGCAGGTTCAGTTCCCGGCTGTACGCTGGGTCCCTCTGAGCCACACCTGAAAGAGCTCCCTTAAGGAAGTCACCGGTGACCTACATAAAAGAAACTAAGAGAAAATCAGCCATCGGATTGGAGTCTCTCTGGATTTCTCATTTGCTCTTAGGTGCAGGTGAAGGAAATGACCTGCAGAGGTCGAGTAGTTAAGACTGTTCTTTGATTAAAGCCAAGCGAATGTGGAAATATTTGAAGTCCTTTATGTTGTATTTGATCTGATAAAAACATGTGTCTAGTTTTCTGTTATTGGGACCCAACAGAATAAAAGAGCTGCCATTTTAAATTAAGTAAATACACTGTAGTTAAATCCACAAATGAGTATTTTGATACAAACACAGAGGTTAGTATGACCTACCACACACTAAAACAAGCAACAACTCTCTAGTTCTTGCTGACATTTTGGCTTCACGGGAGCGTAATGCCCCTTAAATCTCATCTGTCCGCCCGCTAATGTTCTCCCCCATGCTCTGTTTTGGAACTTTCTTATCCTTTCTTTGACTTTTTGGTGTTTACTACAAACAGCAGTGCACGGGCACTGACCTGGCCTTTCGACGAGTACACTGGCAACATGAACCAACAGGGGTTGTTTAGCCGTGCTGGAAACTACAGCAAAAGTGTCGTCACCGAAAGTCACCTTTTCTGAGAACATAGATCTGGAGGAGCCGGGCGAGGTCAACTTTACACATGAGGTACATGTGTTTTTTTTTTTTTTTTTTTAAAGGTACAGTGCAGCCCCATAATCAAATCTGCACATTTTTCATGTTTTCAAGCAGTTTACTGCAGACAAACTTCCAGTGTTGGAATTAAATCATGATTGTAAAACCTCAACTGTGGTGCGCTACCATGAGCTCTAATGTTTGGTGTAAGATGCTCATAAAAGTCAGTCTTAACTGTCTTGATGTTCTGATAAAATTAAACATGTTTAATATTGTCGTAAGATTTTAGTCTTGGCAGATACTGAAGTTCAAAGACTTGAAAATTGTCAAGAACCAGTATAGCCCTGTTTCCACTGTAGAGCAAGTTTCAGTTCAGTTCAGTACGCTTATTTTTTGTTTCCACAGTGAAAGTTGTGGATGGTCCCAACAGCAGCATTCCTTAGCGTCCCCATGTTTGGTCCCCCCTCTGTTGGGGTACCTAGCACACAGATTTGGTACTAAAAGGTGGAGCTAGAAACCCTGCAGTCTGATTGGTCAGTAGAGGACGGTCACTCTGGTTTTATGTAACCTCTGTTCATACATCAGTAAACTACAACTATAAAATGAAAGAGAACAAAATAAATAAATCTATTTAATTTTTTGAGCTCCACAAGCTGAGTGCCATCTAGTTCCATTATATTGAAGAGAAGGCAGACATCTCTACGGCCGATATCTCCAACACTCTGCAACTCACACCAAAACAATCTACACTGATACATAGCACTACAGGTAAGAGGAAACATATGTATTCTTGATTTTGGAGTGAACTGTCCCTTTAAGGTTATCCTCTATGTGGTAATGTAAAGCACAGTAAGGGATACGTAAGACTGAAAGTAGTCTTTGTTGTCAGGCTGAACATAATGGATTGGGTTTGAGTGTAACTGAAGAGGAGCTTTTCAGAATTCACTCAGCCCACTTTCAGTGAAAATCAAACCGAGCACTCGTGATTGTAGCAAATTGTAAAAGGACTCTCCCATTTTTATGGCTTTAAATAAAACTTAACGTTTCAATTGCACTCTATTCAAAATAAAAAATAAAAGGCTTCTCTCTGAAAATTGGTCAAAGTGGACTGAGAGTCATTTTGGAAAACCCCCCTTTTTAATTGGACGCAGCATGTCTGTATGGAAACGACATTTAGTTGGGATCGTATTATGGGACCCAGGTGGAAATGATTCAGGAGTCAGACACACACGCTGTGATCACTGACATGATCTCAGAGTGTATAGATTGTATAAATTTGCTCCCTTCAGCACACTTCAACTCTTGTATCCATGGAAACACAGGCTGTATAGGCTAAATATAGTGACGGCAGCTCCTGAAGTTGATAAAAGCATTGAATATCATTCCCCATGAACAGAGGACCTTCATTACACATTCAGATAAGAGGAAGGACTCACACTGCTCTCTGATATCTAATGCTCAGGATGGATTTATGAGCATGTAGTCCAGGATCAAGACCATAGATTAGTGAAAGATCCTGCTGTTAAATAACTGGTTTGTCATGTGGTGAATGAAAAATAAGAGTTAGGCCCAATCCCAATACCCCCCTTGTCCACTACCCCTCGGCCCTCAAAATGAAGCAACGAGGGGTAGGGGTAGAAATCTTTCCCTAGGAATTGGGACACCACTCACTACGTCACCGCATCGGTTACGTTCACACATACGTAACTATCTTAAACAGGAAGCTGCGAGCCATCTACATTTCCAACCGGCATCTGCAACGAAGTCTCATTCATCCTACTGATCGCGTTTGCTGCATTCATCATGCTTCGTTTGATGATCGACAGACGACAGGGGACTTCTGCTAGCTAGCTAACCAGCTAACATCACGAGGCAGCATAGTTATGCTAGCTGGTGTGTTATCGTAATGTTGAAAGTCTGGCAATTTTGCAGAACAGGACAGATGACAGACGCCAGATAGTGCGAGCTAGCTAGCTAGCTAACAAGCAAACTTGACGATGGTAACGTTAGCTATGTATGAACTTTATCCCTGTCTCGTGGTAGCCATGGCGACGTCTACCCCTCG
Organism: Epinephelus awoara; assembly: GCA_035609425.1. NCBI lineage: Eukaryota > Metazoa > Chordata > Actinopteri > Perciformes > Serranidae > Epinephelus > Epinephelus awoara. The sequence goes on along the minus strand of CM069305.1, from coordinate 38,639,287 downwards.
CTGGCAAGTCAGCATCTGAAACCCCTCGCTCCGAAGGGCTAGTTTCATACCCACTGCCCCTCGTTATGCCCCCTACCTCTACAAGCAAAAAGGAATTGGGACACCACTACCCCTTGTGGGAACACGCAAATGTAGATGTAGGGCCAAGGGGGGGGGCTCAGGGGGGTATTGGGACGGGCCCTTAATACCAAACTCAACCGCAGTTATTCCATGTTTTGTTTGCTTATTATAAAAATCTGAATATTTTTAACATGCCTGAAGCAAATTCACGTGTTTATTTGTATCCCTTTCAGCTTACAAAGTTCTTCACGAGTTCACATGATTTATAAATCAAATCAAACCACCCATAAGATGAGCAGCGAGCGAGAGAATCCACTACACAAATCCCTCCTCGGGCATCAATGTCCCGGCGGATTGGTGCCACAAATGCGAGTATTTGGGAGTGAGAGTGAAGTGGGTGTACACAGACTCTCCAAAGCTTTAACCACAATGAGATTAGTGTCAGTCGGCAGCATTAATCCCAATAGTCTCCCAGCAGCAGCAGCAGCAGCACCAAGCCGGCCCACCGTTAGCTGAGGAAAACACCACGGGGAGACTGGAGGGAGTGGGCCGGAGCGACTTAACCAAATAATGGATTAATCAGATACAGCCAGAGGAGGAGACGTTTTTTTTTTTTTTTGCATAAAAGCAAAACAAATGCTGGGATGTCAGTAATACAATAGTATCAGATGGGGCAGGCGGGGTGATGTCATGGAGGAAGGCTGGGTGAAGTGCTGCAGGTTTTTAACGAGGGTCCAGTTTGTAAGGGTGTGACCCTAAAAAGGGGCTCAACAAATCCCACACATGGTAGCTGTGAGAGCTGTTATCTGTGGCCTGTTGGTGGGTCTTTTGTATTAAAATGCCTTCGGCTCTTTTTATGTGTGTATGTTTTTTGTTCCACATCCTGCAATGAGTAGGTGATGAATCGATCACTCGACTGATGGAAAATGACTTGGTAACTCATTTGAATATTGAATGTTTGAGTCAGTTCCAAACAAAAATGTCAAACAATTATTTATTTCCCCTTCTCAGATGTGAGGATTTGCTGTTTTTCAGAGTTGTATGTGACAGTAAACTGAATATCACTGGCTTTGTAGAGTTGGTCGAATAAAAACAGCCATTTGGATAAATCCCTTTGAGCTAAGGGAAGTTTTACAGGCATTTTCTTCCACTACTTTATGACATTTTGTACACAAAACAATTCATTTAATGAATTAATTAAGTAAATGATGGACAGATTAGTAAGTCGCAGCTCTTATGACATTTATTTAGTCATTTACGTGTCGTGGTTCTGATTATTATTTGATATGTTAACTGGGAACGATATGCGATTTTATTCTAGATTGCAATGATGCAGGACAACCAAGGTGCCACCCACCTTAGTCTCAGCAAGATGCTGGAAATATCAATAAGTCCAAAGTGATAGAAAAGATTTTCGCACACTTACATCTACACAGTGTTTCACTTTATTGTTGAGCTTTTGGTCTATTAGATCTTTATCAGAGCTCTGCCATTGTAAATCACAACCAAACCCCACACAAGGCCCTGCATTACATGGGGTGCACAGCGGCTCACAGTTAAATGGTAGTGTGTTTGAACCAATTTCTCGCCCATAGATGTGTAGGTCTTAATATGAGGTGTGGTCAGGTGCATTGGTGACATATTGCTGTTTTGATGCAGCAGAAAGTGATTGCACCACTGGCAAAGAAAAAAATGGTCTAAAGTCAGAATGGCGCAGAATCTTCCTGATGTTTAAAGGGTGCATTATTCTGATGTTAGGACGTACTGGGTTCACAACGTGCGTATACTGCAGGTGGGTGAAGAGAGATGCTGTGTGCATTTCCGCATGAGGAGCAGCCTAACCTCAGTGATTATTCCAAAGACTAAAAGTTCAGCTCTGTTTCTTCTGTCAAATTTATAACTACTGTTTTTAGTTTTGCTCCTTAAACTGGTGGTTTCCAACTGGTTCAGCCACGGGGTTCAGATTTCTCCTTAGTCATTAGTTTGAGATCCACAGACTTTAATGCATTCAGTGTCTTTGCTCACTCACTTCAAAAATGCAGCTCTGTGTTGGAAAGTCACTGTACTTAAAAATAAAGAATGTTTTTTACAAACTTGACACGATTGCGACTCACTTGTGGTCCATTAGAAGGGACTGGCGACACAACAGTTAGGAACCACTGACTTAAACGTTATTGCTGCAGTGACATTACTGCTCTACTGCAACTGTTTTAATCTCAGCAGAAATCAGATGGCTTTTCCAGTTTGCCAAATCTGCCGTGTAAATCGCAGTGTGTTGGGTGCAGGTGCACCTGAAGGGTACCAAAACACGCCGATGATTAATTAAGGGACTTAATACAACCCCTTTGCTCCTAGCACAATACTTTGTGCCCAGATTATGCGCAGCACTACCAAAAGTGGCGCTGGATGCACCTTAAATGCACTTGCACCGTGCACTTTAGATCATGTGCTATAGACCGTTTAAATAGGGCCTAATATCTTGATTATGGTGAATATCCATTATCGGGATAATATACATAGTGTCTTATATTTATCACTTATTTATCCTGTATTTATGCAGAGGGACCTGATGGTTTATGATTACTTGAGATTGTTTGTTTGTTTTTCACTAAAAAGGATGTTTACTGGAAAAGATGTGCGTCCTATCTGTAATGCAATATAAATATTTGTCTCTTAATGAAATATAAGGTGAAGTGATTCCAGCATGAGTTTTTTCATGAGTTCAGAAAAGCCAGTAAGTGAAAATCTGAGGTTGGATTATTTTGTTATTATCATTGGATCACTGTAAGATCATCTGCTTATGGAAAGTGTTTGAAGTTTCAGCCGTTGTTGGTGACCCACACCTCTCTGTTGTTGCAGAGATTAAACCTGTTCAGCTCTTTTGGCAAAGCAGCGACTCTTTTGCCTCGCTGTGCTGCAAAAACTCCGTTCTACCCACTGATTCCCCACCAGAGACATCCCTCAGCTCCCGTCCCCTCCCTTCCCCTCCGACGTTGGTACGATCCAAAAGCCCGGCGGTTTGTTTGCTTGGGAAAGGAGAATATCCTCTGAGGTCAAGTCAAACAGGATGTGCTAGAGTGTGGTCCTTCGCTCCTATTGGCTCTTTGTAATAACGCTCTCAGTGGGGCGAACACACACATACACACAAACATGCATGAACGTGTGCACACGTGTGTGTCTGTCTGAAATCTGAAATGCCATACCTAACAACCACAAACTTAGTTTTGTGAATGCCTATCTGACAGGCGATCCAGTTGTATTTACTTTAAAAGAGGAGTTTGTGATTAAAGCAGCGTGCTCGGAGCAGGCTTGTTTGAATAAGACGTTGTGTTGGGAAAATGTCAAACACTAAAACTAATAAACAGAAACTGCTGCAGATGAGGACACTACTTAGTGAGAGCAGGAGCAGGAGAGCGCAATCAGAGGAATCACTGCGTCAGCAACCCGTCATAGCTTGCTTTTTTTTTTTGTTAATTAGCAATCCTGGAAATGTTTGTTAACTCCAGTGTATCTAAACAAACTGGAGATTTTGTTATTTTATTAAGCATCCTCTGAACATTTCAAAAACCCAGAAATTCTTTCCCGGTGCAAATAGTGTAGGAGAAAGAAAGCAAATTAAAAAGGTTGTTTATTTTTTCCCAACAGTGTGGTCTGTAGTTTTTGTCCAACAGTTGCATGTTTTGCTGATGAAGCATTATCTGCCTCAGTGTAGTTTACTAAAGCCTACTGTTTGCCAGATTATATGTAACATGTTGCCGTCATATTGGTTGGTAAATACCTCAGAATAAAACCTAATAGGGATGCACTGACTGTGAATTCTAGGCAGATACCAATACTTTGTGACAACTGTCAACAGCTGATACCAATATGTTTTTGATGTTGTTGGTTTGTTTGTTTTTGTTGTTTTTTCTTCCCCCTTTTGTTCCAGAAAAACAACGAAATGTTGATCAAAATGAGCAAAAATTCAATCATAAAAATTGATAACCTTTTATATGAAAAAAGTATTGAAAAAACAAACAAACCAGGTGCTACAACTGCTTTGGGGCGGCAGTATCTCAGTCCATAGGGACTTGGGTTAGGAAACTGTGAGTCACCGGCTCAAATCCTTCTCTGGACCAAACATGGAGTGTCTCTCCATTTACATCTCTTCTTCAATCAACCACCAAAATCTATATTTTACCAGATTACATTGAACACATCATGAGAACTTCGCCCCAATACTCATTTTTACTGAATAGAGCATGAACATTTCGCAATATAACTCAGTGCAGCCTCTGTTAGCTGTTAGCAGCAGCTAGCGTTAACTAGCTCTCCTGCTGATGTCAACACAGATTTTTTGTTCACTATGTCGCACTAACGGGAAAAAAAGCCCCTGATACGTGGTTAATTCATCTTTTTCATCCTGAAGGCATCCTGGGGAAGATCTCTGGTCATCCCATAATGTTTTCTATTGTCCCCGGGACAACAGGACACTATTTGTCTCAAGCCTTCAGCCTGCACAAAATAGATGTGACACAAAAGAATAACAAAAGCCACTGCCATCGGTGAATGTCAGCATATTTGCTGATTTGGCTGATGGCAGTCAACAAGACCAATATCAGCTGATAATAGGGGTGGGAACCACCAGAGGATCCACGATATGATATTATCATGATACTTAAGTCACGATACAATATTATTGTGAGCATCTGTTTTCTCTAATAACATAAAGTCTGTTCATCTCACTGCGGCCATTTTTACAGCAGAAAAATGTATCTCGTGGACTGAAACAGCAATTCAATATATTATTGTAGTAGGCCTCCAAATGTTTAATACTTGGCACTGTGTGACGATACTCTATTACCACACAAAAATATCGCACTACTATGCTGTATCTATTTTTCCCCCACCCCTTGCTGATACAGATGTTTGGCTGATAAATAGGTGCATCTCAAGCCAAAAGTTTGAACAGAACTAGGACAAAAAGCCTCTAAATATGCTGTTGTCTTGAGCTGATTACTATGGAGGAATTTAAGTCAATTATAAAGGATGGAGAGAATAGCAGTCTTGGTTGATGTGATTGCTGCTCAAATTCTCAATTGTACATGTTTATGTATTTAACTGCTCTTGCGTTGCTGTTTAACTGGAGGTGGTGCTTGCTTGGTGGTGGTGTGTGACAGTACTTGTCTGCTTGTGTGTATTGTTGTTCCAGTGTTTATGCTGCCCTCTTGGCCAGGTTGCTCTTGAAAAAGAGGATTTTACCTGGTTGAACAAAGGTTATAGATGTCTATATTCCTTAGCCTTATCCAATGGGCGCTTTGTGTACCACTCAGGAATGCAATGGTGAAATGCATCACCCATCCAAGTTCCAAAATGCAATCCATGTTGTTTGAGTCATACTGACTTGCAAAGGCAAAACAGAGCATCTCGCCTCGAGCCTTATTGTGAAACGCCCGAGTGCAGCGGTGGTATTGTCTTCATGAGAGGGCTTCTCGAATTCGATCAGCGGTTGCATAAACAAACCAAGTAAATGAACGGATAAACAGACATAAGAACACACACAGGGAGACCAACCTGGAGTCCCTCTAACTACTTTAATTACCCCGATGTCACTTTGTGTTTACATGCACACAGAAACGGGTCTGACTTGGACTGAGCTGTTTATGGATGTTAACACCCATCTGACACGTCTCCTTTGAACATCATCATGGAAACTGACCGACACATAGAACAATGCGTGCATGTCGTAGTGTGGATACTGAAGACATGCATCTTCATGAAGTTTTTCACCATCAGGGAAATAAAATCAGTGATGTAACTGTTAAGCACACAGTGTTACATGATGACCCTTGGTGCATATTTCTGCAGAAACAGTACTGTTGTACCTGGTATTCGTCCAGCGCGACAGTCAGCCTGGAGCCTTGAACAGACGGCAAAATAGTGGTCACATGGTGCCCGCCACTGAACTGTTGTGTGCAAATGATCAAATGTAAGTTTACAGTAATCTGATCACAAAGGAGAAAAAGCACAGATGAAGTTCATCGCGTAGTGGAAAAAATAGTGCAGTTTTATATGTGATGCTTTTAACGCTGTGTTTAATGCATGTTTCAATATGTGCTCTGTGTAATAGTGTTGGAATAATACATGATATTAGTTGCATGCTGACTATGACACAACCAGTATTACAGGCTATAAATTACCTACCTAATCTAATTAATTGATTGTTTGAGGTCGAGGCAGTTCAGCAGCTAAAACTAAGTGCCAGATATGAGCTTCAGGTGTGAACACAAAGCACTTGGACCTCATTCAACACACTTTTAAAGACGTTCTGGGTGTAACTGCAGCCGCACACCTTGTTCCTGCATGTTGTCATTTGGCTCAGGTAAACTGGAGCTGATACTTTCTTTTTTTTTCCACTTGCAGTCCCACATCTACAGCACTGCGCTTGAGTTCACCAGAAGACGTCACTCAAAGGTTAACTATGTCATTTAAAGGTTATTGGCATTTTTAGAGTCGGTAACAAGCGTGTCAGGATGGAGCTGTGTGTTTAAGTGACATCATGTGGATAGGATGACAAAGTTCAGTGACACAAAGTGAAAATGCGTCCTTTTTTGGACACAAAGGAAGGGGATATTAAAGAGGAGCTATGGGTCTATTAGAGCAACCTAATAGGAGACCAGTGGGTAGGAAATTGAATCAATTAGGAAGAAGAGGTCAGAGGAAATGACCTCAGGGTCAGTGAACCCGACCTCTTAGCCACAGGAAGGGCTCAGTCACAGTGCTGTTCACCGGATCTGACAACCTGGTTTACTTATAGCTGCTGAAAGCAGCAGATCTGTGTGAAAAGCTTACATTAACTTACATTTAGTAGCTCCATTATGGATGGTCCCACCTAACTACACTCCAGACATCATCACTTTTCCGTTTATACATCGCTTGCAAGCTGACACATTTCAGGAGGAGCATCAGACTGCAGCTGTTGTCCTGCTTGTGTGTCTGTGCTGCAAGGCAAAACCTTATTACACCAGGAAGCAAATTGGGCTGGGCACAATCTCAAGATTAATTCAATAACATGATTTGAGAGTAGATATCATCTTAGATTTTGGATAATAGGGTTTGCCAGTGTCCCTTCTGTGTGGAGTCTGCATGTTCTCCCTGTGTCAGCGTGGGTTTCCTCCAGGTGCTCCAGCTTCCTCCCACAGTCCAAAGACATGCAGGTTAACTGGTGACTCTAAATTGTCCGTAGGTGTGAATGTGAGTGTGAATGGTTGTCTGTCTCTATGTGTCAGCCCTGTGATAGTCTGGTGACCTGTCCAGGGTGAACCCTGCCTCTCACCCAGTGTCAGGTGGGATAGGCTCCAGCCCCTGTGACCCCTAACAGGATAAGCGGTAAGGGAAAATGAATGGGTTTGCCAGTGTCTACTGAACTGGCATTTGACGATGTCCACAGGCTATGACAATGGGGTGGCAGTGACATTTTGGGAGGTGCGAAGACAAACAAAATATGCATTACCCACTGACAACTTTATGCTTTACAGTAGCACAACTGTCAGGACAGAGACAATAAGGACTGATTGCCACAGCGCTCTCCAACATGTGTGAGTTTGAGAGACAGCGAGAAAGACAGAAATAGGAGAAGCAGAGGTATAAGGTGGACTATTGAACGCAGTGTTCATGTCGGCCTAAATATTAATAGCTTACTCAGAACGCTGCCTTGTGTCTTTTGACCCATCTGCAAGAACTCATGATTTTTATATAACGTTACCAGGGATGTGAGTGATAATGACAGGGGAAGGAACTTCACAATGATGGCAACAAACACCACTCCACAATCTGGCAGCCTACAGTACATCTGGTCGATAAATCAGATTTGCTAGTTTTTAAGTATGCAATGAATGTCATTAGCGCCACCACAAATCCCAGTATTGGTGTGGACGGGGGGATAATATAGTAAGTGTTGTCTTTTCCTGGTTTTGAAGGCAGCAATACAGTAAAGTGATGTCTTTCTCTGAACTTTTCTATGATTTGCACATTACTGATGATTATTTATCAGAAATCTCATTGTGAAAATATTACGTGAAAGTACCTGCATCTACAGAATGTACATGTAATTCTTTACACAACATAAGGGAAAGTATTGGAGCTCATGGTACTTATAGGTTATTGTGCGATGGTTTTATTGGTCCAGCCCGTCTGAGATCAAAGTGGGCTGTATGTGGCTCATGAACTACGATGAGATTGACACCCCTGATCTAAGAGATTGGACTCATCTCCCAGCAGAAGGGGCAACCACTAGATGGGCGTTTCTGAGTCTGCTGTTTTAGGACTCAGTAGCTCCACTTAGGTCTAGTGCACACGGTCATATAGGTGTAACCCTAAAGCTGAGCAAAGAAGTTGTTAGCCAATCAACACCCTGAAACAAAGCTATTACTGGAAGACTTCCTGGAGCAGTGACCTCCGTAGCACATTCTCACGCCTGTGTTTCTCAAGATAGTTGAGGAGTAAATGTAAAAAGTCCTGTTAGCAAGATCAGAGCCAGCACTGTTTTGGTCACGTCCACCATTGCACAAAATTTTGCCTCATTTGTGACGCCTCTCAAAAGGCATAACGGCCCACACTCAGATGTCTCAAGCCAAAAACTTTTCCCTGTCTGCATGTTGAGAGAGTTTCTGCAAATCTTAGTTCAAATCTGAGTTTTACAAAAGGTCCAAATGCACAGTTTGAATGTGGATGAAAGGTTGCAACACGTAGAAAAAACTCCAGCTTCAAATATACCCGTGTACGTGTGGACAAGGCCAAGACCTTCTGCATGACGTCCCTGACCTGTGAGACAGAGGAAAGGCTGTAAAGAAAGATCTAAAGCGCATTCACACTGTGCAAATATCAAAACGCTGTGCTGCTTGAGCGAAGGTTTCCTCGATGTTGAGCAGCCAGTGGCAGAGTCGAGATGGAGGAAGTGTGTAAGGAAAGCTGTCCTGAGCTAGAGGATGAGAGTAATGATATTTCTGTTTATCTGCGGAGATGGTCCTGAGGTATTTTTGGATGGCCGTTGTTTTTTCCTCCGTAAATTCCAGGTTCCGGCTGTTTTTCCTTCTCCTTGTTCCCAGCCTGTGAATGCAGGGCCGCTTCCTCTCCCTCCTTCCTATTCTGAGCCTCTGATTGCATGGAGGTGGGGGTGGTTGACAGGATAGTGTGCATATGTGTGTGAGAGCAGGAGGGAGCCGTGTGTGTGTGTGTGTTGTGAATCTGGGGGGGAAGGAATGTTGCAATATGTGTTTTTTTTCTGTCAGTCGGTTTAAAGTAATGAAAGCGTGTGTGTCTGAGTGTCTCGGACGTTGGGTGTGGAGGATGTAACCATTAAAGAGATCACCGTGTCAACTGTTCCCCAAGTGCTGCTTTCTCCGATCCAGCTGGTGATGGGAGGTGTGTGTGTGTGTGTGTGTGTGTGTGTGTGTGTGTGCACTCTATAGCCTACACACTCCTCTCAGCAAGGAACAGACAGATGGATCTTTGCTTTGGCCAGTGTTGTCTGAGTCTGGCTTCTGATCTAACGGTACAGTCCTGCTGCAGGCCAAATTACTCTGCATCTTTTCCTGCATCTCGCTTTTATCTGAACAAGCTGCAGACACCCCAGAACAAAAGATAAATGCATAACAACGTTTGGATCTATGTGATCAAGGTCAGATTACTTTCACTGCATTTGACCATCTTGATATTTACTTTGCACTTCATGAGTTAAGCAATAAACATCACATAAACAACATGCTCTATTGTTGCCTTTCTGTTGCCAAGCAATCACACATGTTGTTACAGCATTAATCTTGCTTAAGTATTTTTTTTGACACTTTGATTGAACTGGCTTCTCATCTGCTGATGTGTTCACGTTTTGATTTTTACTGGTTTATAAACTCGGCACTCTGCAAAGTTAGAAACAAGAGGGACGTAAATATCTACATTTGGCTGCGAGGTCAAAGCATAAAAAGCTTGTTGTGTTATTTTTTGATTTGCTTCCAACTGGAAATGTTTACATGTTTAAAATTGATATTTCATTCAGCCGTAGCTATATGACCTTGGGTCTTGATTGCGTGACGTTATTGCAAACAGAAATACAATTTCCAGTCCAACATTGTAAGCTTGCTGGGACTGTTAAAGCTCTTCAGCATCAGTTCGGCCTCTGTGTTTCTGTCCCAGCATAGAAACAAAGAATGATATATTTCTCCTTTTCCATAGCCCAAGAGAGCAATACATGACTCATGTTGTACATAACACAGGATGATGTACAACTGAATTTGTATTGGAGTTTCAGGGAAGTCAACCTCAAGTGCAACCGAAAAAGGGAGACGTGCATAGAAGTGAAGGTTTATTTATTCCACAGCCAAACTCTTAGTCAGAATTGGGACCTGGTAGCCTACTTTGTGTAGCCTAATTTTAGTCATGCTACGTGTTATCCATTGTTCTTACAAAATGGTGTTTCCTGTTTGGCTATTTAATGTAAACATTTTGTATTCTAAAAGTAAAAGAGGGTTGCTTTTTCTTGTGTAAATGATTTCAGCTTAATGCATTTGAAAAGATGTAGGCCTGTATGCTAATTTAATCACATTTAAAATGCTAATATAAAATACTGTGACATTCTTATAGGAAAAGTTTAACATTATGGGAAATAAATCCACTTAATTGCTGATAGTTAGATGAGGATATTAATACCACTTTTATGTCTAAATGCTAAGTATGAAGCTATCACCTGCACCCAGCTGACTTATCTTGGCACAAAGACTGGAAACAGGTGGAAACAGTTAGCCTGTCCAAATTTAGCAACATCTACCTACCAGCACCTCTAAAGTGCACAAGTTACTGTAAAATACTTCAGCTTTCGTAAGAATTAAACAAATGTGTGAGGAAATGTTGGACAGAGCCAGGCTAGCTTAGCTTAGCAAAAGACTAATAGCGGAGGGAAGCAGCTAGCCCGGCACCATCCAAATTGAACAAAATCCTCTTATCATAGCAAAAGACGAACAGCAACAGCTAGGACAGAGCCAGGCTAGCTTAGCTTTGCAAATAACTAACAGCAGGTGAAAACAGCTAGCTACCATATTGGATAGAGCTAGGTATGTTTGTCACGTTTGTTTAATATGTAAATAAGGTGAGTAAAATAAAAGGTAAGTATTTTATGAGGAGTTGCACAACTCCGAGCCGTGCCATTTCAAACATGTTTCCTTCTTTATGCTAAGCTAAGTTAGCCAGGTACAGGTGGTAGCTTCAGATCCGAGAGAGGTTCACATTTAACTCTCACTGGGAAAGTGAGGAAGTGTATTTCACAAAATGTTCCTTTAGATGTTTCCTTCTAGAGCCAGACACTTGGAGCAAGTGACATACAGTAGCAGGTCAAAGGGGAAAGACAGCAAGACGTGTGTGTCCTCTGAACAGCTCAGTGTTGACATAAAAACAAAGTCACACTGCAGCCTGCTCCTCTGTTTATTGCACAACAAGCCACCTGAACCACCGCCATATTGGATTTCTCCTCTGTCTGCAGTTTTTTAGCTTAATGACCAAGCTAAGTCGTTTAATGTAGCGTGTAAACACACTGACATGAAAGCGCCAAGTCAGACTTGTCTCACCGTGGGGGTCTCCCATTTGTCTTCTCCTTTCCCCCAACTGCTCTTGAGTGTTTTATGTGGCCCGATATATCTGATTTACAGTTTGATGAATCTCTCCAGCTCTTCCAAAGAGGATGTTTTCCCCGAACACTTGTGAGGTAAACAGCACAGCGGTGTTTTCCTAGTTCTGCTTTTACTATCACTTGGCGTTCATGTCCAGGAAAGCGCACGGTAAATTTGTAAAAGTATTGTTTGTATCTTTACCATCTATATCTCACAGTAAATCTTAAAATTCCCTCTTTGTCTGCTTCCTCTCAGGGACTTCCAGGGTTATTCGGGCCGACAGCTGAGACGCTTGAACTCCTTTTTTCATTCCAGTTATATCTAGACGGGAGATAGACGTTGTAGTATTTGCCGGGGGATTATGAAAAATGTTTCTTCCCTAGGCAGGCAAGAGCTTTCTGCTTCAAAAGAAATATTCTTATCCTCATTCCCTGCTGGACTGTTGTCTGGAATTTCCAGCTGAAAGCGAAGCGATAGGGGTGGTGTTATCTGTGTTTAGACTATAAATGTTTATGAGGGATATATTTTGGAGTGTAGCAAAAAACAGACCTGGTGTGTGAGTGTGTTTTATTGTATGTAAGCATGCGTGAAGGCAACAGTTACACCGTCGGGTTAGAAATGGACAGATAGGCAACGCACCCCAGCTGAGGTTTGTTTTACCGGGATAGAAGGAATTTGTCTTTTCCTGGCCTCGTACATCAATATGGCAGATGTTTCCTAAAGGATGGATCATGAGGCCTTTCAAACGGATTCACAAACTACCTTAATTGCTGTTTGTTTTGTCTCCCCCCACCCCCTCCCTCCCACTCTCGGTCTTGCGTCAAACATCTGAGGAGCATTTTCAAGAACAAAAAGGAACTCATATTGCCGCTGCGCATTTGGCTCTCGGACACACGGGGAACTGGGTATTGTTTCCAAGTTTTTATCCATCCCCTATTTGATCTCTGCTCCCATCCACAGTCCAAAAATGTGCTCGGGCCGCCACTGCAGATCATTTTTACTGAATAGTGAATCCCATTCATGGTGTTTTTCCATGCCTGAGATGGGTATAGGGCGCTGATAGGATATCAAGCACACCTAAGTGCTTCCCTTTCCTCCCCTCTCTTTATTTTCTTTCCTTTTCTCATCGGCCTCTGCCTCTCTATCAGGCCCCTCACACATGCTCTGTGTCACGTCCTGTAGCCAAACAACAGCCCTACCTTCCCTGGAAGGCATGATGATAGCCTGCCATAGATCAATCCTCCACATGTGTGCACGATTGATGGAAAGCTCCGCGAAAGATTTACAGTGTGGACGTTTTTTGGAAGACAGCAAGATTAGTCATCTTTCATCCCTCCAACCCTCATGTTCTCGCTCACCCTCCACCTTTTTCCTCCTCATTCACACAATGACACACTTATAGGCACAGTTTTGTTTTTGTTCCTCCCCCCCCCCCGCTCTTTCATACTAATGCAGGGATTCAAAGCATTTGAAGCTCACTTGCATTTCACCTCAGTCTGTGTGTTTGTTGACCTGCAGCCATCTTTCAGCTCCCACCATCATCAGGTAGGGCTGTGTTTGTTGATGTTGCCTTGGTGACAACACGGGTTGCCAAGAGTCGTCTCGACCACGGCTGAAAAGGGAGCAAGACCCCAAAGCTTTGTGTTTAAAACACCCTAAACTCCAAAACAACAGAAGATATTTCTTAAACAGCTCATTACTTGAAGACATGTTCAATATGTAGTGAAGCTGCACGGGCACATCCAGGACTAAGATGAGCCATGACATCACTCAAGATAAAGTGGCACATTATCACAAGCTGTATCTTTCTTAAAAGTCCTGGCAAATGCTTGTATTTGCCGTGAGACACAAGTTGTTAGGGCTTGCAAAGATGTACGAACAGGACAAGCTCTATCCTGACTGGCATCTTGGTTTCAAATCCAACTGGGAAGACGAAGGAATGACCTCATGTTCAAGTGACTCAGCATTTGTACTCTATGTGCACTGGAGTTTAAGTGAACGCAGCATGATAATGAAGAAAAGTCCAGGAAGATGCCGTGATGCATGGGACTACCCGGCATTGCTTTACATGACATCACGAGGAAGAAATGAGCTCACTGTACAGAGAAAACTGAGCAGTTTGATCATATGTGAGTTAGGAGTGCAGTTTATAGCTGCTGCCAGCCCCCTCGCCCTCTCCGTGGCAGCGGTGATTCATGTGATTGAGAAGAGTGTGGGAGGGGAAGTGGGGTGGAAGGGGAGGAAGAGAGGCAGGAAGTAGGGGGGAAAAGCTGGTCTATCAACGAGGCCTGATAATGGAGACCCACAGGAAACCGCTGCGGAGGATTTTCCACGATGTCGCACAGGAGCCCTGGCACAAGAGTCGACTAACACACACACACACACGCAGTATTCTACCCTGTCCCCAACCCCCACCCCACCTCTAATCCCACACAAACAGGGCCACCCACACCCACACGGGTGCCGTGTGACACAGCGACGGCCAAAAAGTAGCCTCATGTCAATTGTCTCAATCAGTGTTTTTAAGGTTGATCGGCAGATCTGTCAGCACGTCCTCCTTATCTCCTATTCTGGGCTGGCTGCACCTGCTCCAGCGGGGCACCGTGCCAGCTCCCATCTCAGGCCTGTCATTGGCTGGCGCCTCTCAGGACCACAGGGCATGTTGGCCAATAAACAAGATGAAAAGCGAGTGTACACAGAGATAGACGTGGCCCTCATCTTCCTCCTGATTTAAAACTTAAAGCTTGGGACGCACGAGCGGGGCTGCGCCGCTCCGCGTCTGATCTGACATCAAAAACATACCCTTCAAATGTGAGACGTAGCCCAATAAGCACACCGAGAGAAAGGTGTGCAAAGGGAACTTGGCTCCCGTCCAGATCAGCCTGAAAGGAGAACGAGGAGGTGTGTGTTAACGTGTGTGTGTGTGTCGAACATGTTTGTCCCATACTCGGACAGGGAGGGGTCCTTGTTTTCCTTCTGCTCTTCCCTTTGGTTACACTGTTGTTTCCCAGGCCCCCCCCCCAGTATACAACACATCCCATTAGGAAGGCTGCTGCTGCTGAGACCTCCTTCACACACACACACACACACACACACACACACACACACACACACACACACACACACACAGCATGGACCCAAGAGGAAAATCAATGCTGAGAAGACCTTGCTTCTCTTCCTATGGTGCAGTCGTTAGGGAAATGGAGAGGCAGTTCCATCTGCGCACGCCTGCTGCTAACGACATCTTTAGGCCCTCCAACGCCGTTTAGCTGCTGCTGCTGTTTTTCCAACCCCTGGTCATGGTTAAAGCATCAGTCGTGGTATATTTCCCCCTCATTAACATAAACAGCTGCTTTCTGAATATCTGCCAGATGAAGATTTAATAACACCGTCGTCGTTAACGTCTTGATATTTGACGTCTGTTTTGATGGATGGGATGTTACATGCTGTTACGTTAGCCTTCAGGGGTTTGCTGATCATTTGTATTGTGCGAGCCCTGTTTGTATGTGGCTCGTCCCCCCGTTTCAGAAGCTCACCATTCTCAGGACGTCCTGTAGCGTAGTCCCCCTCCCCCTACACCAAAAACACACACAAACAGACACAAACAAGCACACACATACTTCATCTGAGCGACCACCCCCCTCCTGCTCTCTCACAGCTCCAGCTCCTTATCTTTAGCGTCCAGGCAGCTGCGTGTTTGTCTGTGTGTGTGCGTGTGTGTGTGTGTGCGCAAAAGAAAGGAGACAGACGAAGAGTGTGTGTGCGTGCATCCATGTGTGTAAGCGCAGAGAAATAGGTGTGAAGTACAGTCACAGAGGTTGCCTTTCAAGTTCTCCTTCCCTCCCGTGACTGCAGTCAGTAGTCGGAGCTGGGAGGGAGCAGGATTAACAGCTGCACGGGCTCGCCGCGTCTGTCGGCCACAGTTGAAGGAAGGAGCATGAATCGCTCCAGACGAACGTCTACTCCAGTGAGCGGTATCATGACCAGAGTTCATCCTAGGACTTTGTCTGCCAGCAGGAGAGTCCAGCATGAGACAAATGAAACACATGACCACAAACAATCAATGTTGGGCTTCACAGACTTCATTATATATTAGAAAGATCTGAAAAAAGATTTTACCCCTCATGATCAACACGCTTCTCAGATTTTTACAGTGATTCATTGTATTTTTTAAAATCTTCCTCTTTGAATGTCCTTATCTTGTTTTATCATTTACATGACTCATGCAGTTTCCCACATTAATTAGGGCTTTGTTTGAAATTGTTGGATACTGTTGCCAAAGTGATACCTGCGTTTCAAAACAGATACCTAAGCAAGACTTCCTTTTTCTGGGGCTGAGCACTTTAGACTTTTATTTTAACAAGCCAGGGGCCTGTTCTTTGAAGCATGCTAAGAAAGGTGGGGATTAAAGTCAAACCTGGCTTGAATGAATTTAACAAATCAGGCGGGGCTGAAGTGGCTCCACAAAGGTCAATTCAACTTCAATCAATCACACTAATTCGACACAGGTTCAGGTAGTCAAGATAATTGCATGAACACTTTATTCTTTAGCAGCCTGTGAGTTTGAACATGGATCAACTCGATGCACTATTACAATCATCATTAGTAAAAAAGAGTTGGGTACCATTCACATTTGAACTGATGCTGGTGATGCTTCTGGTACCTGGAATTCGGATCCAGTATCCAACAGTACCTTTTTTAGGTGTGTGATGTAGTAAACTAAATACAAATTCTGCTTCTCTGCCCTTTTCCGATCACACACAGAGCTAATCTTCTGTCTCTCTAAGCTCATGTTTGTGATACAAAGCTATTACCAAAGTAATATTGAAAAGAAAATAGACCATGTGCCGAAACTATTGCGGCAGATCGGAGCTGCAGCCATAGTTTTGGCTCAGTGAAAGCGCGGCTGTGGGGTGTTCCTGCCTCCTGTCTGAAGCTGAACTTGGCAGCTCCGCGGAGCTCTGTGTCCGACCTTGGAGCTCCAGGCTGGCTTTGGGGGTCTTCACAGCACTTCTGCTTCTTGTTTAAACCGATGGACTTTGATGGGTTATCTGTAGAGCAATATCGTCCAAACTTCCAACTAGACTTGCACCGATTTATCAGCAGTGCTCGGAATCTGGCTGGTTTTCGCTTGATCGGTCATGACCTGCGACCGGCCAGTCAGTCTAAAATATGCCGATTTAAAACGCCGGTGAAATTTCTGCCACGCCACATGATTGACATCATGTAACATCAGCTGTGCACACACACGCATGTGCAACTCACGGCTTGGGCGATGTGAGGAAGAAATTACTCACAAATGCTATACACCAAGAATTATTACTTTATTTATCTATGTTTTTATTTATGTATGCCTTTTTACTTATCTATTTTAATACTGTACCTGAAGTTATATTTGAGCAAAAAGGAAAATGTTTCTTAACCTGTGTCACTGTTTGTGTTTGTTTGTTAGAGATTATTATTGCAAAGCTGGTTGTGTCTTGGTTACAATGTTCTAATAAAGGAAAGATAGAAAATATTGCAATATCTTGTGAGCTGTAAAGTGGTTTGAAAAAAATAAAATCGGAATCAACCAACCAACCAAACACTCTGCAAATCGGAGATCTGTAAATACAAAATATTGGAATCGGTGCAAGTCTACTTCCAGCCGACCTCTGCACCCTTCTGTGTGTCAGCTCTGGTAGTTCCCAGCTACGCTGCTTCAAGTGGTTGCTTTTCAATGAAACCCAGGTTTTAACAGATCTGGGGAAAACTGCATTTTCCTACATATCCAACTTGGACATGGAACAACCTTCACAAAGATCTAATGTAAGGGCATCATAAAGAAAGTGGAGATGGAAATATGTGCCTTTCTTCTTGAGAGGTCACTATGCTTGAATAGCTGTTTGTTGTTTTATTGTTGTATTTGTGGCATTTTAATGAGTTTAGATTGGCTGCTGCCTTGGGCAAGTCTCTCTTGTAAAAGTTTCACTCACGGTGCAACTTCTTGAAGGTAAATACATTTTTTGTAATTGTCTTAATGTGGCTCAGGACAAGACAGTCTGGATGGAAGTGGTGGACAGACAAAGCAATGCATGTCTCTCTTCAAGCTGTTAAAGTTGTCATTTAGAGTCGGGCTTCCTAGATGAATGCTCATTGGCGTGGCACAGCAGGCCAACTAGTAAGCCTATAAAAAGGTTGTTTTCGCCTGTAGCATTGTAGGAAGCAAATCCGCGTGTTAGCTGTACGCTACCCAGCATGCACAACTTGTGAGTCTATTTCAGAGATGAGGAGGTGGGAGCAACCATAACAAGTGCTGAGAGAAACTGTGCGCAGATGTTTTATCTCAGGTTGCTGTCGACCACGGAGCGCAGCAAGTCGAGGAATCCCTACAGTCATGTTCCTGTCTCAGTGTGTTTGTAGTGCATTAAAACATCGACTCCAGCTGTTTACAGGCAGAGCGAGAGGTTCACGGTGGATTTATGTGGCCTTGACACAGAGCGGGTGGCAAAAGAGGGAGTCTTGCTGTTGAAATGAGGCTCAAATGCTTCAAACTACACAGACATATGATGCTTCCTTTTCATATATTAGATGATAAGTATGATAAATCGGAGCATCAGTCTTTAAAGTCCAACATAAAAAATGCGATGCTGGCTGATAGTTGCTTCTCCAGTGTTTGTCACACTATCCTTTGTTTACGCCTGTTTGTATCCCTCTGTGCACACATCTCTGGTTGTTTCTACATGTCTGATTCTGTGTTTACTTGACTGTTTGGGCTAACAAGTCTTTGATTCTGTAATTTACTGCATTTGATGTTCTCTTTTCTCGCCGCGAGGCTCTGGATGTGGGCTGTTTGTGTTTCTCCGCCATGTTGCTTTTGGGGCCGTTGGAAGTTTGTGCAGCGATTCGGGGGTCGCCTGTCCATGTTATCTGTCACTTTGTGTCTTGCTGTGATTTGGGATTGTTTGTCAGTGTTTTTCGTCTTGATTATTATGGGATGCAGCTTGCTGCTGAGCCACTTCCTGTTTATTGTCCCCATCCTGGCCCCGGGATCATCACTGACATCACAAGGTTGTTTACGGTGTGGGAACCAAGGTAAGCTATATTTATCATGAGTGTGAAGCCATCTCTTGACCTTTGACCTCACAAAAGTCAGATGTAGTATTTTTTATATTAAAGCGGGGCCGTGGGAGGAAAGGCAGATATTGAGCGGAGACGTCTGCAGGTGTTTTTACATGTGCGCCCGTCATTCCCATGCATAGTTTAACAGCAGATCCAAACACTTGTCAGTCACTTTCATCACGGCTCAGCAAACATACACATTCACACCTTTCTTACACTTGTAGCCAAGTGACTGTGTGTCAGACTGATCTTTGGAACATTGTACAATTTATGAGAATGTCCCAGAGCAACATATTTAACATGTCTGAATCCTGTTCAGACACTGTCTCCGTCTGGTGTCTGCAACCCTCTCATAAACTGTAGTGCAACATATAAACAACAAGCTTGTCTACTTAGCACACTTCAGAACAGTTTATAGACCTTTGACCACGTCCTCTTCTGGTGATGAGATATGTTTATAACGTATTTTCTTGCATACATGTCTCAGTTTAAAGTCCAAAACTAACACTTTGCAGAAGACGCCCTCCAGCCATTGTAAAGCCAGGCTCGTAAATATTATTTTGACGGGGGTCGGTCACCTCTGAGTTTGGAATCTGTGTGAGCATTGTCCAAAAATGTGGAGAGAGGTGCAAGCAGATTTATATCCAAGGTATGTGAGGACACAAGCAAACAGCTTGCCGTCAGCCCTAAGGGCCCTGACGCACCAAGCTGATGGTCGGTGACTGTCAGCTTTTTTCAGCTGAATCAGCATGTTGATTCAGCATTGTAGCCTGTCGATGAGTGAAACCGCTCTGATTGGCACTTTAGTGCAAGAGAAGAGAAACAGATGTGATGAAAGCAAACACATAAATAAAGTCAAGAGGGTGTGAGATCAGATTCAACTTGTTGTATTGGGTAAGGTTTTTTTTTTTAGCCATTGAGTTCTTTAGCAGAAATAGTTTGTAATTGACCCTTTGCTAAGTCCCGCCCCCTGACGCAGACTTGCCAATCATAACATAGCATCAGACCGGCTCAGACCAGGGTCAGACAACGACACAGCTGCTCCACTGACTCTAATGCAGCCGTTTCAGATTTGCTTCATTTTCAGGCTGGTTTTGTGGATTTGTAGCTGAATGTTGTGCCAGGCTAGTTGTTTCCCCCTGTGTTAAGTCTTTGTGCTAAGCTAAGCTAACTGCTGGCTAACTGCTGGCAGTAGCTTTATATACTACAACAGAGACATGAGAGTCATGTAAAGTCCTGTTTATACGACAACGATTCCAAATGAAAACTCTAAACTTTAGTTGCGTTTTGGCTGATCGTTTACACCACAGCGGCGTTTTGGGTGCCTGAAAACGCAGTGTTTTGAAAACGGTTCCAGAGTGCAATGTTTTTGGAAACAGCAACGTATCCGTTGTCATGTAAACTTGCAATATGCAGTTCCTGTGTTTCGGTTCCAGTCACTAAGCATGCACGGGAAATAAATAAAATAAATAAAATAAAATAAATAAATAAAAAGACAAAAGACTTGATACCAAAGAGAGATAAAGGTGTGCACTGTTGTGCAGCTGTGGAAGAAAGGATGAGAGCAGAGTGCAGCAGAGAAAAGACAGACAGAGGTAATGAGAGAAAGTTTGGCAGCGCAGCGTTCATTCTGAGGGTGAGTCACTGCACAGGGTGGAGACTGTTTGCTGCCTCAGTGCCAACCGGGCCGGGCGCTGTGCTGCCAACGTCTGTTAAAACAAAACAGAGGAGGAGGACGCACCCCCCCATTTTCCTCCTTTCCCTCTCCTCACCCCATTTCCTCCAAGATCGCAGCCAGCTTCCTCTTTCATCTCTTGCCTCGTCCTGATCTCGTCCACCTCTGACATTCACCGTGGCGTCTGTGTGCGAGATCAAATCTCTATTTTAATTGATCTTTTGGAGTCATCAGTTATTTTTTAATGCAGCAGTCACATCAGCAGAGCTGCCCTTTCAGTTCCAGTCATCCCTGAGTTTGAAGATTCAATGTTCAACAAATGAAAATATCAAGCCACCCTCTTGCATTTGGAGACTGTGTAGCCCGTATGACCCGTATTATTGTCCTAATAAGCATGTTTCGTTGTCTGCCCCTGAAGCGTATCTTACATGTGATGGGCACCACACTCACACAGCCTGTTCTACCACTGTTCTGCCACACAGAGATACTAATTCTTTTGCTTTTTTAAATTACACTTAATTATGATACAACAAATAACAGATTTACTTATTTCTTTCCAACTCCCCACGGTGTCTCGGCACAGCACAGGATGGAAAACAACACCTCATTCCACATAAGTCACTCTAAATTTTTTCAAATCATATTTGTCTAGAATGCGTTTTCGGAGGCCAAATGGTCCCCGGGAGAGCCGTGAACACACAGCGCCACGTTTTCTCTGCAGTCTTTATGATTTTTCTACAAGATCAGCACAGATTTTACTGGAGCTTTATGCAAACACTCCCGGTTCACAAGGGCATATAAAATGGTTATTGTGTGGAGCAAGCAGCATATTCTGCACTCGGGGTATAATGTTACTGGCAAGGTTATTAAAGCAGCACAACAGCGTAGTTTTATGGCAGCTGTAACTGAATTATTGGCTAATGCTTTTTACCCTCCTCGGCAAGTGTGACATGAGTTGGCGACTGTAGTTTTCACCAGATCTTTATGAAGAATTTAAAATGAATTGGCTTAACAAGGGACGAGGGATCGATGCATTTAGATGACATTAGCCTCCAGTGGCTTTTGAAACATAGAGGAGACTTGAGGTTATGTGAATTGGTGAGTTTGTCTCAGTTTCCCGTCTGACATGAAAATCTATCTAATCTAATTCATTTTAGCACAAGTTGCAATATATTTTTGGCAACACAGTCTCACTCTCAAATCGTCAAATACCAGCTATTGGTTAGTGGCCCATTGCCGTCAGATACTGCAGCACCAAGACTCCCTCTAAGGCAGAATTTATACTCCTGCACTGGACTGACGCTGTAGCTACGGTGTAGGCTGTAGACGTGCACCTCCCCAGAAATGTAACTACACATTGCAGTGACACAGACTTCCTGTTTGTTTTTGTAAGCTGAAACCATTTCCCTCAGTGGAAATGAAGCTTTTATTTACTTTTATTTCACAGATAAGAAACAATAAATTGTGAAGATAATAAAGCCTCCACAAAAATTGCATTTCATATGAGCAGAGCAAATCGTTGTCTTGACCAAGTAGCAGCCACCGAAGTTAAAAAATGAAGCCGATGCAGGAGTGTCACAAACTGCAGTTCCTTCAGTGGCCACTTAAGTCATTCCCCATCGACCCACATGTTAAAATGCCCAACTTTACAGAAGAAATAAACATGTTTACAGCCTGGTACCGACAATGGTTTTGGTCTCTATAGCTAATTTCAACATTCATTGTGACTTTACAGGCGTCTTTCTTGTATAACTAACCTGTCTAAATGTTATTAAGGCTTATAATTAACGTATATTTAAGGATGGGGCAGCTTTGAGTGACATGCTGGCAAGGCGTCACCACAGTCCATGATTCAGATCCACCACTCGCTCTCCACAGCTCCATCCTCTTGTCCAAATATGGTCACTTCAGACGCCATAAAAATCAAGATGGCAACGCATAAAATGCTGAACTCAAGGCTTCAAAACAGGAGCCCACAAACCAATGGGTGAAGCCACGCAAGCTACGTTCATTATTCTATACAGTACATATGGTATTGACAAGTTGGGAGTGAGAATGTGTTGATTCGGGGGTATGGTTTGTATCGTCCCTAGAGGCCTTTCAAACAAAAATTCTGGTCTTGTTTTTATCATTTCAGCCATTGTTTCAATGAGCTATGATAACATTGTGCTAACCAGTTCCACAAATATTGCTGAAATCTGAAGTGACAGGGCATGGGACACGAGCGGTCAGACGATCAGCCAAAACCCAAAGGTTCAGCCAGACCATCAAAACAAGAACTTGGAGGTGAAACTGAAACTGAGTGCAGTTTGATGTTTGTGATTTTACTTTTGTTTTTCTCTTTAAAATCAGTCTGACAGAGAAGAAATCAGTGGCCAAACCTATTTTCCCCCCACTCATTTCCAAAACCTTACTTTATGAATGTCAGTAACTAACAGCTAATAGCTTGCCAGGAGCCCACCCTGGACCCTCCCTGCTGCGGTCTGCTGATGTGGGCCAACCGCAGCATCGTTAGCGGCTTACAGAGCCCAACATCCACACCAGCAGGAGAGCAGCACACTGCTCTGCTGTGGCTCCTTCAGCTTTACTTCCCTAACATGGCTCTTTTAGGCCACGTTAGGGAAGTAAAGCTTTGCGTGCCAGTATCACATCTTCTGCTGCACGAGCTGATTAGTCTGATTAGTTTTTATACAAAGAGCGGGACAGGGGCAACAATGTGGTAATGAGCAGGGGAGTGAAGGGGGCGGCACTGTGACAATGCAAGAAGTAGAAGCTGTGGTTTACGACAGTTACCTTGACTGAGTGCCCTGTTTGTACTCCCAGCTACATGATATGACTGGCTGTTGAGACGCGTGATTTAAGGCCACGCCTCCCCCTCCTCCATTTAACTAATCAGCTTCAGTTGTGGCTGTAGCTTAGGTCGCCATGGCTACAAATGCTCTTGGTAGCATAGGTTTCCTCTCCCCTATTACCTTCCCTGACATGCCTCTCTCTTTCTCTCTCCCTCCCTGCTCTTGGCCTTATACCTCCAAGCCTGGGAGCGGAATTCTGGGAACATTTTTCCATGTGAAACAGCGAGGGTCAGCGCAGGGGTGTGACGCCACGGCATTGTTCCCGCTGCGAGGAGAGGAACCGTGCGCCGTGAGGCCAATTCCTGTCCGCTCCAAAAAAACAGCCACTTTCTCACACCGCTTTCCTTCCTCCGCCAGACAGCTCAAAACAATCCCAGAGTGTTCGTGGGTACGAGGTACGGCGACGCAGGCCAGAGAACAAGCGAATGGAGGGAGAGGGAGATGCAGAGAAATTAAATTAAAAGAGGTGGAGAAAGGGGGTCTTTTTTTTCTGTTGGTTTATACAGACTGTTTATGGGCCATTGAAAACAAACAAAGGGGAAAAAAAAGATCCCACTGTGCCCAACTGACGCTCGCTCAAACAAACGGCAGGCTGACATTATATCACTCTAAGTGGGCCTGAGCAGCCGGCTGTTAGCCCGCCCGCCCGGGTCTCAGCATAATCTGTTTTGTTGTAAAAACAATGAAACATTCTTGTCATAAAAGAAAATGATTGCTGCTCCCTCGGCCATGAGTTTTTCATGTTTTCCTGTCACCCACATTCTCATAAAAATGCATCTGGGTATATTCAAAAGGTTCTTCTGGGTAAACTTTGATTAAATTCAATGTGTATTGGCACAGACGTAGATTTCAGGCAGGATGCAGGAGACACCTCCCCCTTAATATTTAGAACATATGCATTTCTCCCCCCAATAAAAACATGAAAGTAAAGAAAGGACTTTTATTTTGACAAAAATAAAGGCATTTACAATATAAACCGGTGGATAAAAATCACCATAATGCAGGAAGTTAAAGGTCCAGCGTGTAGGGTTAGCGGGAAATATTGGCAGAAATGCAAAATAATGTACAAAGTGTGTTTTCTTTATTCAGCTGAAAATAAGAATCATTGTGTTTTTGTTACCTCAGAGTTTATATCTACATAGGAAACACCAGCATGTTTCTACAGTAGCCCAGAACACAAACACTGGCTCTAGATAGAACCATTCGTGTTTTTGAATCGGTCACTGTAGCTAGCAGCCTCTCCTCTGTGAGAGCGTTGTAAAAAACCTGAAACTGGTTTATTCTATGTTTTTACCGGTTTAAATCAACAGGGCAGTTTGTTCTGGAGAGGAAGAGACAACTACGGATAATTTGGCTCCAGGTAAAAACCTCCTGAACGTCTGGATCTTAACAAAGAAAAAACGTGAGCGCACATTAGCAGGGGCAGGGCTAGCAACCCGTCTCAGACGAGCCGAACTGCCTCAAAGAAACACTGAATTGTAACGTAAAATTGTTTTTTTTAGGGGTCCATTTATTTTAAAGAGGAGGAGACCTCTGTGGATAACAAGGCTCATGGTCAAAAACCCTGAACATCTGGATCAGACACGAGGTGAGCACAAATTTGCTGGTGCTAAGTAAGTGGGCCCTCTGCAATGTGCAAAACACACTGATTTGTAAGAGGAAACTACTGTATTTTGTATTTTTACTAGTTTAATCACCTGATTGTTTTGGAGAGGCAGCGACGTCTGAACACTGAAAAAATTCTAAAAAGGAGACGTTTCATGTGGTTGCAATCTGCAGTCCTCACCGCTAGATGCCACTAAATCCCCCTAAGTCTTACACACTGGACCTTTAAGTGTTTGATGCTCAACATTTTTAGACGGAGGACCCTAAAACCTCTGATTCATATGTGTCCCCCCAGTGTTAAAACAAAAACCTCCGCCCTGATGAATTGGAGGCACTGTGCGTGCATGGGAGCGTGTAAGAGAATATTTAGCTGAAGCTTTGCAGAGCATCTTCAGCATTTTTGGTGGTGGCTTCTTTGACTTGTGGCCAAACCCATTTGCCCCATTTCACCATAAATAGTCCCCCGAGAGCCAAACTAGTGGCTGTAATCATATCTTGGAGACATAACCCCAAAACTAAATGACCTAGCCCTATTTCTGTCAAGAGCAAAGCTGCTATTAAAATTGTGGGATGACACACTGACAAAAGGATGCACTTCTGTTATCATATATAATTAGTTATTTCCTATGATTTGGGAAATTGCAGCATGGTTTTTGTTGTCATGCTTCCACAGAGAAGCCAAGAAGACGTGTAGCTCAGTTTAGGTTGGAGCGAGTCGTCTTTGGTTGCAGCCCTTCCTAGGTCAGAAGTTTAATAAGTTCCAAATGTGTGTCTGTGTGTGCATATGTGTGTGTTTAATGGGGGACGCAGCATTGCATACGTGCGCCTCTCAGCTCTGAGTCAGACAATCCTCTCCCTGCTTTTTTCATCCCTAACCCCAACCGTCCCCTCTCACGACCCCCTTGAGAGCTGTGATGGTCCCATTGTTTTATTTATGCAATCTGCATGTATGGACGCCGCATTCCTCGCCGCCTTATCATACTTCAATCATGGTACAGAGTTGATACGCAGCGTCCTGCCAGGAGTCCCTAACGCTGTCTTCGATGTATGCTTTCCTGCAGACTGCAAGGAGGAAACCTGATAGGAAGGATGAGCCATCCAAATCCCTCTCGTACGTAAAACAGGAGACGCTCCTATTTTGGTGCTCAGTTTCCTTTTAATCCTTTCTTCAAGGTTTATTTGGCTTTTTAATAGCGCCTCTGTTTTTTTTTCATGACTGTGTTTTTTTCCTACCTGTTTTGTCCAAAATGGAAACCGAGAGCGTGGAGGAGGAGAGAAAATAGCTGCGGCTGCTCTCTAGAGTTTCCTGCCTGTTGTCAGGCTTGTCTGCGTGCGTGCCCTGTCCTCCGTCCTCCTTGGCCTGCTTGTCCTCCCCACCCCGCCCCTCCTGTCTGAGGATGCATGTGTGTGTGTGTGGCTGTGTGTGTGTGTGCGTGGGTTGGATGTCTGGGAAAGCCTCTGACACAGCTGAGGGAGGAGATGAGCAACAGGCCTAATATAGTTTGCAAGTGTGTGTTTGTGTTTGTGTGTATGTGCGCGTGTGATGTGTATCATTAAGGAAGCACCTGTCCCGTGTGACCGTCAGTTCTGTTGCGTTTATCTGACCCCTCTCACATCAGGTGGCTTCCTGGTTTGCGTCAGATGCTGCTCCCCAAGGCCTGCTGCGATTGGCTGACAGAAGCTCCTCCTGTTCCTTTGCTGCTGTCATTGATCTTTAGAGGGCTGTTGCCTCCCTCACACTTCTTCCAAGGCCCGACATTAGACACAACAAAGAGGCTTTTTTTCATTCATCATTTCTCAGTATTGAAACTGTTGCATAAATGGAACATGGGTAGGTTCATGCATTTAACTGAAACCATAGTTTTCTAGTTCCTGAAAATAAGTTCAGCAAAACAGGGTGAGAACCACATTTATAACAGGAATCAGTTTCTTAATGAAGATTACGTAACATAAAAGGTCTTGATAAAATGACTGTTAACACTGGTGGTCTGATCATAGCTTAGCAGCCATGACTGAAAAGGCCCTAAAACACCAAGCTGATGGTTGGTCAGTGTCCGGCCATCGGTAGGCACCTGTCACCCTGGTTTTTGTGGTGTGTCCTGCACGCTGACTATAGTCGTCCCATGGCAGCTGTTTTCCAGCTGATTCACCGTGTTGGTGGACCTGATGGAACCCAGAAACAGAAGCGATGAAAGCAAACAAATAACGTAACGATGGTTAATTCGCTTACTGACTAACTAGGGTCTTGAACCAGTCCTGTTGGTCTGAAGTCGGATGTATACTTCTGCCTTAAATCGACGCCGTACCCTATGCCATAGCCTGATGTGCACATTGTCACGACGCAGACTTCCTGTCTATTTCTGTAAGCTAACACCATTTCCCTCAGTGGAGACAAAGCTTGTATTTACTTGTATTTCACAGATAAGAAACAATAAATTGTGAAGACAGTAAAGCCTCCACTAAAATAGCATTTTAAGTCTTGTGTGTGATTTATCCTGGCTTCATATGAGCAGAGGAAATCTCTGCTCATCACCAGGCTAATTTATACAATGTAAAATGCCATAGGCTTGTGCTAATAACGTTAGCATGTTGTATTTGTTTGGAAAACGTGTTTAGTATAAGACAGTTGTTTTGTAAGTGAACCTTGTGAGCTGTGATGGAGCCAAATTCTGTAACGTTACTTTTGTTAAATGTTGCTGTTGTCCCTGGCTTCATATGAGTAGAGGAAAAGTCTGCTAGCTCCTAGGCTAATTTATACAATGTAAAATGCCATAGACTTGTGCTAATGTTAGCATGTTGTATTTTTTGGTTTATTTTTTGTGTTTGTCTGTGAATGCTGCGAGTTATAGTGAAGCTGATTTGTGTTTGAAACTGTCTCTATTAAGCCATGTTTAATGTGTGTTTAATGTGTGTTTAATGTTTTGAATCAACTATCGTTCAAAGTTAGCACTGCGCTCTGACCCCCCTGGTGCTTAGTCCAAATAAATATCCAGAAAGAACAAAAATAGTTTGAGGATCGCACACAGATATGTCCGTCAGCAGATAAAAAGTTTTTAATGAAGCCTTTCAAGCATTTTTAAGGACAAAGCGCTTTCGGCCGTCCGGCCTTCATCAGTGTGAGTTAATGTTTTGAATCATCTTAACTTTACAGCCCTTCACAGAAACCTCCGCCGCCAACTAGTGTTTTGGAGGTGTAACTGCAGAGTGACACAGACACACTGCACAAGTATAAATTACGGCGTAAAGTCTGCTGAACAAGTATAAATCTTCCTTTACGGTTTCCCTTTTTGAATGATGAACACAGACTTCTGCTGCCTGCTGCTTTGGCAAATTATTTCCTCTCGCGCATGTGCAGAACTTACGTGCTAGTTGTCCATTGGCTGTAGTCTTTGAGGTGTGTTCAAGTGACAGCAACTGGCAGAGACACAGGCGAAGCAACAGTTGGCCTTCTTTGCCACTAGTTCTGTGGTGTTGGTTTGGTGTCAATCAAAGTCAAAGAATAACCCTTTGCTGGGCTCAGCAGAGTCAAATGTTTGCTCCCCACAAGTGCTTTTCTTTTATTCCCTTATTTTGTATATTTGTATTTTTTATGAGGACTTAAGGAAACTAAATGGCAATATAGAAATATTGCACAAGCTTTACAGTCTCCCTCTAACTATAGTCACTTGAAAACCCACTTAAGACACAGCAGAGACTTCCTCGCCCCCTGCGCTCACTGAATCTTTACAACCGTCATCAAAGTCAGTCTTGACATGGTAAACAGGACACTCATGTCCTCTTCTCATCCTTCTGTTGATGACTGTGCTGTCTGCCCCGCTGGCTCCCATAAGGACCGAAATGATCTACTGTGTGTCGGACGCATTCAGAAACGTGAGGATTATTTTGATGATTTCTTGTCGGATATTTGAATTTTTGATACTATATCTTTGCATCATATTCTTCTTCTTATTCTGCACTCTGTCTAAATCACTTTTCCCTCCTCTTCCTCTCCCTCTCTGTCTGCCTCATAGTTTTTTGGTTCCATACTCACTGATCTATAAAAGCCACCACGGCTCTTTCAATTAGTCCCGCTTACAACAAATCTACCCTGTTTTTTAACTTCCAGCCAGCGAGGGTTTGAACTCTGTTTGTTCACCAGCAGGAGTCCTTTTCCTTGATCCCTTCAAAGGCGGCCTACTGTATTCTCTGATCCGAGCCCAGGACGAGCCCAGCTGGGTTACTGCACACATCATTTGGGGAATTAAATGATGGGAGCAAAGGAACAGCAAACAGACTCAGCAGACATCCTCCCACCCCTCGCCCCCCATCAGACACAATCAGGTACTTGTGTGCCGATGTTTCCTCTAGAAATAGTCTGTTTAATAATGCGATACATTATCGATCCCTTAAATGAAATTCTCCTGCCATTTACTCGCTCAAGGACACTTAAACACTGCAGTGCAAATGGCTGCTAACTAAGTCTGTTTCCATGAGGAGCAATCAGTGGATTTATAAAGCCTTTCAACTTGAAAACTTCAACCTCCACAGTGCCCCCACTGGCTCTTCATACAGAATATATATACATTAACCTCAGCCTGTAAGTTCTTGTACACTTAAGCTGCACAAAGACCTTCAGATGGTTTCCAAGCGGGCGCTGTAGCTTAAAGCTGTCGTGTTAACGTCAAGGTCAGGCTGGGAGAAAGAAGATGTGAGAACGTAATAATAGGTTGTAATAATGATTTCTCTCAAACAGCACTTTTTCTTCACTGTCCTTGCCCGGACAAGGACGAATCCTCCCCTTCAACGCCACTGTGACACTGTATTTTGACAATAACTGTTCGCTGACAACCCCGCGTTGCTAAATTATACCCACTGTTATTCCTTAAGAGCATCCTGACCGCCGCTCTGCCTTGATAAATGGGCCCACAGGACAGCTAACCTAAGTGCATTTATGAGTGGCAGTAATTGAATATGGCTTAAAGGAAGCGATTCAATTACTTCTGTGTGTGACACGCCGTGCCCTCCCTCTCTTTTTTTCCTCTCAGTCTAATGGTATGGTGCCTGTAAAGAATGCAGTGCGAACGGCTCTCTGTTATTGCACTCACTGTAAGGAGGGCAGAGGGATCTATATTTGGGAAACACAGAGTGCTTTTCAATTGTCTAAAGTGCCTTCACTCCTGCCTCTCCTTTTAACGATGAGGAAATGCTAATTCCTTCTGTGTATTGATCATTACATATCGGCACATTCTCCGTGTCGATAATACCCTCAGAGCTGTTACTATTGAAGTGAATCAGGTGCAGCTTGTGTTGCTCACTGATATTGCCAACCCATTCTTGGATGATGCAACAGAAATATACCGTACAGTACTCCAGAATTAAAGGTCTAGTGACTGTCACTAGGACTGCAGATTGCAAACAGCTGAACTTTGCAAAACAAACAAACCTGGTGATCTAAAATGGAAAAATAAAACGTACTAATTATATTTTATTCCATTTTCACTAACATATATCCCCCTAAATCCTACACACTGGGCCTTCAATGTAATCGTAGCAATTATTTGATAGTGAATAGTAGAGTGGTGACTGGAAATTACAGGTGGAGTAAACTTGCAACAAAGGTCATCCACTGCGTTGACTGTGCCGGTGCCAGGAAGGCTCTGACCTCTATGTGTGTCCAACACACACACACACACATATATATATATATATATATATGTGTGTGTGTGTGTCCAACACACATATATATATACATACATATATATATATATATATATATGTATGTATGTATGTATATATATATATACATATATATATATATATATATATATATATATATGTATATATATATATGTATATATGTATATATATATATATATATATATATATATGTATGTATGCATATATATATATATGTATGTATGTATGTATATAGTCACATATTACACCTGAAACCCATGGAAGATAGTTAAAAGTGAATGCCAAGCCTCTATTGCTGACTCTCTTGCTCCGTGGACTCTAGCTGTTGACAACTCCAAATAAGCAGTATCCAAATATGTATCCAATATTCCTTAAAGTCATTATATTGTTTGAAACTAGTATGTAAAGCTGATAGATACAAAGATATGTGCATAATACTACAATTACTAACAGTATCACAACTGTGAGGTTGTCTGAGGAAATTGTCCTATTTTTATGTAGACAAAATCATGATGACCCTATTTTAAAATGCTTTTATTGAATCCATTTTATCCTTTTCCTTGGTGTCATGGTTTAGAAGCCTCTCTGTTAAGAATAAGAACTCTTTAAATCAAGTTGTGAAAAGGTCAAGTAAGCTGATTGGGGGTCCCAGCTGAACCCCTTTTCCCTGTATACCAAACAGTTTCAGCGGATAGCCACGACCATTTTAAATGACAGTTTGCATCCTTTGCACAGCGAGTTCCAGCTTCTTCCCTCTGGACGGAAAACTAAACGATACAAAAACAGCTTTGTTCCAGCTGCAGTCACACTGGTAAACAAGCTGTAGAATCTTTGCACGAGACAGTCACTTTGGAGCATGTATCTTATTTTTTATTTAATGATTGATTTTTACCTTATTGTTTTATTCTTATTCTATTCAACTGTTTTTATTCCTTTAACCTATGTCTTGTAGGGAATTTTGCTCTTGGCGTTTTTAATTATTTGCTTTTATTTCATGGATTGCAGCACTTTCTGTCATTTTAAATTTTCTTTCTTGTATTCTGTGTTCTGTTTTTTGTTATGATTATATTCAAACTGTTATGTATGTTTTGACTCTCGACTGCAAAACAAGTTTACCCTTGGGTATCAATAAAGTAACCTGAACCTGAACCTGTGCAACACAATATATGCATAAACATAAATTAGAATAAGAAAAATATATATACAATATGTGCAACATACATAAATACACATTAAAGAGTGGTGTTGATAAGAATAAATTAAGACACTGAATAATATCACGTGGAGGCATAAAAACATTCCTCTAAAGAGATACAATGCCACACCTCAGTCTTCATGTTTCCTGCCACTGAAGTTGTATGTATGGCTGCGCACGGCACAGGGAATAAATACATGAAGTACAATAACTCTGACCTCAGACGGCCTCTGGTAGGAGACAACAGATCTGACATTTTTGGAGCCTTATCTCATCCAGATAGTTTGTGATTGTGTCAGTACGGTCTGGTCTGTAACAAAGACTCACAGAATCTCCCTCTGCAATCGCAGCAGCCGTGAGCTCCAACATGCTGCTTTCTGTTTCCAATCAACAACACGGATTCCACGTGTGTCAACAAACAGGTTGCTTCCTTCTTGTAAACTGGCCTGTTTTCCGTGTTTCAACCCGCCTTAAATCCTCCTTATGTGACCTCATGTGACACTGACTGAACAAGTAACAGTTAAAGGTGGCTGGTTCCCTCATGCCCCCCCCCCCCCCCCCCCCCCCCCCCCCCCCCCACACACACACACAATGCTGAAGGAAAAATAATGAGCCTAATTAACTCGGGGGTAATTTTCATGTAATTTCCTTTTTTAATGGGCAACGGTTTAATGCCATTTGTTTGGTAAATGGCATGTGCCCTTAATGGTCTCTCTGTGAGTGAACCCCCCCCTTCTCTTAAATCCCGAGTGATCCTGAGATCCTGAGTGAATTAAGTTAAAACCGGCCTAATTTAAAGCTGGGCTGTATACCCAAGTGGGACGACAACAAATGTCGCAGCGACTGCTAATTGTGTGAGCTGGCGTTGGATCAGATTTCAGTGCGCTCTGATTACGCGTCAGGGCGGTCACCTCTGCATCTGCAGCTTTGTGCTGCCTGTGACTCGTCTTAATTACAGATGCAGTGATCGATCTAGTCGAGATTTAAACTATGAATCCAAGATTTGTCTCACTTTCTGCTCAGATGTTATTAGAGGCGGGTATTGAGAAGCGGTACTAAATTGGTATCAGTTCCTGACTAGGGTTGTCATGAGAACTGATACTTCGGTACGAAGTTGATGCCAACACGCAAAAAATATGTCGGTACCGTAAGTACTGGGTACAACTTTGCCCTCA
Organism: Epinephelus awoara; assembly: GCA_035609425.1. NCBI lineage: Eukaryota > Metazoa > Chordata > Actinopteri > Perciformes > Serranidae > Epinephelus > Epinephelus awoara. Next base: position 38,606,312 of record CM069305.1, on the reverse strand, counting down.
GCGGGCCGTGTCGATTCCTGTCGGAACTGACGCGCTTGTCAGTCTGTGCCGAGGATGAGTGCAGAAGAAGAACGCCTGTTCTCTATCGTCTTTTCTAGAAACAATGGTTTCTGCAAGTGCTGGAGCTTAGATCGGGCCCAAAAAATCCAGCCCAACCCTACCTGAGCCCGTGCATGTTCTGTCCGAGCCCGGACTGAAACCCGACTTTTTTTAAGGACAGGAACATGGACATTGAAGGCTGACTCTTGTCTTTCTTTCCATGGCAAGCCTTTGTCATACAAGTGTCGAGGTCCCTGTGTTTTTGCTGTCATATACCAGCATCGCGCTGCACTTGGTACACTCGACGAAGCCGACACACACGTTGTCACCGTTGATCACTCACATGTGCTCGGTCAGTGGCGCTGTCAAGGGGGCGCCTTGTGCCTTATGTACAGCCTATAATTTCCAGGGCTGGTACCTGCGGTTATTCCACAGGCTAGTTAATAACATGTCGGGCAGGAAATCCAAAGTGTGGGATCATTTTGAGAAGGTGAAGGACGAACCCAAGGTGATATGTAAACTCATCTTCATTGGTCGACTACAAACATGACGTATCATGTGAAACATGGAAGTAGCTACATGCCCATTAGCCCACAGCGTCATTAACAGGCGGCTCGCTCAGTGTGTGACGTGCACTTGGAGATAAAATATAGGCCTATATTAATGAAGGTTCATTAGTACGGTTTGTATTTCTCTGTAATGTAGCACAGTGTTAACAATGTTACTGATACTATTCTTTCTCACACCTTCAACTCAAACCACCAAAATATATCATTTCATCATTACATTCATATCAGAAACATGCAGGAGACTAGTCCACTGATGGACCCTGATGATGACTAGTGGTCGACTCAGAATATTCTTAGTCGGGGGCAGCCCTAATCTAAATAATGGAATATTCTGGTCCAGCCTGATAGAGTAGTATCAGTAAGAGCCTCAGTGAGTATTGGTATCAGTAAAATCCTATCAGTACCCCTCTTTACTGTATGTCATCTGGTTTTCGACTGTGTGACACAAGGTTTGTGGGTGTGTATACATGTGTTCAGTCGTGGAGGTTGTTTCATCAGGGGCTCGGTTCCCAGCGATATTTACTCCCCGAGGCAGAAGAGTGACATTGGCCAGAGTGTGATTTGGTGGGAGAAACACAGCCCCTACATCATACAGTGGAACACATGGCCTCTCATACACACCCAGTCACACACTAACACACACACAGCCATCTGGGCAAGGCAAACGTCAATTACATCCAATTCACCACATGTCACTCAGGAATTGAAGTCACAGCGTAGTATCGTTAAAACAATGATCTACACTGTAGTGCTGTGATATATTCAGGAGACAAATGAGCAACACATTCATCAGCTTACCTGCAAAACATGACAGACACGTCCTCTAACGCTAACAAAAACACGACAGCATGAAGATTATCGGTACATTTGGATAAATGGCGCGTCAGACTTCAGCCTCACTTCTGCGCTTTGGTGGAGAAACTGTATTTGTTGATGTATCGGCTCAATTATCCCAAAACGATCCAGATCTGAGAAACAAATATTTCACCAGCTCCATGATGTCAGTATTATGTACGCGGAGGTAAACGCGCACTTCCTCGAGTGTGCTGGGAAATGTACATGTAGAGGAACTAAAGGTTTTGGAGCTGTTGAGACCCGCAGGTTTCTTCCTCGTGGGTAATTTGGCAACAAATTAATCAGAGATGTGTTAGCGGAGTTCAAACAAACCTGTATGCTGCGGAGGCCGGCGAGGAGCAGTTTCCCTATAAATGGCCCGGGGAGTTTTGTGATGTCATCTGACCTCCACAGACTCGACTCTAAAGCATTGCTTTAACTAATGTGTCTGCATAGTTCTGTTCTCAATAGATCAAAATCAAGATTAAGCCACGAGGCTCAGGACTCCATCTATTTTAATTATGCACTACGCGGCTTTTTATACAGAAAATATCTTTTTTTAAATAAAGGAAATGTAGACTCATATTTATAGATATCCTATCTTACGGTATGTCTAAAGGCATTGTGTGCCTTTATTAGACAGACGACAGGAAATGAGGGGAAAGAGAGATGACAAAACAACAAAGGTCTCTGTCCGGATGCAAACAGGGGATGTTGTGGTTCATGCTCTGCGCCTTAACCCTCAGGCCACAAGGGCACCCCAGCTGCAATATGTCTTTACACTAAACATAAGGGGAGCATGATTTATTCATGACCTTGGAAACACATATATGTGGTAAATATTCTTAAGATAAGGTGGATTTATGTAGCTGTTCCTGGAGATTTCAGTTGCATCCCAGGTCACAGGATGTGCTTTAGTTTGCATTTAGAATATTTACCACATAAATGAGGCGCTGTTTTCCTACAAACAATTGTGCCTGTGTGCCTGTATGACATCACAGAAGTTAAAATGTCTTCCAGAGGATTTTCAGAGCAGTTTTTTACTTGAGGAATAAAGTGAATTAAGGGCCTGAAAGAACAATAATTGTGACAATAACTATAAACTATAAAAAATTGTTCTAACTCAATGAGTTCACAGCACATGTGTGACGACAACGACAGTGGCAGACGACGCTTTTGGAATCACTTGCAGATATTGACAGATAGAAATGTTGACAGCCAATTTAAATCCATCCGAATTTACGGAGTGTCACATCTGGAGCAGGCAGCGTGTGCTGTTACTCATTGTTAATTTTATGGCTATTACTCTTTGTGTTGATGGCTCCTCAGACATATTTTTTACAGGAACTTGGAAACTGTACAAAACACCATAGAATAACAGAAGTATGGACGGGCATTTAAATAACTTCCAGTACTAAAGTAAAAATCTATTGTCAGAATAGGAATGTAAATTTGCCAACAACAAGTGCAATTTGAAATCTGACCAGGCTTCAACTAGCCTTTTGAACCAGAAATTAAAAGTTATCATTAAAACATCAGCAAAGTTTCAGTGAGTGTGTTTACATGGACAATTTAATTCCCTTTTCATTCAGAATTAAAGTTCATTCCTATTAAAAGTGATCTTGTAAACACCTAATTCAGAATGTAAATGGCCAATGGGATTGAAAATTCAATCCGATGTAAGGGGCTGGTATATTCCGTTTCTAATTCCCAATGAAAGAATTTCTCGCACTTGTATACACTCATTCCTCTTTAAGTTCATTCCGGTCTTTCTGCACATGCTCGTTTCCTTGACACGATGACGTATATAGCGCGCGCAACAAGATGGCGGCTTCTAGAAACAAGAGATGGTCCCGAGCGGTCTTCTACCTCCCTTCTCCTCCTCAACAGACGAAGCATTAGCAGAACAAGGTTGTTGTCGTACTGCTGCTTCAAGAATAGAAGCAAAACAAGCCTGAAAAAGGTGTCGTCAAGCATCTTGTTATCCAGAGCGAGGACTACAGTGTTTTCTTCCGGTAAACGTAAACACGTGACATCCGCCCCGCCCCCTATCCAATCATTAACCTTCCCTGCCCCAAACCTTGCACGGACCCGAATAAAGGTGATTAAACTGATCTCCGTGTAAACCGTCATTCAGAATGAGTATTTCCCATGTAAACTACCTGGAAAGACTTTAATTCCAAATGATTTCATTCAGAATGACGTGACCGTATATGACCACACTGATTTGTATCCTTGTTTTTTTCCTTTTTAGGGCCTGAAATCTTTCGGTAATTTAAAATGGAAGCAAAGTCTGAAAAATATTACAGAACGTTATGTAGCAGAAATGGTTTTTTTTCTGCTTTTCTATCTTGTTCTTGATCTCGGGAGCACATAGATTCAACATCCAACAATAACTTCTAATCACAGGACACATTATCATATCTGTAAAATCAAATAATTGACATATTGAGCAATATATTCTATTTCAGTGACACACACACACACACACACACACACACACACACACACACACACACACACACACACACACACTCATGATCTTCATTTTCATTTCCAGCACACAGATGTTAGACGTGATTATTCAAAGCTTCCATCTCCTGCTTCACTCCAAACCATTTTCCCTTTTTCTTTCTGTATTTCTTCTTTCAGCAACAGTTTCAACATCACAGCAGGCGTCCTGCACCGACTTGCACTGCGTCTACATTCGACAATCACGTCAATGCCGCTTCCATCTGATTGATCACGCAGCAGATCAGTGTCAGGGTACTTTCCTTATTCCCTGTTTTTGTTGCAGTCCTACACACGCGGCGCAGTACGGACACTCTGCTTATCTCTTGTCCTGCGTGTGTGATCTTGTTTCTGGAGGATTCTTATCTGTACCTCCCAAACCTTGTACTGCGCTGATCTGGAATCTGAACACAGCTCGAGGGAGTTTTGTGGGAGCTCTCTGAGGAGAAACCCAATTAAGTGCACGGACAGCGTCGTGTAGTTTGTCTTGACTCAAGCAATGCATGTCCCCTTGAGAGCTGACATGACAGGAAGATTGATAGTTTGTGTATTTGAGTCTGGTTTGCTGCAGTTTAGAGAGCTGCAGTCGTACTATGAGCCTCACAATACAAAACACCTACATTTGTACGTGAACTTTGGTCGATATTTTATTGTATTGAACCTTTGCCAGTGAAGATATCTAAATACAGAAGGACTTCAAATGAATGTTATTCATCATTTTTGCTGTTTGTGATGTGTGTGTGCCAGATGTTCCAGGCTTGCAGTGGCAAAGTAGTGTGTCACAGCAGCAGCCTGAATGGGGAAAAAGTGTGTGTGAATTGTATGTGGCAGCCTGCAGTCCCATAGTTCTGCGTCTGGCCTGAATCAGCCAAAGTCAAAGCGATAAGTCCCCTTCCTGTCTCCCGCTGTGTTTTTTGTAGAGGGACTTTACGCAGTAACACAGATGACATTGTCTCCTCATGAATCCCAGCCGCAACTCCTGAGGACAGTCCATCTGAGGTGATGCCAAGAAAGTCACAAACATGACATTTTTTAACCCACCCACTCGATTTTTTATTATTTTTTTAACGTGTGAAATCAGCAGGAGGTTTTCCGACATTCCAGAGGCTGGAAGAATGACAGCTCGCCTGGTGATTGTCTGGATCTGGGTTTTAAGTGGCAGGGAGAGGAAAACATTGCAGGCCAAAAGAGCAACAAGGGAGGAACCGTCAAAATGCAGATTTCTCATTAGATGGAGGGAGAGGAAAAGCTTGCTGTTCCTGTGAAACATTCACATGCAATATAAATCATACTTTAGGTGCATTTAAGTTAAATATCGCTCTTTGGAGATTGATTTATAAAACGACTTCCAGGACAGAGGGATTTGTGAATATCTTGCGTGACAATAAACAGTATTACAAAGTGATATGCAACATGTCGCTCTGTGGACAATGGTATCATCCATTTAAATAGCTTTTTCAGCTTGGATCTATTATCTCTGGCCAGAATATTTCACATGCTTGGAGGGATATTAAAGGAATTCCCTCGTAGGCGAACACAGCTGCCCAGAGCTCTTGAGTGGGGTTGGCTCAGATATTCATTAATATTTTTAGGGGGTTCTTTTTTATTGGTGAGATGGAAATTGGAAATGGAAAATCATGGCCATGTTCTAGGTCACTGGATTCTCACTGATTTCCAGTGGCTGATAACAGAAATAATTCACAATAGTTTTAGCATGCTAGTTTTAAAGCCAGACTGAAATCAGTATTAATTCAGAGCAGCCTTTGAAGACCGCATCAGCCAAACTGAACGGTCTCTGAAATGGGACGGTCTGGTCTGCGTAGGATTTCCTGGTTGCATCACCAGTTGCTCTCACCTTGACCCGTTGGTATTCCTGTTACCTAGCAACCAGCTGTGCTTGACAAAAGATGTAAGCTAGTAAGTTAGCTAGCCCTAAATCATGGACCCAGATTTAGGACCGTTTTCAGGTAAACTTATTAAATGAAGACTATTGAGGCGGTGTGCTTTTAGCTAATAACAATGTTAACAACAGTTATTATTAACTTATTATATAATCGTCACTGGTGCCCAGTGCATCTTGGGATAGGCTGGGCCATGATGGATTCATCCATTGCATCCTCCAACTTCTGGGGTAGAAGGCTACATTTCTCAGTCATATTTGAAGGAGCCTTTGAAATGGGACAGCCTTGGTCGTGCCAAGGTGATGCAATTGGTCTTCAAATGCAACCTTTGAAGGCTGCAACCCCTGAGTCATGACAGTGTGAGATGTAAACATTAATGGCATCATCCTAACGTTAGCTCGCTCAGTGGTGCTAGGTGAGCTAGCAGTGTATGCACACTTCTTTCTATGTGATGATTTGATTTGTGGAAAGAAAATAGTTCCTACATGAAACTGTTCACAACAAGGTCTGTGGATTATCTTGAGTAACCAGGTCATGATTTCTGTAAAGAGATATTGATGTTAAGTTTTTCAAATGGATTTTTTGGCACTTTGAGCTCCACAAGCTGAGTGACATCTAGTTCCATTATACTGGACAGAAGGCAGACATCTCTACAGCTGATATCTCCAACACTCTGCAGCTCACACCAAAACAATCTTGACTGATAAATATCACTACAGGTCAGAGTTAAAATATGTATATTTGTTTTTAGGCTTAACTGTTCCTTTAACCACTTAACTGAGCCAACATGAGCAACTAGTTTGTTTCCTAGTTTCCGTAACAGCTACAAGAAGTTAATGAAATAACTTCATTTCAAATCAGTATTTCCTGTCAATTTATAATTTTATTTTAACCTAGGTTAGCCATACTGTGTATCTGCTACTTTATATTAAACATAGCTTCCACTTTGTGATCATCCCATAGCCATTTATTTAGCCAGTACCAGCTGGCAGCTGCTTAGTAACATTATCGCTTACATTTCCTCCCGTAGTTTGTATATACTAAACTAAAGGGTCTCAATGCAAAATTCAGAGCATATGAGTTGTTTGAATATGGTTCTCAACATGGACGTGGCTGAGCCAGCTGATAGCAGCTAACAGTGCTAACTTTATAAACAGCACTAAACAATGGCAACAGTGCTGACAGCTAATGGTGGTAGAGGGGGCCTGGAGGCTGGGTGCTATGCTTCCTCAACGACGGCGTCGCGATTTTTGCTGTAAACGCTGTATGAGCGCAAAGAGGTGACTATTTGCTAGCCAAGTGCATGTGCAGCCACGCCGCAGAGAAGCTCATATTGCAACAAAGAGGCAAAGTAATGTCACTTGATTCTCTGCTCAGGATGCTACTACTCCACTGCTATATAAGTGTTCTGAATATTGCATACAGAACCTTTAACTTTCGCATATTACGCAATCTCTCTCTGCTGTGCTGAGTCCAAAAACTAAAGAAACAATCCTGCTCAATCCCAAAATGAAAGTTTACCGTCTTGTTTTGCCTGTGACTCACCCAACCCCAAGCCATACGCGTGCTGCAGGTGTAGCCAGTAAAAACACACATTCTGCAGCACATGTGCTTCATGTGCAGTCAGCAACCATCCCTCCAACATAGCTAAAATACAAGATAAATCACTAGTTAGCTCACAGCATTTATCAGTTTTGCCACTTGGTTGCAAAGGGGCATGACAGTGCACCTGTACAAGCCTGGAGGATGACGTATGACCTGCAGCTTCCATGATAGTCACGCATCATCTTCCTGTTTTAGCAACTTTCTTTATTTAAACTATAAGCCCAAAATAAAGTGTAGCTCATTAACATTGACAGAAAATGATTTGAAATATCCTAAAAATACACTGTAGTGGGGCCTTAAAGGTGCAGTATGCTGCTACGTGAGCTGAGCACAGCTGTTGACACCGTGTATGGATGCATGTTTATTGAGAACAGTCCAAATAGTTTATATTGTCCCTTATCGAAATATGGCATGCACATTTTCCAAACGCTCTCGTAAACTGTTCTCTGCCACTTCTGTTCCCTGCACATTGTTGTTCTTATCTCCCTGACACCATGCCCCTGTAACAAACACACCATGGCACAATGAGAATAAAAAAAAAACACAGTGGAAACAAATGTGATCTTTGGTTGCCCTTGAAAACCGTGTGTGTTTGTGTGTGTGTGTGTGTGTGCATCCTGGTCCTACAGTATTACTGTTGTGGAGCATATGTAACAGCGTACGTGTGTACTGTACACTAGCCCCCCCATGGCAGCAGTAGAAAAGCTCGACCTGTTGACGGTGACGACAAGATGACAGTTTATTTTTCCATTATTTTATCGTAAATACAGCTCGGGGCTGCAGAGAACGCACTCTGCTCCTACTTAGAAAATGAAAACACAGGCAGGCACCTGGAAGAAAAAAAGGGCACGGGGGGGTGGAGGGAGGTGACGCGTGAAAATGTTCCACTCCATCAAACAACCATGATGCAACTCCTCAGTCAATTGAGAGTCAAGCGTCTCTGGCAAACACCAGGCCGCAGCACCGGTGATTGGGTTTCAGCTGATTGGGCATTCTCAGCAACTGTGAGGTGGATTAAAATCTTAATAGACACACACACACATCATAAAAACTTTCCCCTAAACACCTTTTTATTACACTTCCTGTCTCTTCACAGAGCTCATTTACCCTCAGGTTCACACTCTTTTTCCCTTTCTCTACAGTGTGGTAGCAGGACCGTAACACATTCGTCTCTACTTCAGGTGGCTCTCCTTCTGTTCAAACCATTAGTCTAGAAATATGGCAGAGCACAATAAGTGCGGCGGGGGGACACAATGGTGCCGACACATGCACACAATAATGGAGTGGATTTATATAGCTGCTTTTCCAGCCTCTTGAAGCTCTTTACATTGTAAAAGAAGGGGAACTCACACATGGAGAGCCTCGCAAAAAAGGGAGCTCAGGTGGCTTATAGAGCTCGACATGGAGCGCCGTTTGATCCTACAGACCAAAGCTGACGTCTGGAAATCATAAGCCTTTAATAGCCGCTTTAACATTACAGTACGGGTCAGTATTCTCCATTAGACGAGGCCACTTCCTTTAAGATCAGTGACTTATTTTAAGGGAAAGTAGGAAATTGTAGTTTTGTTAAGTTCAACGGTCAGACGGTAAGAAAAGTCTGCTCCGTGTCTCTTTGAACTTACAATGACGCGCAGCGACGTGACTTTTACACCCCACTCTGAGCGCTGTAGATGTTACCTGTGCCTGACCCGAGCGACCTGCCCAGCTGTAACATGATGCACCAGCACGCGGTTCAGCTCTCATCGCTTGTTAAGCAACCTGGCCAAATGAGAGACGCAGCAACTCAGGCTTCAGAAGCTGTCTTAAATAACAAGCTGAGAAATGAAAAATGGTTTGCGTGTAGAAAGCCCCAAGAGGTCAGTCAGTCAGAGGAGAGACTGAGGGAACACTTGGAAGAGATGTGCATGACATGGCTGTTTTTCAGTTGTTGCGCTTGAGTTTGGAAAGCGCTTTATGATTTTGTCATCTCCAATGCAAACAAAGAAAACACCTGATACTGCTTCTCTACATCCTCAAATGGATCCAGCTACTTTTCTATCCTTTATTTCTGTGTCCATTTCTTTTTCCTAGTTCACAAATAACTTAAGTTCCTGGCAGAAATATCCTATCTGTCTGACTGCCATGAAATCTTGTACACACATTAACGGTATGCACAGGACAAAGCCGTCAGACCACCATGTGGTTGACGTTTGTGGTTTTAAGTTTAATGTCTCAACAACTATTGGATGGATTGCCATGAAATATAGTACATTTGGTTCCTCCCAGAGTGATTTATTTATTTTTGCTTTGAGCTTAAGGGATCATTCACCTTCAAATAATAAATGCATATTATTCCTCTTACCTGACATGCTATTGATCACTGTAGATAATTTTTATGTGAGTTGCCGAGTGTTAGAGATGTCTGTCTTCTCTCTAGTATAATGGAACTAGATGGCACTCGGCTTGTGGTGCTCAAAGCGCCAAAAAAACCCCCACAGATCAAGTTTAGGGATGTATGGGAGACCCTTAAAAAGAGGCTGGATCATGGGGAGTACCACCAGTTGATCCAGGAGCTTCTCCTCCATGATGGTTATTTACAGGCATATTTTAGGACGACTCGGGGGCAGTTTGACAACCTGCTGTCTGTCGTTGGGCCGTATAGCTCTGTTTATCCAGCAACCACTACCACCAGTTTCTCCTCCATTGTTAACCAACTGTAAACCTGGTGTCGTGAAAGAAGAGATGACGTGGGGCACATAGCTGTGATAGTAATTGTTCTCTATTTCCATTGTCCAGTGTGCTCTCCCTTATTCGTCAGTTGTATTCCTTAGTTTGAGTTTTGACTGGCACCCTTTTAATCACATCATCTCGTTGCGCTTTCTTCTTCTGTAGTGGCACCTGACTGGAGAGTTATTGCCACCTATACCCCACGTGCTAACCCACTAGTAAAAACAGAAAACATAAGTGGGCCCAAGTGGCTTCTTTGTGTGACGCCACAGGAGACACAGGAGATTTGTACCTGTTTAAAAAATAAATTGGTAAGAAAAAAATTCCAACATGACAAAAACAGAGTTGAGTTTAAGTTTAAAAAAGGCACCTAGAGCGCAGAAACGCGAGGCGCGTCGCAATACAAGGACCACAAGCAAAAGGCTTCACTCTCATTAAAATGGATGACAAAAAGGCACCTCCAGCTGCTAAAATGCTTTCTGTGTGACTGGGGCCTTAGGCAGGTATAATGTTTACCATATTCACCTTGTTAGTTTCGCATTTCAACATGCTGATATTTCTTAATTGACACAAAACACAAAGTACAGCTGCAGCTGATGTCATTACTTTTACGAGGATCTTGTTATAAACCTTCTGACAAGTTGAAACTTTTATATGATGATGGTGCTAAATGAAGAATCAGACTCTCAGCTAAGTGATTATTAGCTAGACAGACTTTATTATCTAAATGAAGTATCTATAGAAATATTCTGTGAGAACTCTAGTCGGTTCCCAATAAGCACAGTAATATGCCTCCTGAGGTCTTCCCAGAAAGTTGCTAAATATAAAAAGGAAGTTGTAACATCAACTCCTGTTTTGCAGTTTCATGATAGATGCATGGAAGCAGCAAACAGAAAACACTCTCAAGCGCTTTCCCTCGGTCATGGCCGAGTCAAACCAGCAACACTAAAAGCACTTTACAAAGCCAGTGTGATTAGCACACACTCCCACTTTCTTACAACCGCTCGCCCAGTATGATCCGCTTCTTTCTCAGGTACTTTCCTTACCCATAGTCGGGCTTTTTTAGTGTCGGGTGAATAGAAAGCAGATGCTGGCTAACTCACAGGAAGCCTTTTAAAGGTTTGGATCTAACCGTTTGTGACATACTGTGTCGATGTGGCGGGCCGGCCGAGCCAGCTGTGCACTTTTTCTCTGGGAACGATAAGGGGCGTAGCCGGTGACATTGTATGTATCGTCACCTGTGTCCAATATAAAGATGAAGTTTTTGGATGAGAGCATCCTGCTGCAAACAAGCCGTGACCAAAACCAGGCCGCCGAACAAAAGGAGTCAAGCTTAAAATGATTGGTTTGGCTGGAGGGGGGGATTTCTGTGGGTACAGCTCAAGTTATTAAAATGTGCACACAAGATTTTTAAAGTTTATTAAAGTTACTCTCTGGGGTCGATGTTTTTCGTCACTACAGTCATGTCATTTCCTTTTCGGGTGGGATACAGAGTAAAAGTGTGAGAGGCTTGTAATGTCCGTGTTATTCTGTTTGTGTATCACCGCAAATGTGTGTATTTTACTGAGCTTTTATGTTCTGTTTTTTTGGGCGAGGAGTTCAGATTACAATTTGGGTGTTCTTCACTGGCGAGCAGCGCTATCATCAAACAGAGATACACATTGTTCTCATTTAGCTTTGCATGGGAGAGTAGAGGCTTGGCAGAAAGCAGCAGAGGCCCCTTGCATTGATACAGAAAGGCCATTTAATATAATGTAAGTGACGTTTAACTGGAAACATTTGACACAAGACTTATCAGTTGACGATTAATAAATATGACAACAACGGTATTTCTCGGTCAGATTTGCGCACTTTGCTCTTGTCGGTGCGCTAAACGGCGATACACAGCTTAGTCCAATTAGATATCTTCTTGATCTAATCCCAGGAACAATTAGGTTCCAATATTTGTTAATCAGCGTTTGGCTCACAGATGACTGAAAACATGTGTCTCCCAGAAAGTTTCTTCATCGCCTAATCAGTGACAGCAGCCTCATGTTGACTTTTACCAGATGTAATTTTTCTTCAGGAGTATATATTTAAGGAAAGACTGCTTTAATGAATTGTAAATTGTCCAGAAATCACAGCATGCTATTGTCCTGCAATTTATCGTCCAAGTTAAAACAGAAGCCAGACATTAGCCAGCGGCCTGAAATGGATATTAATAGCCAGGGCCGGACTGGGACAAAAATTCAGGCCGGGAGTCATACATCCACCCAGGCCACCCAATCCACACATTACATGCTCACACACGTGCACGTTGCACGCACACACATATGGGCTAAGTAATCACCAAAGCTCATTATTCCAGACTGACAGTCACACAACAACATATTAAACACAACTGTAACAGCAACCCTACTCATAGTCCTCCAGTCCAGTGCTTTTCTCTTCCCTACCCTCACCAAATGTGCCCCTCAATACACCAGGACTCCTATATGAATGGGTATTATTTTGTCAGCAAATCATTTTAATGTCAGCTTATCATAATCAATACGGCCACACCCATATTCAATGCAGCAGTAAAACAAGTGAAAATATAAGTCAGCAGCAACTTCAGCTTATCTGATCTTATTTCAGTAACATTAGATAGATATTGAAAACTTTTGAACTTAGACAGATAAGAGCCTATCCTTAAGAGGGGTCCCAAACTGTTCCAGCCTGCGCTGCAGCCCACATGTGGAGGTATTTTTGACCCAGGAAGACCTACCAAATATTTTGTGCAGTAAACTAAGCAATGCAGCAATGTTCTCACTACCATGTAAAAACAAAGGTGAAATAATTAAAATGTTTCTATGTACTGGTCAGTAGTCATCAATATAGTATTCCCTTTTTCAGTCTTCAAAGATACTGTACTGCAGTGATCAACTGAAAGACAAAGGCAGGTCAAAATCACAAGTTTTAGTGAGATTTTCATTTAAACAATAAAACAATCACACAATTCTGTTTCAGTTTGTGTTTCAAAGTTACAGCTGTAACCTACATGCACATTATAATATAGAAAATAAAGTGCTGTGACTTTTATTTAAAATAAAATAACATAGCTTTAGCTAAACATAGCCTTAAAATAGTATCAAGTATCAAGTATGCATGCATGTATCTTTTTCTCCATAAAAAGTGTTCAGTGTGGCTCCCGGACCTCTGCTGTGATCCACTCAGGGTTGGGACCCAAGACATCACTGCCTTAGAAGGTCAGCAGGTTGTGCATCTCAGCTATGTAACCCTACATGCAAATGAAAATACAGAAAATAGTGTTGTGACTGTTCTCACTTTGTGAAATGAAATAAAATAACTTAAAGTCTCAGTGTGTAATAATCAGTGTAGTTTAGCACAACAAACGTAGAGAAAAATTGAACCTAATATTTATGAATGTGTTAAAATAAGAATATGATCATTCAACTATTGAAATTGTTTTGCTTTTAACTACTTAGAATAAGCCTTGGCTTTTATTCATACGTTCATACACCTGACCGCTTGCTTCCCAATTCTACGCAATGAACCTTTAACCAAACATAGCCTTAAAGATAGCCAGCCACACACACACACACACACACACACACACACACACACACACACACACCGTAATTATTGTTGCCATGGTCACACACACCATAGTTACTGTTGCCATCGTTACACACCGTAATTATTGTTGCCATGGTCACACACACCGTAGTTACTGTTGCCATGGTCACACACACACACACACACACCGTAGTTACTGTTGCCATGGTCACACACACACACACACACACACACACACACACACACACACACACACACACACACACACACACACACACACACAGTAGTTACTGTTGCCATTGTCACACACACCGTGGTTACTGTTGCCATGGCCACACACACCATGGTTACTGTTGCCATGGTCACACACACCATGGTTACTGTTGCCATGGTCACACACACCATAGTTACTGTTGCTATGGTCACACACACCGTAGTTACTGTTGCCATGGTCACACACAGCATAGTTACTGTTGCCATCGTTACACACGGTAGACATTGTTGCCATGGTCACACACACCATAGTTACTGTTGCCATGGTCACACACACCATGGTTACTGTTGCCATGGTCACACACACCATAGTTATTGTTGCCATGGTCACACATACCATGGTTACTGTTGCCATGGTCACACACACCATAGTTACTGTTGCCATGGTCACACACACACACACACACACACACACACACACACACACACACACACACACACACACACACACACACACACACACACACACACACACACACACACACACTTTAGTTACGGTTGCCATGGTCACACACACCATAGTTACTGTTGCCATGGTCTCACACACACACACACACACACACACACACACACACACACACACACACTATAGTTACTGTTGCCATGGTCACACACACCATAGTTACTGTTGCCGTGGTCACACACACTATAGTTACTGTTGCCATGGTCACACACACACACACACACACACACACACACTATAGTTACTGTTGCCGTGGTCACACACACCATAGTTACTGTTGCCGTGGTCACACACCATAGTTACTGTTGCCGTGGTCACACACACTATAGTTACTGTTGCCATGGTCACACACACACACACACACACACACACACTATAGTTACTGTTGCCGTGGTCACACACACCATAGTTACTGTTGCCGTGGTCACACACCATAGTTACTGTTGCCGTGGTCACACACACACCATGATTACTCCTACTGCACAGTCTGCACACACAGGCACACGTACACACCCTCTGCTCTCTGCTCCACCTCACTCTCCACAACCAAGCTGCTTTCAGTTTACAGGCGCGCTGATTTGGGCGCGGGCGGAAAGCGAAACAAACTAATCATGTCTTGAATCTAAAAAACCTTTTTGACCAATCGTTGTGACAAATGCTGACAAGCATCTCTCAGGCTCTCTGCCAGCCGGCACGGCCACCTGCACTGCGCCTTAAAAAAAGAGGAGAGAGAGGCAGGCTAGAGCAGAGCAGTTGCGAGCCAGGTCACCGGGGAACTAATATTTAGGCACTGTGGTGACCAAGCAGCAAGATGTGTTCCATGTAATTTTAACATCTCCTGTTTAAATCCAGATGATTGTCCTTATCTACATTCCCCGTCTTTCTCTACCACCTGCTGCAGCCCAAAGTTAATGCAAAGCACCCCCATACTTACTTATTTCAACTAATATGTAACAACTAGATACGTTCATATTGCACATGAGACTGTAACAGATTGGATAATATGTTTTATGTCAAGAGTGTCACTGTGTTAAGAGAACAGAGTTTGACCAAGACAAAATAAAGTTATGGAGTTTTCCAGGGTGTCAGTGAATCAATCAGGTAATCAAAATAACTTTGTTTATATGTTAGAAACTTCACTGGTGTAAGAACATGCATGTGCAACACGACAAGACGAAAGTATGAGGAGGCGATCATCAAAATGCTCATGAGCAGAGCACACGTCATATCAGGTTATCATCATATCGTGTCCACACGAGAGTCGGTGTTGTAAAGTTATTTTGCCATAAACCTTTGGTGATGTAAACCTGTGATGCTCGTGAGAAGGAAATCACCTGTTGATTTATATATGTACGTATATTCCAGGGTTCCTTTTTTGTATGTGGGAGCTGTTTAAATGTGTAATTATTGCTTGAAAATGTACATTTCATTGTCCTGAACTCTTTAAAGGGGAACCTCTATGAACTAAGGGGACCTGAAGCCTCAAGCTCAATCTTAAATCAGCCTGACTCCATCATCACATCTCGTCAAACTTTGGAAAGCTCCTACCACAGCATGAATAACACTCTTTCTGACAAGTAAACCTCTGACGTTTGTGTGTAAACTTGGCAGCGTCCCGGCTCTTTTCTTCTCTCCTTACTCTTGTTCTTCGTCTTGTTTTGTATTTAAAAAGCATGAAATCTGAGAAAAAGAAATTGTAAATTTTAAAGGCACCCTGTGGAGTTTTGACCAGTATGGAGAAATGTGTTTACAAATGGTCCCTGTTTTGTTTGTACCATGGCACTGATGCGAAGCCGTAAACATTCAGTCGTTTCAGCAAGTAAACAGGGATATAAGCAATACATGATTTAAAGTATTTAAAAAAGCTTTGCACATGTTTTATGAGGATGTAAACACGTTTGACACATTTGTTAAACCTCAAGGATACCCAACAGTGTGTTGAGGTAAGAAACACTTCTTGTAAACATGACTTCATGTGTTCACTGAAAACTCCACAGGGCATTTTTAACTTTGCCAATAATTTTCTTTCTCACCGTAACTGTTAGGTTAGTGGTGTACTCCACAGCAGCCCCTATTTTCCCAGCCTGTTATTCTGACTTGAAGGTAATCTACTCACTCACGTACGCAGTCATGCTTTGAGTCTGAGATTACAACGAGCAGCGTAAGCCTTCTGTGATTACAGTTGTGTGTGTGTAAAAGTGAAGGAGTGGTGAGAGTCTCAAGTGATGGTGATAGTAGTGGTGTGGTCTGCAGACAGCTGACACACAGTCTCTCCTTCGACTCAACAAAAGCGATGCCCTTGTGGCGACACTCCAAGCATCAACTACCTTTAACATTTTCGGACATTGATATGTTTTCATGTAAATATTTGCACCTCCATATTTTGAAATTCATCTCACAATGAAAAGATGAGGGTGGAGCTGAGTAATTGCCAGTATGCAGAGTAGTGTTTCATTAAACTGGCTGCTGACAGTGGCAGCCACTGCAGGGCCACTGAATGTAATTGAGTGGAAAAGCTGGTTCATGCAGTGAGTGTGTTTGTGGTTTGCTGACAGGTGAGAACAGCAGGAGTTTAGCTCTCACTTGGGATTGGCTCTTGTAATGGGTATTAGAGCCCCACTGCTACTTGTACACCTGCTCCTGCAGCGATAAGCAACTACAGCAAAGTGTTTGCAAAATACTGACTCACACACTGTTGTGTTTGTGGTGCAGCTGAACCTCTGAGTACCGTTACTGCATGATACTCAGAGACATGTTTATCATGTCAGACAAAACAGGCATGTTATTCTTAAAGGAATACTTGACATTTTCTGGAATACTGTACGTTTATTCCGTGTTGGATGAGATTATCAAAACCACTCTACTGTACAGAAATATGCAGACAGTTGACTTAGCTTAGCATAAAGACTGGAATAAGGGGGACCGAAGTACCAAAAGCTAACGTGTGTGGGAACATACTTTCGTTGAGGGGAGCTGCACAGTATAAAAGTACACTTGTGACTATGTATGTGTACGGGCTTACACAGGAGCTACAGGAAAACTGCTCACACGTACTTACATTGGTTGTTAGTCCAAAGAATGTGCGCTCCCTCCCTTCAGAAACTGTTTCTCTCTGGACTGAATGTGCCAAAAATTTCTCATATTTTAGGTATGAATGGTGGCGGACATCCAGGTTTCTCCTTGGTGAAGTCAGACATGTCCCCTGGGCAAATCATACGTCTACTCGTAGTTCGCTCCAACATTACCTGGCATAAAACAACATCCGTATGGCTATGCCCCTGCAATGGAAGTCCCTCGCGTCCAAGGAATTTTAGGGATTTATAAAGTAGCTCCAGCTGTTTTTATGTCTTTCTTAAGCCTGTCTGTGCTATTGATTAGCTTCTACTACCCCAAACCTCTCCCCGAGTTTAATGTTAGCTGACCCTGACTCTTATACTTTAACCTGATGACTTTGTCACGTCACGTAGCTTCGTAAGCTTCACATGAGAGTGATAAGCATCTTCTCACTTAACTCTTGACATGAAATCAAAAAAGCCTCCCCAAAATGTCAAACCATTCCTTTAAACTTCCCATTGAAGTCAAAATAGATGTTTTTCTTATCACATATCTCTTGAGCTGATCGTTACCTAGGCCTTTACACCAATTTCTGGCCCAGTGACAAAAAGTTGTTCCGTAGATATTCTTAATGGTGGTTTAGAGTTTGTCGTTTCGGGGAAAACAATTTAAAAGAGTGATAAGCTGAAAACACTGGCGCTGCTGCGGCACAACACATCATGTGATGTGAATCAAGTGCTGCCCCAGCACACACTGGACACATTGTGCTACAGCAAAGTTATTCCTACTTTTATTGAAAAGATTAGCACTTCCTCCACCTGTGTATCATCTTAAAATCATGTGTGGACACCCACCAACTTTTTTCAACTTCAACGAGAAGCCTCCCCTCATCCATTCGTCGTCACACACGAGGCACAGCAACAGCTACAGAGTTCTCTTTATACATCCACGGTGAGGAGAGGAGTCGAGCTGCCATAGGAGCAGAGAAAAGAGCTGCTACGGGAGCTGCTCAAGCAGAGAGCGAGTGAGGGAAAAATGCATTTAATTTCAGGGGTGGCGAAGCTGGAAATAGGACAGTGATGTTAACTGCTGCGGGGTAGCGGTTGAGGAGCGCTGAGTTGTGTCAAGTCGCCGCTAGTGTGGGGTTGTACATTGAAAATAATATTTAATAATAATTTTTTGACGCTGGTGTGTTTTGGCGTCTAAAGACTGCGGCACCGCTCATTCTTGCTGAAACGTGTATGGCCTCACTCCGAAAATTACCTCATCGTGGACACCTTCCTCCATTTCCTCCCTGTCTGATTCTTCTGTAAAAATCTGGCAATGGTTGTGTTGAGGAGTCATCAGCAGAGATCAGGCCGTCCTCATGGCTGTTCTTCATGTTGAGTTAGCGCCTCCTGTCAGTCTGAAGTTTTCCCTTTATTGGCTACTTTAACTGCAATCAATATCTGCGACAAATCCCTCCCTAGCTCCCGTGAATATGCAGAATGAAACAGCACTTTCTGTTCCTTTGAATTACGCAGTCTTCCAAAAGACACTTTGTAAGTCATTAAAATCACATCCCATTGCAGTGAAATGTCTCTGTGTACTTGGTGCCTGGAGGGCAGAAACAGATCTCTGCCCGTTCACTGCTGAGTTCCCACCTGTGAGCTGATGACTGAAGAAGTAGCCTTCGCTGCAGCGCTCAGATTTTACACATGATGCACAAACAACAATAAATAGCTGAGCACCTCCTATAGCACTGCTGACACAACATCCATATCACAAACATGCTGCATGCTTAAACAAACAAGTCCTGAGGAAACCGGCTGCTGGCAGTAGCTTCATATTCTCTGTACAGATATGTGAGTGGTATTGATCCTCTATCTTAAATCTTGGCAGGAAAGCGAATAAGCGCATTCTCCAAAATGTCAGCTATTCCTTTAATGTGTGTTGCTCAAACCCAAATATGGACACAGGCTGAGTTTTTGTAGCGTGAGTTGAATGTGCTGTAACAGGCCAGTGGTGTTGGCCAAGAGGAGGAACAGCAGGATAGATGGAGTGATGGCAGAGGAGGATTTTGTTGAAAGCATGTGAGAGAGGGCACAGAGAGAGATCTGGGCTGATGAAACATGGATGGCGAAACCTCATGGAAGTCATGCCAAAGCATTCAACTGTCTTCTATCATTGAGCTCTCCTCTGTGTGCCACGGTAAAATAAACATGCCCCTGCTAATTAACGTTGAATCTTGCCGCACACATTATAAAGAGTGCCCCCGAAAAGTGTTTTTCTCCTCTTTGTTGAGCAACTGGCAAGACAACATGTGGCACTCCAGACCCACAATAGCACAATCTGTCCTGTCCCAGTGAACCACAGAGGGGTCACGGCGAGGGCACAGAGGGCCAAAAAGACACAGGGCTGCTTTCTCACTTATCATTTTTGCAATACACCCACCATTTTCCGTTATGGTGTGATTTAAAGCTATTGTGTGTGGGAATGAGCTTTTACTGGTCACAATAATGTCATTATATGATTTGCAGCTCGAGAGCAGGCGCACGGCGAAGTCGCTAACGCTCCCGTTCCCGCGATGTGGAACTGTTGTGCTTGGATTCACAGGGGAGCTGTTTACTGTGGCACCGCTCATTCTAGCCATTGTTTCTGCGCTCTTAATGACAGACTTGGCCACAATGGAAATCAAAATGGAGACTCTGTGCCAATGTGATATGCATGCAAACTGAGAGTTCATGGGGCCAGGGGGTGAGGACTGGGCCTCCACGAGGAGTCAGAGGAGCTGACAATGATTTTAAATTTAGTTTTAGTCTTCGTCACTTACTGAACATTATAGTTCATTTAAAGTCACATTTTACTCTTGTTTTAGTAAAGATTTAATCAGTAGGACTTTTAATGTTTTTAAAGTCAATATTTTGTCATGATTTCCTCAGACAGTTTAATGACACTGGGGTGGATTCTGCCGAAGGATCTTTCTCCTGGTTGGAAAAATTCCAGTGAGACGAGACCGTACCTTGAGCTATGTGTTGAGTCATCTTGGCTGGGAATAGAATATAAATATTTGTATTGCTACAACTTTATAACTGATGTCTTTTGTTGGAGTAGATGTTTCATGTTTCACTCAGTAGAACTCGGACTTATTAAATTAACAGTCAAAAAAATGTGTTCACTGTGTCGTTTAAGCCCAGTTCAGACTAAAGATTCACGACGAGGCAAAACTGTTTTAGAACGTTGCAGAGAAAAGTTGCAGCAGTGTGAACTGGCGGTCTGAGCTCGACTCAAGCCGGCTGATGGTGTCACCTGCAACTCAGCTGGTCAAATAGCCGGCGGTTGGTTATAGAACGTAAAGAACGTCACCTCTTTTTACAGCCAGTCGGGTTGTAGTGAAGTCCGTGGTCAAGCCGAGCCCTCTGTTTCCTTCCTCACGTGTGCTGGTGTTGGACGGTGGGTCGCTGCTGCTGCTCGCTGTATTTGCCTACCCCCTTTACACACACACATTCCCATTGACCTTTCTACTCTGAATGTAAATTAGGTGCTAGAGTTCATTAAAAGCATAAAAATAGAACTTGTTTGCAAAAAACAAAAAATGCCAAGGGAAGATCCCCTGCACCCCTTGACAAAGGTCCGGTTTAATTCTTTATATTGATGTAAAATTATATACAGTAAGTTCTCCCATTTTGGAAGCAAGCTAGCTATGACCTGGAGGTATAACATCAATAGGAAAAACAGATTTCAGTCGTCAAACATATAACTCCACAGGTGGTAATCTGCTGAAATCAAGGTCGTTAAATATTTTTGCTCCACTTAAGTGATACACAGGCGTAGGCAAAAACATTTCAGACAAAAATCTTTGCTCTGTGCTTGGTGTGAAACACTAAGCGGCTCCATTACAGTATGTTAGTTGAGCATTCAAGCTAATTGCTAATGCAGCTGGCTAAAGAAATGAAACAGTCAGTGCTTTGAGATGGCTGCTGTAAACTAACTTAGGTTGTCCGCCCGAACAGAGACAAATATTTTGTCTCGTCTTTATTCGTCATGACACAATGAACAGAGATATGCTGTTATTTTGCGTCATGGTGGTGCAGTGGTTAGCATTGTCGCCTCACAGCAAGAGGGTTCCTGGTTCCCCGTGCCAGTGTGGGTTTCCTCCAGGTGCTCCAGCTTCCTCCTACAGTCTAAAGACATGCAGGTTAATTGGTGACTCTAAATTGTCCGTAGGTGTGAAAAAAGTTCCGCGTTTAGACGACAACGTTTTGATAACAATCGCCGTGCACACAGATCCGCAAAAATGACCAAAAACGCTGCAGTATACATGCCAGGCCAGTAGTTGGCGGTGTGATGCTCACGCTTCCTTCGACAGAGCGGCGATGTATGAACAAACAAAATGGTGACCGCATGAACGTTTGTCTGGAGGGATGACGAGGTGGATAGGCTCCAGCCCCCCCGGCCCCCCAACAGGATAAGCAGTTATGGAATGAATGAATTACAATTTGGTCATGAAGTAAAATAGCGTCAATGAATCCTTAAAGTCAAAGTCTTGGTTGACTTAGTGAACACTGTAGCTGAGTGACTCAGATCTGAGGAGATTCAGAGAGATTTAGTGCCTCATTAAATGCAAAAAACTGTGTAAATATTATGAAACAACGTTCACCTCCTGAGCTTTAAACCTGGTTTCATTTATTCATACATCATAAAATATTTGTCCACTGCTTTATTTCATTAAATGTGTGGCAACAGACTTTGTTCCATTGAATAATGACTATAATTAGCCGAGGCACTGATGTCTGGATTGTCCGTGTAATCTGCTCTGCTCAGTCTCTGGAATATTTCCACGGTCCTGTAAGTGAATCAGTCAGCACATCTGCAAATTAATGAGGCATGCTGTGTACAATTTCATGGTTTCCTCGCAGATGCAGACAATCCAGAGTGATTCCTTATGAAAATTTGTCATGGATGATGATTGAGGGCCTTGCCTTGAAAGAAACATAACTGACATATCTATATATTGCTACAAAGTGTGAGGTGGCAGGTTGTCAAACTCGGGACATGTGTCTTTGTGTTATTGTATTATTATGTATAACAGTTCAGCCGCTGCAGTGCCAATTAATGCTTCACTGCAGTTTACACGCTGTCACTTCAAGCACTGAGTAATAACTACATTTCAATCACGGCCTTATTTGCCTGTCATGCCAAGGCCAAGTATTGCAGTGTGAGGTGTGACTTTCTGTGGGGAGTTCCTCTGTTTTTAAGGCTATTAAAAACACTGGTCTGACAGGCAGGTTTTCCCTGTAGGGCTTGTCAGTTACTCAGCCTGGTCATGTTCTCCAGCTGCTGATGGAGCACCAACGCTTACAGAAAACAAGTGGTGGTTTTGCAAGACAGGTTCCAGTGACCCTCTGTGCTGCGTTTTCTGGTAGATCAGCGTTTGGTTTAGACTAAGACAGGAGGGGAGGCGAAGGGACAGAGGAGGGAGGTGCGACTGCTAGCCAGCTAGATAAAGGCTTGTGCCAAGGCCTGAGCAAATAAACAAGGGGATGATTATTTCAGCACACACGACGCGGCTAATTCAGAATGAATTAAGAGTGCCCCGGCTCACAGTGCCGATAAGCCAAACCCCTGTCGCTCTCGGCCCTCGCCTCTGTTTTCTTAACTAATGCCCTCCTCTCCTCGCTCCCTCTCTGGGCCCATTTAATCAGTTTAAGATCTGCGTTGGATCTACTCGCCGTTCAGGAATGGAAATGTCAAAGCAAATTATCTGAATGAGCCCATTCACACATCTGATGTGTGTTTTGTTAGACGACATCAGTGCGTCGGATTTCATTGTATATTTATCGTCGCTTTTTTGGTGTTAATGTGCGGTTTTTACTTTATTTGCAACACCCAAATCTGCAACAGACACGATCAACACACTGCAAAGTTCCTTTAGTTTTCTGCTTCTACAGACAGGGTGAGATTTTTGTGGATTTACAGCCAATTTTCACACTTAAAGCCAAACTGTAACTCACTGTCAAAGACATTATTCTTTATACATACTCCTGGCAAGCAGGATCAGGATTTACTTTATAAGATGATGCATCGCAGCCATTGCACAATATAAATAATGGTTCAGTTAATGACCACAGTGAGCAACTACTCTTCCAAATAATCCAATTAATCCTCCTCTTTTCAGTCAAGCTCCCCCTTATTTTGAGACTCATTCCGAGCGGATGGTTTGCAGATGTTTCCTTGCCAAGACTCATCAGAGAACTTCAGCACCAGGGCTTGGATTACACTCTTTTGGTTTTTCTCATGGTGAGATGGAGCCGAAGGTAGATAAAAGAAGGAGTGTTATTGTATGATTAGAGCCGGAGCAGCTCCTTAATGACCCCCCCCTCAACACACACTCCCTCCCTCCTCCTTCCAGATCAGTCATCGGCCGTCTGGTCTCTCTGGCCAGCATCACGTAGACCGCAGACCTCTGGTCCCCATTAGTAACCCCTCCTTCTCATGTACAGTATCTCTGAGTCCGATGCTTGAAAGACCCAGGCGGGTTCCGTTCCACATTAGCCTTCTATGATGATTGAGCGCCGTTGAGTTTCGCCTCCTTTGATGTCTAAAACGTCCCAAGATAGAGAACAAGAGACATTTACTTGTGACCATTTGAGCTGTTTTCTTCGGTCTGAAATTCAGGTTGTTGGGAGACTTAGGATGTGTATTTGTGTGTGCTTATGCATTAACAAGGCAGGTGAATCTGTGTGCGTTCTTGTGTGTCTTGCTCTCATGATCCAAAGGCACTGAGTCAGAGGAAACAGAGCTCGGGGGAAATGAGACTGTTCCTGTTGTCGATGTTGTCACCACGTCCAAAAAGAAGTTAAAGGAAGGAATGACTTCATCCCTATTGCAGGGGAACTACATCCACACACTGGATCAATATCACACCCTGGCTCTGGACATGATCAGACGTTTTCTTGTTACTTTCCACTTTACTCATTACTGTAATATCATAGAGCCCAAACTGATCCAGACGACATTACAGGTATAGACTCGTTGACCTCTCAGGCGCTTTCCTAACTTTGAAAATTTGAAGTTTTAAATTAAGTTTTAAATAGTATTGAAAAAAACATACTTTCAGGGGTATACACAAAGTAATTTCCCAGCGTCTGTGGCCACTGACTCTGCCCAAAAATGACAACAAGAGACTACTTCTCAAAGCATCTGTAAAGGTGAGTAGAAGGTATTGTACCCTAGTTCTATTTGCACCGGCGGACCCCCTGGACTCTATGGGTAATACCCCATTCGCCTACAGGAAATTGCATATCAGTAACCAGCCAATCAGGACGCACCTACCTGAATACATGAGGACCCCACAGGATACAAGGTAGTACCATGACACTGTCCTCCATCCTACACCCTCTTCAGCAAGCAGTGTAGGAGTGACAGGGCCTTAACGCAGAGGACACCACCTGTGCAAATAGAACCAGGGTTACAATATAGTAACCTTCTTTCATCTCACACAGGCTCCGCCCTCTGCTGGACTCTGTGGGTACAGCGGTAGAGCCCAATCAATGAACGCTATGTCGCGACATAACATCAACCCATTCACACTGATTAGTAGAGCTGCAACTAACGATTATTTTCAATGTCGACTAATCAGACGATTATTTCTTCGATTAATCGGTCTGTCTCTCCCAAACCCCAGAATGATGTCATCTAGTGTCTTGTTTTGTACTCACGCCAAAGGGTTTTAGTTCCCTGTCATGGGAGAGTGTGTAAAGCTGCCAATATTAGGACGTAAGAAGCTGCAATAAGAGTATTTTGGGTACTTTTATAGTACTATAGTCTATGAAAAATGACTCAAACCGAGTAGTCGACTACTAAAATAGTCACCGATTATTTTAATATTAGTCGACTAATCGTTGCAGCCCCATCGATTAGTGGACGACGCTGAAGAGGACAGGGTGGCGGACAGCCTCCTGGTACTCCCTTATGTACTGTGGGGTTTGCATGTATTCAGGGAGGCAAATTTGAGTGGGCGAATGCGTGCTAGTGATTGGTGATTCTCAAAGCACCTGCAAAGGGTGATTTGAAGGTTAAGATATTGTAACCCTAGTTCTTTCAGCAGAGGCAGAGCCATCTACTAAACTCTATAAGTTATACTCTTCTCCAATGGGAGTATGCATCTCCCACTGAAATTAGCATAAAAGCAGCCGGCCAATCAGAACATGCCTACCTGAGAACATGTGGACCCCACAGTATGTAAAGGAAACCACGCTGTCTGCCAGCTTAAACCCTCTTCAGCGGGTGACGTAGGAGTGTGAGGGCCCCGAGGTTCAGGGGTCTGTTTGTGCTGTTATAGCTGAGGGTTACAGTATGGTAACCTTTGTTCTGTCTCACACAGGCTCCGCAATCAACTGGACTCCATGGATACAATTGTGGAACCCAATAAATAAATGCCCTGCTGTGACATAACATCACACCAGCCACACAAGCCGACTATGTAAATGCAAATTTCAGTGGGCGAATGCATGCTCATGATTTGAGTAGAGTATTACCCATAGAGTCCAATAGGGGGCGGAGCTTGTGTGAGATAGAACTATGCATCCCTAACTGCGCTGCCAAGCAAATAGCATGTAGGTGCACCTGTTTGGTGCAAAGGTTTTGCACCAAGTTTTCTATGCAATGAACCTCAGTGTAAAAACCTTCTAATCCACAAAGATCAGTGCTAATAGACCGACAGGCTGGAGCCTATCCCAGATTACACTGGACGAGAGGCGAGGTACACCCTGGACAGGTCGCCAGACCGTCACAGGTCTTACACATAGAGACAGACCTATGAGATAACTATTCATGCTTGCATTCAGTCTACGGCCAATTTAGAGTCACCAGTTAACGTAACGATGTAACCTAACAGCCCCACACTGACATCGGGAGAACATGCAAACTCCACCCAGAAGGGCCCCAGCCGGCCAGCAGATTCAAATCTGAAGACCTCTTGCTGTGAGGTGTAGGGTTGGTTACCGAAACTCAGTACTTTTTGTACTTGGTACCGATTGACGTCAGTACTACTGAGTACTGATTCACTTAAAATGAATCGGTGCCAAATTTCGGTACCTGAGATGGAGGCGGAGTGAGAGCGCATGACTCGCATCTCAGTCTTAGCAACAATGGTGACAAAAAAAATGTGCAGACAAAAGTTAACGTGCAGCACTGTTCCTAAATGTTCTCAATAAAATGCTGAAACTGAGAAGTTTAGACTTTAAAAAGTACCGAAATAAGGTACCGTTTGGTACCGGTACTGAATTCCAGATACCAGTACTGGTAGGGTATCGGTTCAATTATGAATGGTACCCAACCCTAGTGAGGTAACAGTGCGAACCACTGCACCACCCTGCCGTCCTGGATAAATGCAGTTAGATGAAGAAAAGATTAAAACTTTCCGGGCAATATCTTTGTGAATTGCACCTTGAGATGGGGCAGATAGTGTTTGCAGGTGATGCACAATTCACAGTGCTATCAGTGGCTGCAATCTAGTCTCTGTGAATTCGCCTGTCTGTGTTTTGTAAAGCTTGTCTGTAGTGTCCTAGCACTGGTGCACTTAACCGTCTTTGTCTGGCTATCTACCCTGCTGAGACAAGAAGGTATCTTATCAGCTGTCTCTGACATAGATGTCTGATTGTTGGTCATGTGGAAGAGCTCTCTGTGTGTGGTATCAAGTGCTGGTGACGTTTCTTTCCTTCTTCCTCTGTATCTCTGCTTGTCTCTGTTTCCTGTGTATCTCTGACTGAGCCTCTGACTGGAACTCAGGTGGTTTTCCTTCATCCTCCTCACCGGGAACTTAGCACCCTGGTGATGGCGTTGCACTTTCAGAGGAAATATCCTCCAGACATAATTTTTGTTTATCTTTTGTCTCACGTAAAAATGAGAATGTCAGTGCTTCTCAGTCAGAGATAAAATCAATGCTTTCAGTTACTTTTTTGTGTTCTCACATAAAAATTCCCGTTTGGTGAGCGTACTTATATTTTCACAGATCATATGAGGGAGCACATGGTGTTAATTCGTGGTCTATCTGATATGCAAAGGAGGGAGAGATACTACAGTTTTCCTCCGACCACTTTTGCTGACACGCTTCCAACTGAACAAGTACGACTGGCCAGTATTCACAAATGTGCATATTCTAGTTGTTCAATTGCATAACAACAGTGTCTGTGATTGTTGTGAGTACTGGCCCTGTCTCTGTTGGTCAAAATAGTACGAGAACCAATCAGAGAGCGCTCTCTATCTCTTTCCATCCTTGGAAATCTGCTGAGTGACAGTGGCCATGGCAACAGCCCGGCTCCGCGCGGCTCCCTTGCACCCCCGCTGTGCAGCGTTTGATGGCAGTTAAACGTGTCGTGGAGTAATTGGGTTGTGGACCGGATGAGATATGTCCCCTAAGGTGTGACAGAATGTGAGAAATGGAGCAGGTGGTGGGAGCCCAGAGGCTCTCCCATACCCATCGCAACACTCAAGCCAACGGTTGATTCCTTACCAGGTGTAAACCACTCCGCTCTGTCGTCCTGTCTGTGTGACAGCATGGAGGGTGCACAGGTCTGGATAATAAAATTAACAGTAAGTTAAGGTGTTGGATAAAGGTGTGACAATATACTGTGGCAAAATGGACATATTGCAGCATTAACTAAATCTGACCAAACATTATTCCAAAGAAGTTTTTTTTTTCTGTTTGCAAGCATTAAAATTACCAGTGGGTGCAATTGATGTCATTCATTAACACTGTGACTGTCAGAGATCTCAACTGCTGACTGAAAATGATAACAACATAATACAAATGGTTATTTCCAGAGATTAAAAATAGTTTTTGGAGATGTTAGATTGGAATTTGTTGTCAGATAAAATGTTTGAAGAAATTTTCTCTAGTCAAGTTCAGACATTTGCTTTTTATCTGTATGAGGACATTTCCATCTAGAGTGGATTCAAATCGGCGTATAACAGTAGTTTTATTTTTTCAATAAGATATTCTGTAATCTTAAATGTTATAGTGGCATGATGGTACAGTGGTTAGCATTGTTGTCTCACAGCAAGAGGGTTCCTGGTTTGACCCTGGGGTGGGGTGGGGCCCTCTGTGCAGAGGTTGTTTTCTCAGGGTACTTCGGCTTCATTGGCAAAAATTCAAGTTGTCCATGGGTGTGAATGTGAGTGTGAATGGTTGTCTGTCTCTGTGTGTCAGCCCTGTGATAGTCTGGTGACCTGTCCAGTGTCAGCTGGGATAGGCTCCAGCCCCCTGCAACCCCCAACAGGATAAGCAGTTATGTTTCTGCAAATCATGGACCTGTTGAACTCTTTCATTTTATATGTAGGGTTTGGACACCACAAACAGGGCTGGATATGTCCTGATGTATCGTTAAAGAATATGGCTTCTGTTGTTTTGTTGGTCTCGAACAGTGGTCTGCTGCTGTCTCGCCTCAGTGTTTCACCATCCACCATCCCCTCCTTAGCCTGATCACAAACTCAACTCATATACATGTAATCTGAACTACTTCACTTTAGAAATGTTGGATAATACATATGAAACGTAAAAATGGTTTGCAGAAACGTACAGTGCCATCATTTTATTCTGGTGACTGAGCTGGAATCACATGCTCTTAATTAGCATCTAAAGTTTGCCTTGTTGAAATGCAGCTGTCGATGTTCAGACATTATTCTGAGCACTTCTAGAACTCCTGATCCATGTTGGCTCGGCACTTAAGAATTTGTACTTGAAGGACAAACAAGACGGGGCAAGACGGTGTTTGCCTGAGTCACCCAAATAACTAAATCATCCCAAAAAACACACCCAAGTTGCAGCAACTCGATGTCAGAAACCCCAGAGAAATTAAAAGATAGTAATTTACCGATACGCAAAGTCGTTTCTGGCTGTAACATAACCACTGTAGTTACAAAGAAGAGCATGACTTTAATTACCAGAGGTATTATGCAGGCTGTAACTATTTATTTTGACTCAGTATGACAAACTTAAACCCTTAAGGTGCGGACACACCAAACAGACATCAAAAAACTAGCGGTGACGAAAGCCAACTGTTGCGTCGTCTACGTCGCCTCATGTTGGCCTGTGCCGTTGCATTTGAACACACTACACGGACTACATCCGATGGCCAAGTAACACGTACATTCTGCGCCTGCATGAGAGAGAGCCGAGTGAGAGAGAGGTACGTCCTTCCTGCTTTGGCAGAGTGGCATTGTTTCTGTAGGCTATTCGCTCCAGCTCGTTGGACTTCATTTCGGTTGTAACGTTGGTTCATCCAAGATTCAGCAGCAAAACTGAACGCAGTTTAATTTTGAATGTGATGTGTCCTAATTGCCCCATATTCTACGCTACATGTCCTTGACGCCTCATTTCCACTTTCATGTGTGTACGGAGACGAGGCAACTGGAAGTTCATTCATTCCTATGGGAATCTCCGTGATATCCGATGTGCCTCTGTAATATTTCGAGCTGGAATTTGCGTCGAGTACGTCAAAAAAATTGAACTTCTGCGGTGGATTTCCGTATGACCGTAGACAGTGAGCTAGCTTAGCTAACAGGCTGCTAACTAGCTAACAGGCTAATTTCTTTAATTCAGTTGCCTGTTGTCAAGTGAGTTGATTAAAAAGGACTAGAGGTATCATCTGTCTATTTACAGGTCTACGGACACCAGTCACATACGCAAGTGGAAACAAGGCGTTAGTCTTCAGCAATGCACCCGTCATATGTAAATTAGATTGGATAAATGGTTGTCTAGATATGTGAAGGACAGACAGAGCTGTCCTGTATTGTTACACTCCCTGTGTTGGAACTTGATATACTGCACATGTGTCATTATGTTTGCTGTGTGAATTAAAGTGAAAAACAAGATCACATGCCACTTGCAGCTTCTTCAAAGCAATGTATACGTCAAACAGCCACCGGTATCCCCAAAATGCACACCTGATCCAACTCAATTGACAGAAGTGATCCAAATGGATCTGCGTTTCTCGTGTCTTGGCAAGTAAAGAGCGCTGTAACTGAGTAGCATAAGCCTATCGGCGTGTGTAGAGACGACATCAGACGGATGCCATGTGAAAGGAACGAGCTGTCACATTACACTTGTACCAACATCCATGAACAGCACCAAGGCCATGCCAAACATGATCGGGTGTCACAGTGGCAGCGGACGCCGGCCAGGTGCGTGACATCACTCGGTATCACAGCCCAGAGGGGTGATGCCAGCAGGGCGGCCATGTGGCACAGCAGGAAGCACGCAGGGAGGAGGGACCACATCAGTAGGGTTCAGGGACACATCTGAAATGTCCATGTGAGAAAGTCAGAAGGAATTATTCAGTTTTGGTATTTTGTTTTTTTACGTTGATTCTTAATGCTTTAGAGTAGTTTTACCACTGCATTTGA
Source organism: Epinephelus awoara (assembly GCA_035609425.1). Taxonomy (NCBI): domain Eukaryota; kingdom Metazoa; phylum Chordata; class Actinopteri; order Perciformes; family Serranidae; genus Epinephelus; species Epinephelus awoara. Next base: position 38,575,413 of record CM069305.1, on the reverse strand, counting down.
TATTACTTTAGACTTTTACTGTATTTCTGAGGGACACAATTTATGTTTAACTCCAATGTATTTGACAGCTGCAGTGACTGGTTACTTTGCAGGTGTGTTTTTTCATAGAAAACATATATTAGCATGTAAAATATGCAAGATGAAATAGAAGAAGAAGAAGAAGAAATAGAAGAAATATGAAAGATGCAATGATATAGATTGAATAAGCCATGGTATACAAAGTAGCTAACATTGGCCAAATACATAGTACTGATATTCCAACAATTCAATATAAAAAGATCAGATCACTGTATGTTAAGGGGCTATTCTGAATAATGAGTACTTTTGTTTTTGATATTTTAAAGAGATTTTTATGTACTTTCTTTCGCTTAGGTAGCATTTTGGATGCTGGACATTTACTTGAACTTAGTTGTTTTTATATTCTAGCATTATTCCTTTTGCATAAAGCTAGGGTTGGTTGAAATCTTGAAAACACAAAAAATGTCGGAATTTAAAAATCCCTCTGCATCCTAAGCCCCGAATAACAGATGACCACAGGCATACACACACACACTTCATCCAATAACCTGACCTTCAGTTGCTGTCTATAGCTGTTACAGCTGAATTTAGCCAGCACAAACCCCCCGTACAGGGTGTCCCAGTGGACTAGTGGCCAGGGGCAGCACCAGGTCTCACCTGTGTAACGGCAGCAACAGAAAGTTTGCTAATCTGGCAGCAATTTGGATTTGGGTTGTTGCGGCCACTGACTTGGGATTTGTCTCTGGAGCTGCTGCCTGCTCTCTGCGGTGGTCTGTAGTGGCCAGGAATTAGGTGGAGGACACACAGTCAGTACGTTTACATGCCGAGCCAAGTCGAGCCACAGTTACAGCTGGACTAGGTCATTAAATTGGACTACTGTCCTTGTCCCAGTGTTGAATTGATTTATTGACCAAAGTATCTAAGGGTCATATCGCCACCTATAGACTTTTTTCCAGTTGACCCATTACGTCACAGACCAAACAGTCGACAAACAAGTTAGCTACGGTTAGCTAGCAGCTAACTGGTACCATGTGGACAGTTTTACAGCTCTGTACATTTTGTCTGTCCAAAAATCTACGGCTCTGGATGTAGATTTTGCCATGTTGTTACAGGCTTCTTCTTCTGTTACGCATTTAATGCTATGACTTCCAGGTCAAAACCTGGGGCGGAAACTGTGGAGCATTGTAGCGCCTTGGCCAGTTTGGGTCTGATCGACTGTATACATGCAGCAGTCACATGATCTGGGTGTGTTAGTCCGACTTTGAGAAAATTGATTTAGTACGATTTCAGTCAGACTAACATGTTTACATGTATTTTAAATGTCTGGTTGTGGTCGGACTAACACAATAAATCGATTTTCTCTAATGTCATGTAAACATACTGTGCGATTCAACACTTTAACTAATGCTAGCTACTTAAACGTAAACATGGAGCCATGATCCCTTGGCTCCGGTTAGCAGAATGCTAAACTATAATTTTCCCTCCATCTCTGAAACACTTTGTCGATATTGTCACGTGTTTTATTTTGATGTCTTACTTTTTTGGGTTGCTTTGCAGTGTAGGCATTTGATGCCAGTGCTGGAATAGCAACTTTTTCTGCAGGACTCTCCCCCATTTAATCAGGCTTTCGCCATCTAAAGGGACATGCACGCTCTTCTGCATTTGTACAACAACCAATAGGAATAGGAATGCCCTCTCTGTGAAATGACCCATGACTGGCCAAACTCTCCTGTCATGTCCTGGATTTTCCAAAGCCTGTATACAGAGCCAAGAGGAGGTGCAGACATCTAGTTTTCTCTCAGTCCACTTGAATCCCAGTATGCTCAAAGGTTATTATGGGATTTATGCCCAATGACGCCAAAATAAAAGTGCCTACTCCAGCACTAACGTCACAGCAGAAGAGTTTATGTTTTACAGCATTGGGATTCTCGAGGGATTGATAAATAATTGAAGGGATTGTGAGATGATTAATAAGGAAAACAAAAGAAAGACTTTTCACAAAACATTTTTGAGTTATACTGGGGAGTTTTTCCTCGTCACATCCCCAAGCAGTAATAAATAGAGGAAGGGAAGACTTTGAACGGCTCACAGCTTCTTGACATACACATCCTGTGATTAAGGGTCCAGAGTTGTCATTGCTCGGCTGTAAACGGTCACAAGCTAAAAATGTTGGGAACTAGTGTTATCTCTGACAGTGGCCCAACACTATGCACCCTTTTCCTTTCACATTTACACTCCATAAAACATTTTCACACACTGCAGCCATGTTTAAGGCATACAAAGGCTTTGCTTAAGCCTTTGGAGCCATGACCCGAAATTGATAAACAAAAGACTCCCAGTTCCTGTGCTGGGCACCATAAATCTTGAGTGTCCACAGCATGAAGGAAGTATGTTTAAATCATCAGTGAAGTGCTGTTGGTCATTCATAGGGAAAAATGCATTTCCATAATACCCTTAAGGATAAACATAACTACCGGACTGAGTGGGATACAATGGTGTGAAATTGTACCCTGGTGCAGGACATCTAGCCGGCATAGCAACAACACGGCGCAGTGTGCCAGTCGGAGGGATTAAGTTGTTTTGAAGCCACAGTTGATTGTACAGCAGATAGCGAGGGAGGGAGCCGAGCCCCTACAGCCAGATAATGGTGTGAGATAGCCTCCCACAAAGCTGCATAGCCAAGAGCCTGGCTATACTGGGAAGTGTGTTTGTGTTTGTGTGTGTGTGTACTTTACATGTGAGTTTACGTGTGCTTACGTACGCGCGCCCATCTGTTTGTATACACATGGTAATCTGAATCAACCGCGAAACTTGAGCAGGCTCGCCCACCACGTGTTTAATTATTCAAGGTGCTTTGGCTGAAAACTCGATCACCTGGAGGATCTGTTCTACCGCCACGAGCGCCCCGCTTGCTGCCGCCCGGTGTGTGAGAGAGAGAGAGAGGGAAGGAGGGACAGAAACAGAGACCACTGGAAGGAAAGAAGATACCCCACTTGCTCTCTGCGGTATGTTCACCTAAACAGGCAGAATGAATTATCCAGAGATGGTGTACAAGACCTGAGGAGCTGTCTGCAAATCTGCAAACCTGTCATTGTCATGTTGAGGAATTATTGGACACAGTGAGAGATTGCTGGCGGATTACGTGATGCAGCACCAGCCCTGCTTAATTTTCCTTATTTTTTTAAGTTAAATTTTCCTAGTTTTTCCAAAAAACGATGTGTCCCTGGTTAAAATCAAAACATGTCACTTCCAGTATCCTCCTAATCCCCCACAGTGCTCCAGCTGCCTTGATTTCATCCAACCTAATTTGCAGAGGAAAGCAAATTGTGGGCATTTGACCATCTGGTCCTACGCCTATCCCCCAAAAATAGTCTCTTCCTGCCCTGTCAGAGGTCCCAATTTTATTAACAGCATTGGGCAAAAGACACCCGGGAATTAACCCTCTTCCTAAGTATACCACGGGGGCAAAAACCCTGGCTCTGGAGGGGAAGTCAAGCCATGAAAACAGTCATTTGTCGGTGTTGTAGCTGTGAAAGGCGTCTTCCCAGGGAGCAGAGTATCTCTATAAGCCTCCAACTGGCAGGGAATTACTTGGTTCAGTAGAGCAGGGTGCTGAGGCTGTTCAACATCCCTGTGCCACCCAGGCCTGCAGGATCATGAAGCCTCATGTGGGCCAAAAAGGCCCAGAGCTACTTATTCTTGTTCCTGTCAGGGCCAGCCAACTCACGCCACCATGGTTTTGGTCAAACTCTGTGGCTAAGTTTCCCAAGAGAATTTCGGCTGAAGAGTGCGTGTGTAGTAATAACATTAGGAAGCATGGCAAATCATGTTTTCTTTCTCATTCTCCTGTAGACCACGTCCCAGGGGCACCGAGAAAATTTACAGTTATTACGAGCCAATATCCTGCCATATGATGTACTATTATTTAATGATATCATTGAAAAACTGTGTATGAAAAATGATGTAGTGCTCATGAGAGACGTATCCTAAAAAGCACGCTACAATGTTTGCTGGCAATAAACCGAACCTCGCGTGGTTGAATGGGCCCCTCAGCTCCCATAAACCCCTGAGGCAGCAACACAAACATTGGTGAGCCTATGATTATCTGGCCAGCTAAATGAATATTCACACTCAGCAGACTGACTGTGAAGCCGAGATAGCAGCTGGGGCCCGGGGCCTGGGGCCCAGACACCCTACAACTGCTCGTTGGAACGGCCACAATTCATCTGGATGGGGAGACGGACACCACAGCCAAGCTCTCCAACTGTTGCCAGAAAAGGACTGAGCAGGCAACGCCAAAACCACCAGGCAGAGATAGATTGGACATCTTTGGTGACAGAACAAAAAGCAATGAGCATAACATAGAAAAATCAAATGATTCTACCGTGGCTTAGCTATTTCTCACTAGTCTCTCTGGCATGACAGCATGTTTAGTTGCCATATGTAGCTCAATACTGCCACCCAAATAAATGAAAAGGGTCTGCATTATGATGACTAGTTTTCCTGGAGTAAAAATTCATAGCCTACAAAGAGGTATCTAAAAACACCCATTAAAAGTCTTTCATATATTTTGAATGAGTGTTCAGGTTTAACCTATGTTTTATTAGTGGGCAAAATTCTTCATGAAATTTTTGCCTAAAATTAGTTTGTGAATAGGGTAAAGCCCTAAATTGTGATGTAGTTAATGCAACAAAAATATGTAGTAATTCTGAAAAACTGGCTTATTTTTATATTTGCACTTTTACCGCATTTGCAACAGGTGTACAACAATTTCCTTTAGAATTAATGAAGTTTTAAGTCATACTTTCACATGTACAAGAACAGATCACACGAAAACAAAAAACCGAAGATAATAGGACAACAAAAACAATGAGGCAAACAAGCAAACACAAAAGCAAACCATTTTAAAAAAGCAATCAAACCCCAAAACATGTAATATCATGTTATTTTAACCAACACATTTCTTTTCTGTAAACAGAATAACAAAGCTGATTCACCTCTTTTTATTTGTTTTCAATTTGCATGGAAACGCCAAAAATCATAAATATAATCTTGCCTTTTTCTTTTGATTGAAGGCAACTAGTAAAATTAAATTAAAATGACATTTTATTGTAAAATGTAATTTTGACTTTTTCAACTTGAGGAGTTCAGAGTGCATACAGTGGTCACCAGAAGTCCTCAAAGAGCACATAGCTGTAATAGTAATTGTTCTCTATTTCCATTGTCCAGTGTGCTCTCCCTTATTCATCAGTTGTATTCCTTAGTTTGAGTTTTGACTGGCACCCATTTAATCACATCATCTCGTTGCGCTCTCTTCTTCTGTAGTGGCACCTGACTGGAGAGTTATTGCTACCTAATACAGCTTCATTAGCATTTTACGTTTGCCCCACGTGCTAACCCATTGGTAAAAACAGAAAACATAAGTGGGCTTCTTTGTGTGACGCCACAGGAGACACAGGAGATTTGTACCTGTTTAAAAAATAAATTGGTAAAAATCATCATCATAAATATCAAATTTATTTCAATTTAAAATGAAACTATGTGTTTATTTATCCTTTATTTAGCCAGGAAGGTCCCATTGAGAGACAAGACCTCTTCTTCCACACAGTCCTGGTACTATGTACTATGTGAAGTATTTCTGAGAATAAAATGGACCACATAGTGTACAAATAGGGCTAAAATGTGAATCAGAAATACCTTCCTATCTTAAACTTTAGACGTAATTTTTAAACTTGTGAATGTCCTTTTATTAGAATGTTGCATATGTGTTGATATCAAAACTAAGGACTGATAACATCTGAATGTTTAGTGATAAAGAGCATAAAAACCCTTGATGTCAAATAATGATCAGTGGGGCAGACATAATGAAACAGCTGTCATGTCTCTCACAATAATAATGTAAAATGGCACGGCCGAACAAACTGCGGTGATCACTCAGGGCTTTAATTGCTACCTGGAAAAACTCACAGGTGCGCTTTAACTGCACACCCAAGCCATAAAACAACTGTTTCTGCTTGCTTCTGCTTCTCATAATGGACTTTATTAGATGTTTTATAGCCGTTTTGTGCTGATAGTCATCAGTTTAACAGTTGTTGGCCATATGTTCCTTTTGACATCAGAACAAGAATAAAATATAGCTTTTTTATTGTGCCTGTCCTTGATTGATTTTTATAATGGGTGTTAAGTTGGCCACCATACAAAGAGGTCAGGTGAAAATATTGAAATCTATAAATGTGATAAAAACAAGTTTCACTCAGGATGGCTTGGAAATCTGACACTCTATTCCCTAACTTCTTATTAGCTGAACATCCCTTATAACTCTTTAAAAATATGTGTTAATTTTTAAAGCAGTTAGTAATGCTGAGTAGCCCTTTGTTGCTGCTTTGCCTCACTCTTGTGAGAGTAATTTTTTCTGTATCAATCACTCAACTAAAACTACGGCCTAGCAAAGGCCATTTGTTATTTTGGTGTCACACATCTTTTTGTTTATGACTGTAAGTAAAGCCTTTCTGTTTTCTGTTCTGCATCTAATGATGCGATCCTCTGCCCCAGTACCAAACAAAGCAGTAAATATCCCTCCGTTGTTTGATCCCTGAGAAAAGGAAGAGGCTTTGAACACTTTTCCTGGAACTCACAGCATACATCGTGGCACAGAAACAGGGTGTTTTTTCCTCACTGACGGAGAGATTTAGTAGTGTAGAGGTAATGAGCGTCAGCTCAGAAACAACAGCCAGTTTGAGAGATATTAAATCATAAGATACACAAATGAAATAAAGGATATTGATTTATTTTAATGTATTGTGGGGGGACAAAAGCAAATTTATGATTTTATTATTGGGGATAGAAACAACAGGCAATGTCTATACTAGTATCACTGTTACACCTTAGATCTCACAGCTGGTGTGCAGTTTTTCTACAGATAATATCCCCTTAGTCTGAAACCAGTGCAGTGATTTCATCCATAGTCCTCTGTCAAGGCAATACGTCTGCAAAAAAAGATGCGGCTTTGCTGTTGTTTTCTGCAGTACAGTATAATAAAGTTCAATATATTAAAGGTGCTGTATGCAACATTCAGAGTCTGAGAGGTGATTGTCAGCACACGACTCTCAAGATGGAGGTGGCTAGTCAGACTGGCTTAGAGAAGCTCATATTACAACTCACGCAGAGGTAGTGTGACTTCAGTCTCTGCTCAGGATGCCAGTAGTCCTCTAAATCTGTAAGCCCAGTTCAGACCAATGATTTGTGACGAGACAAAACCGTTTTGGAACATAACAGAGAAAAGTTGCAGCAGTGTGAAGTGGTCGATCTGAGCTCGACTCAAACTGGCTGATGATGTCACCTGCAACTCAGCAGGTCAAATGAAATCCGTATCAGATAGTGAGTCGCTGCTGCTGCTCGCTGTGTGTGCTTATTGCCCCCTCACACACACACATTCTCATGGCTGATGAATTGTTGCTGGTTATTTACATTATGGTGGCGTATTTATCATCTGATGCTGGTTTTGTTTCTGTTTCATCACTACTACAAATGCAGCTGTAGCCAGTGTCTCACTATCACTATCCTCATTCATATTTTAAGAAGCTACAAGTTATATTCAGCCACAAAATAAACCTGAAAAGCTGCAAATCAGAACAGAAGCACAGAGAGTTGTTGACTAGAGATGATGCACCGTCTCATCTAGTTGCATTGGTGTGAACCAGCAGGTTTTTAGAACGTTGAAGAACAGCACATTGCAAGTAGTTGTTTGTTTCAGTTGTTTGCTGCGATGTTAATGTTATGAACGTCCCAGATGGCTCCTTTAAGGCTTAGTATTATATAGTTTTATATCGAATATGAAGGTATGATATAGTTACATAGTACAACATGTTAAGCTAAAGTATGAAGGTATACTGTAGTACATGAGTTTAGCAGTATGGTATAATCTAGTGTGCTACAGGATCCCAGTGTATGTCATTTGAAAAAATGAGTGATATAAGGATAAATAAGAATTTGATGTTCTCCACTAAAATGATAAATGTCTTTAATATGCTTGTGTTGGCCGACCAGCAGTCGACATGAGGTGACTCACTTCACAGACCACTGCAAAGGGTCAAATATCAGTCGGAGTAACCAGGTCGCCAGGTCATATGGTACAACCTGCAATGAACAGCCCCGAGGATGCTTGTGTAAAATACAGTCCTATCCAATTACACTGCATACATACAGTATCGTAACGCAACATACACACACACACACACACACACACACACTTGCAGACAAACAGGGCCCCATCCCTGAGGAGCAGTGGAGGATCAGAGAGCAGAGACAAGAGGATATCCATTAGGAAGTCTCTGTAATTGGGATGCAGTGGGGGGCACAGACTCATGCAGAGCAGCAGTGCTGAAAACACTGCTTTTAAAACTAAATTAGAGCCTGCTGTCTGCACATTTATAGCCACTCAAAACATGTCTCATTCCTCCATGCCCAACTTCAAATGATAATATTAATCTGAAGTCTGAACTCCCAATATGCCTCTCGTAAATCTTTGCAGCGCAAAGTAAACGGTGAATGTTCCACAGATGTTCCACCTTTATATTTATAGTGAGGCTCGACAGAGATGAAGAGAGATGTGACAGCATTAAATTGACTTATCTTGAGCTCTTGCGTTATCCAACGCAGCTGTCACTTAAGTCTATTTTCTATATTTGTTGGACCGCCGCTGATGTGCTGGCACTTCACGCCATGCATGATTGTTTCGAAGGGGAGGGGGCTGCATTTGTGACTATTACATGCTTTTTCTTCTCTGTCCAATTTGAAAGTAACTAATACAGGAAGGACTTTTTTACGGCTTTGACGAGTAACTCTGATTTTATTTGTGTTTAATCACACTTCCGTACGTGAGGCCGCTATCTGTTAGCTATTAGCGATTCACAGGGGGATCCAGCAGTGAGGTATTGTTATAAAACATTACAGTATCAGAATCTCTGCCATACGCTTCCAAGCCATGACGTGTTATTTCCAATGGAGCATAGGTTGCACTCTTTTATTTGTCTTTCTTCTTCTCTTCCTCTCCCTCTATGTCTCGTTTCCTTCTCTTTTTTGGTACCTATTCATCTCTCTTTGTCTTCCTTCTTTGTCCATTAAACTCTGACGGTCATTATTTTCTTTTCCGTCCTTTTTTTAATCGCTCCCCTGTCCTCTCCCCATCCATCCATCCTTTCCCGCTGCTTGACAGGGCGTGTGTGTTGTTTTTATCCGAGTGACATCGGGTCTCTTCCCAGGGCACGTCCCGGGAACAGCGAGTTCAGCTTGATGGCTCCCCAGGGTCCTGCCCCTTCGTGAGCCTCCATGTTCCCTTGCTAAATTACAACCTGTCCCACGCACAGCACTCGTGGGCAAACACACACACATTAACACACACACACACTCCTGAACTTGTATTACATACACTATGCATGTGAGCAGCAACAGAACATTCACTTACATGCATGTGAAAAGAGGACCCATTGCAGGAGTATGTGGGTTATGGGCTCACTCACTTGCACACACACAAGCACACACCCACATATACACACAGTGCATGTTTATTCAGGTATATCCTTCCTGACTTTGCCAGTAAACCTGTAGTAGTCATGTGGTTACCTCTCAACCTCTGTGAGACAGAAAAAAAGAGGTAGAGAAAGAAAAAGAGGAGATTTCAGACTGCCAGCGTCACAGGTTCCTCTACGAATGTACGCCTGCATTGTTTCGTGAGACTGTCTGAGAGAATGAAAAGATACAGAGGGTCGGGTCACTCACATGAAAGAGAAAGCCATCTTAATTGATTCAAAAGGAGACTGATCGAAAGGAGAGATTTTGTCCAAAGTGAGATAGGGAGCGACGGATAGAGAGATGGCCACGGGCTCTGTGATAGCAGCGCTCTAATTAATAGGTTGTAAAAGCAGATGAGCATGGAGGATGGAGGATGTCAGTGTCAGTGTGCTCACTCTTGCACACACACTTAACGAGTCTGCCCATTAGAGATAAACACAGCCACTCTGCGGTGAAGGCGGAGTCATTTTATGCTCCCGTAACAAATTAGACCATCTCCTAAAAAAACCCAGGAACGAGTCTGAATGCCAAGACATCTGTAAAACTCTCACTTCAGTGACACTTCAGAGTCACTTCCTGAACATTACCTAACAGACCTGTTACCTAATCTTTGTATTTGGAGCAGCTATCATGATGATGGATTGGCTGTCCACGCTGTATACGCTATTAGCCCATTAGCTCAGATTCAAATCCTCGCTAATAAACAAACACACACAACTGGACGGGACAGCAGGCCTGCAGTTTATCTGTGGTGCTGTCAGGCTATTTTATGTCTGTACTTTGACCCTCGGCAGCTTTACTACTGCTCCCTAAATACACACATGTACTATATCTCCTGCAGGTCGCTGCTAACATAACTTAGCCCTCTACAACTGTTTGTCACCACAAATGACCGCCTAAAAGATGTCGTCCTGTTGAAAGGGACATCAGACTAGAAAATCTGATGTATAATTTGGAGGAAGTGTTCTAATCATTACTATGCCAACAGTTTCCTGCTTTATGTATTTGCAAAACCTTGGAAACTTTCAGATCTGGCCATTTTCTGTAATTGTCTCAAGGAGATTAGTGCCTGGATACCTCAGTTTCCTGCAGTTAAACCACAGTAAAACTGTATTTCTGGTCTTTGCACTAAATTACAACAGGTCTCAGGTTTCCTGGCTTTTAACTCCAGGAACCAAGGCATCATGTTTTTATTCCTAGCTGAGCTTTGAGAATCATATTAAAGGGATAGTTTGGATTTTTGAAGTGGGGTTGTGTGAGGTGCTTATCCATTGTCAGGGTATTTCCTACAGTAGATGGCAGTTGGCACGCCCCCAGTTCGAAGAAGCACGTTGGAGTGCCGCCATGGAAGCTAAGCAATGTACTGCCACAGGGGCAGCAGCCAACAATCCAACATCAGCTTATGTATACACTATATTTAGAATATTTTAAACGTTTTACCTTGCTGTCAGACAGCCCTTCCTAGTAGGGAACTTATTGTTCTCTTGAAAGCCACCAGACTCCATTGACAAATACGGTAATTTTACCATGCTTAACACAAGAACTCCTGGTCTACCGCTGCCTTGATTGTTTAATTTGTATGTGCTAAGTGTGTCTTGGGTTAATCTAAACTTACCAGTTCCAGTCAGAAAAGGCTGTTTTACAGCAAGCTGAAGTGGTGAAAATATTCTAAATATAGAATATAGTGAACTAATATTGTTTTTATGTGGCTAAAATACATTTTGCTGCTGCCCCCATCCACAGCAGTACATTGCTTAGCTTCTGTAGTGGTACTCCTACCTGCTGCTCCAAACTGACCTGTGGCTAAGCCCCGCCCCCTCCACTCACCTGGACAAACTATCAACACTCAGGGACGGCGCTATGGCAGGTGTCACAGTACACGACATTTCACAGGAGGCAACTGATGATTTCTGGGGACATAAGGATCAGATGTCATTGAGAAGTAACCAAAAGGGCCTAAACTACGCATTGGAGGGATATATTCATCATTTTATTGTTGAGAAGGTCGATGAAAAGCTTAAATTACAAGCCAACATTTACAGGTCACAGTGTTACGCTTGTGAAGCGCATCTGGTTGCCGTCACCATCAAAGACAACAAGTTAAAGTGCCACTGAAGTTAAGGTTTTTGGCTCAGAATATGAGAAAAGGATAACGGCCTTTTTACCATCTTTACCAAGAGTGTCTCTGCGTTAGTTTGGTGCTACAGTATTTACACTGAATCATTCAGCATAACGTTTGCCAACCTTTGTTATCTCTGCCATTACAGATAAGTTAATGAAGCTAAGCTCCAGAAGTTAACGTTAGCTTAACTAGAGCCCTTTGGACAACAGCTAACAATGATGTACCATCACCAAAGTACAAAACTAGAACAAAACAGGCTAATGAACTCCCAGCAAACAAGGTGACATGATGAACAACGCAGCTAGGAGCTAACGTTAGGCTAACTTTAGCTAACGTTAGCTAGAGATGTTAAAGATAACTTTATATTTCTTTCCAGCAAAGTGACAATATGTTGCCTCAAACACAATGTTGACTTACCTTAGAACAGATGTAGACATCATTGTTAATCTTACTCACGTTGAGTTGATGTTGTGGTCTAACGTTACCACACAACTTTATCCAAAGGAGACACTTTTCTGGCTTGAGATGTGGTTTAAAGTGTAAAAATACAGCTGGTCGCCAGCCTCTCAGGATACCTTGTGTCAGAGCTGCATGTACCCCATGCACACCGCTTGACCATTTTAAACTGCAGATCTGTCTTTGATGCATTTCAATGGACGTCCAGGCAGAGGATGTCCCAGTGTGTGGGGATGGCTATACGCACTGTGATTGGCTCATCACGTTTGAGGGCGGGGCTTAGCCATAGGTCAATTGGGGGTGTGCCGTCCTCCATTGACTGTAGGTGATAGATACACTGACTATGGATAAGTACCTCATATACCCCTTTAGGTCCGATGTAACAATGACGTCATTTTATTAGCTGGAGGCAAAACCTGCCTCTCCCCACAGGGCTGTAGGCTCCATCGGAGAGTCGCTCCGACACTCAGAATGAGCACTTCTGAATGCATCACTCGCATCATCTTCTTCCAGTGTCTAAAACGAGCCAACAGAACGTGCTAGCTCAGATGTCTGTGGAGAACTGTTTTGCTTCCTGCTAAGCCCCTTAACTCCTCTTATTTTCATTTAAGAAACACTCTTGAGCAACTCATTCGTTGTTCTGTCTCTACATCTCTACGATCATTGTAATGCTCTGTATTCTCTGCATTTAAGTCTCTACATTTTCTGAAAAAGTCTGATTCCTGCTGGTCTCATTGGACTTTGTTAACAAAAGCATAACTAATATATAATCAGCCACACTTTTCATGATGACAAGGTCACGTCACCTGCAGATGTTGTCATCAGCTGGCCCTTGTGTTCTTCCTCCCTGTAGACCATCGGCCTTACACACACACACACACACACACACACACACACACACACACACACACACACACACACACACACACACACACACACACACACACACACACTTGTGCACCTTAACAATGAAACTTGATAGCGACTAGCATGTCTAAGTCTTACAACCCTTTTTGTGTTCAGCCGCGCCCCCATGTAGATCATACAGGCGTGTACAGTCTTTACAATCACTAAGTCCTCATAACAAGAAGCCAGCACATTATTTAGTGAGTGTGTTTGTATGAGGCCAGGAGAGAGAGAGAGAGAGAGAGAGAGAGAGAGAGAGAGGGAGAGAGGGGTTTGAAGGAGTGATGGCGGGGGTCGAAGGAGGAAAATGATACTGCAGTAATCCACCTCTCCTTTCACCTCCCTCCTTTATTTGCTATTGACAGCCGCCGTTCTTTTTTCCCTCCCTCCTTTTATGCATCTCGCGCTCATACCACACATACTGGTGTCCATTTCTTTCCGTTACTTCCTGCACAACCCCCCCCACCCTTCGTTTGTTCTTTCTTTCTCTCTTTCTTTCTCGCATTTCTCTTAATCTCTTTAAACCTTTAGGACACCATTTAGTGTTCTATGCTGTTTCAAACGTAGTGAAATCATAATGTCTGGAGGAACAGTTCCACTCCCAATCATAGCAACATATTTTTTCTCTTACCTGTAGTGCTATTTTTTTTTAAAGACATTTTTGGGACTTTGTAGCCTTTAATGGATGGGACAGACAAGGGGGAGCAGCAACAGCCTGGTGCATGGGGCGCCTGCTCTACCACTAAGCCACCGACGCCCCACCTGTAGTGCTATTTATCAGTCTAGATTAATTTAGTGTGAGTTGTGGAGTGTTGGGGATATCAGCTGTAGAGTAGCTCGGCTTCAACTAGTATAGAATACTGCAGCTCGTATTTTAACAGGAATACATTGTAGGTCTACCCTGGAAATCCAGAGTTCTCGCAAGAGCACAATTTGAATTTGCTCAGCGAGTCACTCTGACAATCAGTAATGATGCTCATTACCCATGCTGTTGGAGCAGAGCTGCACCAATCACATCAGTGTATCTGATATAGGCGGGCCAGAGGCGAGCTAAACAGATGACGACAGCGCTGCGATGGAATCAGTCAGTTAACATTGCAAGATGGCTACGGATGAACACCAGTTGTTTGAAACGGCTTTGGCCGCTACAATGAACGAGTTAGACTTGGCTTTTTCTCTAAAAGAGGAACAGAAGACGGCGCTCGAATCTTTCCTTTGCAAGAAGGACGTTTTTGCTGTTTTGCCGACCGAATACGGCAAGAGTCTAATCTACCAGTTAGCCCGCTGGTAGCTAAGCTCTGGATACGTCACCCCGTGTATTGTTCTGATTGGTCGTAGTGTTATCCAATTGCGTGCAGTGATATTTTCAAATGCATGCTTGGTGCCGCCCCTCGAGTTGGGCCATTTGCATTACTCATAGCCAGACCCTAAATCTTTCTAGATTTGGGTCTGGATTTCCAGGCTAATCGTAGGTCGCATATCACCCCAATTCTATCTGTGCTACAAAAAAAAAATCTGCTGTGTCTCTTTCCTTAAATCATGACCTCGTCACTCAAGGTAATCCACAGACCTTGTTGCGAGCATTTTTTGAAGGACTGTTTCCTCCAAAATATGCAGTGTGCAATAGAGTGCATCTATTCATGGACAAGAGGCTTGTGCTTGTGGTGGAAACATTAATGGCATCCTCCTTGGCTGAGCTGTATCGTAAGCTAGCTCGGTGGTGCTAGGTGAGCTAGCAGTGGATGCAGGCTTCCTTCTGCGGGGGGATACAGTTGGCAGGTGCAGTTTGGTAGAAAGAAAGTAGTTCCTACATAAAACTGTTCACAACAAGGTCTGTGGATTATCTTGAGTAACCAGGTCATGATTTCTGTAAAGAGACATTGATGTTGAGTTTTTCAGATGTATTTTTTTTGGCACTTTGAGCTCCACAAGCTGAGTGACATCTAGTTCCATTATACTGGAGAGAAGGCAGACATCTCTACAGCTGATATCTGCAACACTCTGCAGCTCACACCAAAACAATCTAGACGGATAAACGCCACTACAGGTAAGAGGAAACGTATTGTTGATTCAGGGGTGAGCTGTCCCTTTAAATATCACAGCTGCCATGTCAAAACCTTAAATATCACCTTCTCAGTTTGTAATGTTGCTTCTTTCTTTCCTCCTTCTCTCATTTTCTAATGATGCTTAAATGGTTAAGTTTAAACTGAGCGACCTCACAATTATCTCAATTCATGATGTCATCCTTTAAATAAAACCATAGATTTACTCAAGTGGAGCAGAGAAGGTTTGCACATAAAACATGGATATGAAACTTTTTTATAGACATCCTTCCGTTTCAGTTTTTTCTTTGTGAGCCTCATACCATTCTCCTTACCCACAATGCCAATGTCAAAACATATTTTTGACATATCTCTGTGTTTCCATAGCAACGGATTGTGGTGCTAGAGGATAGACAACTTGGAAAATTGTGCAATTGCACATTAGTGTATCTTCTTTTTCCACTTTAATGCCTCTGTGCTCTGTGCTCAGTCACCCCGACTCTGTCTTTGTATGCTTTTCTCAAGGCCGTGATCCCTCGCCCTCGGCCACTTGTCCACCCACAGTTGCAGTTTATAAGAGGACTTTGTGATGGTCATTGACCCCTACTGGGCTCCTCCAGAACAGCACCTTACTGTAAATTATGCAAGGTTAATCACTAATGCAGTGATAGAAAGTACTCAGATTATCATGCTTTATATCATGCATGTGCACAAATGTGTTAATAATGTAAGCCATGTTGAAGTTAACTACCTTAGTCCCTGGTTGCAGAAGTAAACATGGATTTGCAAGTGTTTTTAAAAGCTAGTTTTGCTTTTTAGATTCAGCTTGAAATAAGGAATAAAGGACAGCTTTCTCTCCTGGCTGGTCCTTTGTCCAGATCTGCTTTCAGCTCCATCCCTCCCTCTCTCTGCCTCTCTCTCTCTTCGGCCCACTCAAACTCCTACGCACCGCTTATCTACCTCTCACCTACATCCTCCTCTCTTCTTTTGCCTCTCTTTCTAACTCTCTATCCGTTAATACACACGTCTCTAAACCCCTCTCGCCAGCCAATCACCGACGCTTCTGTGCCAACATCCAGAACAACAAGGTCCTGTTTTAACTTTGCATCATGTAAAGGGAAAAAAAGACAGAAAAGAAGAGAGAAATTGGGTGAATTTTCCTTCTGACCCATTCGGACTTATGATGATCAGACTGTATGAGACAGTGACAGTATGAAATCAGCATTTTTATTACCACTGAAAATATCAGAATTAGAAAAACAGGAAATCAAGAAATTTCTGCATCAGACTGAGACATGTTTACATAAAAACCAAAAAAAAAACAAATTTTTGCTTATAAATATCATCCACTGTTCACACCACTACAGATGATAGCTGTGTGCATAAATGCATACCATTTGCATGCGGACACACACACACACACACACAGACATGCACACACGCTCTGAGGGTAAGGCAGTGGAGTGGCTCCCATTTACACACGACTGTAAATTACCCAACACTTCTCAATCAATTATTCATAATCCGTAATTAATTATGAAACGATCAGTAATCCAACACCAGTCCACTCGGCTTGTGGTTGCCTAGTAACCATGACCCATATTAAATGCCACCATTGTTGCCCGTAACCAGAGCGCCAATTTTTTTTCCCACAGGGCTTCGGGCCTGGGGGTATTATAGTGGAGAGTAAATAACGTGTGTGTGTGTGTGAGTGTGTACATGCGGTATGAATGCACGGATGCCCGGGTGTACGCGTGCGGCCATATCATACTGGTTGCTTTGAAGGTTGATCACACAGGGTAAACAAGTGAGGCTGATTAATAATGCAGTATTTTGGCTCGTGCCGAGAATGAGTTGTGGCCTGCTCGAGCCCACTAATGGGACACGCCACGGGGAGCACGAGCAAAGAGCACGGCGCTCACAGCCAGACAATGATGCTATAACACGTCTACGGGGACACATAACCGCGCCGCACACTACTTTGTCGGCACTTGTTCTGGAACTGCATCAGCAAGTTCCCGTATGGTGCTCGGGAGGCCTGAATGAATGATTTATGGCAGAGTTTTGGGGTGTTGAGTGGCTATTTTTTGGAGGAGAGCGTACAGTAGATCACTTTCCCTGTACTTTACCGCGACAGCACATTGAAAATTGACTGCCTGTGTCCTTTTCTTCCTCTCTGTATCTCTGTCCCCTTTCATTATCTCCCTCTCCGCTGATGGCTCTTGTCCTCTCCTGTCCCCAATTCTCCGCCGCTGTCTTTTTAAATACAACTTCCACATCCTTTTTGCACACCAGGAGATAAACACAGCCTGTAAATATAGAAGCTGTGTTTTTTACTGTCAAACATGTCAGTGACATGTAAAAATATCCGTCGTCAATCTGGGGAACATCCTGCCTCCAGTGAGAAATTGTAGCGTGTTTGTTTGTGTGTGTGAAAGCCTCTCCTGCAAGAGGTAGTCGTCTTTTTTATTTCCACAGTGTGAATCTGTGTGGGCCTGTGTGGGAGGTGAAGGGAGACAAAGGTGAGAGAAGCGAGGAAAAAGTCAATGACATAAGAGAGATAGAGAATGAAAGAGAGAGAGAGAGAAAAACTGCGTGATAGAGAGAAGTGTGAAGAATGGCGAGAGAGGTGGGGTGGAGGTAAAGGGGGAAGCGGTGAGCACCGTGTGACCAGACTGTGGTTCCTTCCTCGCCAGCCTGAGAACCAGGAAGTAGAGCTGCTTGTTCTTGCATTATTGGGACTAACAGGAAATGCAAAGGTCTTCAGGAGGGGTAAAGTGTGTGTGACTGTGTGTGTGTAGACGGTAGCTTGTTGTTGTTCCCGCTCATAATCATTGTTACTTTGAACAGGCCAGTACACCTTATTTTAAATATAAATTAAGGCTGCTACAATCAATGTTTTTATACTAACAATGGATCAAATTACTTTGCTAAAAGGAATCTTTTATAGTGACTGACTTTCAGTTTAATATTGTTTTTGTTTTCTGGCCCGCAACTTTACTGTTTTGATTCACTCTAATCGTTCTGATCAGTGTTGTTTCCGGCACTAGACAGCTGTTACTGGGAAGAAAAGCTCTGATAAACACACTGTGCAGTATCAGTAATGCATTTGACACAGTCGACCACAACATATTACCAGACAGACTGGAAGACTGGGTGGGACTTTTGTTGTTTAAGTCATCCTTAAAGGACGGGGAATACTTTGTGTGTATAGACAATTATAAAAATGACATGCGGAGTTCCCCAGGGCTCCATCCTGGGGCCTCTTCTGTTAACATCCACATGTGATAACTGGCTTAGGTTATGGAAAACAACAACATGTGTTACCATAATTAAGCAGTCAGTACACAAACTTACATATACAGGCGGTGTGGTGGTGGAGTGGTTAGCATTGTTGCCTCACAGCATGAGGGTTCCTGGTGCGAACCCAGGGTGGGGTTTTGAATGGTTGTCTGTGTCTATGTAACTGAGGTAACTGTTTTTGGAGCCAAGGAGAAACAATTAAAAGTCAGCCCTCAGCGTCAGTCAGCAATTTTAAAAACCAGGGTCTGAGCCAGAAATCGATATAGTCATGGACTAAGACCTAAATTTCATCAACCACATTAAGACACGCTATGCGCACGCTGTCTAACCAGCACAATAAGGCTAAGTTAGCAACTAGCTGGTGAACATAGTGGAGCATTTAGCAGCTAAAGAGACAGATATTTCCCTCAGGAGTCAGGAGTTCATAAGTGCTGCTCTGCCATCATCCAGAGCAACATGGTCCTTCATAACTTGGTAACATATAAAGACAAAAAAACAACAGAAAATCAGAGGAAAACTGGTTGAATGTTTGACATGTCCACGTTATTCTGATGACTCGTCTCAGTTGTGGAAATAAACCACAAACTGCAGGTGTCGGTTCAGTATTTTTATTATCATTAAAAATAAAGAATAAGGAAATTCCGGAAAATTGAGTTAGCTATATCTGTTTAGAACATGATCATTTGTTGGTGCTGTGCTCAAACCCAGTCGCCCAAATAAATTTTGGTGTTGGGCGTTCCTTCAAACCATGGATATGAACATTTGTGGTTAACATGTGATTGGGTTTAGGCACTAAAACTACTTGATTATGGTTAGAAAAAGATCACCTTTGGGCGTAAGAAATCCAGTCTTAGCGGCACAATCCTGGCAGGAAACGCAGCGATATCTCGGCAGATAAACAACCACTTTGTAGTCATGAACATCAGTGACAACAGCAATGGGTCAGCAAAAAACAACCCATGTTTAGTCTCTGTAAAGCTGCTGGAAACACAGTGATGGCAAGCTGAAAATAACTGTTTTTGTTATTTCTTGGTCTCACAGTGGCAGTGGCTTGTCAGACGTCTCGCCTAAGCATCACGTCATCCACCGTCTCCTCCGGCTCTGGATAAACTGTCACTATAAAAACTTCAATATGATACATATGAAACTCAAAAATGTAACTGATCTGTGGATTGCAGAAACATTTTCTTCTGCCGACTGGGCTGTTTTCAACTTGTTTCTACTTTCACCAAGTATCCAAAATATACTGCAGGACGATCAAATAAAATACTGTGGCATGCCACAAAATGGCTCCAGGCACTTTAATAGCTGTGAAAACGACATAACTTAACAGCATGTCATGTGGTAATAACTTTGTCAGAATGACTCAGCCGTTACCTCCTAACCATCCAAAGAGCAATCGTCTATGCTTCATCTTTTAAACCCCAGTGCAGCTATCTTTCTTTTCAGCCGTGCAGTGTAATTGTTATTTATTGGCTTTATATGATAAATAGTTTGATAAGATACTCTAGGGTGAGTTGTGCTGTTATTGCCCTTTCACACTAACATAGTAACACAGATTTGATTTTCGTCCCACATTTATACCATGACCCAACAAACGCTGTCAATGCTTTCATATCCTCCAACATGTCACCGACTCAAATCCATCCAGCAGAGTTCCCACTGCGAGCCCCCACTTTGATTGAGAGTGCAGAAATTAGGCTGCAACACATCACCAGGGATCCATCGCTTAAGGCTACGCCAAGCATGTCGCAACCGCCAGGCTCTGTGTGGATTCAGGGTCTGCTCTGATTGTTTCTCCGGGGCTGGGTCTTTTTTTGTTACCACGTATATGGCATTTCCTCAACACATTTCCAGCTGAATAAATGAATGACATCTAGAGGGAGATGTTAGATCAGTGGATATGGCTTGCGATGTGGGCTTCTAGCAAAGCCAAGAGATCATCAAAATAATCACTGTTGCCTGTGCAAACAGTGTGCAGGTGCTCAGGCACAACACAAGATGAGACAGGGCCCCCCACGCCAGCTCGCAAGGGCCAGGGAGCAGCAGGTTGCCTTGGGAACCCTCGGCTCCCTCTTTCTTGTCATTACTCCTTTTGCACACTCCCCCTTTTTAATCTGCACCATGCTTTCAGTGACAACCCCCATCCCCCTTGATATATACACACAATACATGCATGCACACACTCACTCACATATAAAGACACTCTGACACACAAGTAGGCAGGCAGAAATATGGGCACACACACACTCTCTCACGCACACACACACATGCATGAACATCAGGCCTATAAAGATAAACATGCTATTATATCCATCACTGAGCCTGTAAACCCTGTATCAATCTGTCTGTGCCCACGCTCTATTTGGATTTCTGGCAGGAATTAAATAAAGCCATTGTAGAAGAGTCTTCCTCTCACACACTTTATTAACCATACAGTGCTTTGGATGAACTTTACAATTTAAATCTCGCGATTTCAAAGCATTATTTTAACACCAGTGTGATCTCATTTTGCTTTGATTTGTCTTTATTTAATTGTGCGTCTTTACCGCTTTGTGTCCCACCCTTGTCTTTCTTGCTCCCAGCCTTCATCATGGCACAGTCACAGCCTCCTCGAACAACCCCCAACCCCTCAGGTCTCACTAGAACCTCCCACTTTCGTCAAGCCACACATTTACTTATGTATACATAATATATACAACTCTCAGGTCTCCCGCCTGAGGATGTGACCTGTGTGCTGCGCAAAGCTCGCTCTGATTGCCCATTCAAGAGCAGAGGCAGCGGGGTGACACGATGCTGGCAACCTCCCGGCTAAGTGCCCTGGCTCATCACCAGGCGAGATGACGCCACTCGAGCTCGTCCAGCTGAAATTGTTCACATAGTAAATCTTGATGAAATAATGAACAGCAACCTGTTTTTGTTCCAAGGCGTGGTCGTCAATCAAACCGCAAGTGTTAAGATTTGGACAAAGTGTGTGTTTTTATTTTGATAGAAATGTTCCTTTTATGTAGGCTCGGAATATTGTGGCGGTTTATCAGCGCCGTGCTGCAGCCCTTTTGGTATGATGTGTTTTATTAAGGTGAATTTGGGGGCTTGATTAAATGCGGTTTTGCCTGCAGTATATCAAGAAATATTGAAAGTGTTTATGATATGCTTGGCTCCAGGCGTAGACAGCACTTGGGACTGCATGGGCGTTGTGCTGAACACTGGAACTCTACTGCCTCTCAGTGGGCAGTGGCTGACTCAGAAGGAGATGGATGTGATGTCACATCTGCAGCTGAGAGCAGACTGGACAAAAATTCAAACCTTCTAAATATTAGATAATAAAGGAAATGAGATAAATGCTCTAATTTTGACTAAAAGAAAATGTTTACAATATACACAGTTGCTGGATTAGTTGATAAATCAATAGTTGAACAACAAAATGTATTATTATTCTTTAGAGGGAGATAGCAGGTCAGCTGTATGTGCCACATAAAAGTGGTACACAACTTAACTGCCTGTTTTCAGCCTTTTGACATTTGTCCGAACTCAACAATAGGTAAAGCAGCCCCACACAGGTCTGGTGTACGCAGCACATGTTCATATTTACTAAGAATAGCTGTGTTCATATGATACATCATATAGGTTCTGACAGTATTTAAGTTTGCACAACAGCTTGTGTACATTTTGAACATGTATGGTAGTGGACTATACTGACGCTGTAACGCAGTTGTATGCACATTGATTGAGATTGTGGATGACGTTGTGCGTAAAGACAATGGGAAGTTTGTGTACATAGAAATAGGACATCGAGTCTGGAGTGGACTGCATGAGATGTAATTTTGGAAGGACTTGGCCCATCGTTTTGTTGACTTTTTTGGATTCTCAATAAACCTTGTTAAACTTTTTCCCAGCCTCAAGTGAGGACTGTGGATCTTCATAAAATGTTATTTCTAGGATCTGAGGACTTCTGGGGCTTAGTGCTGACCCCTGTAGGTGGGTCCAGAGGATCCTCCCCTGGCACTTTTTTTATTTGATGAACAAGCTCTAATTTAATGCATTAGTTTTTTTATGCACTCTGGAACCTCATTTAAATTAAGAGTTTAAAAAAAAAAATCAATTTCTTGTGTGAATCAATTTGTTTTCTTGTGAATTAGAAAATAGTCTGCAGGACCTGGCAAAATAGAGTATCACTGGTTTTGAGTTTCTAATGGCTTAGAGTAATCGTATTTGGTGGAACTTCACATCTATTATGCCTCTTAAGTTGTTGCAGCAATTCTTAGGTTAGTACAATTGAGAATTGATAAAAGTGGTCACACCAAAACCTTGAAGAACACCACAGAAAAACCAGTGCTGCGATTTTACATCAAACACTTATGACAGCTTTGGAGATTCCTGTAAGAGTTGCATATTTCAGCGATTGACTGGTGAGCACTTCTGTTCTGGAAACTGCTGAGAAACCCCTTTATTGCCATTGGACCTCTGAAAGCCATCCATCGTCTGAACGCCTGAGGTCTCTAGTTAGTGGTTGTAAAGTTTCATGGGGGTGTGATTACCCTAGAGGTCACCATAGGTCATTTTATACCGTTTTGCCATGTTTCAAAAGGATGGGCCATTATGGAGATTTAAATGAACACACATGAATAAAGCTGGGCTCATTGAATCTACAAGTCTCAGTTTTCCAGTCAGACCCAATTTATGCAATACCAAGACTGTTCAGGGACCCCAGCGTACAGAAATATTCATATACACCATTTTTAGAGCAGGTGAAAATAACATATTTATACTGCATGCTAAACAACAGTATGAGATTAGCATAAAGTGGACATGTCTGTAAAGGGGAGACTCGTGGGTAAACGTAGAGCCTATTTTCATTTGAATACCTCTTTGAAAATCGCCATGCCAGTTTTTCCTTTGCCAGAATTTAGCAGCATTTTTTGGAGCGTTATTCCGCCCACTTCCTGACAAGCTATGTTGACATGGTTGGTACTAAAGCATGCCTTAAGTTGTCTAGTTAACAAATGAGCATGCCACAACTTCTTACAGACAGTTATGTCGGCCATTATTGCTGGGGGTTTTTTGTTGGTATTTTCTTCATATATATATATATATTTTCAAATCAGTCTATTTTTCGAGTATTTCAGAAGGAGGTGTCAGATTAATGGATGAAAAAATAATTGTTAATTGTGTAGAGTAACAACTAAAGGAATACTCTACCTGCAAAATGCCTGTTTGTATATAGACTGTCTTGAACATGTTTTTCTTGAATCCCTCCAAGGCAGAACGAGGAATCCAAAAACGGTGAACATTCTTCATGAATAGAAACAAACAAGGTCCAAATTTAACACCAGCAAAAAAGATCCATTGGAAAACTTGTGCAGTATAATCCAAGTCTCATTTGTCCAGTCATGCGTTTCGTACTTCCTACATACACCCAGTAGTAATACGCCTGACTGGAATAATAAGACTTGGATTTTACTGCATGAGCTGTGTGAGAGTATTTTGAATTGATGTTTGAAAATAGTCTTGCTGTTGTTAAATGCAGACCCTGTTTATTTCATTGATAAAGAATGTTCGTCGTTTTTGGATTCTCCGTTCAGTGTAGAGGCATGCGAGAAAAATTAGGCTTCTTCAAGGATTCAAAGTAACAGGGGCTAAGTACTTGCTATACAAATGGTCATTTTGCAGGTGAAGTGCTCCTTTAAGTCCACACATTGCTTAGATCAAAAGTCAAATTGTCCTTCTAAATCTAAATCATACCTTTGTCATGCATTTCTGTTTCTGAAAAACAGTTTTTAAATATTAAAAGAAAGCCTCACAATTTTCTGAAAACATCAGTTTTTGTTTGTATTTCAGGATCTGAATTTGCCAGCAAAGGCAATCTAATTAAAGTTGTCAGTACGGTTTCAAGATCAATTTCCAAGAACTGAAAACATTTCCTAGCGGCCCTGCCCCTGTGGAGATGTCGTTACCTTCATTCAGTATCCCAAAGTCCGAATCTCCTGCCTGTTTTTCTCTATGGGGCTTGCCAGCTGTAGTCTAAACTCCTGCAGGGAGTAGTCTGGGTCAACACACGACACTCCTGGTTATCTGGCTGACACTGAACACACACACACCCACGCACATACACACTCATACACATCCAGTCGTTTTGGGTCATGGGAACGCGACGGTGAGCTCACACAGTGTTTATTCTGTATGGTTTCCTATTTGAATGTGTCCTTCTCACGGGACTGTTAATGGCTTCCCCTTTCCCAGGGCAGGGCAGTGCGATCAGACCTTATCCAGGTCATGCCAGGGGGGCAGGAGGTACCAGGAAGAATGAAGTAAGTCCTGAAACCCTCCGTCTTCCTCAAGGACTCCTTCCCTCAAGGTTTATTCAGGAATATAAAGAGCAGACTTGCCTCAAGAAATATGGACTGTGATTCCTGAGAGCCTGAGCACTTGTTGGAGAGTGTTTTTGCAGCCTGTTGTTGCTGGCCTTATTGTGTGCGCTCATACGTTATGTCTGTTGTTGCTGAGATGCCTTACAGACTGAAAAGAAATATCTCAGGGAATGCACAGATTCAGTGAATCTAAAGAAAAGCTTCCTTTAGCAGTCACAGCTGCTCTGTTTCAGTTTTTGATGCAGATAAGTGCTGCGTGATTTTAGTGTAGGAATCACTTAATAGCCTGCTGACTGCTTCATAGGCCTTATCCCTTCAAAAGTCTAGCCTGGAGGTAAAAGGATGTATCTTAGCAGAAAGCTGCAGGGGAATTGGCCCTCCAAAAGAATGCAAATGTGACATTTTGGGGTTGAATAATCTTCAGTGGTCTGGACAAATGTTGACATTTTGTGGAAGTGATCCAACTTCAGAGGACGACAGTAAGCTGTGCTCGTATCCTGCTTTAGTTTCAGCTGGAATCTTTCAACGTACACATAAAAGGTAGAACTCCATCCTGTGGAATACAAATCAGGAGACGTGGAGATCATTGCAGGGGAGCATTTCGCCACATGAGGGAGCTGTTGGCAGATGATTGCCATCTTGTCAAACAGTGGACGCTGTACAGCTTCCAGAACAGCACATGTCACAGAACTTTAAAACATGTTTATACAACCCAGTGCAGTACTCATTACTTTATTATTTATGGATAATAGTCTTTGAGGCAGGAAATAAGAATAGTCCATCTTATAGAGGAGGTCACTGGGATTTATCTTGAATATATCCATCCTGTCTAAACACTCATATCTGCTCACATAGCTCAGAGCGCAGGATTACTCATACACATTCACTCAGGGCCCTTGAGGGAGTCTGGTATTTGGCATCGCTGCGTAAAGGAATGATAATGGCCTCAGACACCATAGATTAGAATACCTCACACCCTCTACTTGCTAGCAAATGGAGTGAAATGTTAACTTCAATATTTGCAGCGGCCCCCGAGGTTCAGAGGTGCCCGAGGTTGAAATGAGAGTGAAATGAAACATGATGGGCACTTTAACTAGAGAAGTGAGGTGAAAAACTGCCACTGGTATCTCATTAAAAAGCCAATGTTTAGTATGGACTATATTAAGGCTGTTATCGATCTGACTGAAGCGTGCACCTGGATCGATCCGCTCAGTGAGGGGCCTGCTGGGTAATATCCCTGCCCTGCAGGTGCTGAGAGTAAAGGTCATACCCCCTCCTGCCATCCATCTATGTTTTCATCTTCACTTGTCTCGACCTAGATGTCTTCATTTTGGTCTTGTTAGGTTTGCATCTTATTATTCATAGCTCTCCACAGACACGCATGTCGAATGTTATCACTTAATCAAATACGTGTTAGCAGTAGGTTGACAACATTACAGATGTACAGATATGGGTCAGAAGGCTCCTGCTACACTGACCAGTATGTTCAGGATGCCGTTATCACCTTATTAAACCCCTGTTGGCATGTGTGGTTATGTTAAGGCACAAAAATCGCTTCATTTTTGTTAGAAAAAGGACCATGTTTTGGCTTACAAAAACAATTTTTGGTGGCACAAAGGTTCTGGAAATGGGGCAATGAGTCGCTAAAACACATTTGGGGTCACAAATGCAGCGAGAAACATAGCGACAGCTTGCTAGAAAACAATCACATTCAAGGGGAGCGAATGTTGCTGGAAGGCATCCACATTTGGGGGCACAAATTGCACTGGCAATGCTGTGATGCATCGTTAAAACCACCCATGTTTAAAGGCACAAATGGTGCTGGAAATACCCTGATGTGTTGCTGTAAAACTCCCATGTTTGGGGGTACTAACATCATTGGCCACATTTGGGGGTTTAAATTGTGCTGGAAATATTGTGATGCTTTGCTAAAAAATACCCATGTTTAAGGGCTCATAACCTGCTCAAAACGCCTCGATCTCTCACTAATGAACCTCTGGTGTTGTTGTTTGGTCTGCAGCTTGGCAGCTGCCTCGCCTGCATGTCACACCATCCACCATCCCCTCTACCTCCCAATGACAAAGTCAGCTCATGCACATGTTGCTGCATAACAAGAAACATGGTTGTTTAATAGTTGATGATGGCACTCTAAACATACAGGCAGATGCCTTCTAACCTATATCTTTAATACTGATAACCACTACTAACGCCTGTTTAATAGAGTGATAACAGTCAAACTGGTTGGCTGGTTGTCCTGATGCCGCTGAGAGAAACGTTGTTATCATTGATTGTGCCGGCCACATAATCTACACTGTTATGTTTTAGGTAATTTCACACTTGGTGAGTTTCAGATGAAGTGGTAAATGGTGAGCACTTTGCAGGTTGATGGTTATGTGAATAGTTCAGCTACATAGACCTGTTTAATCTCTTTGCTCCAATCCTCTTAAATCTAGCCCAATTATTTGCCAAAGCAATTATAATCAACAACAGTGGATAAAATGGCTACTCGTAACGTGACTGGGGTCGTTCATAGAGAATTATCAAATGACTGCAGTTTCCCCAAAGTTTTTTATCTGGCTGCAACTTCACTGTTTTAATTAACTGCTCTCATAACATCTCTTTCGAGCAGCTATTCTCCGTGATAAAGCTGTAAAACCCAAAGTGTGCTACTTGCTTAGCACCAAAGAGCAGACAGGTGGGTAACTTTTGAGCCACACAGTGAATTGAATCATGTTTCCTTGGTACATAGCCAACTAGCTGTTTACTAGTAAAGATGAAACAACTATAAACCAGGCATACGTGTTTCTCGGGCTAGTAATGTATGTGAACCTGCCACTATAAGAACAGTAGTTACATAACCAGGGAAGAAAGAACCACAACTTAGCTGTGTGTGTGTGCATGCGTGCACTCTACTACTTGAACATATAGCAGCACACCCCTGCCTGCTGGGGAGTAGTAAGAGATTAATGGAAGTGGTGATTTCGGACAGAGCTAATGTTAGCGTCTAGCTGGTTAAGCCTGATTTATGGTCGTGCGATGAATCGATGACGTCGCTACGTCGTAGGGTACGGGGCTACGCAGAAGGCTCGCCGTAGCCCCCAGCGTAGCCTGACGTGCACCTCCCCAAAAATGTAACTACGCGTTGAGGCAACGCAGACCCAGCGCAGACCAGCACGGCTGTGATTGGTTCGCTTGGTAGCAACGCATTTCCGGTTCCATATTTCCAGATTCCGCCATCCCCGCCATCTTTAAACATCTTCTGTTGCGATGTAGATGTTGCAGTGTTAAGGCTCATTATATATATATGTCATTATGCTCAACGTTCAATACGGATACGGATACTGCCGGAGCTGTAGTTCAAAGGGTTCACGACGGCGTCACAGCATCCACGTAGCGATGTCGTCGATTCAACACACGACCATAAATCAGGCTTAAGGATAGTGGAGCATTTAGCCGTTTGAAGCCTAGTTCAGACCAAAGATTTGCAACGAGATGAGTTGAAGCAATCGACTGTTTTGCAACGATCAGTGCAGCTATGAGACGGTGTACCATCTCTATGAAACAACTCTCCATGTTTTTCAGTTTTATTTTGTGGCTGAATATAATTTGTAGCGCCTTTAAAATATGAATGTAGATAGTGATAATGAGATACTGGCTATAGTTGCATGAGTGCAAAAAACAGAAACAAAACGAACATGCACTTCACTACAAACTGACTGGCTGTTGGTAAACCTGCGTTCTTTACGTTCTAAAACCAGCCGCAGGTGATTTGACCAGCTGAGTTGCAGGTGACATCAGGTGACATCAGGTGACATCATCAGCCGGCTTGAGTCGAGCTCAGACCGGTCATTTCACACTGCTGACACTTTTCTCTGCAACATTCTAAAATGGTTTTATCTCATCGTTAATCATTGGTCTTAACTGGGCTTAGGAGCCAGGTGTTTCCTCAGGAGTTGGTGGAGACCAAATGCAGAGCTAAAGGAAAGGAAATAATGCACTTACATTCCCCACATGGCCAGACTCCGAATAATTGCTAATGTAAGTGCTCGATGAGCAAATAGGCAACAGTTTGCTAACATAAGTCATATGATCTTAAAAGATTATGGACGTGTCAGTGTTGTTTATAGCTTGTTTCCGTGCCCCCCAAGTAGCCAAAAATGATGATGCAGGTTTTAACAATAGCATATCTTACTTTTCGTCCTGATAGGTGCATCTCCTTGGAGAAATACGAAGTTACAAGTCAGAGGTGTAGGCTAATAGCTTTAGGAGAGAATAAGGTGGAATGAGAGGGGGAAGACATCTTCATTATTTCACTAGCTCCTAGCTCGGATTTCCAGCTTGTGGTGTGTGACTGCGAGGCTCCAACCCAGCCAGGCCATTAACATAACTGACATGATGCTATACTGACTCTGCTACTAATGAAATGTCGATACAGACCGCCATCCACCCTAATCAAATGTTAATTGAGGAAGTGATGGATGGTGTCTGCGGGCTTCATCCCTATATATCGTCCTTTCTCTGTCTTTCTGTCTCTCCTGCCTTTCCCTGTGCTGGTGTGGAAGAATGGGAAAAAGTATCAAAGCATGTAAGAGACTGTGTTGAGCTTTTAACACTTCCTCAAAACCTCTCATGCGTTTCCTACAAGCTACGTCAAAAGAAGAGTTTTAATCATTCATGCCAGTCCTCGAGAACTTGTCTCTGAAAAAGCCTGTTTTTAAACCTCCGTAAAAATATCACACAAGAAACGAAAACAGGCACAGCTCTCTTTGTGTGCGTGTGTGTGTTTTCCTTTTTGAGCTTCTGACTGATTTGCACCCTCCACGCTCGCTGCAGAGCACAACCCACTGTGCTTAACCTATTGCGAGACACTATTGAAGCGTAAGATGCAGAGGTTAGCGCATAAAGGTTGGCACAATCTATGTAAAAAATGGGAGACATAAAAAAATGATCAGACAAGGCTGGCAGTAAGTGCTCATGGGTGAGTAGTTCACCTCTAGATATAATCTTCATGAAAGCCCCTGGTAGGTGGTGGTGCCCTTTATGACGATAAACAGAACCACAACTATATTCATCTTCCTCCTCATGAGTGCTGCCGCATTAACTCCAGGCTCCAGGCGTAGAAATAAACTCACTTGTGTCTTTGGATAGCAAGGATAAAGATAAGTAGCAGAGCACACTGGGGTCATTAGTGGTATGGAGGAGGAACGGAAAAGGTTAGTAATTCTTGCTTGTGTTAATTGGCTATCAGCATTAATGAGATGCAGTGGCTGAATAGGAGAAGACGGGAGTTCGAGCGTCGGGGTGCAAAATGTCACGAGCAAGTTCACCTCACCTCCAAAATGGAAATGTCGCCTCACTTTTTTGTGTACACATGACTGATGGTGTGTCTGAGTGTGTGACCAAGTGTGTGTGTGCAGACACCTTTGCGCGTGTGTGTGTGTGCTCGCAGCCTGCAGTCTGTGTGCAGATGCATATCTAGTGAGAAATTAGATACTCCGTCTTGTTAACATCGACCTTTAGTCTAATTACTATAACTGCTAATTACGACCTCCCTCCCCTGTCCTCCACCAAACACACACACACGCACACGCACGCACACACACACACACACACACACACACACACACACACACACACACACACACACACACACACACACACACACACACACTTGCCACCCTTGCCACAGGGTGTAAAATAATGCGTGTTAATGAGGAATTACATTTGCCAACGCTGCTCATGTCGCAAACTATCGGTCACAGTATAACCACTTATCAAATGGTTATTGATCACTGTTGAAAAATGTCTCTTCAGGAAATTACCAGCACCAACGTCCCTTCGCAAAAATAGCAATTTAGTGGAGAAAATTAATCTCCTAAGGGTGCAGGCGTTCATCATTTCCATTTTCATGTTCAACGTTATTTGTATTCCACTTAGGAGACTTTTAAATGTAGTATATAACAGTTGTGTGTGTTTATCACCATATGTTTTACACATAGCTGCTCATAAGCATAAATATAGCAGCTGCTTTGGTTGCTGCAGGGGCCTCTAAACAAGTCAATTATTCATATATTATCTGTACTACTTTTGCATTTGAATAGGGTGTCTGCAGGACCTTAAATACTCTTAAAATGTCTTAAAGTAAGTTTTATGAATTATTGATATATATGGTTAACATTTTTGACCGGTTAACTCTCGTCAGTCTACAGATAACTTTGCTCCTGTTCAGTTCTGCTAATAACGCCTTTCCTGACCCATCAGTGTTGCGTTGTGTACATTGTGTCCACCTTCTAGTCTTCCCCAGGTAGCCCTGGTGAGTAAGTGGCTCAATTCTGAGCCACAAATCCTGGCCCTGAGAAAGTGTGCCAGGCTGTGAAGCCAAACAGTGGTACTAGTGTATCTGGGGTCCATCACATGATGCCATTTTGTGCCCAAAAAGACTTTTTCCCATAGACTCACATTGGGAATAACATGTCTGTAAAACAGTGGGTAATTGTTTTTTTTGAGTGTCACAGTCCCCATGAAATGACTCATTCACTATCAAGACTTAATCCATTCAGTCATACTGCAGAAACAGAGTAGCCTGGTCCCAGACCATACACCCCGCCCTCTCAGCTGAGTAGCCTTGCATCTCTGGTCTGGCGTACTGCAGTGAATTTGTGATTTATCTCGTCCAAACGATGGAAGGACCGCCGGGGGTGGGGCGGGTCGAGTGATTAGCCAGGCAGCGCCACGCTGATGTCAACGATGCTATCGAGGTATTTCGCCACTACTCGCGTTAATTAAGGAAGCACACAAGCATTGCAAACGGGCAATGCTCGCTTGTTTTTTGTCGAGAGTCGTTGATCTCTACTGATTGGTTAGGGAAAAATCAAATTCCCTCCCCCTTGTAAATCGCCTTCAATGGAGGCGATGTCAGACTGAAGGTTCTGGGAGCTTCAGTCTAGAAATAGAGCGATTTGGACTTCATGCGCCACTGAGCAACTTCCATAGGAATAATCGGAGCCCTGTTGCCAATCAGATCAGATCAGATTTCCTTACTGTCATTGTACAAACATACAACGAAAGTCAGGTGCCCTCAAGGACACGGCTCATATATAAAGATAAGTAATGAATAGTAATTAAAATGAATAAAGAAATGCCTCCATTCCACTCACAATTCCAGATACATAGTCAACATATGCAGTTAAACTGGAATAAAAAACAAAGTGTGTGTTTTGAAGGACCTGCAGTGTTTTTTGGAGGGCAGCAGTTATGTGATGTCATGTTATGTGTTCAGGGCAGGTAGCTGCTGGTGTATGCACAAAATGCATGCATAACCCTCCTTTAGCATTTTTAACTACTGTTGCTCTGTTAGCACTGTTAGCAGCGTCAGCACAGGTGGTGATGCGATCATCATTAACAATGCTGAAGAGATTCTGGGATCAAAATCAAGCCGCTTACTCACTGGGGCGACCTGGGGGAAGACCAGAGGTGGGCCACTGTGTTTCCCCAGCAAAGACTTCACACCACCAGGAGGCCATTACCAGAAATAATCTCTCTTGTAAATTTATGCCACTTAAATCTCAGGAAAGATTGTGGCCCTGACCATGACCTTTGTGCCCTGATTGCTACTGCTTCTGACCTCAATGTGTCAGCGTGTCAGGGGGCGGCAGTAGCTCAGTCCGTAGGGACTTGGGTTGGGAACCGAAGCATCGCTATTTCAAGTCGCCACCTGTACCAAATATGGAGTGTGTACTGGTAGCTGGAGAGGTGCCAGTGTGCCCCCCTGGGAACCGCCAAAGTGTCCTTGAGCAAGGCAGCGAACCCCCGACTGCTGGCACCTATCCATGAGCAGCCCCTTCTCTTTGACATCTCTCCATTTAGTGCATGTGTAGATCCTGTTTGTGCATGTGTGTGTATGTCAGGGCTGTGTGTGTATGACGACAGTGATAAAAAAGAAAGAATTTCCCCTCTGGCATTAATAAAGTACATCTTCTTCTTCCGCTTCTTTTATAACGAGTACTAGCCGTCACAGAGGGAAGTGAAGTCCCCAATAACACGTTGGCAGGATGGGGGTAAATATCTGAATAGCTGCAGTGTGACTGTTGTCACCCAGGTGAAAGTAAAACTCTGAGGGTGATTTTGAAAACATCTTAAAAAGCATTAAATTTGAGTGTCTGAGAGCTGCAGACCTCCTGTTGCACTCTGTGCTTGGTTTGCTGTGTTACTGTGCACCACATTCCCAATGTCACTGGTGTCAGTAGTAACTCACAGCTCCGTCCTAAACGTGTAAGGGTGTATGGTGTATCATATTGCAGGGCTTTTGTCTGCTTGAGCAGGCAGCACAGTCTGATGCAGTTCCAGGCAGGGTCAGCGGGGGGCAGTGAGTATCAGCATGTCACCACCACTCCTCTGTTAAGGATGAGACTGTGAGAGCATTAAATGGAAATAAAAGAGTGAATGGTGTCTCCTTTCCTCCAGCTCTGGGGTTGAATGGTGATGGCAGGTCATTTACAGTAGATTTAAATGTGACGGCCAGTTTGATGGCGAGGAGTCCGCTCTCCGGGGCCCGCGGCATCGCAAATGACGGCCGTGATGAAACGACAGAGGAGCGGGTTGGGATGAATGTGGCAGCTGAGATTCCTGTGGAGTGCTGTGGAGAAAGTGAGTGGATGGAGGATGTACAGCCTGGATAATCCAGGTGTTTGAGTGTGTGTGTTGTGGCTTGTTCATGTGTGTGTGCTTTTCTCCTGTCTGGTTTGATTTGCACAGAACTCTGACCTCCATCAATCACTGTTGAGCCTGCCAGTTTGGGTTGAATGGCCAGAACAGAGCGGTGCTAGCCCAGCTGTCTGGTACGGTAGCTGACACAGACACACACACGCGCACACACACATTTACAGTATATCAACACACACACACACACATGGCCTCATGGAGACCAACAGCAGACCCATAAATCAGTCCCTTTCAGTCTCCTGAAGGACAAAGAGGATAAAATAAAACCTTTCACTCATATTTTCCCTCCACTCGTCACATTCTGTGTTGTGTAAGAAACATAAATTTGTTTACTTGTTCTGGCTGATTTACAGAGCACAACATAACATCACATGAATCATTTTCATCTTTTACCCCCCCACGGTGGCTGCTGCAGACATCTGTGGGTACATTGTGGGGAGGTGTTAGCAGTGCAGGCTCTCTGCTGCTCAGACACTACTGAAGAAGGATTTAGTGCAATGTGCACTGTTGAGGAGGCACTGTAATGACTGCACTGCTATGTGCCGCAGAGAACGTTAACCTTTAAATGTATTGTTCAAATCGCATTCTGGATTCTTGCGGAGGTTAAACACAAATAGAGTGGATCATGTTGCCTGATATCAATATTCACTCTGACATTTTGTTCACTCCAAATGATTCCTGTGAGGGAGGGCGAACTAATCTCTAGAGGCCAGTGTTGGGCAAATTACTCTCAAAATGTAATGTATTACACATTACTACTTATCTTCATTTGAAAGGAATAAGTTACATTACAGTATTACTCTCTGTGTAAAGTACTCATTACACTACTTTTGCGTTATTTTCACCAAAGTGACCTCAGAAGAACTAATGTTGATTTTAAATGGATGAGGCTCATGTTGTTTCACAGTTCATTTCAAATCCAGTGCTGCAGGTCTGACACAGTCATGCGCTCACACACAGTGGTTTGTATCAAAATCTCCTGCTTATATTAATGATAGCCTGATGATATAGAGCAATTGAATAGCTCAGATTCTGTAAAATAAATGAATATCCTTGGACACAGGGAGGGTTAGGCAGAGGATCAAATCTAATAATTATGAGCTATGGATCAGTGTTTGTGGGCCTATGATATGAAACACAATAAACAAATGTTGAGGTTAGCACAACAATCAGAATGGCGTGTGAGTCAGTTACTATGAGAAGTGCAACTTGAAACACCGGAGCTGGAAGACACACCTGTGGGCCCCCGCTCAGCTACTGGAGAGAGTGATAGATAAGAATGGGACTGTGTGCTGGTGTTTTTCTGCAGTTGTAGGGGATGTGAATACAAACATCCATCACAAACTAACATCATGCATGTCCATCACCGGGACGACCTCCCCGCTGCTTTCAGGCAGCCTTAGGACACAAAAGCAGAGCAGGATACGATGCAGGTATATGAATGGAAACACACTGGACGTGATAAAGCACACGATCACCAGCCCGCCTCTATAAGGTAGCGTATAATGAGTGACATGACAACACACAACAACCTTTGGGGGATGTTTCTTTCTGGTGGCGCACTGGCAGAAGTGGATCAGTGTGGATAGATGAAAAATGGAAATAATAAACAGGTTATTTCAGGTGGTTACGTGTTACATGACACTGTAAATGTAAGAATCTTACCTGAATCTTACCTGTTGGTAACACACTATATTACTTTGTCACAACTACAAAGTAATCTATTACTGTAACGTGTTACCCCAACACTGCTAGAGACCAACATATCCACTCATAGCCGTAGCCACGCCAGCATACCTGGAGTGGAGCAAAGTAAAACAAATTAGGTCGTCGGGCCACGATTTAGATCAGCCTTAATAGCAGAGTCTGTCTTGTCTACAGGACTCGCCATTGTTGTTTTTACTCTTCATTGGTTTCGGTGCAGCGCTTGACAACAGTTCGATTATGGTGTTAAGGTCCTGACACACCAAGCTGACGATCGGCTGTCGACCAAAGTCGGGCCGTCAGTGAGCGTCTGTCACCCTAGTTTTTGCGGTGTGTCCCGCACCGTCGGTGTCGGTGGCTTTTTGGCCGATTGAGCATGTTGAATTGGCGGCGGAGCTTGTCGGTGAGAGAGATCACTCTGATTGGCTGTTCAGGTTTTATTTCCTCGCCCCTGTAGCGAGTGAATCTGCCTGTAGTGAAACCGGGGCTAACCGGTGCTTCCTCCTCAGGCTCCACTTCACTCAGCTGCCCCACAGACCCGCTGCTTCTTCACACTTTAACCTGAATAACAAACCGGAGCTAGCTGGGAGCGGCTAGCGGAGCGTTAGCTGCAGCATGACCGGAGGGAAGCACAGCCAGTTAGCCTCCGCTAGTCTCTGACTGGCTGACAGGATGTACCACTCTCTCACTCCGCTCTCTCTCATGCAGAACGTACGTGCTACTTGGCCGTCGGATGTAGTCCGTGTAGTGTGTTCAAATGCAACTGACACAGGGCGACGTGAGGCGACGTAGACGATGCGACAGTTGGCTTCCGTCGCCGCTAGTTCTTTGATGTCGGGTTGGTGTGTTCGCACCTTTAGTCCCAGCAATGAAGCTAATTGGCTAATTGAGCTATTTAACCAAGAAACTGCTGTTTCATGTCACAGTGTCGGACGAATCACTGGAACTCGAACTCTGTGGAGTGGGCAGATTCACAGGTCAGGACTCAGGCAGTAGATCACGTACGATAACAAATCTTCTTCACTTCGCTTCTTCTTTCTTTTTGTCTTCTTTTCCAACATTGTTTGGCCCTCTGTCGCTGTTTTGCATTTTTACTTCTGAGGTTAATTCCATAACCTCACATTTAATTAAATAAATGTCGGTCGATTTTCAAACTCTGAAATGTCAATACAGCGTTTAGCATAATTCAATATCAGCTGTGTATGATTAACATTAATTATCTGGCTGGTTTGCACATCATTTAATGGGAAAGTGTGTTTTGATATGATTCGGGTAAATGAAACCCAAGATCAAACGAAATTAGCACATCAAATGTAGAGTTAATCTCATTAAATAGCAGAGATACTTTTAAGAACTCATGTCGTAGGAAATGTATGTGGAGCTTTTCGGGGAACTTCAGGGTTGGATAGACTTTTCCAAAAGCTGTTTTTGCTGTTGGTGTTGTGTGACTGTGAGTCAATCATCAGGATAGGGAAATCAACTCATCAGTGTGTAAACTCTGAGGCCATGGTTCCCTGCTGGAAAACGCTGGATTGAACCCCTCTGGGTTGGGAGTGAGTCACTGCCCCAAGTGAGCGAGTTCAAATATCTTGGGGTTCGGTGGTTTGGCACAGCATTTGTAGTGACGCGGGCGCTGTGCTGGACCGTCGAGGTGAAGAGGGAGCTGAGCCAGAGGGCTAAGCTCTGGGTAATGACCGAAAAAATGAGGTTGCGAATGAAGTCAGTTTCCTCTGTAGGGTGTCTGGGCTCAGCCTTAGAGATAGGGTAAGGGGCTCGAACATCCGGAGGAAGCTCAGAGTAGAGCCGCTGCTCCTTCGTGTCGAAAGGGGTCAGTTGAAGAGGTTTGGGCATCTGATCAGGAGTTGTTTCAGGCACGTCCCACTGGTAGGAGGCCCCGGGGCAGACCCAGAACACTCTGGAGGGATTACATATCTCATCTGGCCTGGGAACACCTCAGGGCCCTAGGAGGAGCTGGAAGGCGTTGCTAGGGAGAGGGATATCTGGAATACTCTGCTCAGCCAGCTGCCCCACAACCCGGCTTTGGATAAGCGATTAAAAATGGATGGATGGATGGAGTGTGTAAGCTCTCCTCCTGCTGACTCTGCTAGCTGGCCACATCCAGGTTTTCAATTGTAAATATCAGTAAATGTCAGGAAAACATGGAGAGGACGGGTGCCAGCTGAACTAGCATACTGCTAGCCGTTGAACAGATGTTGGATAATAAACTGGACAACCTCCGTACTGCACCATGTTCCCATGGATATCTTTTGTTTCAACAAAACTTGCCCAAAATCGTGGAAAGTGCCATCCAACCAGCATCTCTATATGCTGAAGGGGCAACCGTGTGGCTGTCTGTTTGGGCTCAGGATGTGTGAACAGACTACGACACTTCCCTCAGTGACGTTAGAGATATAGCCAATCAGAATCTGTAGCACGCTCCAGGACACTACCGCCAATGCAAAACAACAGAAGCAACTGTACCCAAAACACAGTTCAATCATTCCACACCTGGAAACTATGGATCACCAGAACCATCAGGAAACACAGATGATTATAAAGCAGCAGTTTAAGATGTAAGACAAAGCAAAAAGGATTGTATTTCACTGGAGTTGTACCCTGTATGACTTCATGTGAGAAATAAATGATGATTGATTGATTGATTGAAAGCTCAGCTCTGCAGAGGTTTGACACCGGTTTGTCGTCCTGCAACAGCTCACTGCGAGCGCTGTATTACCATGAGCATCAGCTGAATGCCTAAAATGTGATGTAAATGCAATGCAGCTTTGTTGAGATGGTAGATGTGCCCTGGGAAGAGGAAATAGTCAAATCAAGATAATCATTCAATAAAACAGCTGAGGAGGAAGCAGCTGGGGAGCAACTGAGGGGACAAAATGGAGGAAGAATAAAAAAGGAGGTTGGAGGAAGAAAGGATTCTCCTAGCTACATCCGCCCAAGGCTCTTCAAAATACCTGTCTAAGGGGACACTTTAAGTATCTAAAAATAGAAAACCATCGAGCCTACGGCCCCCCTCCTCTTCCTCTCCCCCAACCCTTCAGAGACTGTATCTCAGACAGAAATGGTAATTGGTTCTGAGAGTTTTTGCACCAGCACTTTTAAATGAATTCTTAATTTGTGAGGCAAACATTTGTGGCACCTCCCCAGAGAAAAGTCGCTCTTTGTGTCGGAGCACTCCTGCCTTAACCTAGGGCTTTGCTGGCTTTCAGCTGCCTCCAGCTGCCTCCCTGTCATCAGAGGTGAAACCTTGATACATCAGCCAGTCAGCCCACAGCGCAGACAGACAGACAGAAGGAGAAAGGTTTCTGTTTTGGGGGGAACGTGGTGCAGAGTATTTAGAGGCAGTTGATGCACCACATTGGGTACACAGACATTTGATAGCTTCCCTAAACTTTTGTGAGATCTGGGGTTGAGCCAGAGACGGCATTGGCTGGGTTAGCAATGAAGTTGAAGAATGAGCAGGGGATTAAATGTGAGAACAACTTCATAAGCTTTCATCACATGGCCACAACAGATAATGTTTAATCCTTACCATAGCCTACAGGAATGTGATGCACATTTCCCTTTATGAAGCACCAATTGATTTTGGTTTTCATTAAATTGTCATAGTAAGATAACAGTGGTGTAGAGCCTGTGAGATCAACAATATGAGATAGATATAATCACATCAGTGTACTTTTACTTAAATAATTACCCAACAACACCCACTACAATCGGCTGAGCTTAGCTGCAATGTTAGCCAGTTTATAAGCCAATGGGCTACTAGCCAGCTTACTAGTCAGTGTCTAGGCCAGGTCCCAGTAGATGGCTACAGTGAGCTAAACACTGAGCAAAAACTGTCAGTCAAATGGACATTTAACAGGATGGATCATCCCAAAATCAAAAATCCATACTTTCCCTCCTACCTGTAGCGCCATTTGTCAGTGTGGATTGTTTTGGCGTGAGTTGCCGAGTGTTGGAGATATCAGCCTTCTCTCCAGTATAATGGAACTAGATGTCACTCAGCTTGTGGTGCTCAGAGTGCCAGAAAAATACATTTGAAAAACTCAACATCAATGTCTCTTTACAGAAATCATGACCCAAGTTCTCAAGTTAATCCTCAGACCTTGTTGTGTAATAATTCTGCCTTCAGTCAGTCAGTGCTTGTTGTTGCCATGGGTAACAGTGTGACGTCACTGTCAACAAGTCAAAATATCACAAGTAGCACAATATGAATTTGTCATATGATATTAAAGATTATATCGGTATTATTGTGAACAAGATGATAAGACACACCCCTCATCATAATCCCCTGACATGACTTGTTTTGAGTGTTGATCCATTTGGTCCAGTAACATGTGTGTGAACAGTACTTTGCAGTTTGCTCAACTTTATAACCAACTTCCAGTTGAGTTGGTCAGCTGATCGTTAGCAGGATGGTTAGAGAGAGTTTTTCCCAGTAACTTTTTATTGAAGGAAATGTTGCACATTTCTAAAAAGGAACTCCAGGAGAGAGTAAACCGCCTGGTTCAGAGATAATACAAAGAAACTCTGAGTGCTTTTGTAACTGCCCAGCACTAGCATGTTCCAGGCTGGCTAGCTGTTAGCACTTAGCTTGACAGTTACAGTGGTTCATTAGCTAGCCCTGCAGGTACAGTTTCCCCTTGTCACCGAGCTCACAGAACCACATGCTGATATTTTGTGACAGCACACATGATGATCTTTGCAATGCCTCTTGTTGGTGTGATCAGGTCATATATTGTACTACGAGCACCTCTGACAGCGCTGAGGCATCAGGCCCACAGAGGTTGTTCAAGGGCGAAGCCTCATATATCATAACATGAGGCCTGATTACTCTGTTAGCATGATCATTGATTTTTATGTCAGTGTTACAAATGATCTAGTGGCGTGAAAATGCAATACTACAGCGAGATGCTTCCTACTGTTGCCAAATACAGTATCTGACATGATATTGTTAGTAAATTGGAAAAAATAAATTAGAAGAAATGTCTTGCTCCAGCAACAGATGATTTGGCATGACTGCAGATTCTTGAGACACCCTCGTTTCTAATGTGTTTTCCATCGATGTGAAGATAAATGTTTGTATGAGGAGCATCCTGCTACACAGCAGTGGGACGTGATTGCTCCTCCCAGCGCTGCTTCCTGCCTCCGCTGTGGCATCAATTGTAAACGGACACAGTTAGCGTGAGGTCTATAGATTGCAAACTGCTTCCTCTCTGACAATTAGAATTCAGAACAACACGATCTGTCAGGAAAAGCCAGGTGTCAGAGAGGCTCCCAGCAGGACCGAGCTGCCGGGAGACGGAGGGAATATCTGCAGCACTTCTCCGGTATTTCTAATAATCAATTTAGGCAAGCGTGCAGCTGAAGGAAACAACAGATTAAGGAGAATCAAAGTGCTCTTTAACCCTGCTGGCAGCTTGTCTGTCTGGATCTGTAGCCTACTCATTAGTTTGCATCACTAATACACACATGCACAGTATAGATATTCTGAGAGTGTTTCTCAGTGTACACAGTGCAGAGCCCTGCGCTGTATTATTCCTACAGATCTG
This sequence comes from Epinephelus awoara, assembly GCA_035609425.1. Classification (NCBI taxonomy): domain Eukaryota; kingdom Metazoa; phylum Chordata; class Actinopteri; order Perciformes; family Serranidae; genus Epinephelus; species Epinephelus awoara. The sequence continues at coordinate 38,534,636 of CM069305.1, read as the reverse complement.
ATGGAACATCGCATTTCTGAAATGTTTCTGGAATTCTCCTGCCCTCCTTTCTTATTCCCATAATTGGTGTTGGCTGAGGTAGAGGGGAAAGGTTAGAGACTGACTAGTCAAGGGTGAGAGAAGCAGTGGCAAATGCATCCACTGCATGTACTGTATTAAATATGAATATAGAAAAATAAAGCTTAATTTTAGCCTAGTGCCGCCACCTGAAAGCCTCCTCTGAAAGTATTTTCTTTACAGTGCCACAGCAGCTCACAATCCTCAAGTGTAGACTAAATGAATATGGGGGGTGGTAGTCTGGATTTCATGCAGCCTCATTATACCAGATACAATAGTGCCTTTTGTCAAAGTGCAAAGTTTTCTGTTTATAGATGTTTTTCTGCCAGCGAGAGATTTGATTCTGACAAAAGTGTTGCAATTAAAGATTAAAGCCCACTTTGTCATATTTTCTTCTACAGCAGATAAAAGACAAAAGCTTTTATAGAGCGGCATCTTTTCAGCGTGCCGTGCTTTGCTTTCTATTACGGATATGAATGGTAAGAATTACTGCTATTTCACGTTCAGTGGAGCCGCGGCAGAATCGAAGCCATTTGCCACTTTGGTACCACTTAACTTCCCACTGTATTTCCCTTTTAAAGCCACGGGACTATTAGACCTGTCGGACTGCCCTCTTTTTTCTAACTCACACGCTAAATTGAAAATATGTTTTTTTCAAGTTCTCATTCCACCAGACTGTTTATCTCTGGGGTATACCACAGCACAAATTCCAGCGTTACACTTTGAAAATATAAAACAATAAAGATGATCTCCGGGTGAACCGCGCTCCCTCCAGTCTCATTAGACTCCCTGTTTTGACACACACAACACAAAGCTTTGATGCGAGTTAGTAATTGTGTTTTCAGACTTTTGGTTGAACTAGAAACAATTTATGAGGCGCTTTATGACATAAAGATTTTTAGGATCCACCTAATGGGTGAGTGTATCCAACAAAGTAACAAAGTGTCAGGCTCATTATTAGAGCTGTTTATTGCAGCAAAACAGCAGCTTTTGATGAAACAGATTACTCAACTTAATCTTCTAAGACCTGAGCTTTTGTTTGGTGTGCTTTTCTAATTTCCCCCTGCTATTTGGAATTAGTAGGACCTAATAAGCATAAGAACTAAGCATTGTCTTTGAACATTAGGTAGTTTGGGGAAAATTATGTTCTTGTGTGGGGATGGTGGGTTTATTTTCAATAGTCTCACGTTTATGATGAAGTATAAAACTGTTTAATGTCTGAACATTGTGCAAAAACAAAATCGCAAACAACGCAACATTTGCTCAGTGTTTTGTAACTTCAGGGTTAAGCCCAGTTCAGACCAACGATTCAAGACAAGACAAAACCATTTGAAAATGTTGCAGAGAAAAGTTGCAGCGGTGTGAACTGGCCATCTGAGCTCGACTCAAGCTGGCTGATGGTGTCACCTGCAACTCAGCAGGCTGGTCTCCTGTTTCTGCAGCCAATCAGCTTGTCGTCAAGTCCGCTGGTCCGTCCCATCTGAACCCTTTTTCTGTTCTCACGGTGTGTTGGTGTCGGACGATTTGTTTGTTTTTCACCATTTCATCACTACAAATGCAGCTGTAGCCAGTATTTCACTATGACCATCCTCATTCATATTTCAAGAAGCTACAAATTATATTCAGCTGCTAAATAAACCTGAAAAGCTGCAAATCAGATCAGTAGAGCCTGATAAGTTTAAAAAACTAAGCATTTTCAACAATGATTAAGTCCCAAAGACCTTAAACGAGACAACAATAAACTCCCAGTGTCCTCAAACAAGTCCTTCCAAATTAACAGCGTCTCTTGTTACTGTTGCTGAAATTAGTCAAATTTGTTGCCATACTCGTACTCGTACTCGTACTCGTCGTCCTCCGCTTATCCGGGTCCGGGTCGCGGGGGCAGCAGCCTCAGCAGAGAAGCCCAGACAGTCCTCTCTCCAGCCACTTCCGTCAGCTCTTCCGAGGGAACCCGGAGGCGTTCCCAGGCCAGCCGGGTGATGTAATCCCTCCAGCGTGTCCTGGGGCGCCCCGAGGTCTCCTCCCGGTCGGACATGCCAGGAATACCTCCCAAGGGAGTCTCTCCTGGATGTCCGAGCTCCTCACCCTATCTCTAAGGCTGAGCCCAGCCACCCTGCGGAGGTAACTCATTTCAGCTGCTTGTACTCGCGATCTCGTTCTTTCGGTCACTACCCAGAGCTCGTGACCATAGGTGAGGGTTGGAACATACATCGACCGGTAAATCGAGAGCTTTGCTTTCTGGCTCAGCTCCCTCTTCACCACCTGTTAAGCGCCTGCATCACTGCTGACGCCGCCCCAGATGCCCCAGTAGAATGAAGTATCAGGTCAAGTTAACCCAAAATGTGATGTCATCATATGAGGACACAGGGTTGCATGATTTAACATTAAAGATATTTCATTATAACTACATAAAATGCAAATGCTCTTCAAAACTATGCTAAAAGAACATTTACTCTGGCACTCTGATGCCCTTCGTAAAATACTGTTTTCTTTTCAAGTGCCCAAGCACTTTGTCTTTGTACTGCTCAGAACATCTCTGCCTTGGAACAGGATTTTTATTCAGTCTTTCAATGACTGCTTACTTGTCTGCTCGTCCTTAGAACTTTTGTGTTGGCCGTTTTTCAAAAACAAAATATAATTCAACATTTATTTCTCAACTGAGAAATTCACAGCAGAACTCTGTGGCTACAAATACAGTACATGTTATTTCTTGTTTTTTATACAGTTTGCCCTCATTATACACTGTATATATATTTCAATCAGGACACTCGTTCTGAGAGAAAATATTTATTAGTAGTTATAGTTAGGAAGAGATCATGCTCAGGCTTTAAACACTTGAAACACAGCGCTGAGTCTCTAAAACACTTGTATTATACTTGTATTAGTTGCCATTAATGTCTCACATGACATTTGTTATTTCTCTGTTTTTCACTTAAAAAGCATATTAAAACATCATGTCAGCAAAGCTTTAATAACACAGCCAGGTACTGTAAACAAGGAAGTATAAACCATATTGCGAGCTTCTCTCTCAGTCCTCCTTTGTGAGTATTTAATACTGGTTTGAAGGGAAACAGCTTTAAAACATACAAAGACAGATGTGCTAACTTGTGCCTGAAAGGTAAAGTCTGCCCACAAACTTTGAGATAAACAGACCTGTTTAGATAGGTAGGAGAGTCTGTCCCCTCCTCTTTACTGGTACACACACACAGTAAACATGTTGAGTTTGCTCCTGGCACTGCCACTCTGCTTTGCTGTTGTTGTGAAAGGGAAGTGTGTTTTTTTAGTGTTTTGGTTTGTAAATCCTCTCTGGAATTTGGGCTGTATAATGTTTATATAACCCGAAAAACAAGAGATGTAGTTGATTTTGTTTCCTGCTGAAAAAAATGAAAAGAAATCCTGGCACTGACTGATGACCGGCAAAATCACTGGACTCCACAGAAGGGTCACACCCTCCCACCTGAGTCACACATCACAGGACTTCCTCCAGTAACCCTCGACTTTCTTACACTTTTTTTGATGTAAGGACAGAGCGCAGACAACGACTGAGCAGTAACAAAAACACATCTAAGGTATTGACCGTTTACATGTTTGTTGTCATCATTAAGGATTCTGCTGAGAGAGCTCACCTCACAGGCACATACATGGACATGCACGTGTAGCTGAATTAAAAACAGGCCTGGCAAACATGTAGCACAAAGTGAGGAGGTTATGAAAGCCATGCTGTACACCTGCATAAATATGATTGTTGGATGTTATTAAACAGCTAATGGATGAGGCATGTATGACGCAGCTGAGCCAGTTAGTTAATGCAAGTGAAGCTTCAGTGCTCTGCCTGAGCTAATGCTCCATAATTATCCTAAAATCTGTAATTGTAATGCATTAAAAGCAATTTTGGATTTGTGTGTGTTTTTAGTGGGGTACATGTGTGTATGCAGTGTCCTCCATCAGTTTATTTGAATATATGTGCATGGAAGCACAGTCTGGTGTTTTCCGTCTTTTGCACGATCTCTTGCCCAGCGAGCGCCTGTAGTGTTCATCCTCTGGCTGAGCTTACTTTTGTATACCTTGGTACAGGACCTGACACATCTTTGGCCACTGTCGAGGCATCGGTGAGCGTCTGTTGCACTTATTTTTGTGGTGTGTCTTCAAACTGTTGACACTCGTCTGCCCTCGTCTGTGGCTTCTTCAGCCGATTGAGCATGTTGATCAGGCGTCAGAGCCCATCACACTCAGGTTAAGCAGATCAGTGCACATGAAGAGAAATAAAAGCGCCGAAAACAAGGAAACGACTAGTAAAGAGGGCACACCCAGGAGACTCTTCTTATTTTTCATCTCTATCTCATCTGATCACTCCAAGACACAAATGTTTTTACAACGACACGGCCATCTGGAATGAAGCAACTCAACTGAAGAAGAACAAGTGGTGAGGGAGAGTGGTGTGAAGATGGAAGGCAGACGCTGCTTTGTGTCATGTATGTACCATAATAATGGTTGGTCTTTCGCTTTCTCTTTTTGAATGACGAATACAGACCAGTATGTACAGTATGTTCTGGTTTGCCATTGGCTGAGGTCTTTGTAGTTTGTCCAAGTGCAACATTTTGGCACAGACACAGGCGACGTGAGGCGATGCAACAGTTCGTCCCTGCTAGTTCCTTTATGTTGGTTTGGTGTGTCTGGACCTATAGCAAGAGAGACAAAGGGACATAGAGAGAAGGTAATGACGTGTTCGAGGTTCTGTGTCTCAGCACTCAACCACCAGTTGGTGGACACACACACAGATGGTGTCAGAAACTTTATTATCTGGTAAAATGTTCTGTTTTGAGCCTATAAACCTGTACGGTAACCTATACCTGTTAGTGCTGTCACGGTACCAAAATACCAGTGTTTAGTACGATACCAGTGAAAGTATCACGGTTCTGAGTAGTATCAGGATACCACAGTGAAAATGAGGCAGATGTGCCTTTTGTCATTTATAAAAAGTTAAATCTCTTTTCTATAATACATCAATGATATTTCAATGGAATAAATTACTTATTGACTTATTCATACTTCAGAAACAGCATCAATAAGTGATTAACACAGGGGGGATCAAAAATAAATAAATAAATAAAATAAAAATCAAGCAGCCACCCTCCTCCCCTGACAAGTAAAAAACAGTCCCTAAAGTGCGGTTTGTGGAAATGTGGAAAACGGCTCGTTTCTCCTCTGACACGTCACATACCTGTGTGCCGCCACGGCTCGGCTGTTCAGGTACCTCTGGACAGTCATGACACCAACAAAGAAGAAATTATTGGACCTGGAGCCGGGCTTCTCGGCCGGCGGTAAGTCGTTATCTTGCGCTGCGGAGCACTATGGCCGCCGTCCTGTCAAATATGGCGGCCATAGTGCTCCGCCGTATTCCTGTCTGTGTCTGTGACCCCCGTTCAACCCACAACTGGCAGGATTCGCATTTCATTTCTGCTGCTGGTTGAAATCTGTACTACACAGTGTGCTCCTGAATGATTTCTTTTGCTCGCACAAAACTGTTTTTAGTTGCAAATGCGAGTAAAATGTTCACACCGTAGAGCTCTGTGGAAAACACATCACTGTAGCATATATAAACTAATCTAACCTACAAGTAAAAATAGATAAATAATAACCTTCACTGCTCAAAGACACTCAGTAGCTCAGCTAATACCTGACATGTCACTGGAAAACAAACCACTGCAGCAGCATATTGGAGTGCCAGGTGGCCAGCGTGCGCTGCTATTGGACGGCTCACCCTCTTGTGATTGGACTTTGAACTTATCCCTCAGTAGTGGTACCGTGAGGTACCGTAGTACTACGGTACTCCAACATTATGGTATCATATGTACCGTGGTGTTTTAGTACCGCGGTCTACCGTTGGTACCAGTATACCCTGCAACACTAATACCTGTAACTCAATGTGTACGACGCTCAGAAAGCAGCAGCTTGATGTAGGATTCCTCCGTGCCATAGTCCTCAAATGCACCATGAGTAATTGGTTCAAACCATTTGAAAGCAAACAGCAGTGGAAGGTTGGTGTCCACTCTGCTCATTAGGAGGACAGACAGTCAGAAGAGGTGACCCTTGACTGCTTTGCTTTAAAGAAGGGGCGCCAGTCAGACAAAACACAACGTCCTCATTACTGACCGTGTTGTTAAAAAGCAACGTTTTCTCTCGACGGTCGTCCCTAAAAGCCAGAAAAGACCAGCGGAGTTTTGATTATCCATTCAGCGGTGAAGAGAGCGAAGCACAAAGAACAAAGCGTCAGCGGAGTCTGATCTGAAGGCAAACGGGGCTCAAGATGAGCTGCTGGAGATAAGATCAAGCAGAAGATAGTCAGATGTGTGTTATTTTAGAGTGAGAGCAGACCGAGCCAAAAGAAAGAAAGAGGCTATTGTTGACACTGAGACTTGGGAATAGAGAGAAATAGGAGGAAATGAAGTTTGTCAGATATATAACCACTTTTTTATGCCTCCTTTCTTCTGGCAGAATGACCTGTTGCTATGGCAACAACACAGACCATATGTGTGAATATAAATACATTTCAGCCAGTGATTACTGTTGGAAACTACAAGTGCCATCCGTTTCATTTATGCCCCTTCCAGGCAACATCTTCACACCGTAAAACATATTTACACAACAAATCTTTATTCTTGATGTTCGTATGAGCGCCTGCACCACTCGTACACACTCGACACACTCACACTCCTTTTGCTTTTTGCCTCTCTACATGCTGAGTTAAACCTCTCGACAAGCAGCAGCTGCCGGTCGGCCAGTCATTAAGCTCACGCTGTGCAGCCAAATATTGCTCAAACCCACAGAACTTTATTTGATATTCTATTAGGGAATCAAAGGTTTCCAAGGAAACAAAAACTGACAGGAGGTTTACATTGAGACATGTTGAGTACATTGTTTTGTTGGATGTAGCTATTTTTATGGCACCGACACAGGAAGGACACTATTCTCTTTCCCTTCTGCACAGTTCTGATTGGCTGGTTGTTTTTCCAGCAGCTGTCAGTGAGCACCAGACTCATCTGAATTGCGGAAAAGTGAAATGGAAATGCAGATGATTCAAAGGTCTAGACCCTGGACGATATAATATGATGGACATAACCACTTTGAAGCCTGGCGTTTGGCACCATCTTGGATTTTTAGAGCAGGAAGTGACCATATTTGGACGAGAGGGTGAAGCTTACCCTAACACTAGCTGCTAGCTGGGTTAGCACTGTGCATTTACAGCTCTGGCTAATTGTGAAAATGCTAACGCTTATTTCCCCCAAGTGGAAAACTAGATTAAAACCATTGAAACAGAATGTTCTTACCGGATAAACAGAAGAGTCCCAAACCCTGAGCAAGACTTTTTTAGGCTGCCGAAACATTAGAGTCCGAGTCCTTTGCAATGGCTGCCATCTTAGGATAGAGTATGTGATATCCATCTGAAAATAGGCCATAAAATCCTCAATGATGGTGCGCCTAGTTACATCAACAATTATTTACAGAGTTAAAAGAGGTCCATAATCACACTGCCAGAGCTGGGGTAGCTTAGTAGAGCCTTTATAGATTTAAAACCATGTTGGATAAGGTTTGTCACTGCAGACTGGAACAAAGTGCATCTTGCAGTAATCAAGGTGCAGAACCCACAAGCCTTGAAGAAAATGGTCAAACAGACGCTGCCAGGTAGCATCTGTAAATGAGGTCGTGGTCATTTTGCACATTGAAATCATGTTTCTGAAAGGTTGTTGTGTTTTTTTATTGGCATGTACAGTATATCTGTGGTTTGGTTGCTGTGCTGGGATTTGGTGTGTGTTGTTGTTGAGCATTTTCTGCGTTGGCTCTTGTACATCTGTCTCCATCTTGTTGTGCAGTAGAGGGTCTGATGGAACAACAGGGACCACAATGGAAACAAGTCCTGGACTTTATCGTGTCATCCCTGACAATGTCATATATGCCTGTATTTTTTTATTGCTGGACATGAATTTTTGTCAAATAAACTAATAGGGCTGGACGATAATGGCAAAAATAATTATCACGATTATTTCGATTGATATTGAAATCACGATTAATAAACACGATTATTCATTGATTTCAAAACTCCACCAAAACTCAACTTTAAATATGACTTAAAAGAACAGCCAGAAATAAATTAGTAACAAGTAAACAAGTAAAAATAAATAAATAATAATAATAGTAAATTAAAATAATAATAGCAATAAATAAAAATAAATACTAGGTCTGACCCCAAAAATTAGAAGCTTTGAAGCTTCATGCGATGGCACAGGATTCGATTGTGAATTTTTTTGTTTTTGAATATTCTGCCTTTTTTTCTCCCGTTTTTTGAACACAGACAACTAAATTCTTTCAACAATGTGACTCAAAGTAATGATAAAATAGATTTTATTGATGTAAAATAATATGCTGATGGTGACATTTTCCACTGGTCCACTGCGCTCTGAGTCTGGTGTCAGTGACACATGCTGCTCTGAGTCGTGCATCTGGCTGCTTGCGCAGCAGTGCGCGCCGAGGGTTTTAATTTTTAGTGTTAAATCAAAAGTTAAACACTACTTATCAGCAACAAGAAGCGTTTTACGTTTGTGAATATTTTTATCTTAATTCTAGGGTTGCAAGAAACGACCTTTTTGCCATAATTTGTAAGTTATTAACTTTTTGGACTTTTTTTCCGCTGGTGTTGCCTTGGGGGGGGGGGGGGCAGACACGACAGCGTGACAAACTTTGCAAACAATTTCCTTTTCCTCGACGTCCGTCAACTTGAAGCCAAAATGTTTCCAGATGACTGAAGTTGTCCTGCCTTTCTTCTCTACCAAAGGCTGCCTTTCTGCCATGTTCACAATCGCTCACTCCACATATTATTGATCCACACACGTCACAGCTTGCTGCTGCTGCTGCATGTAACACAGGTGCATTCATGGTGCTTTTCCAGCACAGGAACTTACATACACGCCGCGCCGTTTTCTTCGATTATAATGTTTTTATGATCGTGAGAAGCCAAAATCGAAATCATGATTAAAATTCGATTAATCGGCCAGCCCTATAAACTAAACTAAATTAAGTTTCATGAACTTGTTAACATATGTGTTTGTTCTGTAAAGCAGGGCGTTTTAACATGGGGGTCTATGGGGATCGACTTTCTGTTGGAGCCTCAAGTGGCCACTAGAGGAACTGCAGTTTTTGGCAATGCATCGGCTTCACTTTTCAGACCTGGAGGTCGCCCTCTGATCTGTACCGAGGCTATGAACAAGCCCACACAGGATGTGCTTGATTTGACACTGCCACACAGTCTGGAATTAGATGATTTAACAACCTTACTGAAGAAAAAAAGGGTAAAAAACTGATGTTAGGAGGTTAAAGATTAGTGTCCTCGCTCCAGAGAACCTGAAAGGACTTAATGGGGTGACAGTAACAACCTTGAGTCTCCACACACCAACGTCAAACCTCTTTATTGGTTGGGGATTTCGGGCGGCACCTTTCTGGTCATGAGCTTCACCCTGAGCCCCAAGTCGAGGCACCGTTTGGCCCTCGTTGGACTCACTCTGTTTGATCTTGCCGTGCACTCCATCCGAGCTTTACGGTTGAATAATGCCAGAAACTCACCTGGGACCTGTAGCTACGTCTTCATACTTATCAGCAGTCCAGCTGTAGGAAGCTGTACTGTGGAGTCCGCTCTGACCTTTCTAAAGCAGTGTGTTAGAGGAAGCAGGCTGGGTTGGAGGCAGCACGGTGGGTCTCAGAGGGGAAAACAACAACTTGGCACGGAACAGTGTGTACTCACAGCAGCATATTGAATGTGTCAAGAATAAGCGGGCTCCAGCCTCCTCTGCATCTCTCTTACCTTCCTTTTCCACAACCTACCTCATTGCCTAATCTTCTCTGACTCTTTCTTGCACTCTGTCTCCCCAAATTTCTCCCAGTCTTTCTCTGGAAACCAATATTGCATAGCTTTGTTTGGAGGTGAATGTAATAAAGTCTGCTGTGTGCAGTCAGTGGGAGGAAGTGGGTTATGTAAGTAGGAAGAAGAACTCTTTATCATGTTAATTTCCTGGTGACACTGCAGAAAAGCTTTAGGGCCCTCAGGATTCAATTTAGCTAGTGTTTCCACTGATGTATACTTTTTGCTTAATGTTTTTCTTAGAAATAACATGGAATTGTTTTACGACACTCAATTTTCATTATTTCCATGTTGTTTCCATTTTATTAGTAGCATTGGAAACAGTTGGGCAGACCGAAGGGGAGATTAAACACGTCGGGAGTAAATAATATGCAGTTTAATTTGCAGATTGGAACCACCTGTTTTGTCTCGACAAAATACTGATTTCTACACAACTTCTGCACACAAACTCTGCGTCATTGCAGCAGAGGTGCAGACGTAATAACATGCAGCTTCCATCTTACAAGACACAGTTGTAGTAATAATACAACATACTGTAAAAGCCTTATGATTATGAATATGAATATGTCTCACCCGTAGGGTTTGACGCATTGTTTGATTAAGGCGAAAGTGTGTTTTAATAATCTGTCAGTGAGTCATCTTTTGATGTGGATACACAACATAGCCTTATCTGTGCTTACAGTATGCTGAAATGATGATCAGCATGCACACTGCCAGCAAAGGAAAACATGATGACGTTTAGTGATAATAAGAGATATTTATGTGTTTTACTGTAAAAAATAAATGCTTTTTATATTGTGTGTATTGTAGCTACTATTTATCCCCTCACTTTTTGATTCATGCATCAAATCGCTTGATAATTCAACTGTTATAATTTTTATTTCACCTCATCTGCCATTAGGGCCCTGATACACCAGGCTGACTGTTGGCCGTCGGTCAGTTTCGGGCCATCGGGGAATGTCTGTCACTCTAATTTTTTCACTGTCCTTTTATGTTGGCACTAATCGGTCCCTGTCGGCCCTTGTCTTGGTTTTCTAATTGATTCAGCATGTTGAACTGTAACCCCCGCGCAGACGGGCTCCCCCACCCCAGGTTCGAACCAAGAACATGGCGACAATGCTAACCACTGCACCACCGTGCTGTGCAGGCTCTGTGCGAAGTTTGCATAATCTGGCCTTCAAACAGTCTGTCATTTAAATTTCGTTAGGTCCAAATCTTATACATGGCATCTATGAAGTTTTCATCCAATTAACACATCATGAAAGTCCATAACATCAGTAAAAGAAACTTAATGCCTTTTCCCATCCCACTGCTGTCATTGGGAGTTGGGAGCTTGAAGGTAAACATCTGATGGAACTAAAGCAGGATTTATACTTCAGCTCTGTACAGAGCATGTGGCCTACACCGTTGTAAGCATTTATACATCATGTTTTTCTGCATCATGTGCGCTGCCTGGTGTACCAACACAGACATCACGGCATTATGTAGCTACGCTGACAACGCTGATATGAGTGTGATGAGAGCTCTCGCAATACCCAAGAGGTTCCCAAGGAATCTCTCCTTCTCGTCGTAGTCATGGATGTGCTGGTAGTTGTTTACATTAGTTGTGGACATGGGACGCTCTCAATGACGTCATCTCACGGCGCCCTCTTCCTCTACGGGTGTTCTTTTGCATTTTTATTTTTCACGAGAAGTGTCACCTACTGCTCGACCTGCTGACTCACAATTCTTGCAAAACAATAATGAAAGGAAACGTGCATAAATTTGCATTTTGTTTTGCGCATTTTCATCAAATTCACTTAAAATTTGCGATACATTTGGATGGAAACCCAGCTTGTGTCACTCTGCAGTTACACCTCCAAAACACTAGTTGGTGGTGGGGTTTCTGTGAAGTGCTGTAAAGTTTAGTTGATTCAAAACACATTAAGCACACATTAAACACACATTAAACACACATTAAACACACATTAAACATGGCTTAATAGAGACAGTTTCAAACACAAATCAGCTTCACTATAACTCGCAGCATTCACAGACAAACACTTGTCTTTATCTGGACACATTTTCCCCACAAATACAACACGCTAACGTTATTAGCACAATCCTATGGCATTTTACATTGTATAAATTAGCCTAGCAGCTAGCAGACTTTTCCTCTACTCATATGAAGCCAGGGACAACAGCAACATTTAACAAAGGTAACGTCACATAATTCAGCTCCATTACAGCTCACAAAGTTCACTGACAAAACAACTGTCTTATACTAAACACGTTTTCTAAACAAATACAACATGCTAACGTTATTAGCACAGGCCTATGGCATTTAACATTATATGACTTAGCCTAGCGACGACTGGAGATTTCCTCTGCTCATATGAAGCCAGGATAAATCACACACAAGACTGAAAATGCTATTTTTGTGGAGGCTTTATTGTCTTCACAGTTTATTGTTTCTTATCTGTGAAATAAAGTCAATATACGCATTGTTTCTGAGGTTCACGTCAGGCTATGGCGTAGAGTACGGTTCAGGCTCTACGTCGAAGCAGAGCCTACACCATAGGACACAGAAGTATTAACTCTCATAACTCTCCATTCCAGTGCCATTAAGACATTGCAGAGGAAGACGGCACAACAAAACAACGTCATTTAAATATGTGCCGATGAGATGTGAGAAACTATGAGGATAAAATTGGAGTATTATTGTCTGTGTATTTATTTTACTCCTTGAACATTACAAGTTATAACAACAGTTAAACACACTTGGATAAATAATGGATTCTATTTATAAATGCTGTTGTTGGAGTCGCACAGTGCAAAGCCACAGCACCAATAATTGCCATGTTGTGTGTTGTTCTGTTCCCATCAGTGACAGGCTAAAAAAACCTCAAACTAATGAATGCATCAACTCCAAACAACAGCACAGGCATCTCCACAGAGAATGTATTGTTGTGCATGGGAACCACAGATTAAGACCAGGGATGTCCATGTTCCCTGAGCACAGTGTGTTGGTACACCTGTATACCATTTCCATATAGATTGCCTGTCCATCATTTCCATTTTGATATTGCGGGAGAGGCGGGACTGATAGAATAGACTGTGAAAACAGCAGGGAGTGTGGAGACTTAGAGGTGACGATATGTGTTGGTATGTGACACAGGAGGGAGGGAGAGAGGAAAGAAGAGAGTGAGCGAGCATGGGCTATAATATCTACTTAGAGTGGAAGCTACAGCTGCATATTTCATGCTGTACCTCAGATATTCTGCCTCAGTATGAATGCTAACAGGTTTGCAAAGAAGGAGGAAGCAGGTCTAAATGTGATCAGGTGCCGAAGCCTTCAGTGACCCTGCGTGTTTCAAAGCTCACAGAGCACAGGCGTGATGGCTGCTGAGGTGTCGCTGAGGTCACTGATTTCATGACTATTGATTTTAATCTGCAGGTGGAGATCAGGGGAAGGATACATTTTTACAGTCGGACTGAAATATGAATTCTCCTCACTAGTGTAAGGGAATAAAATATAATGGCACAGTTGGTATAATTTCCCATTTTTTCAAAATAACATAAAACCATTTTACGAGGTGGGTAAAGCACCTACGCTACAGGCCTCTAACTGTGTTTTCCATGCCAGTGGTTGACTACAGCCCTTTCCTCTCTGCCTGCGCAAGGTGGCAGTGTTGTGTCTTTATCCTGCCTTGCTGTTCTGTTGCAAGCCAACAGCGGAGGTAGTGACAGAGCTGAATCACTGTCTGTGTAAAAGTGCGCAATTTTGACGACGTGTTATGTGTGCAATCCATTGTACTTGTACTTGTACTTGTACTCGTAACCGTCGTCCTCCGCTTATCCAGGTCCGGGTCGTGCAGGCAGCAGCCTCTGCAAAGAAGCCCAGACAGTCCTCTCCCCAGCCACTTCCGTCAGCTCTTCTGAGGGAACCCGGAGGTGTTCCCAGGCCAGCCGGGCGATGTAATCCCTCCAGCGTGTCCTGGGGCGGCCCCGAGGCCTCCTCCTGGTTGGACACGCCCGAAACACCTCCCAAGGGAGGCGTCCGGAAGGCATCCTTACCAAATGCCCGAACCACCTCAAGTCCTCGACGTGGAGGAGCAGCGGCTCTACTCCGAGTTCCTCCCGGATGTCCAAGCTCCAATCCATCCATCCATCCATCCATCCATCTGCAATCCATCATTGGGTGATTTAGAAAGCAGCTAGAGGCCGTTAGCAGCTAACTTGAACAATAAGAGTAGCGCACAGAAATGTCGGCAAAATGAGATAATGACATTGAGCTCCTTACCCTTTGAGCAGAGTATGAGATCAACCGCCATATAAGATGGACATGTTATGTCATTGTTATTGTTTAGAAAGACTATGTTGTGTATTTGTACTGACCAGAGAGGACTAGAGCATTTCGTAGCTCTTTAGCCTACTTATGAAGTTTTTGCTATGTAACATGATTCCAATCATCTGTCGCTTTACAACATTGAAAATTTAGGACCCGAGTGCTGCTGAGTTCGTTTATCACACAGAGAAGCGAAGCTAGCTAGCTAGGCTAACCAACTGCCACTTGCAAAGTTGAGGCTTGTTATCCTAGCTAGCTAACGCTGGAACTGATTCCCACTAGACGTTAAATGTCATGTCATGTTCTTTCCCCTGGTGTGGTGATGGTGTTTGTTGTTGGCCAACCTGCAAGTTAGCATCGCTCTGGTGGTTCCCTCGTCAAAAAGCCAACGGGATTTTTCCATTGAAATTTGGATTATTGCAGAAAATAAGCTCTGTGACAAACAGAAGTTTTGTTTAGCAAGATAATCTTCATAAATGAAAACTGCTTTTGTAACATAAATGCAATCGCTAGAAGTAAAAAGCTCATGTTATGCTATAAACGAACTACACCACGGTCGCATGACTTCAACGTCATCAACTAAGCCAGGCTGTAAAACTGTGTTCTGCAACAACCACAAGTTAACAATCGTCTTTTTTAGGCACGTAAAAGCCTCAAAATTCATGAGGATGTAACATAGTTAATAAGGTCTGGGTTAAATCCAGCTGAATTTGATTATGGTGTTCTTATGTGTGTCCTCTTTCCATTCATTCTGTAGGTGTAAGACATATCTATGCAGTTCAGTTGCTTTAAAGTCAGACTGTATTCAGTTTGAGAGAGCGACAGTGCCACCTGCTGTCAAAACTATGTGTGAAGTAGTAAATAGGGGAGGATTGTGGGTAATTTTCAGAGCTATGGAGGATTTTTTCACAAGGTAATTGGCGTGTTGATGTTTGTGGACAAATACAGAATACCTTACTCAAAAAGCACATATAAGTTGAGCTGGCGTTATCTGTTTGTATTGTAAGTGATTGTCTCTAAGTTTGCCAGATTTTTATTGAGTTCATTTTTAAAAAAAATGATTTTTACCGCCAGTTAACATTGTCTGTTGTGCCGTTAGCTGCCATCACTCCAGACAGAGATCGAGATAGAGAGAGACAGTGTTAGCCATTTTATTTGAACACATTTAAAATCTACTGTACGATCACTTAAATATTTTATTTTATTATTTTATTATTTTCAGAATCAGAAATACTTATTATAAGAAGTAAGATTATGAGTATTAAATTGAAGTATATCAAAAAATATATTAAAAATAAAATGTATTTATATATATATATATATATATATATAATAAACAAGAATATTGAATTAAATGTGAATTAAATTTTATTTAATAATTATTTCATATATATATATATATATATATTATTTTATTTTGTTATTGTAATTTTAACCAAGTAAGTACACAAGACAAAACAAACGCCAAGTTGATGGTTTTCTCAGCAAAAATGAATTTTAATTTCATCTATAAAAACTTCTTCAAAGATAAAATAAATATTTCTCCATGCTACAAGTGAAACCCAATTTGTCTTTTTTTTGTACGAGGCTTTGCAGTTTGTGAGCTCACATTTCTCCCACCAGAATATCAAACTCTTTCCATTCATTTTGATCCCATCGCAAAAAAACAACACACTCTACGTGTTTCCCACAGATACTGCCTGAACTCTGCGCAGCTTCATAGTGAAAATAAAACATGCTGGGTCACGTGTGTCATTCATGAGAGGACACCTTGTCCCCACAACCAAGAGCCTCATTAAGAATCCAGCACTGACCCTCTGTCACCCCAATTATTGCATACATTAATCCCATCACTCTTCCCACACACACACACACACACACACACACACACACACACACACACACACACACACACACACACACACACACACACACCAAAGCTTCTCTGCATCGATGGCTTGCTGATTGTTTCTTTTGTGGGAAAATCAATCAGGGAGCTGGGTTTATTTGCAGCTTCCACTAAATACGTACTCAGTTATAGTAATTGGAGTTTGCCAATGAATGACAGTCACATGTACACGTGAGGAAACACACATGACCATCAGCGCACTCAGCACACCTTTGCAATATCACAGTTTTTATTGGACCCTGCACTTAATATCAGCAGAAAAACAGAGCGACTCTGTCCTTGGTTCAGTTTATTTGTGCCGTGCATCACTTCCTGCTGAGTCGCACTGCTTTTTATCTCTATTTCATGCCACTCAAACCCCTGTTGATAGGATAGTTGTGCGCTGCTTCACACCCACTAAAGCAGTGACAAGTGAGTGAACATGATGTGCCCAAGGTTAAAAAAGTCATCCAGGCGTCTTTCCCCCACACTTGCAGCTCATAAAAGCCCATCTTTCTCCTCTCTCTGATTCACATCTCTCTCCACAGTCAACAGGAAGACAGATTTTCAGTCCAAAAAAAAAAAATGAGGAGGAGAGAGACTCTCTCTTTGGAGGGTTTCAGAGTGCACAGTGGATGTGCCGGCTGCCAAATACTTCAGAGTAAATGGATCAAATTCTTATCTTGGAGGTTGGATAATTGTTAGCACTCCCCACTCAGTCTCTTGGGGTCACTCCTCAGGAAGCCTGTTGGAGATAATTGGCCTTTCTCTGTCTAATGAAGAACCAAACAGAGAGGAGAATGAGTTGTAGGTGCACATACAAATAAACACACTCAGTAATTCATCTGGCTGCAGTTTTCAAAGATTGAGAAAGAAAAATAACAGGAATTAATTTGTTAATGCCTTACATTACTGGAAAAAACTTTTTCAATTTGTAAAAACATAACTTGAAAGCGTTCTCATTATTATACCTCCCTATTTGTATTTGAAGTTGGCTTTAATGATGGATTACAAAAGGTTTGTTCTGCCTTTTTCTGTGACACAAAAAGAAAGTAATGTATTCATGTAATTACTCTTTGAAAGCAGATAGCAGAGGCTGCAGAGTTTTACTCTAATGGTCGTCCTCACACAATGCGGTATAATTTTACAGTATTTACCTATGAGAACATAACCGCTGCTTATTATTCCTCCTGTGTTTGAGCAGAGAGATAACATAGAATAAAATGGGCCTTTCATGCTGCAGTAGAGAACTCTACTGTGTCCGTGGGGACAGGCGAGACTGTGTGGTTGGTTTGCGAATAGAGAAGTCACTTAAAGGTCACCTGCTTCACTGCACCTGCTGCGGAGAACACACGGAAGAAACTTTACAAACGGGAAAGAAAGACATCAGGCAGAACAGAAGGAACTGCAGGGATACTTTGAATGACAGCTGAGTGTTGTTGACAGTTTAATTTTAAAGAAACTGTCTTGCACAGTTGCTTTAACTCGCTTTCAGAGCTCCTATTATGACGGCACGCCATTAGCATTAATCGCTTAATTTGTCTTCTGTCTTGTTGGAGACTAAGGAGCTGAAAAGGTCACCTGTCAGGGCGTGAATGAACAATTTAATTTATGGGAAAGATCCTCCACAGTTCAAAAGTAATGCTGTTCAGGCTGAGTCTATTCTTACAGTTCCACTTTTTAATCAGTAAGGGCCCGTGTCCCCCCTTTTTTTTTTCCAATTTTTATATAATGAGGAGAGAGCGTATGCAACTGCCTAAAGAAAAAGCGCCTTATGCCTGGTTCACACAACAGGACATTCTTCTCTGTTCCAATGGTCACTATGTCAGGTTACGAGATTGTGGAGTCATAAAATCGTGCCGTGACTTGGCTGTGTCACTGTGTCTGTTCATGTGCCAGCTGAAATGTTGTTGTAGTAACGTAAAAGTGGCACTAGATGGCAGGAGCTACATTTGAAGTACACTGAATCATCCACAGCAAGTTCCTGCAGATGTTTCACAATAAAAGCCTGTTTAGAAAATTGAGGGATTCTCTGAGCTGAAGTTATAAGGGACTTTTAATTTGAAACAGATACAGGAAGTGTTAAGTTTGAAATGAGGGCGCGATGTGTTAACTTTATCAAGGCAAACGGGAGCGGATCAAAAGTCAAAATATAAAAATACAGATCAACACAAATAAACAAACGTGTGAGAAACCATGCTAACCAAATTGTTGCCATATTTTATTTGCCATAATAACCATGGTTTTTCACTAACCTTAGTGTTCATGCAGAGACACTGGAAAATGTGAGAATTTGCTGGAAAGAAAACTGTTGTTGAACATAACTTGAGGTTTTGCAGAATTGTCCAAAAATGACATTATAAGCCATCAGATAAATGACCACCAATACTGCAGTTAAAATGCTAATAATGTCATTAATACTGCTCATACTGTCTAGTTCCAGCATATTCAGACCCCTCGCCATTTATTCCACATTCTGTATTCCACATTTGATGTGTATAGACTGTACATTACTCTGCACTACTCTACTTTTTGCACTTCTGATGAGATGCTAAACTACATGTCACTGTCTCAGTATCTGTGCTTTGTGCAATGGCAATAAAATCTTGTCTCGTCTCAGCAAAAGTTATCTGTATTTGTAAAGCTTAAAAAAAATCAATGAACTGGTGTTGAACCAACCAAAAGTTGTTACTAAATAGACTGTGGTTCACATAGTCTTCAGCCCTTTCCTAGAAAGTGATGCCGAGGTGAGACTACACCACATTTCTTCCTTTCAAGATGGGCACAGTGTCACATTAGGCGATCACAGAGTCATAACTTCTTGCCGTGACCTGGCAGACACACATGGCAGACGACATGTTGGACCCTGACCAATCACGGCTTTCACAGCTAAGTTCTCGCCTCCACGCGACAGCACCAACAAGGTCATTATCTCTGCTTTGTCACGTTGAAGTTGTGTGAGGGCTGATCCTGGCACAGGTGTGCAAACTCTCCATTGGTGGGATCTACCTGATGAATTAAAGCCCTCGCCTGAACCAAAGCAGCAGTGTGGGCTTGAGCTCGATTAAAAACCTGAATCTCTACTGTAAAAAATTTATTTTATATGTCATAATATATGTTTTTATATTCAGACATTTACTGCAAGCTAAGGACGTGTTTCCTCTCACCACTTCTCCTTCTTCTCCTCCTTATTTCAGTATTCTGTTGATTCGTATGTGACAGGTTTGGCAGAGTGGGCTGTGCCCCTCGGTGCATCTAGTGTGCACGGTGGTCCACAGTGATGCGGTGCAGATAATGATCACCGCTCTTCTCTGCATGGTTAGCACATCTCTCCCACTGCTGGGGAGGCTGAGGCAAACACTGCCAACAAAGTAGCCTTGAAGCCCCCCTTCTCTCACGTGCGCTCGATCTCTATCTTTATCTCTATATCTCTGTCCCCTGGTTCTCCACTGTATTGTTCCTTCAGTCTTAGTTGCAGTCCGCTTTTTTTCTTTCTCCCTCTTTTACTCCTGATTCAGTCCATTAACGTAGGTTATTTAAGCCCAAACATGATTTCTTCCAAACCATAACCAAGTGTTTAATTGTGCTCAAACAGGACCAAACATAACCGCAGCGCTAAGAAACGTGAAGTTGCAACATAGCCGCTGCATGAACACATGGTTTGCAGAAATGTACAATGCCAACATTTGTTCTGTCTATAGATCCTTTTATGGTTAGTGAACAGTATGATGTTTTGTGGTGGGCGGGGCTTAGCTGGAGGCAAAACAGTTCTCCACAGACATTAGCAAGCGCTAGCTAGCAGGTTATTTTGGCTTCTTTTAGGTAATGGAGGAAGATGATGTGAGTGGTGCGTTCAGAAACACTCATTGTGAGTGTGGGAGCGACTCTGACACAAACTGGAGCGTTGATAAATGTGGAGCGCTGTCTGAATGTAGCGTTGGGTTATCCAGAGCAGCGCACTCTCAGAGTGGCAGAGCGCACTCTGGACACTCTGTCTGTGGAGACGGAGCAGCAGAGCGCCGAGCGGAGTGAACGTGTGATTAACTTAACCGTTGGTTCATTCATGTAGAAATATAACGCTGCGTTTCTTCCACCAACAGGGCTCTCATTTTAGTGTAGAGCGTCAGACTGAATTTACCAACGCACCATGTCAGGTCACTCACTCTCCGGGACCGCCAGTGTTACTTGAATAAGTAAACACTGAGCAACGGGACCAGACTGGCCGACCCGTATGCTCTCACTCAGTGGATGGATGATGTCACAGGAAGCCAATCTTACAAAGGAGGACCACACTTGTTTGTTTTGCTATGGAAGCTAACGTTAGCTAATGTGCTAAAAAGTTAGCGTTGCAGAGAAATCCAATATTCCTCTTAATCCCTCCCCAGTTTCTGATGAGGTGGACATGATAACCCTTAATACACATAACCTTATTCATCCCTACAACAGGAAATACTTTTTCCCTAACCTGATATGAAGTGTGAGCTGCACATGTGAGCATTTTTGATGATGGCCTCCGTCCAGTCCTTTGGTCTGATCACATTTAACCATAGTTGTCTTTGTTTTTGTTGACGGGCAGTGGCGGCTGGTTTTGAGCCATGACTCCTTCTATTCTGGCTCCAATAACACAACAAGACAAACACATGTTAACACTCCTGTGGAGCCTACAGCCCTGTGGGGGAGAGGCTCTGCCCTAAAAGGGTCTGTTGGGTTGCTTACGTACAGCCTAACAGCGGGTTTACTGGAGAATGAGCGCCCAGTAAGATTTCGTACACTAGTAGAGTTGTACAAAGGTCATTTTTGCATCTATTAAATGGGATGCATTGTGATTGTGAGATTGTTAGCATGAAGTTGTCCGTAACATACTTCATTTGTGATACTGTGGAATTTTGGAGGACACTCAAATGCAGTGGCACACAGTAATTATAGTGCACTGTATCCTAAGAGGAAGTGATTTTGGCCTCAGTCTTGTTTAGTTATACCTATTCTCCACTGTATAGACGCCGTCTGCTGCTGTATTTACTCATTTCACTAACTGTAATGTTTATTCAGGACTGAAGCATGAAAATATGAACAGGTTTCCACAAACAAGGGTATTAGAAACCAGTCCCCTCTGTCAGCTTCTCTCACTAATTACAAACACAAGTAACAAGTAGTACGCCTGGCATAACATGTGAGGTCTCGTAGACAAACCCACTGCCTAACATGTTTTTGTCTCGGCACATCGCACATCCCCTCATGGATGTCACTAAATATTCAGTCGACTGCAGCGATTAAAAGGAGCCAGACAATACTTCTGGAGTGAAGTGATAGGCTGAGACGGAAAACATGGAGAAAAACAAAACATTAAGCATTCATCTTCCGATCCCAATTTGTCATGGTAAGAGGGAGCAGAGGAAGAAAGGGAGCGCCAGCAGCAGACTGTAAAGTGAACGGGTGAAAGGAAGTGTGGGGGATCTGCTCGGCTGTGACATGCTGACTAGTTGTGTCAGAAATCGCAGCTGTTGGTCCTAATTACCAAACTGTTACGGCAAAGCAAGCGAGGAACTTTGGGGAGCTGGAAAGAGGTTGTGTGTGTGTGTGTGTGTAGGGAAAAGAAGAGTGTCTGGTGAATAGATGGAGCATAGAGATCCATTATTCACATTAAGCTCCCTTCATAAAAACAAGTCTGAGTCTCTTGAAGGAAAAATGCAATTATTCATTATCGCGGATTCATCCAAAATTCAACAACGCCGCTGACCCGTGCAGTACAGCTCTGTTTTTAGGGGCTTCATGAGAGAAAATCAAACAGCTTTCCACTTGTACTTTCATTCTTAAAGAGTAGCTTAGTTATTTTCCAACCTGGACTCTATTTTCCCATGATGCTTTTGTCCAACTGACTAATGGCAACAACATTTTTTTTTGACATTGGTCCAGTATTGAGTGAGAGTGCTGCAGCCAGCAGCCCCATAACAGGCAGCAATGTAACAGTAATGAGTGACAGTGCACCACCAATTTAGATCCACTAAAAGTGTGTGTTTTTGCCACTGACATGCTCAGATTGTTGTTTTTAGTGTCTGACAGCATTATGGATGGATCCCTGCAGAGGTCGATCTTTTTGTTAAAGAGTAAAAATCATTTTTGTTTAGCCAGAAACACCCTAAAAATCTCTACGGCCAAACCGACCAGACTTCTATCATCGCAAAACAAACTTCATTCAAGGTCTTGGTTTGTTTTTTCACTGTTTAACAATCACCAACTCTGGTTTGGTTCAAATAAATCCTTATTTCACACAGTTAGATGTGAAAATGTGCAATATGCTGAAATTACCCTCACCCACCAGACTCCATTCAAATAAACTCCTTTTAGTGTGTATAGAGCCAGTGTGTTCTCACATAAGGGTTTGTATTAACCAAACCAGAGCTGGTGACTGTTGGAACAGTGAAAAGACGAACATAAACAGCTTTTATGAGTTTTATTTTGCACATCACTGTTCCTCCTGGTACTTGTAGTCTTTTGTGTGACACTGAAACAGTAATAAGAATAATAATACATTTTATTTGGAGGCGCCTTTCAAGTCACCCAAGGTCGCGTTACAGAGCGTAGAGGATAAAAGACATCATTAAAACAAAACAACAAACAACATAAGAACAAGTGTAGTGCACAGTGTCCAGTTAGAGTGAATATGCCAGTTTGAACAGGTGGGTTTTGAGCTGGGATTTGAATGATGTGATGGAGTGTGACTGTCTTATGTGTGTGGGGAGGGAGCTCCAGAGTCTGGGTGCCGAGCAGCTGAAGGCTTGGGCACCCATGGTACTGAGGCGAGAGGTGGGGATGGTGAGGAGTCCAGCAGAGGTTGAGCCAAGGGTGCAGGAGGGAGTGTATTCCTGAAGGAGGTCACAGAGGTAAGTGGGGGCTAGGTTGTGGAGAGCTTTGTATGTGAGGAGAAGGTTTTGTAGTGGATGCGGTGTTGTACAGGGAGCCAGTGAAGGTGGATGAGAACAGGGCTGATGTGGTCAGATGATTTGGTGCAGGTGGTGATCCAGGCGGCCGAGTCCTGAATGATTTGCAGTGTGTTGATGAGTTTGGTGGGGAGGCCGGTGAGGAGGGCGTTACAGTAGTCGATGCAGGATGTGACAAATGAGTGAACCAGGATTTCAGTGCTGGATTGGGAAAGTGATGGGCGGAGTCTGGAGATGTTGCAGAGGTGGAAGAATGCAGTCTGGGTGATGTTTTGAATATGAGGTGCAAATGAGAGGGTGCTGTCCAGAATGACGCTGAGGCTCTTGACTTGGGAGGAGAAGGGTACAGGGAATGCGTCGATGATGATGAGTGGAGCTGGGGTGTGTTGTGACTTGGTGAGGGTGGATTTGGAGCCGATGAGCAGGGCCTCTGATTTATTGCCATTAAGCTTCAGGAAGTTCCTGCTTATGCAGCTCCGGATGTCTTCAAGACAGGTGGTGAGAGAGGCGGGAGGGATGGCAGTGGTGGGTTTGGAGGAGACGTAGACCTGTGTATCGTCGGCGTAGCAGTGAAAATGGACCCCATGGTGACGGAGGATTGTGCCCAGGGGGAGGAGGTAGATGATGAAGAGAAGTGGACCCAAGACTGACCCCTGGGGGACACCCAGTGAAACACCTGAACACCTAGCCTCGTGGTTCCTTAATAGAGTGCCTGGATGCAGGCGACAGATGTGTCTAAACAAAAGGCAGCGACAACACAGATGTTTCATAAGTAATACGTATATAAAGTAGACAAAGTTTCTCTCGCTCCTTCCCTCCCGTGGCCTCTCTGTTGATGCTCTGTGCATAAATAAGATTAATAACCTAAATAAATAAAAACATTAAAATAATTATCCAGCACGAGATTCATTTACAGATTCAGATACAGAAAAACTTTATTTATCCCTGAAGGGCAATTTAGTTCCTACAGTCCACTGACAACACATAAAACATTCACACAACATGATTTACAGTAGGTGTCAGAGGGAGCATGACATGAAGTGACCCCAACAAGTACTGCTTAAAAAGAAGGGCCTCAATATATTTCATCAATGAGTTCCAAGAATCAGAGATAAATAAGTAAATGAATAAATAATTAAAATAGAGCCAAATAGGCCTATTAAGTTTAACTTTATTTACTATTGCACATAGCTGCACATAGCAGATACTGCAATCACAGTGACCGTGCATTCAGCAGCTTGACAGCAGAAGGAATGAACGACTTTGAATATCTGTTAGTCTTCCTCGGAGGCTGCAGATAACGTCATCCTGATGGCATTAGGGTGAATTCTCCACCCAAGACATGATCTTGATTCATTGTGTTTTTTGCCTTTTAGAGGACACGTTCCTCCCAGAGAGAGTTCAAGTGTGACAATTTTGTGCCAACAATTTTGGAGCAGACTTTTACAATGTTGTTTAGGTTGTTCCTGTCTTTCACTGTCAGACTGCTGAACCAACAAATGAAAGAAAAAGTCTCTCAATACAGGACAGATACACAGATACACAGAATAGGTTTTGAAACACCAAAAGAGGAGAGGATGTGAACGGAAAATGACTTTCAAACAACAATGGATTTAGACCTACTTGATACTTTTATACTCATGTTATAATTTTGTGTCCTGTGTTAAACATATTAAATGTGGCTTTGACTTGCAACTAAACACGAAGTCCATTTCATAGAAAATCACAACAATGCTCTTACACATGGAATAATAATACAGCTAACATGCCAAAATGTTTCAACAGTGCGTTACTGTGAGCTGCGAGTATTCATGGGTAACATTTAACCTGTCATCAATGTTGTGTACTGTAAATAATTTAGTTTTAATTCCAGTTTGTCTTTGCTAGTAACATGTTGGTTTCATATTTTAATGTTTGATCTTCTAAAATTGTTGTTCCCTTAAGTCACTTAGACAAAAAAAAATCAGGGTCCAGGTTGAGAAATGCCGAAGTTACCCTTTAAAGGAAGACGACTGTGTCACAAAACATTTCTCCCTGCCTGAATGCAATGAGCGTCGGTTTCATCTCAGGAAGTTCACGGGCTGATGGCGATATGATTCCTCACATGATTACCTTTGGCTGTTTGAGAGAGAGCACTGTTTGGCCTATCGCTGCAGATCAAGTAGAAGCAGTGAGGGGTGGTCCTCAGTGAAGCCTGAGTGTTGGTGGCTGATAAGGTGACACGTTGTGGTGCCCTCAGGAGCTTCCTCTCCGCCGCCTCTTCTCCTTAGACACACACACTCACACAAACACACCCACACACTCAATGTTCCCGCTTATCTCCGAGGAACGAGAGCCCCCCTCTCCAACCGCACAATCGTTCTGCCTTTCCCCTCTCTTTATCTCCTCACAGTCATTTATTTGGGAGATGGAATCAGAGCAGCTCCCACAGCTGACATGCTGTAGCTCTGGAGACATATAAAAAGTGTGTGCGTGTAGGGGCGGAGGAAGAACAGAGCATCAGGAAGCCGTTGGAGCTTTGGAGGCGAGAAAGGAGGTCAAAGCTAGGGATGGCTGAGAACGAGAGGTGAAAGGAGTAAATGAGGGACTGAGGTGAGCACAGAGAGAAAGGAGTGGATGAGAGAGGATACAGAGACTTGCACGCCTTTATCACCAACTTTGTTTCCTCCACGATTTAATTTAGCGCAGAGAAAAGGTTAGACAACATGCAATGTAAAAACGGCTTATACAGGGCTGAGGTGAAAGTGGCGAGGCTGAGGGAAAAATGTGGATAAGAGGAAGAACAGAGCTGTGGGATTAAACTTTAGGAAAGGGGCCCTGACAGTAAAACTATGGAGAGAAAATGCTGTGTAATAATAGAGCCACACCAGAGAACAATGGCACATAGGAGGAGACACCATGCTGAATCTATCTGCGGGTGCACATGGGGGCAAAGAGGTGAAATTGGTTCGGGGGAAAAAAATGTAATATATGAGAAGCTGAATCCGAGGAGAGTTGGGCTTTTCTCCAGGAAATACAACCCCAGACTGATATCAGACTTGGCTGTCATTTTTTCCCTATTTGGCCTATAATTTTGGGCAGACTCGTCTCCCTTAGGCAGCCTCAGAGGCCAGATGAAATCTCACACTTCTGTCATTGGCTGACAGTAGCTTATAAGAAGGGCCCGAAGACGCTATGAGGAGCTCACATGCATTTTAAAATCAGAGGAGCTGTCATTAAGCATTCACCTTGTTTAGGTGATCTTGATTAAGATGGGTCTCAACCTGCACACAAATATCATCATGTACAGATGGTTTCACTCAAAACTGCTTGTTCAAACAGTAACAGTAAAATTGATGAAGTTTTTCTGTACAGATATTTATGGATGCAGATATTTTCCTCTGTGTCTGCTGAAGTGCAGGGACCGGTTGCACAAAACACAGTTTTCTCCTTAAGATTGACAGTTAAGACTTGATATCACCTTAGCTGAGGGACTTACACAGTCTCCCTTAAAAGGTTTCCTTAAGCCCCGTTTCCACCGAGCAGTACGGTTCAGTTCAGTTTGGTACTTTTTCCCCTGTTTCCACAGTGAAAAGTTGTGGATGGTCCCAACAGCAGCGTTCCTTAGCGTCCCCATGTTTGGTCCCCCCTCTGTTGGGGTACCTAGCACACAGATCTGGTACTAAAAGGTGGAGCTAGAAACCCTGCAGTCTGATTGGTCAGTAGAGGACGGTCACTCTGGTTTTATGTAACCTCTGTTCATACATCAGTAAACTACAACTATAAAATGAAAGAGAAAAAAATAACTTCATTCACTGGGCCGACTGCCGGCAACTTTTAAGGTGGAACGTTAACTTGTAATGTTACTCAATGCATGAGTTGATGACGTGAATCCATCAGCACACCTTAAATTTCACTGTGACAACTTTGACCATCACTTTAGTTTTTATATGACACACACTTTTAGTAATGACTTTAAAAATATAGATTAATTTGGAGCGGATTATGTGAAGGTCATATATTCTAATCCTCACTAAATTTTGATCCCCACATATCAGAAAACCTTAAGTATAACACCAAGACAAGGAGAAAACCATAAATACTTCATTGAACAGTTGAAGGGAGCCTTAAGGAGAAGATTTAAAGGTGTGTTTTCAGATTACTGTTGTAATGTGTAAAACAGTAACGGAGTCTTCTCAATTGGCTAGTGCCTATTGTTGCTTTGTGTAATGAGCAAATGCTGGAAACAGCAACACTGGTGGATTACTGGTTTGCTAACGCTCTGTCAGCACTGCTTGGTCTAATGACTCCTTTACACTTAAACTCACCACTTCACGGATGAACAGAGACATCTGCTGCTCCCAGTGTTTTTGCTCCACCTCAGTTTAAAGTTGGCCTGAACAGATGGTTTCAGATCAGCCCCAGTCAAACCAGCAGATGCTGGAGCACTCTCCAAAGTGGGATTGTGAGAAACCTGGCAACCTAGCAGGTCACGGCAGACCAACAGAGGCCAACACATGAGGCAGCTACCATGGAGGGGGCTAATCCAAACATATTAAAATTCTGATTCAAAGATGATGATGATGATGGCTGTAGGAAGGTCTGCAGCTCAAAGATGAGTGACATGACATGCTACAACATCCAATTACATCCATCACCACAAAACCCACAAAGAAAGTTACGTGAAAGTGTGCGTAAGTGGATCCATGACACAATATTATCACGATAAAATATGATTAAGATTTTGAATATGTTGTGATATGCTGAGAATTGTGATGTATATAATTATGTAATAATATATATTAATATTAATTTATATTAGAACATCATTTTAACATAATGTAAATGAGAAAATACATAGATTCAATCACACACACATACAAATACGAATCAGGTTTGATACCAGTTAGTTAAATAAAAGCGACAAAAATGCAAGTCTAAAAAAAATTGTTTTAAGGTTTCGTTTGAAGCTCTCTACTAAAATATACTAATAAATTAATATTAAATTGTATTACAATATATTACCTTTTTATATCTGTAACTAACAGAAAACTTTGTCAGTATGTTTTATTTGATTAGATAAAGTTTTCTATTCATATCACCTTAGACATTTTTATTGCAGCCAAATGAATCTTATCTTGTCTCGTCGCATCTTATCGTATATTATTCTAGTAGGTTACCTTAAGTTTAATTTGTATTTGTCCCACACCCCTACTGGCTGGTCAAATGTTAGCCACCTCATCAGAATTTTATACGACTTGTCTTGCTTGATTCTTACCACAGTAACATGGTGCTTGAGACTTTAATTGTAAGACTTGTGACTCACTCCAACCTCGTCATGTGCAGCTGATTGTTGTATCTCATTTTTAGCTGATGAAAGTAATTTTGGGATAGGAAGAGATAAGTAAACGTGAACATGAGATAATGAATGCAAAGTAGCACGCCACATGCCATCGTCATGACTGTGCTTGTTTTTTTTTTTTAATTTATAAGACAGCCTTAAAACGTGGGGAGCAGATCCTCCTACTCGCTCAGAGGGGGTTTTACTCAAACGCTACAGTCGTCTTTCTTTGTAGCGCCCAGAGCGGAGCTATGACTAAATAACTTGATGAGTTTTCTGAAATTAGAGAAGATCAAATGCACAGCGGGGGGCTCTAATTCTGTAAGCCATGGGACCGTGTGTCTTTTTACAGTTTTGTTTCTCTTCCACCCAATTAAGCAATTTTTTAAACAGCTTTCAGAGGTGTTTGATTTTCAGCAATTTTTTAAAACTGATCTCGCTATGTCGTATTTCATCTTCCAATCTTAGTTGTGTTGCTTATCTTACTTGCTCGCCAAGTCATTCTTGTTTCCGGCTTTGCTGTTGTATGATGATAATGGCTCCTTATGCTTTATGTGTCTGTGTAGACAAGCTGAACAGCTGATAAGTATTTAGAGCTGGTTGCGAGATGAGGGGAAAAATAAACGAGAAAATCATGTGTTTTCATGCAAATATCCTTTTATCTTAGCAAATGATGCTCTGTCACTTTAATGCCCATTAAACTTTCTCGCCAAGTGACATCTTGGTTTACTAACTCAAGACCAGAAATTCCACTTCTTAATGAGGCTTAGTTTCTTTGGGAACTTTTTTTTTTTTTTTGGCTCCCCCGCTCCCTTTGGTGCTTTTCTTTTAAAACACCATATCGCCTCTAAAGTGTCTTTCTGGTGCCTCGGTTCCCCTCAGTGAAACACTAGAGAGCCTTTCTCGCTCATTCTGCTCGGCTCTTATCAAAACAGCTGCTGTGAACCTCATTTCAAGGGCACCGAATGTGGGCATTAATTATCTTTGTATTTATTTTTTCATGAACAGCAGTGGTGGGCTCATTAGTGAGATATTATGCTGTCTGTGAGTGATTATATATGAAAGGAAGATGTCACTGAGATGGATGTTACACCAAGGTTAGTGTTTTGTTTGTACTTTCTGTTCATAAAAGTGGCATTTGTGGCCACTAGTAAAAAACTATAAAAAGTTCTTAAAGGTGATTTGGTATCCCTAATTGACAACTGAAGGCCTGTGATATTTGGAATAGCCGATAACAATTAAATACTGATGAGCTGTTGATGATGATGTATTTGATTACTTTAAAATGATGTAATTAAAAGTGTAATAATTGCTGTGGTGATAAACGGGAGCCGGACTGCAGCAGAGCAACAAGAGTGCTGGAATGATGCAACAAGCGAACACAACACAACAAATCACACTGAGGAAACAACAGGAAGTGAATATACAGCATCTTTGTCGAGTAATATATTGTTTGCAGATCAGATCTACATTGTTCTGCACAAATTATGCTCAGTGTGCAAATGTGCTGTGTTGGCGGCCCACATATTAGATTTAGACGGGAAGAAAGTTCACATAAATATCTCTTCATGGTGGCAAAGATCCAGATACAGATGATGTTTGCAGTTTTGCTGTTACAACAGACTCACTTTCATTATTTGCTTTTCTTAAAGGGGAGTTCAACACTAAACAAACACATAGAAAGTCCCGCTCGCAAGTTCTACAGCAACACTTTTTAGAGACGTAGCCTGACGTGCACCTCCCCAGAAATGTAACCGCATGTCACGACAACGCAGACCTCCTGTCTGTCTCTATGAGCTGAAACCATTTCCCTCAGTGCAAACAAAGCTTTGATTTACTTTAATTTCACAGATAAGAAACAGTAAATTGTGAAGACAATAAAGCCTCCACAAAAATAGCATTTTAAGTCTTGTGTGTGATTTATCCTGGCTTCATATGAGCAGAGGAAATCTCTGTTAGCTGC
Organism: Epinephelus awoara; assembly: GCA_035609425.1. Classification (NCBI taxonomy): domain Eukaryota; kingdom Metazoa; phylum Chordata; class Actinopteri; order Perciformes; family Serranidae; genus Epinephelus; species Epinephelus awoara. The sequence goes on along the minus strand of CM069305.1, from coordinate 38,504,233 downwards.
TAGGCTAATTTATACAATGTAAAATGCCATAGGCTTGTGCTAATAATGTTAGCATGTTGTATTTGTTTGGAAAACGTGTTTAGTATAAGACAGTTGTTTTGTCAGTGAACCTTGTGAGTTGTAATGGAGCTGAATTTTGTAATGTTACCTTTCTTAAATGTTGCTGTTGTCTAGGGTTGGGTCGGTTCTCGGTAATACCAGTTCAGTTTGGTACTCCGTCTTGGACCGGGGTTTGGTTTTTTTTGAGACCGATCTGACCACGGAATGTATGCGGAGCGGACTCTGCAAATCCGTGCGCATTTTATTTTACTCACAGTCTGTTTTTATAAAACTGCTTGAGACATCTCAAATGTAGCCTTGACTTGCAACTAAAAACATGTAGCCCATTTTGTAGAAAATACCATGAATTACACAGTAACACTGGGCTTCATCATTTTGCTCTGTGATGTTCATCTGTGATGTAGGGTTGTGTGGGGGCAGAGGCGTTGATGGTAGGCCATTTGACAATACCCCAGAAAACCTCCCTCTGTTTCACAGCCTAATGTTGGCAGGTATGAAGGGTCAGAGCTGTTGCTTGTCTCTGTTGTGTTAGCAATAGTGATGTCAGGTTGATTTGGTTGGGTTACCTGTTTTGTTGGTCCAACCACGTATTGAAAGCATGAGTGACCTCTCTTGACAAAGTGTCTTCCTACAACCTTTAAAATACAAGGCTGTGCAGTTACACAACTCCTGAGCACAGACAGGGATATTTTATGTAATGCATGCATGTGACATTTTCTATTCCCTGATTTATTAGTCTTTATGACAGTCTCACACCAGCTCTGCATCAAGAACCGCTTCTAGTTTTTTAGGAAAAAGAATTAGATAATTCAATCGGCCCTTTATGAATTAAACATCCATTGAGGAATAACGAGCTGCATGTTTTCAGAATGTGCCGACGATGCACAAAGGCCACATTAAAATGATATGCATTATGCTCGATGCACACTTTATACTATGTGTGGGACTCTTTAAAGCCCATTCAAGTGAAACTAGGGTTTTAACCTTGTCCTTGTAAACATGTCAGTGTAGTAATGATAATAATGATAATAATAGCTGTATTTGTATTGCACATTTCATACAGTAATTGCAACTAAAAGTGCTTCACAAAATAAAATGAGAAAATACATGTAGTGCATAAAATTTAAATACACAATCTCACACCCACACACATTAAACACATGAATTAGGTTTGATAACATTTAATTAAATAAAAGCTACATGAATGCAAGTCTAAAAAGAACGGTTGTAAGATTTCGTTTGAAGCTGTCTGCTGAATCAGAGAGTCTGACGTCCTCTGGAGGGCTGTCCCACAGACGAGGGCCAGCGACACAGAAAGCAGCATCGGCGTAGTTTGTAGTTCTTCTCTGAGGAATATTTAGTGGATCAGAGGTAGAGGATGTTAGAGATCTAGAGGGAACGTGTTTTATTAGTTTAATAGTGTTCTAATATGATTAAAGACGTGTCGTCAGCAAAATAAGCAGTCGACACTTTCGGTATGATACCTTGGGAACCAACAGTAACCCTTCAGACATGAACCTAGACCCTAGTATTTCCTCCACAAACAGTCCTCTTAAATGTGGGCATGTTAAGAGTTTGACAGTTTATTGTATGATTCTTCAGTGAAAGGCTGTGGAAACAACATAATGAGAAAGACGTCACGTCATCATACTTTCCCTCCACTTCTCAACTCACAGTGCTGCTGCTGCATCTTCTGCCACGATCTACGGAGCCATCAGATCAAGATGCCGGTGTGTTTTGTACCCGAATGTCACCGTTCCACCAAGAACGGCTGTCCTTTCTTTTGATTTTCTTTGGAGGTGGTGAAGTGTACCAGATACACAGCCATGTTCCGAGTGCGAGTATTGACGTATATCATACGCGTCGAGAGCAGTGAAGAGCTGTAGTCCACAGTATCAAATCTCTTCCTGCTAAACTGTCGCCTTCTTTGCATGAAAGAAATATATTAAAAATTCACAAACAACATATGTGAAATTTATGGCACAATTCAAAAAGGACCAGAAAATAATTTTCATCTAGCCATTGGAATACATTATGAGAAATCGATTTTTAAGGTCCCATGTACCAGAAACTGAAACACGCAGCTTACGAGCTCTATACATGTTGCTCACAAAGGCCGGTCGAATTTCTATTAATTTTGAAACTCTTGAAGATCCACTCATTAATGAAAGTGTCCAAGAGAGCCAATAAAAACTAAAGTAATGGTCAAAGTTATCATGTTGAAATTAAATATAATGTAATGTATTACGATAATGGTGTGGTTACGAGTTGTTAATTTTTAACAAGGGGGATGGTTTTTGGTCAATTGTCTAACAAAGGGGATGGTTTTTGGTCAATTGTCTAACAAAGGGGATGGTTTTTGGTCAATTGTCTAACAAAGGGGATGGTTCTTGGTCAATTGTCTAACAAAGGGGATGGCATCTCCCCTCATGCCCCCTCAATCCGACCACTGGTTACAGGGATGGTACCCTGTCAGGTGATTCACACAGCCTTCATCCATAACTCTGAATTTGTTGTGTTTTTCTGACTGACAGCATATTTTGCATCCGTCTTAATCTGTGTTTCTTTGCTTTTGAAATATCCAAACCACCTAAGAGTTGATTTGTTAGCTTTTATGCCAACCCTTCCTCAACTTTGGAGGATAACACAAGTTCATTTTCAGAACTTTAACACAACGGGGTCTGTGGCCGTGTCAAACAAACAGAGAGAGCTGCAGCAAGATACTGCAGGCAGAGATGCCCTGTCTACAAGTCTGTGTTCTGCTTGTTCAGCAAATGTTTGATAAATTGATCATATACTTTTTCCCTTTTCTTGCACGTATGGGTCATTGACTCCAGTGAAATATATCCTGAAGTCTGTTTCAGTCACACCACTGTGGGCCCTGCTCAGAAGTTACCCTTCTGTCCACTCTGTGTGTGGAGGATAGCTCCACGCTCCTGCAGACAGGCAGTGAGACACAACAGACGCAGAGAAAGAGATAGAAGACTTGACTGACTGTGCTTTTGTTTACCTGTGATGTGTGATAGGCTGTTAGATCTATTCATATTGGGTAAAAATGTCCAAAGTGTAGTGACTAAATTTTATAACAATCCCCTATCAAGATCGTTTCATAGCTCAGCCCTACAGCAGAATAGCTCATATATGACTATTAACTGTCCCAGTGTAAAACTCTTGGATAACACTGTGAAACACACATTTGCGCCAAAACTCCTTGGTTAGATTCAGGAAAAGATCATGGCTTGTCTTGAAATACGGTCATATTTTGGAGCTGGACAGTCTTGTTTGTAGGGGTGTAACGATACATCTGTCTGTATTGATGTATAGATTCAATGATCAATATTATTGATGCAAAGAGAAAACAGTGATACATATCGTAATTTTTAAGATGTTCCTTTATTTTGAAATTCCCATGGCATGTCTGTGTCACCGTTTCCATTCGATTGCATTGCCGTCCTAAACATTCAATCAGTGCTATCGACCCAGCACCAGGCAGATAATGTGAGCTCAAGAAAAGATAATGAAGAATTTTATTATTGATAATAGGGATTATTTTCATTGTCGACTAATCTGACGATTATTTCTTTGATTAGTCGACTAATCATTTTATCTAAAACTGTGGTAAAATGTTGAAAAATGTTGGTCTGTCTCTCCCAGAGCCCAAAATTATGTCATCTAATGTCTTGTTTCGTATTCACGCCAAAGGGTTTTAGTTCACCGTCATGGGAGAGTGTGTAAAGCTGCCAATATCTGAACATAAAATAACTTTTATAGTACTTTTCTATGGAAATAGTCACTGATTATTTTAAAGGGATAGTGCACCCAAAAATGAAAATTCAGCCATTATCTACTCACCCATATGCCGAGGGAGGCTCTGGTGAAGTTTTAGAGTCCTCACATCACTTGCAGAGATCAGCGGGGGGAGCAGCTAACACACCTAATGGCAGACGGAGATGGATCATTACGGACGAGCAGCATGGAGATATTTTGTGGTTTCAATGATGTGTTCTTGGACGTTAGTCTGGGGCGCCGTCAGCCTCCATGTAAGAACTCTGGCTGCAATATTTTGGACAAGGTGGAGGCAGTTGATTGATTTTGAGGGCTGTTAATGGCAACAGTAATCTAGATTACCGATATTGTCTCTTATTGATCGCAGGACTGTGAATTGAATTGAATCAAAACTGGATTGTGACAGACTGTGTTATATCGGCAATTATCACATTATTGTCTAGAAAATTGTTATCATATTGTGTAATGATGCAACTTGTGATTTACAGCCCGTCATCTGATTACGCAGCCGATGGCTCATGTTACGCATTACTGTTACAAGCAGAGGTTTGTGTGTTTGTGCAGAGCTGAAGGTGAGCAGGTACACTCAAGCTGCAGGCCAGCGGCTGAGGGGTGACGATGATTTGCATATTCATAGATCCACACGTTGTAAATGAGTCAAAGGTGTAGAGTTACATCATGGTAAGGCATGAAGGGATTTATTCATGGAAAAGAAAACTAGCTATGTAACTTAATATGTAATCTTGATGAACAGAGATGAGTTTTTAGAGGTGTAATCAACGCCCGCAGAGGCACTTAGAAAAGTCAGTCATGTAGAACGTGTGATTTGTACTTTCATTATTCACTTCTGAAACCTTGAAAGAAGTTACAACTCACTTTTATGGTAATCTCTCCCACTTGCACACATTTTAGGAGGAAAGTCACTCAGACACACACACGCGCTAACAAACAAACGCACACCATAAGTTCTGACTGACAGCAGAGAGGTTATGAATCCAGGCACCAAAGGAAGTGTGCTATTTTTTTTTTCATTTTTTACTCCTGCAGGCTATAAAGAGGGAATGATGAAAGGAGAGACGTGTACCTGTGGGAGGTCAATATCGACACAACCCCAGCTCAGAAAATGACTGGCCTGAGGAGCAGAGTAGTTGTTCAGGGAGAAGCCAGATTGAGTACATGGCAGCTCTGTAACAGTAATACTGTTCCAAGCCTGAAGGCTCTTGGTCACTGCCATCTCTCCTCCAAGGATCCCCGCTGAAGGTGCTTTGCTGTTTCATGGGGCAGCAGAAATGTAACTACGATAGCTGTTTACAGATTTGAGTTGGAGACAGATAGGTACAGAAAAAAGTTTTAGAGCTAGAAGCTTAAACAACAAAAAACTCCTCTTGCATTTTTGTTGCGGGTATTTTTCTGTCACTGTGCTGCCGGCCAGAGCTGGCATCAATCAGCTGAGCCAGAGCAACCAGAGCGCAGGATGGTCCGTATAAAGGCAGCGGGAGGTTTACAAATCTGACTATAAACTGTAACAACAAAAAGTGCCTAAAGACAGTGTTCTGACCAAAAAGTTTTCAAAGAAGAAACCCAGCCAGCCACGCTGCTTTATGAAAACTCATACAAACTTGCTGCAGTCTTTTATGTTCACACCAATGAAGCCAAATTGCACATTGAATTAAGCGAAGAAAAGCAGACACAGAAGAGAAGAAGCACTTTGAAAACAGCAAAATAGTTCCAGTCAAAGAGCAACAAAGGCAGCTGAGGTTGCAGTTCAAACAAGCTCTGATACATTTTCCTTGATGTTTTTTGACAGTATATAGCCTATATGATTTTAGCAAGATTTGAATAACTGTGGCTCGGAAGCAGAGCGGGTCGTCCATCAATGGCAAGATCGATCCCTGGCTCCTCCAGTCTGCATGTTGAATTGCTCCCGGCGGCTGTTCCATCAGCGTGTCGGATCATGTGAATGGTTGTGTGAATGTGTGTGTCAATAATTGAATGTTACTCAGTAGAGTAAAAGTGTCAGAAGGCTAGAAAGGTGCTCTACAAGTACAATTAATTCATCATCATGCTAAAATCATATATATTATCTTCTATCACAAAACCGTCCACCATTTAATCCATCTTATGTCTGGTGGTCTTAAAAGAAATGGCCACTTCAGAATGAAAACACAGACAGTACTTACTGACCCTCATGCCGACAAGAAGCCCAGTGTAGTTTTTTAATCCACAAAACTCGTTGGGGGTATCGGGAGATTTTGAAAATGTAACAAAACTCCGCTAATGCGTTTCAAAAATGTCAGAATGGCTCATCCGTTGTATTCGTACATTGAAGCTGCGGCATGCAAAACTGACTTGAAACGACGTAATTTACTCCACTTTAATAGCATAATTTCTCACCGTGGTCAGTTACATGGCAACTCGCGAGACTCGAGAACAAGAACGTCTCTGAATGTCGGTGCGAGAACGAGCTGTTCTGACGTTTTTGAAATGCATTATCCTCCGATACCCCGAGCGAGTTTTGTGGATTAAAAAACTACACTGGACTTCCTGTCGGCATGAGGGTCAGTAAGTACTGTCTGTATTTTCATTGTAAAGTGGCCATTTCCTTTAAAAGCATCAATGAGTTACTGCAGGCGTCAATAAAAAAAGTAACAATACTGATGGCCTATACTTATCAAGTCTGTGTTTTTCGTGCAAAATTGTCGTGCGTATAAAAATGGGACTGGGTGAAAATAATCGATTCATCTGATTGAAATTGATCTTCATTTAAATGGTCGGATACTGTTTCTTAAATAACGAGATTGATCTTTTAATATAGGCCTTGTAGAAACTCTCTGTGAACATGACCCGAAAGAGAACGAAAAGCCGGCAAGAAATTATTTTTACTTTATATTATTTTATTTTTAGGAACCAAACGAAAGGCATGAAAACAACCTCAGAATATGAGATATAAAGGGGGAAAACCCACTTCTCCACGACACAATACCTCCAGTCACACTGAATATCTTTACCAAATGTTTGACGCTTCCACACGGGGAAATACGTGTTTGGATTTGGATAAGATCCTCCAGTACACCACTGCACACTGTAGTGTCTGAAGCCAATGTGATGCTTGTTTCTGGCAGAGAAAAAAACATTTCTGCAGCAGGTAATCAATCCACCGACATGAAACCTGGGATCAGACTTCACAGCAGTCAAAGGATTTACTGCGAGAACATAACAGCAAGAACAGAACAGAAAGTTATGGTTTACAACAAGGACAACGCCATTCTTCACTTTTGTTTTGGCTCTGCTGACCACAGTCGTGGTGTAATTTGAAATGATTTGCCAAAAGTGAAATATCTCTTTAATCCAGTCCGTCCAGTGGGGAGGAACTTGTGAAACAACATGACATTCTGTAAAAACCTCAGGGCGCCATATTTATTATCTTACTGCTGCTGAACAAAACCTGCTGCACCTCAGTATATTTCAGTTACTCGGCAGGGTGTGTTTTTTTTGGTCGGAGCTATCCATTAAAAAGCACCTCATGTTCTCTGCTTCTGACATGCACTGCCCCACACACTGAGATGATGCAGGGGTAACAGGTCAGCCTCAAAGTGGATGCTGCTGGTTTTTCACTTGTAGCACATCACTGTCTGAGCGTGCTTTGTGTCCAAGGAGGGAAACCAATCCCTTCACACGATGCTGCTGCTGCTGCTGCTGCTCGGCTCTGTGTCCTAGAAGTCTGTTGCATGTATAACTAATTTGAAACAGCAAATGCAGTTTTGAGGGAAACGTAATGCCAAGCAAATACATTCTCTATTACATAATATAATGAGGACATGTTGCTAATTAATGTATCTGGCTAGTTGCAAAAATGTTGATACTGAATTTATCAGTAAAATGTTAACTGACAACATTTTTCATTTGTTCTATGTCATGATAGATAATCCTGCAGTAATGTAACACTGATCAACCCCCACCCCCGAGATCTGTTGAGCTTCTCATCCAAGGTTGAGAAATTATGACGACATCAATGACACTAATAACAAAATCACATAATGATAATGAGTGAGGTACATTAGTGTAAAATAGATGGAAAATAATTATGATGGAAGAGACTGTGCTGCGTGTATGTACGGGTCCTGCAGTACATTATAAGCTCTTAAAAGATTTTTAATGTTCTGCCAAAGTCTCACCCAGGTCGTCAGGCTCTTAACATAATTGATCAGGGGCTGCCAATTACCATTATATTTGTCTGTTGAGCCCAGTATAGAGAATTTGGTCTTTTCCATCTCCACAAGAGATGGTGTGTCACGCAGCCATGAACAAGGTAAGGGGGGAAACGGTTTCTTCCATAATAAAAGTAATCTCAGACGGGCTATTAGAGAGCTTAATGAGATTACATTTGCTTGCTTGAACAAAGTGCTTTTCTTGTCTGAACCTGACCACAGACAGGAGTCTGGTGTCACAGCTTTGCACATTGTATGTCTGCCGTTCGCCCCGACCACCTCCGTCCTGTTTCTGCATGGTAGGCCCTTCATAATCGAGCCTTTTCATACTTGTCAGAACTCCTTCATATCTACGCACCCTTGCGTACTCTCAGATCCTCTTCTGCAACCCAACTCACATCACCATCTGTCCACTTGACTACCATGAGTTCTAGTCTTCAGCCTCTGGAACTCTCTCCTCCACGACATTCATAATATTTACTCCGTCTCCACTTCCACATCCCGTCTGAAAACACACCTTTTTAAGCTGACATATTCAGTCTGATTTAATGATGACACACATATTAAGACTTGCACTGATGATGATTTTATACCTCATATTTATAACTGCCACTTTTGTCTAGTCATTTTTTTAAATAAAACTTTTATTGTATATTACATAATTGATTGATTCTATGATCTATGGATACACTGCTGCTTTTTTTTTAACTGTGTCTTGTTAGGTGTCCTTGAGTGGTTTGAAAGGTGCCTATAAATAAAATGCATTACCATAATTAGTATTTCATTAATTCAAAGAAATGTCTTTGAACATGGTCGCACAAGCAAATCAGTCTGAAACCTCTCAGTTCATTTTCAATTTTCTGGGCAGCATTATTAACGGCTGTGGAGCAGAATGCCTCCAGACACAATGTGAAATACTTGTAACCAATCAGAGCAACAAGTCATGTGATGCTGTGCTGAGCAGCTGACAAATGTAAACGGACTACAGCCTGTAGAGATGAGCTGTGATGATGTAGCATCAACATGTGTGTGAAAGAGTCCTGCTCCACAAGTTTTTGACATTGTATGAAACACACCCTGTATCAGATACATGGTTGTGACTGGCTTGACCCTGCGCACAGTTGCGTGGATTTTTTTGGGGACCAGACGAAGCAGCAACCTGCAAAGCTGAAAAATTAAGTCAACATGCCAAAACTGCAGTACCTTTAATGACCACTTGAGGCTGGCTCTAGGAGCGAGTCATTTCCCATAGACCACCATGTTACAATGGCCAACTTTACAGCAGAAATAAACATGTTTACAGCCTGCTACAAAAATACGTACCCATTTACATTTCATTAAGTCTGAAAGTTACATATAATTTAGGGCGTGTCTGATCCACCCCTTGCTCCTCTACAGCTCCAGCCTCTCGTCCAAATATCACTTTAATCATCATGTCACTTCTTGCTTGACTCTCTCCCCACGATTGACGATATTTTCCGTCACTTGTGACCCAACGCTTCCCTGCCATTGACTGGGTATAGTCCACAAACTAATGGGTGACGTCCCGGTAACTTCATCCATTATTTCTTACAACTATGGACCCGACACGTCTTCCAGAGCAAATAAAACAATGAGCTTGGAGATTTGTCTGGTTCCCAGGCTGCGTTGTTACACAATATCATCATGACAACAAACTTGGCAAACTTGATTTCTAGGAGACAGGGTTTGACTGCTGCTGCTGTCTCAGTGTTATCATGCAGACGCACAATCAAAAACACTCATGCTGAATTAAAATACACACACAAGAATTCTTTAAAAATAAGTATCATTAATAATAAGAAGAGAAGATGAAAACAGGATAAGAGTCTTTCTGTTGTCTTTAATGACCCTGAAGTGACAGTGTGTTCTGCATTTATATCTCCACCTCCATGATTTTTATAGTTCTTCTTACTGTATGTTGACTATTCATGATATTGACCAGGCTGACAGGGAGAGAGCTACAGGCGAGTACTGCCCCTGCTATTGATCAGCAACAGCAGCAACATAAAAACACATTGCTGTAAATGTCAAAAAAGGAATCATCCACAGTCTCTGGAGACTCCATGTGGGAGTTTGCATCTGTGAGTATATAAAGAAATCCAAACAGTACTTCCCAAAAAACTTCTCTGCTTGCAGGTGTGTTGTGTTATCAGATTCTTTCTGTGCACATATGTGTAGGTTTGTTTCCCTAACTCTTTCTTTTTTCTATACAGTATACAGTATACTTTTCTCTGTTTGGCTCTGTGTGTGTGTGTGTGTGTGTGTGTGTGTGTGTGTGTGTGTGTGTGTGTGTGTGTGTGTGTGTGTGTGTGTGTGTGTTGTTTTCCCTGAATTCATGAATTCAGAGTGAACGCTGGAGGCCACCCACCCGCTGCCTTCAAGTTAGTGTGCAGCTCAACAGCAGAGCATATTTACCCACACAAATATACAGGACTGTCTGCACCACTGGAATACGTAATGCGAGAGAGTTTACTTGAGTTTCATTGGCTGAAACATATCAAATAAAAACTATAAACTACCACTCATGTACGATTATGAAAGAAGGGCTATTTTGTGAGATCACATAAAGAGACACACTCACAAACATGCAGTCGATGTGGTTGGTCTTGGCTTGACATCATGAATAAAACACTTCCCTGAATGAGCAGAACACAACCAGACACTCTCTTCTCCCTTACAGTGGGTTCTCATACCCAAAGAAATCTAAAAAATTTGACTCCCTGTTGCATTATCAATGACGGAGCCACTGCAGGAGGCACAGAGCACCTATTGGCATTTACTGTTGCTGTAGCAAAGTGATGTCATTGTTTCAAAGTGAGGATGTCTGATCTAGCAATACATCAGTGGTATGCCAAGTTGTTCTTATATAAGTGCCATTGATACATCCATCCATCCATCCATTTTCAAGTGTGATTGCTGTGTTCACACCTGCCCAAATGATCGGTACTTAGGGGGCAAACATACTTGAGTTCAATTGACCCAAATCAAACAGAGCAGGTGTGAAAGCACCTTTAAAAAATACCCAGCCTGGGTAAATTTCCCTCTAACTGTAAATGACTTCAAAAGGTAAATTAAGGTCTGTAAATAAAGCTGAAGCTAAGGTTTAAATAACTTCCTGCCAGCCTTTATTTTGGTGGTCGCAAGTTGCTGTGTCTCTGCATGCATGTTTTTCAGCCTAATATTGTTAAAACAGCAGCTAATGTTGCTGTAGTGAAAAGTTTTCAGGATGAGACACGTTACGTGCTGTTGCATGTCCTAACAGCATTGTTAACGTATGGCATGTGCTCGGTCTACTGACCTGTATTTTCTCCGAAATCCAAAATATTTCCACACTGCTGATTTATTCCTGAGTATTATTATCTTCATCTTCTTTTTCGTGGCTGCTTGCCGTCTGCCTGCTGCTGTTTGACAGTGACACAGACTTTCAAAATAAAAGCTGCCAAAAGAAGACAATATAAATCGATGTTTTCTCTTTACATCAATGATATTGGATCATTGATCACTGAATCGATATATTGATCCAGATCGATGGATCATTACACCCCTAGTAGGTGTAAAAAAAATTGTGGCTTAGCAGAGTCATTACACATATTAATTTTTTCTTTACTGGGACTTTAAATGCAGCCAATTTTTTTCTTCAGAGGAGCCCCACAAGGTTGCATTCTGGGTCCATTACTTTTCTCTGTATATGCTCCTACTGGGTCACATAATGCACCATCACAATGTTTCTTATCGCTGTTATGCAGACGACACCCAATCCATCATCCCTAATGACACCAACAGCCTTTCCCCACTGCATTTCCTGACTGAGATTAAAGAGCAGGCCCAGAGTGGCTAATCGGGAGGACCGGGACTATTCCCAGTGGGCCGGTCTGACGTTTGGGCCACGAGGGCCGGTGTTCAGTTTTTTACTTTTATTTTGGGCCGGTGTTCAGTCACAGCACGGGGTATCATGTATGCTGCTACCGCTGTCCCTGGGCCGCCTCCACTGGCAGCTCTTTTCTTTTTCTTTTTTGCAGACGCACCCTGACGTGTGTGTGCATGGGGGGCGTTCAGATGTAACGTCTTTTGCCCACACAAACCCATTACTTTCAACGTAGACATGCATCATGCGCGCTCACAACCCAAAGCAACACCGTAGCACATTCTTCTTCCTCCGGTGTTGTGTCAGATCCCGGTTCCCCCTCAGGCTGTGTCTCTCCTACTGTTTCCCACGGAGCTCTGCCCCGTTTGAAAGGCGAAGGAAGCCCGTATGTGGAAAGACGGTGCCTCCGAGATGGAGAATGTGTATTATAGAAGAGAAACACACATTTCAGGACTGCTGACTTGTATCTAAAAGTACAGCTGTCAAGATGCCCCCCGCCACAGGCCTTTGCCACCTTGGTATCAAAAACACCCAGGGAAAACCCTGAAGAGTGCAGCACTTTTTATTAAAATTTTTATTTTTTCACATTTAATATATAATATTATTATTTATTCTTTTATTTTATTTTTAAAGTTTGGATATCTGTGAACATTTGAAAAGGAAATAGATTCTGATATTGTTGAAAAAGATGCTGTGTTGTAAAGAATGTTGGAGATGTGCACTCATGTTGAAATGAATCTACAGTGTGAAGCAACCCTTACTTGCACTGAATTGGAAATATTTTAGAAAAATACACTGAATTACAAGACTTTAGAGAACAGTGCGATATTGTAGACTTAACATGTAAGGTTATTATAGGTGGTGATCTAAGGTAGGCTGGTCTGAGGCATGAAACTCCAGAGCTGAAAATGAGTCGCACTCCGGCCCTGTTAAAGACCACGTGTCAAAAAATCTGTGGCTCAACAACAACAAAAAGGAACACTTACTGGTCCACACTGTGAAACTGTACTCAGCATGATGGCCCCTATAGCTGCGTGTTACACCCCGTCCTTGACTTGAGCAGTATCTTTTAAGAGCAGGTCGACAAAGATGTCGAAGCCTGTTTTCTGCAGCCTCGAACCGTCTTCAGAATACAATCTTTCCTGTCTTTCAGTGACACGCAGAAGGTCAAACATGCTTTTATCTTTTCCACACTTGACAACTGCAGCTCTTTGTGCGCTTTCCCCACTGAAAAGCAACTTTCATGCCTTCAGCTGTCTCAGAATCCAGGTGTGAGGCTTTCACAAAGAGATAACATCACACGTCCTATCGTGTCATTGAATTGGTTTCCTATGTATTTTAAAATGTGATTATTCACATTTAAAGCACGTCAGACTGTTTTATTGCAGTTTTAAAAGCACAGGAATTTTCATCAGATGACTGGAATAGCTCTATTTGAAAATAATTAGTCATTCTAGATTTATTGTTGTGATTCTGTGGGGGAGTGCATCTGCATAGAAAATAAAAATGAACACTTCTCTGAGTGGGAGGAGGAGGAAATTAAGAGTTTAACTGAATGGTTGACTCATCATGACACCACTGTATTCATATAAGACCGTTCCATCAATCCAGGCTAAAATCAAAAACCTAACATGTATTATTAACATCACATGATGCTTAATCTAAAATAAGCGGGCTCCTTTATGTCGATCACTTCCTCTAGCTCGCTCATTTTCAGGTTGTGGATGTTTACTAGTGGGGCGTGCTTTGGCTGTTGCTCAGACAGACTTCTCTTCAGAGTTGTGTCCAGTCCAGTGTACAAGATGAAACTGGTTTGATTTTATGCAAACTGGCTGAACTGGTATTTGTCATTATGATGCTTTCTTGTAAATTAAGAGGTGTCCTACATCAGCAGCCCGTGCCGACGGCGTCAGAGTGCTAAATCCAACTCATATTGCATCAGTAATCAGCGATATAACAATGTGATGAATATAATGTTGTTGGATTATAAATGGACTAAGACAACAGCGTCTGCTAGCAAATTTCAGTAGAGGTTGGAAGAGCCGAGCAGCACACGCCATGTTTGTTTAGCAGAAAGTAATGTGTTTTGTGGGTATCAAGGTGAGATATGGCAGAGTTAGTCTCTCAAGAAAACTGGAACATTTTGGGTCTGAAGCCGATGAAAGAGGTGTCCTTACTGGCTGCAGGCGACGTAGTGCACCATTCAGAGCTGAACTTTTGTTGGACAGATTGTTTCTATTAACAGCTGCCTGTGGCTCGGTTTGAAAGCATCACAATTGACGAAGAACGACTGATTTCACAAAGTAAAATTGAGGTTTCAGCTGGCTTGGGGGGTTACTTGCTCAGGTAAATGGTAAATTGCTGTTGGCTGTATTGTATGTACTGTAATTTGAAATAAATGTGACATTATGAATGTGTTTTCTGTTTAAAAAGTAACAGTGCAAACATGAGAGGATAGCACATATGCTACTGACCCATCTTATAAGTGGTTACGTCTCCGGTCTGATCTCGAGTGCACAGCTGATATTTCACTGGTTAGTTTACATGATGCGATAGAAGTGCATATTTAATGGGTCCAATGTGGAAAGAGAGCTCTGATGTTACGCGACACAATGTGATAACAGTCAGAGGCTTGTTTGTTGTGAAGACATGGTGTAATTAGGATTTCTTCGGGAGCGACTGCTGAGTCAGGTGCGTAAGGTTCAGCTTTTCGGTCCAGTCTGGTCTGGCCCTTCAAATCAAACTGGTTTGAAACATTTTAAACAGGCCCAACCCTACTGCTCTTGCAGGTTAATATTAACATATCCTTTCCAGTCTTGTGGCTCCCAACTGTAGTTGTAAGACTTCGGGTTTCTTTAGGCTAACTCAATGAGCTTCTCCATGGCTCGTGACTGGTGACTAGCTTTTAACAGGGCAAAACTCTGATGTGGAGAACGGTCGGGAGATAAAATTGAATTTAAAACAGTTACCTGATATGTTTTTTGCACAGCGAACACAAAACATGACCCTTTTTACAGTTGTTATTTTGGAACCTGAGCTTATCTCGACACTTTCTGCTGACATCGCTTCACTGTGTGTGTGGCACATCCTGGCCTGGTTATGGTACTTTTCCATAGTCTGACTTCCCATTACAAACACCACCATGCCTCGTCACATTAACACAAGTTTTTCTTTTGTATCAAACAGCATATAAGTTGTAGCATGATGTGTTTGAATCAATTTGCCTTACTTGACATCGCACACCATGCAGTCGCATGTGCACCCACTGCAGCGTTTTGACGCTGAAACAATGTACGGTGCAGCCCTTGTAAACAAAACACATAAAACACATAAATCTGTGTCTGTAAGGTCACAGCATCAAAAACAATGTAAGACGATAAACAGCTCAGTGTGGGAGAGTAATCATGTAAATTGTTTTTGTCTGAGGAAGGAGTGAAGTGTTGAATATCAATTAGAAAATGCACATGCATAAAATAACAAGCCATTAATTAAGTATGTAGAAACTGTTTTTTAGGGCTTTTTGCCTTAATTATGGTGAAGCTGAAGAGTGACAGGAGAGAGGCGATGACACGCAGCCAAGGGCCAGGGGTGGGAATTGAACCAGAGGCGCTGCAGAGGACTCAGCCTATGTATTGCCCTCCATGTAGAGCTAAAGGTTGCAATGTAAAAGTCAGTCTTTGGCTGGAAAATAAAAAAAATAGAACCTTTTATTTCCATATTCAGGATGGTTTTTACATGACATGATGGTTGCATTGAAGCTGAGAGGGAGGAGATGTGGTGCAGAGGCAGCTTGTGTTCCTTGAGAACATTACACAGTTATTATGCTTCCCTTGTATAAAGAGAGTGGTGCAATATTATCCTACAGATTGCATCAAACCACATGTCAAGGTAAATGACAAGTGTTGAGCTCAGGCATGCGTTCAGATACTGTACCTGAAGGTGAAATCATTGCATACTGAACATACAGGACAATAAACTAAATAGACTATTCATTTACCTTATTGCCTTGAAACTGGGTGATATACATGAATTTGGATTAAGGAAAGTCTTCCCAGTGTGAGTCAGTTGAGATGATTTTCCTTTCAAGGATATTCAGTTTCAGTGATTATTTTATAGCTTTCATGCTTTCGCCTGCGTCTCTCTCTTGTGAGTCTTTCACACAAACACAATGTGTGAGCTCAATTTTCGCCCCCCATTATCTATAATTGAAAAACAAATAAAGGCAATATTACTCCTTCATGGACGACACAAAAATATATATTTCCTTGGTCCAAATTGCTGTGAGGTTCAACACACCGTGCATCTATTACAGCTGCCTCAGGAGTTTGGGCGCACACAGTGTAAACAGACAATCACGGACAGAGTGTTCTCAGGTAATTTACAGGAGCTATTTGTCTCGGTGCAGAGGCTACAGAGAGTTGGGTCTCAGAGCGAAAGGGCAGGGGGATGGCAGAAAGCCAGGAAAAGATGGGTTCCGACTCAAACTTGGTGGTTGGATTTACTGAAAGCATCGCCGCAGACATGGAACATGATAAACTGACTCGCTCATCACCCGTATGTAAATGCGCTACTGAAAGTGTGATTTAGTATTTAGACACATCCCCCCAGAGGTGTGTATTAAACACACCTCTGGGGGGATGTGTCTAAACTCTGTATAAACCCTGTTTATGCAGGTTTAATTCAGGTCAGCACGCTGCTCATGTTTTTCCCTTCTGTAAATCCTGAGATCACTGGTTTAGTCACTAATGAATCAAAATCATGTGAGCACAGAGCAGCCATCGACCCAACACCTGCTCATGCTACACAGAATAAAATGAACTGAACCCTGTGCATGGAGAAACAGTGTGTGTTGGACAGGCAGGAAAAATACACAGTATATGCTTGAAACCGGATACATCAACAATAATCACAAATTTAGTACCAGTGAGTTGCAACAAGTAGATTCTGATTATTTGTCAATCAGAGACTCAAGTATAGTACTTAATTATAAATTACTTGACAACAGAGTGCTAGATAATGAACCCTCTTAGGACGGCGGTTAGGTCTGAGGCTTCATGTTTAAAACATGACTATTGCTGTGTCTATTCTTAAGTCCAGTTCAGACCAAAGATTCACGACAAGACTAAACCATTTTAGAACGTTGCAGAGAAAACTTGCAGCAGTGTGAACTGGTCGGCTGATGGTGTCAGTTGCAACTCAGCTGGTCAAATTGCCGGCGGCTTGTCTTAGAACGTAAAGCACGTCACCTGTTTCTACAGCCAATCAGCTTGTAGTGAAGTCCTCTGGTCAAGTCAAAATGACCGCAGACACTGTGATGGCTTGCTGCAGCAGGTGCTGAGCTCTCTGTTTCCATCCCTATGTTGTGCCAATGTCAGATGGTGGGTCACTGCTGCTGCTGGCTTTATGTGCTTATGCCCCGCCCCCAGACACAATTCCCACTGACTGATGAATTGGTGCTGGTTATTTATATTATTGTGGCGTATTGATTATGAACACAGTCCATCTGATGCTGGTTTTGTTTCATCACTGTAGCCAGTATCTCACTATCACTATCCTCATTCAGATTTTAAGAAGCTACAAATTATATTCAGGCACAAAATAAGTCTGAAAAGCTGCAAATCAGAACAAAGCACAGAGAGTTGTTGACTAGAGATGATACACCGTCTCATGGTGGTCACTTCCTGTCAACGTTACAGATCAGATAACACTACGACCAATCAGAACAACACACGGGGTGACGTATCCAGAGCTTAGCTACCAGCGGAGCTAACTGGTAGATTAGACTCTTGCCGTATCCGGTCAGCAAAACAGCAAAAACGTCCTTCTTGCAAAGGAAAGACTCGAGCGCCGTCTTCTGTTCCTCTTTTAGAGAAAAAGCCAAGTCTAACTCGTTCATTGTAGCGGCCAAAGCCGTTTCAATCAACTGGTGTTCATCCGTAGCCATCTTGCAATGTTTACTGACTGATTCCGGACTTCGTCATCGCAGTGCTGTCGTCATCTGTTTAGCTCGCCTCTGGCCCGCCTATATCAGATACACTGATGTGATTGGTGCAGCTCGGTTTCATGGGCATAGGTAATGAGCATCATTACTGATTGACAGAGTGACTCGTTGAGCAGAGTCGCAAATCTTCGGTCTGATCTGGGCTTTACATGAAGCTGACTGCGTACACTATGTGCTTGCTTTTCTTTTCTGCTTGGCAGTTTGCAAGCAGGTGGAGCGTTACTGCCAATATTTGACAAACCATTGCTTACACTGCTGTATTTCAGCATAAATGCTAATTTCATCATCACAGTGAAAATGTTACAAAGGTGTTTAGCAGGTAATTGCTGGTTCCAAGGTTAGGAGTGTTGCCATGAAGGCAGTCTCTTTAAGTTTCACTTCACTTTCTTTTGTATATGTTCAAAATTTAATTTTGTTTCTGGTTAAAAATAAGAAGTGGACTATTAGTTGGCTGTTTAATGTTTAAGTTGACACATAGACACAGACAACCATTCACACCTACGGTTAATTTAGAGACACCAGTTAACTTAACCTGCATGTCTTTGGACTGTGGGAGGAAGCTGGAGCACCTGGAAACTTGAACAATATTTCAAATGTTTTGCTCATGCTTGTTATCTTAGTTTAATGTATCAGCTTGCTAACATTTGCTGGGGCCAGGGCTGTTTGTTTTAGAAATATCAAAGTCCAAAAAGTAAGAATTGGGTAACAGTAGCTTCAAAAACATGCCAGTGCACAGTAACACAAATAACAGTGAGCGATCCTCACTGCAATCTGGGAATAGAGAAGAGGCTAAAATGATCATGATACGTCTGAATGAATGAATGTTGACAATGTTTAAGGGAAATTTGCAACATAAACATGTAATCATGACCATCTTCCTTTCTCTGTGACTCCTCACTTACCTCACTTCAGTAGTTTGCCTCATGTTGGGTTTGAAATATAGAAATGTTTCTCAACAGCACATATACATAAGCTAAATGTGTGGTATAAGATAACACCATATTATTACACTATGAGTTTGTGCTGCTGTTAAATTGAGCCCATAGGATCCACTGTAATTACCATAGAACACAGGTATATGTATATACGTAGTAATTACATTGTTTAAATTGGATAAGGTCACTTCCTGTTTGTGTTGAACAGCACAGGGACGTAATGCTAATCCCATCCCGGGCGCAGTAGGCAGTACCTGCTCCTCCTCTCTCATCTCCATCAACTACTCTCTTTTATGTTCCTTTCAGTCTCTTCATCTCTCCGTATCTCTCCTCCTCCCACGGCTGAGCTTTAATCGACAGAGTCTTTTCAATTTTCGTCTGTCTCAGTGAACAAAGTAAACACAGAGTAAACACAGCGTCGGCCTCCGCCAGGATAATCTTGCAATTAAAATAAAAATCTATAGAGATGAAAGTGAAAATGAAACTAACTAGCTGGCATCATGATGGATGGGCGCTGTTTAACGCAGTGCGGCTGCACAGGAGTTATTCATCACTTGATGTTTGGAGAGGAATTGAAGGCAGTCCAAGCTCTCTGGTGTCAGTTTCAGGGTTCGATTCAGCTTTCTGACTGCTTTTTTATCGTAATGATCGGTACAGCGCTTTTTACACATAAGTGTAATTTATTACTCAATACTCAATGCTTTTATTATTTCAACAGGAAGTCATCACAATACTTGTTACATTACTTTTCCATTACACCACACAACACTTGTAATTGCATCCTTTCTCCTCAAAAGTCAGACTTGCATGTGAGCTTCTCTGTGTAAATCAGGGTTATCGCCACTAAGTGCAGCTAATGCTAATTAGCTTGCATATTATTTTGAACCTTGGAGTCCTTTGTTGCCTGTGACCGTGATTTTTCCAAGGATCTATCTGAAAGTCTTGGAGATGAGCAACATTTCATCAACCACATATTCAGCCACAAGCTTTGTATGTTCTTTGATGATTCTAACCTGCTGTCAACTGTTAAAATCCAGTTTGACTGTTTAGGCAGTGCAGGGCTACAGTCATCCTGTGCAGCGTCAGAGGACTCACCTTTGATGGGGTGTGTTTCCATGATCTTCATGTTGTTGTGCTGTCGGTCTCAGTGGCTCTTTCAAGAGGTTTGAGATTGTGTTTTTCACAGTGGAGGAATCTTAGACTTGTAAAACAATGTTGTTGTTACTTTTCTTCCTGACAAAAATTAATAAAATAATAGGAATATTTCTAGTCGCTGAAGCCCTGAAGTGCTGTAAAGTTTAGTTAATTCAAAACACACCCAAAACACACATTAATCACACATTAAACAGCAACTACTTCACTACAACTCGCAGCATTCACAGACAAACACTTGTCTTTATCTGGACACATTTCCCCACAAATTCAACATGCTAACGTTATTAGCACAAGTCTATGGCATTTTACATTGTATAAATTAGCCTAGCGACTAGCGGAGCTTTCCTCTGCTCATATGAAGCCAGGATAAATCACACACAAGACTTAAAAAGCTATTTTTGTGGAGGCTTTATTGTCTTCACAATTTATTGTTTCTTATCTGTGAAATTAAAGTAAATACAAGCTTCGTTATCACTGCGGGAAATGGTTTCAGCTTACAAAAACAGACAGGAAGTCTGCGTCACCGTGATGTATAGTTTCTTGGGAGGTGCACATCAGGGTACGATGTAGGTTCTACATCAATGCAGAGCCTACGGCGTCGATTCGACGCAGACGTATGAATCCTACATTACTGCCGAACACTGGTAACGACAAGATCATCCACTTTTCCATCCACCCACAAGCAATGACAGTGATCAGATGAGTGGCTTGGTGATCATTGTGGGTGCGGCCATGGTGGAGTATTGCGGGTAGTTTTGCAGGTATTTGCTCATAAACCAAAGCATTTGACAAACTGCATGATTAGATCACCAACGTTCTGACAGTTCGTTCAGATGGACGTGTGAATGTCTGTACAGGTTTTCGTTAAACCTGTGAATTTAAATCCAAAACATCACAGAAATGGACCTTGTCTTCTGTTCAGAGGTAAAACCATCTGATCACAGCCACTGTTGTTCAAGAGCCGTGTGCTTCCTTCCTCCTTCCATGCTGCGTCACCTTACAGACCTCTATTCTGATCAGAAGAGCGGGATTTTTTTGGGAAGGCTTTTCTGCCTGAAAGAAAGGAAACATTATAAATTGCATTCTCTTAGCTCTATATAACCTTGCTTTTTTCACTTAGACCTACAACACAAACTGGGTGAATGCTTTTTATAAAGAAATTCAAGTTTGTGTAGTGCATGAAGAAAGGTCAGCTCCACTGCATAGCTGCCAGCAGTCTACATCTTATTCTCAGAGCTGGGTATAAATCAAAGATGTCACCGCAGTGGCTCAGCACTGATCTGTATGTGTGCCTGTATGTGTGCCTGTGCAAACTCTTTGAGGAATTCCCACTTTTTAGTGACTAATGTTGCTTGTCCTACTCCTTACTTTACAAATTCTTGATGTCTAATCCCAAAAGGTCTCCTTTTGATGACGATGATAAGCTGTGTGACATTCACTGCTTGAGCAAAGAGCTGCATCTCAAGTAGCAAAAGATGCTGTGTTTTGAATGTAATGTGAGATATGAGCGTATATATGAGAGAGACAGTGATGGTAGTAGAGCTGGGTATTGTTACCTGATACCTTTTGAGGTATGTTCCAAAATAACCCAGTACCAAGTGACACTGAGACGTCTAACACGGTGCCTGCATCTGATCCTTCTTTCGCAGAGGTCTAGTGAAGTCGGGCATGGTGTATTTGGAAGGTCAGCATGGGTTAGGGTCAGAGGAGGAGCTGGAAAGCGTTGCCTGGGAGAAGGACGTCTGGAATGCTTTGCTCAGCCTGCTGCCCCTGTGACCTGGCTTCTGATAAGCGGTTGAAAGTGGATGGATGGATGGAAGGTCCTAATTAGATGCTAGGTCTGGTTCATTTATAGTTCTATAGATATAAAACCTCTTATAGCCCACTGAGCTGCTGCCTACCAGCTTGAGCTGTGAGTTGTTTAGATCGTGCACACCAATATAAATCATCATCATCATCATGATCATCGTCAAACCATTGTTAATTCAGGGAAAACAGACTGAGCATTAAGCTCATTTCCAGCTCAGTTCACATTCAGTGGGTGAGGATATAGATATGTGATAGGAATGTCTTACCAAGAATTATAAACACCAATAAAAAACAGTAAAACGACAAAACACTTAAAATAGAATAAAATCTAACGTAAATGACAGACACATAACAACAATAAAAACTGTAAATGTAGAGAATGAAAACAATAAAAAAAGCAGAAGCAGAAACTCTGTAAAACAATCATGTCATCTAGCATACACTTGAAATGATTTAAATACCTCTTGTAACTTGTTCCATTAAATTGGTGCGAAAAAAAGTCAATTTCAGTTCATTTCATTGAAACCATGAGAAGACCTGAATTGACCCTTCACTAAGCCCCGCCCCTTTGTGATGGTCTGACAGGCTGCAGTAAGCATGGAGCCCACGCTGTCACTAACTGCACTCCCTGAGGAATTATCATCACATTTTTGGAGAAATGAAAGAGTGATGTCAGAGAGAAGCAGACAGAGGGGTCTGCAGTCTGTGTTTGAAGGATATATCCAGGATGTCAAACTGACTCAGCAGCAACAACAGGTTAAAAAGACAAAGATAGTTAGAAGCTAAAGCCGAACTATGGGCTACAGATCACAGTGTAAAAGTGAACCACCACATCACTGCTGATCACCACACAAGACAATGAATATAAAGGGAAACTTTGCTCATATTGAACTGGACCTCCACCACTGGACAGGTGAACCCAAACACTGTTCTTCTGCACACACTGTGATGACACACAGCTGGTTGAATATGAGCAAAGTGTCCCTGCTTCCCTTCACTGGTTCCTGTGCAGCAGGGTCGCTCTTTGTTTCACTGTTATAATCATTAAAGCAAAAGCAGCATGTGTATACATTCAGTAGCTATATCTTCAGTAGCTAGCTAGCTAACACTACACTTTCAGGGTTTGATTTTGGTTTTGGAACAGGGAAGAAAAGTATATCTTTTTCCAACCTCTCCAGGTAACGAGCATCATTAATACACGACGTGCCCCAGGCACAACATTTAGCTCCACATCCACAACACCAGCCTGAAAATGAAGGAAATCTGAACCGACTGCATCAGAGTCAATGGAGCACAGCTGTGTTGTTGTCTGACCCTGCTCTACGTTATGATTGGTCAGTCTGTGTCCTGGTCAGGACTTTGTGAAGGGTCAATTAAAAGCCCATCCCATAGACACCAGTCTCAGATATATACCAGTTGCATAAAGCTTTTCAGTTTCCTGCTCGCCCCTCTATTCACATTGTGGGTTTTGCATCAAGTACTCTATAGGTATCTGTATTGCTTTAACCCTTACACCAATACCAATAGAGTATCTTAAAGTTTAAGGGTACTGATATTCTAATTTTTTTTTGGATAATACCCAGCCCTCGTTGGTCGATTTTTAGCTGTAAATACAGAACTGAAATCTGTGCCTCATCCTGAGGTCTAGATGAAAGCCAGTTGGCAATTTTTGTCTTGAAATGTAATCAAAATATGATGATTGAGCGGAAGCTGAAACATGCTGAAAGTTTTTCATTAATACCTGCCACAACCATCTCTGCAGGCTGCGGCAGACAGCATTGGTGGGGCAAGCGACTAATCTCCAGCACTATTAATAGGTCTCATTTTATGAAATACTGGAATGAAATGACATGCGTTCATAGCCTCTAATCACGGCTTTCCCCAAAAGGTCTGCAGGGGAATTTAAGAATATCACATTAAATGGAAATTGGATTACCTTTTAGCTTTCATGTCCCTTCGTGCATGGTTCAATTCATTTAACTGTCTGTCTGATGAAATAGATGGAAAATAGTATTTTTAGTCATCACAGAGAACAAATGCATCAAGACAAAAAAAGTCAAAAGGAGACGAAGGCAAAAGTTTATTCTTCTAAACAGATGTCTCGGAGGGAGCCGTGCAATCACTTTAAATACACATTCACTTTTTGATACAAAGGTACAGAGAGCAATTTCATGTGGAAATGTTTGGTATAATGACTTGTTGATAGACAGTAATTTAAATGGAAAAACTCATTTAATGAAATTGCTCAAGGCTACAGCAATCCTAGATTATGAAATTTATTCCCGGAAAAGCCGTTTCCTCCTGTTTGAACAGATCTGTTTTCTGTCTGCTGTGTTTCTGTCAGACCTGCTTTATACAGAGAAACCACACAATGCTGCTGGAGTCTTTCCTCTACAAAGAAAGTAGCTGTTCCTCTGTCGACCACGGCGGCGAGCCAATTAAAAGATTACTGTACGTACAGTAGATCAGCAGAGCACAGGCTTTGTTGTCCACTCCAGGCGGACTTAAGAGAAAAAAAACCATTAATAAAACAAGTTGGGTTATTATCAACAGCAACACGTAATCTGGTCTAACCAGATCCCAGACCTGCCTGCCCTCTGCTGGGCCCGTTTACTCAGCTCGGTGTCGACTAAAAACGACTTCCAAATCAATTAACTCTGAGGAACACAATGAGGCCTGAGGTGCAGCACCAGCGGCACTGATGACGGGAGGCGGACAGGCAATTTGCCACTTGTGTGGACTTTAATAGTGCAGTGTAATGTTTATAAGGGGGAAATAAGGCTATTTAGATTCCCTGTTAAACTAGGGAGGAGAGGCAGCCTTTGGCAGCCGCAGTGACTCTCTGTGTGCGTACAATAATAATTTACCGCTCAATCAAACCGTTTAAAGTTGACTGTTCAAGTCCTCCACCAGTGCACTTTTAATTTCTTCTCTTATAATATTAGAAATATCTGCCCTTAGGGTAAATAAGATCTGTCCATCCATTTTCATCTGCTTATCTGAGGCTGGATTGCGGGGGCAGCAGGCCGAGCAAAGCACCCCAGACGTCCCTCTCCCCAGCAACACAAGGTGTTCCCACTTGTATCTGCGACCTCATTCTCTCGGTCACTACCCAGAGCTCATGACCTCAGGTGAGGGTTGGGACGCAGATGGACCAGTAAATCGAAAGCTTCACCTTCCGGCTCAGCTCCCTCTTCACCACGACAGTCTGGCACAGCGCTAGCATCCCTGCAGGAGCTGCACCAAACCGCCGATCCATCTCACGCTCCATTCTGCCCTCACTCGTGAACAGATCCCAAGATACTTAACCCTCGTGCCCTTAAGGACGTTTTCCCCTCGCTTGAGGCAGGACAATAAGATATCTGTCTTAATTTCATTGGTAGACATGCCTGCACTTTCCGTACGTGTTGGCGAGGGCTGGTCCGGGTTACCATATTGGGTAGTTAGCTGAGTCTTACCTCTGCACTTATATTTTTTGACCTTTTCCGCCAATTACATCAACATTTCTTGTGTCATTTGACTTTTAATGTCTTTATGGTGGCCACACTAAACCTTTAAGCAGGTCTTCTTGTAGAAATGGCAGTTCATTTAGAAAATATTGCTGATCCCACAGGAGCTCTAAAAATGACATCTTACTCCATACCCTGCTCACTAGCGTCAATATTCTGCTTAAAGTACATTTTTCCTGTGTCGCTCACAAATATCACACAAATATCTGTCATAGAGACAGAGAGAGAGAGAGAGAGAGAGAGAGAGAGAGACAGAGAGAGAGAGAGACACAGAGAGAGAGAGACAGGACAGACAGTAATGACAGTAGCTTCCAACAACATTAATGAACGTCTATCCAGACACAGACACAGATAATGTTGTAACGACTCAGTAGACGTCTCTGTACACCTCTCATAACTACAGTTGCTGCTAATTGATGGGAAACTGAATCGTAGCTTTTTCACAGGGAATTTGTGAAAGCTTTTAACCGCTTGAAGTTTTGATATTGAGATTATGTAATAAAAACGCCAATTCTTAACAGGGTTATTTGAATGTTATTACTTTACATAGCATATTTCTGTCTATTATCGTGACTTTGATGAAGATCAGACCACATTTTATGGCTGAATTATACATAAATGTAATTAATTCCAAAGGGATCACTGTCTTGTTCTTGGCACTTTATGTTAACCATCTGGTCTTATCTTTTTTCCTCTCTTTACTATTTTTATCTCCACACAGTCAGCACACTCACAGATGCACATGATGCAACAACTTGATATTCACACAACATATGATCTGTACTCAAAAACAAATAATTTCTCGCGTGATGTTTCCCTCGTAGTGACAAACTTTGGGTAGTAAAAACTTGAGCTTTACTGACTTTCAGCTGATTGTTTGTGTTTTAGTAGAGGGTGTCTGCAGGTGTATGGGCTATACCCACCTGTTCCTGGCTGTTTACAGTACACCTGTGTGTGTAAATCAGGGGAAACTAATCCATGCTACGCACATTTTGGAGACGGGAAACTGGAGACAGAGATGGCGAGATGGTGAATTGAAGCTAGATTGTGGTAATTAGATGTGAGGAATATGTATAATGACACATTTCACTACACCTCATATAACACGTTTCTCATTGTTCCACTTCATAAACATTTAAATGAAGCAGTGTTATTTGTGTAAGGGAGCCCTAACTTTTCCATATCAGTGAATCAGTCAGTAAAACTTTATCTGTATAGCATTTTCATACATCGCAATTTTCACCTTAACCACATTAACTCGGCTAACTGATAAAATTATCTTCATCGTTTGTAGAAATCCAAGATAACATGAAACAGCTTTATGTTATTGCAGCACACAGCAACAACTGTTTGTTTGTTGTGTGTAAAATGGATGCAGGGAACATGAGTGTGCTGTCAGGTGTGCAGAGCGCACTGGAGACACTGTGGTTCTTTGCTTCTCTGGTCACTTTACCTGACACATCTTCAACACCGTCGTGTAAATAAGCAAAGACGTCATGGTGCAATTCTTTTTACTCATAATTTACTCATAAAAACACATAATTGAAACCACAAAATATCTCCATACTGCTCGTCTGTAGAGATCCAAGTGTCCTGAAGCCCCGACATAAAAAGTTGTTTGGAAAAACGTCATTTTTAGCCTCATTGTAGCCTGTAGCTCTGACTGCCTCTCTGGGCACCGCGCTCACATGTGTGCGCTTGCGCAAGACTATGACACATGGGCACCACCTTCATGTTTGTTCACGCGCTTTCGCTGGTCTTGCACGCACACGTGAGCGCGGTGCCCAGAGAGGCAGTCAGAGCTACAGGCTACAGTTATGTGTTTTTGGACGTTTGAATCTGGGGCGCCGTCAGCCTCCATTAGGTGGAGTTGTGTTGCTACCTCCTCTCCCCTTGGATCTCTGCAAGTGATGTGAGGACTCTAAAACTTCACCTGAGCCTCCCTCGGCATATGGGTGAGTAGATAATGGCTGAACGTTCATTTTTGGGTGCACTATCCCTTTAAGGAACCATTGATCGGCAGGCTGTGTCTATGCAGCAGCATTAACGAGGTGCTTTGCATTGACCATTTATGGTTGAATGTGGGCATGTAGAGGGCAGGATATGAGGCTGGATATGAGCCTGGTCCACGTGGACAATTCCAAGTTGGTTTGGGATTTATTAAAGTAAATTGCATACTGGCAGGTGTCCGTATGTTTTTATAAATCAGAATGTTTTATAAATTGGTGTGGTTTAAATGAGGTCCCTGGTGATTTAAACTGGTAGAGCTTTTTGGTTTGTCCATTTTGGGCTACGGTAGAAACATGGTGGTGCAACATGGTGATCTGTGTTGGACCCGCTCCCTATGTAGATATAAATGACTCATTCTAAGGTATTGAAAGCACAATGATTCTTTGTTTCAGGTGATTATACATGAAAGAAAATACACTTATTATAATACATTGAACCTCTGAAGGTATATTCCCCTGAATCCTACACACTGGACCTTTAAGTCACTGGACCACAGCTGTTGAGGTTTGGCAAGATTTAGAGGAAAAGGCGCCAGACCACAGATGTATGACACACACTTTAGTTTAAGAAATGTGAAAATATTTTTTTATTCTGTGTATAGGCTACACATTTTTAAAACTGGAAAATGCAATAAACACTTTAAGCTTGCCGCAGTGATAAATCAAAATTAAATTGCTACAAAAAACAAAAACATTTTTCATTTCCACGTCATTTTTTGTCAAAGCCACAGGGAGCCACTGGAGAGTGCCCACCCTGACCCACACATTATCTATTTCAACTTTATGAGGTAATAACATGTCAGTGTTGATTGCAGCTTGTTGTGCTGCCCTCGGGAGCCCAAAAATTAATTGAAGCAGATTTAAATTGGCGCTGTCAGCCATCAAGCTATGACAAACATTATGATATGAGCACAAGATGAATGTTAATGAGAAAGGACATTGGGGAATTGACACTGTGGAGCTTTTGACTGCTTGAAGACCAACAACATCAATACCTGTTCAAAATAATGAAACCCCATGGAGTCATGGTCATTCAATTAACTGTATTAAGAAGCATATACTGTAATATGAATGAATGTTGACGGTGTGTCAGAGAGGGATTGATACAGATGTACAGTGTTTAATGAAAGTGTATTTTTGCATCAGCACAAACTGCAGAGTCTCACACAGCCTTAACAAAGGGCTTGTGTATTGCACGGATGCTGCAGTAGGTTACATTTTATTGTACAGGTATTCAAGCTGTTGCATCTGCCCCCGAATGCACATATAGCATATGGCTACAGATTAGAGCGGGAAGGTAATAAAATCACATGATAAAAATTGTTAAGGTTAGCATCTGAGAGAGCAAAGAACAAAGAGCAGGGTTATAAAATACAGCACGATCCACATGGAGACATATGGTATCTGCACGCATCCACCCGAGCCCCATAAACTCAAACAATAAAAAAAAGCCCTTTGGGAATAGTCTCCGGTTGCCTGTGGCGACTGTTACGTTTGTTAAACAGAAAAGTCTCTCGCACATCGTGATCATTTCCCTTCCTGTCTCCCTTCCTCCCTCCCAGCCTCCGTCTCAACACTGTTTCCTTTGTTTTTCCCACTAATTACAGCTACAGGTGAAAGGACCTGTGTAATAGTGGAGGCTGTTGTATCGAGGCGACCTGTACAAACCAATTGTCTCGCCTGTTTCTGTCTGACACTCACATCTGTTTTACTGTCTCTGTATTTCACACAAATGTCACGCGTGGATTGATGCATGGACAAACTCTCTGTCTCTCTAACACACACACACACACACACACACACACACACACACACAAATAAACACAGGTAGCTCAATGTGAAGATAAACACACACCTCAGAGGGAGCAGGGCGATACAAGGAAATGGGTATCAAGTAGAGTAGAATGGCAGGTCATTAAGTGAAGCAGTGAAACATGCGCTCAGGCTCTGCTGCTCTGACCTGTCTTGGCAAAGGAGCAGACAGAAGTGTTATCACATACTCCATCGCCCAACCTTGCTAGGACCATCTGGGGACTGCACGCATGTCTATGTGTGTGTTTGTGTGAGATTGCGTGTGCGCATTTGTGTGTTTATGCCCCGAAGTTGGCCTTAAGGCAAACACGCACTTACCTTGGTTGGTGACTGTGGAGAGGAAAGGGCAGGGCTGGAGTGTTGTCTTGACCTTGATGGTTCTCAGTAGAGTTTCATTATGAACAGGGCTTCGGTTTTCACACCGTCTGATGCCTCTCGACCTCGGCGTTGTGACCTTCATGCTTGTGAATGCTGCAGATGGAAAGCGTGGAAGCGGGGAATGGTGTGTGATTACAGATGAACAGGGTTTTAGCTTTGTCTTAAAGCCTTTTCCAATTGCTTTCATGGATTTGAGTGTGATGGCTGACATTGCTGTCGTAAGACAACACATCTTAAAGGGACAGTTCACCCCAAAATCAAAACTACATATTGTTCCTCTTACCTGTAGTGTTATTTATCAGTCTAGATTGGTTTGGTGGGATTTGCCAAGTGTCTGCCTTAGAATAGTTTGCCTTTTCTTGAATATAAAAGCCCAGTTAAGACCAGTTTACACCAATGGAACAAGACAAGATAGCATGTCCTCTGCAGCGACGACTCTCTTGTAGCATCTTAAAATATGAATGAGGATAGTCAGATACTTGCTACAGCTGCATCTTGAGTGAAATGGCGCAAACATGAAGAAACCAACAGGGTTGAACATTTTGAGTCGTCAACCCTGAGGGACTTCAGGCGTTTAAAGGATTTGGTCACCTCTCTTTCCTTCCTTTACGTCCAAAACTCAGACCAGCTGACTTTGCTACAAGCTGAGGTGCTACCACCAGCCGGCCTGAGCTGAGCTGAGAGGCCAGTTCACATCGCTGCAACTTTTATCCACAACATAAGCTCAGTTCAGACCAAAGATTTGTGACAAGCCAAGTTGAAACATGCAGCTAGCTGCAATGTGCCTTTCTGCAACGTTCTGAAAATCTGCCAGCTCACACCAATGCAACCAGATGAGTTGGTGTATCATCTCGATTCAACAACTCTCTGTACGTCTGTTCTGATTTCAAGCTTGGATATAATTTATAGCTTCTTAACATATGAATGAGGATAGTGATAGTGAGATACTGGCTACAGCTGCATTTGTGGTAGTGATGAAACAGAAAACGAGCATCAGATGGACTGTATTCGTAATCTGGGAGGACGGAAACTGAGGGCTCTGTGGGGACGAAGCATCTGTCGCACCAAGTGAACATGTCGTCTGCGGTTATTTTGACTTGACCAGCAGACTTCACTGCAAGGCTGAGTTGCCATCTAATTCAGTTATATTGGAGAGAGGGCAGACCTCTCTGCGGCCGATATCTCCAACACTCAGTATCTCACACCAGAACAATCGAGGTTGATTAAAAGGACGACAGGTAAGAGGAAAATATGTGTTTTTTATTTTTGTGGTGACCTGACCATTTAAAGTTGAAGTTGAAGGATAGGTTCAGATTTCTTCCACTCTGTCATAACCGCTTTCTCTTACAGACGTGTGTTGATATATTTTACAAGATGTTATGAGATTTAATAAGAAATTTTATCAGAGTAATTGATTGCTGTGAGACCGAGTCAAAATCCATCGTCCTCGTTCTGTGCAGAAGTGCATTCCTAAATTCAGTTATTGACAGTTTTCTGTTATTGAAACAGACAACTCCGCTCAGTCCAAGGACACACAAACTGCACATTTTGCATGAATATTACAGTAAAACTTGCAAAAAGTGAACAAGCTTGAGCTGATATTTCTTCACCTTCTTGCTACAATAGAATAAGTTAAACATCCTGTTTTGAAGACAACAGAAAAGCAGCAGCACACTAGACTTTATCTTTTATTAGCGATGTTTCAACCTCAACACAGGTCTTCCTCAGGCAAAGAGTGAGGGTCAAAACGATGCTAATAAAAGCTTCAGAGCGCTCTGATTCCAGTGTGTGGGTGATTTTCTATTGTATCCATGTCGACCTTTTGGCATCAGCACCTACAGCAGCTCACGGAGATCTGTCTTTAGCTGCTGCTGTCCATGGTGCTGAAACAGTAACGCACTGTAACACCACTGAGACTGGTCAGGGTCCTTCTATTTAGATGTTTTATATTCAATATGAACGCAGCATGCACGTAATGATAATCTTATTTACTTTATGATTAGGATGGGGCATCCTTTTGTGTCGTGCCCTCTCGAGCAGGGCGAATATTATTTTATGTATGCAGGTCAGCGTGTCAGCATTAAACAACATTATGGTAAACACACCTATTTTGCTCTAACTGTTGTGTGTCATTAATATTTATTAATGGATGAATGTGTGATTAAGGACAAGGAAGCAGAGAGGTGGAGAGTGAGTGGGAGTAAAGCCAAAAGAAAGTAGGAGAGGAAAAAGAATAAACACAGAAAGTTGTGAAGGAGCTGCACAGATGAAGGGATAAAAGCTGTTAAACTCTCATTTCTCTCTGCTCTCTCCATGACTAAGCACAACTCTAAAGATGATGGCACTGATTTCACATTCAGAATAAAATAGTCTCTCTGCTGCCCGAGAAGACTTTGAAAAGAATGAGATTGTGGTTGTAGTTATGGAGACGAGACAGTGGAAAATTGATATTCTCAAGTTACAAGAGGGTTTTAAAGCTGCACGGTGGGGGATACATTGTTTCACAAACTATTTTTCAAGTGGGGTGCGTTCAATTTATCAAGCAATGACCTTTTCTAAACGCAGAACGTTTGGATGCTGTTTTGGATGGTTACGTTTTCACTGTGCCTCATCACACTGCAAAAACACCGGCAAAAACAAATTGGTGAGATGAAACAGATTGCTTTTATAAGATGGGGTTCAGAATCACTCAAAACTACATTTAAGTCTAAATTTCAGATACTAAGCTAAAATGGGCTGACTCACTTCAGGGAGGCTCGGTCAGTGGCCCTCGGCGTACTAAGCTGGTAATCTTTTGACACTCTGATCAGCTGTTGTAGTATAAGGAGCAAGAAAGTCTTTAAAGGTTGGGCAGGAGCAAACAAAGTCCTTGACTTTCACCCGGGAGACTGCTGTTCTTGTCGCATGTGAAACCAGAGTTCAGTAGCTGTTTTAATAACAGCGTACAGTGCTAGTATGTCACGTGACGTGACATTATGTTAGAAACAAACACTTATTTTAAGCCAAACCATGATGTTTTTTCTAAACCTAACTACATAATTTTGTTGCCTAAACCTAAGGAAGAAAACCTGTGACCTCAGGAAACCTTTAAAGAGACTGTTCGCATTTAACAAGTGAAAACTCTCTGATATTAACTTTTCGACTCACAGATCAAGGGGACTTTTTAGAAAATCCACTCGCCAAGCTTTTTTTTTTACCTGGCGGCCAAAATAATGGGATGCATTTTTGTACATAAACATTTGCTTTAGTACATTTCATCAAGATAATAAGGTATTTCTTTCTATCTTCTGAGGAGTGGGCTACATGTTGAGCTGCAAGTCAAAGCCACATTTGGGAAGTCCCAAGCACTTTTATAAAAACAGACCAAGATGATCAAACTTAAAGGCAAAGACAGGGAAGAAATCCCTGTTTGAAATTATACAGCTGCACAACATGAAAATGAAAAGTGATATAAATAAACAGCAGGACTGTACGTTAACTTTTTGCACACAGCACTGGAGCTACAGAGCTTTAAAGGTTTCAACTATAACATGAGTATAAAAGTATCAAATACGTTTAAATCCATTGTAGTCTGACACAATTAAAACTCTTTGCAGGGGATTTAAAAAGTAGTTTTCCATCCGTTGGCCTTTCATATGAATCTAGAGCTGGAAAATTATTTAAATATTTTTATTTATTAAGGCTATTAATCTTTATGTGCAGGGCGTCAACAGAGAGGCTGAGGGAGGGAAGGAGCGAGAGATACTTTGTCCTCGTTACATTCGTCTTGTAAACGTCTGTGTTGTCACTGCATTTGTTGCCTGCATCCAGGCGCATCACAGGCAACATATAGACCAATGTTTGTGTCGATGGAGAACTTGTGAGTGAGTGAGGGGGCGGAGCTGTGCAGATGATGCAGGGTGAGAGAGGAGAGATGCACACTGGTATGCCCCATGTAACACAACTTGACCCGATATTGATATAAACAGTGTTGTCTAAATATATATCTTGCTTTTGAATAGATTGACATATCGCAAATAGTCGTCATATGGCCCAGCTCTGTAAGGTATTATGCTGAATACAAACTTAAACAGGAGACCAGAGCATGTGAATACGTTCCCTCTGATAGGCAGTGATGCAGTGTATGTGTCCAAGGCTTTTATTGTGAAAGGTAAAGACTTTGCTGTATTGGTTCAGACTATGAAGCTTTGTGTTCTAGTTTTATTACTTTAATTTTTGGGGACTTTTTTGCCTTTTTGATAGGACAGTGTCAGCGTGAAAGGAGGAGAGAGACGGGGTGACATGCAACAAAGGGCCGTCAGTCGGTATCAGGCCTACAGCGGCTGCGGCAAGGACAAATCCTTTGTACACGGTGCACCTGCTCCAACAGGTGAGCTACTCAGCACCCCATGTTTTATTACCTTCATAAGAAGGGCCCCAACTCATGACCATCGGCTGCACATTAACTGTAGCGAGCTGCAGAATAGCAGCAAGTGATGGTTTAGCTGATTAGCAGAGTCTAAAACAGTGCTACAAAACTAATGTCACTCGAGGGGCTCAGTTCTGCAGCACCGCTTCGATGTGCGTACAACACATCTGTAGTGTGTGATTATGTGTGTGTCAGAATCCAGCACCGATATGGAGTTAGATTTGTGTCTTTATTACATGCAAGAAAATAAATGATATGAGAGAAAAAAAAATATTTGAGAGAAAAAGTTTTCACACTGATAGCAAAAAATAATATTTGAGACTAAAAAACTTTTGAGAGAAAGTATTTTGTCATAGAATATAAGAAAAAAATAATTTGAGATTTAAAAAATGATTTCTGAGAGAAAAAACTCTCAAAAAACTTTTTTTTTACTGTAAAATATCATTTTTTTGCTCTCCGTGTGAAAACATTTTCACTAAAAAACAATTGTTTCTCTCAAAACCTAAGTCTTTGCTCTCGTGTCAAAAATAATGTCCTGGGCGGGGCCACGTTCCTATTGGGCAGTCTCAATCGAATTGACCGCTAGGTGAGGATCGTCTTGGGAGTCAAATTCAACTGAATCATTCATCCACCGTGGTCGATTCATGGCATAGATGTGCTGCGTTATTTGGGAGTGGAGACTCCAATGTTTGGGTAAGATGATGACGAATGATTCAGTTGAATTCGACTCCCAAGACGATCCTCACCCAGCTGTCAATTCGATTGAGACTGGCCAATAGAAGAGAGAAGAAAAATGTTTTGAGAGAAACAATTTATTTTTAGATGCTACAAATCGGACCTTTTGCTGCTTTTTTTTTTTTTTTAAATACAAACTCTTAACTCACTTTTTAGCTCCTCCGAGAACCGTCACCTTATCGTGGTGGAGGAGTTTGAGTGCCCTAATGACCCTAGGAGCTATGCTGTCGGGGGCATTTTGCCCCTGGTAGGGTTTCCCAAGGCAGATTGGTTCTGGGCGAAGGGTCAGACAAAGAACGGTTCAAAACACCCTTCATGATGGATAACAGAAAGAACCTGTGTACCCGGCCCGGAGGGTTACCGGGGCCCCGCCCTGGAGCCAGGCCTGGGGTTGGGGCCCATGGGCGAGCGCCTGGTGGCCGGGCTTTCACCCATGGGGCCCAGCCGGGCCCAGCCCGAACCGGCTACATGGGCTCGTCCCCCTGCAGGCCCACCACCCGCAGAGGGATCCAGAAGGGTTCGGTGCAATGTGGATTGGGCAGCAAACCAAGGCGGGGGCCTTGGCGGTCCGATCCTCGGCTACAGAAGTTGGCTCTTGGGACATGGAATGTCACCTCTCTGGCAGGGAAGGAGCTGGAGCTTGTGGAAGAGGTTGAGCGCTACTGGCTAGATATAGTCGGCCTCACCTCGACACATAGTTCCGGCTCTGGAACCCAAGTCCTTGAGGGGGGGTGGACCTTCTCCTTTGCTGGAGTTGCTCCGAGTGAGAGGCGGAGGGCCGGGGTGGGCTTTCTGATAGCCCCCAGACTCTCTGCCTGTACGTTGGGGTTTACCCCAGTAGACGAAAGGGTTGCTTCCCTGCGCCTTCGGGTCGGGGAACGGGTCCTGACTGTTGTCTGCGCTTATGTGCCAAACAGCAGTGCAGAGTACCCGCCCTTTTTGGAGTCCCTGGGACGGGTGATGGACAGTGCCCCAACCGGGGACTCCATTGTTCTGCTGGGGGACTTCAACGCTCACGTGGGCAATGACAGCGAGACCTGGAGGGGCGTGATTGGGAGGAACGGCCTGCCCGATCTGAACCCGAGTGGTGTTCAGTTATTGGACTTCTGTGCGGGTCGCAGTTTGGCCATAACTAACACCATGTTCAAACATAAGGATGTCCATCGGTGCACGTGGCACCAGGACAGCCTAGGTCGCAGGTCAATGATTGACTTTGTAGTCGTATCATTTGACCTGCGACCATATGTTTTGGACACTCGGGTGAAGAGAGGAGCAGAGCTGTCAACTGATCACCACCTGGTGGTGAGTTGGATCAGATGGTGGGGGAAGACGCTGCGCAGACCCGGCAGGCCCAAGCGAGTGAGGGTCTGCTGGGAACGCCTGGCGGAAGAACCTGTCCAGATGATCTTCAATTCCCACCTCCGGGAGAGCTTCAACCGTGTCCCGAGGGCAGAGGGGGACATTGAGTCCGAATGGGCCTTGTTCCGCTCTGCCATTGTCGAGGCGGCGGTTGCAAGCTGTGGCCGCAAGGCAGCTGGTGCCAGTCGTGGCGGTGGCCGTCAGGCTGAAGGAGGAGGCCTACAGGGCATGGTTGGCCTGTGGGTCTCCGGAAGCAGCTGGCGGGTACCGGCGGGCCAAGCGGAGTGCAGCGGCGGCAGTCGCGGAGGCAAAAACTCAGGCGTGGGAGGAGTTCGGTGAGGCCATGGAGGAAGACTATCGATCGGCTCCAAAAAGGTTCTGGCAAACCGTCCGGCGCCTCAGGGGGGGAAGGCGGCAACTAGCTCACACTGTTTACAGTGGGGGCGGGGAGCTGCTGACGTCAACTGAGGACATTGTCGGGCGGTGGAAGGAATACTTTGAGGAGCTCCTCAATCCCACCAACACGTATTCCAGTGAGGAAACAGAGACGGGGGTATCGGGGGCGGGTCGTCCAATTTCTGGGGCAGAAGTTGCCGAGGTAGTGAAACAACTCCGAGGCAGCGGAGCCCCGGGGGTGGATGAGATTCGTCCTGGATATCTCAAGGCTCTGGATGTTGTAGGGCTGTCTTGGTTGACACGCCTCTGCAACATTGCGTGGACATCGGGGGCAGTGCCTCTGGAGTGGCAGACCGGGGTGGTGGTCCCCATTTTCAAGACGGGGGACCAGAGGGTGTGTTCCAACTACAGGGGGATCACACTCCTCAGCCTACCTGGTAAGGTCTACTCCAGGGTGCTGGAGAAGAGGGTCCGGTCGATAGTTGAACCTCAGATTGAGGAGGAGCAATGTGGTTTTCGTCCCGGACTCGGAACCGTGGACCAGCTCTTTACCCTCGCCAGGGTGCTGGAGGGGGCATGGGAGTTCACCCAACCGGTCCACATGTGTTTTGTGGATTTGGAGAAGGCTTACGACCGTGTCCCCAGGGGCATCCTGTGGGGGGTGCTCCGGGAGTATAGGGTCGGTGGCCCCTTGCTAAGGGCCATCCAGTCCCTGTACCGAAGGAGCACGAGTCTGGTTCGCGTGGCCGGCAATAAGTCGGACCTGTTCCCGGTGAGGGTTGGACTCCACCAGGGCTGCCCTTTGTCACCGGTTCTGTTCATAACTTTTATGGACAGAATTTCTAGGCGCAGCCGAGTGGTGGAGGGGGTCAGGTTCGGTAGCGGGAGGATCTCGTCCCTGCTTTTTGCAGATGACGTGGTCCTCCTAGCTCCATCGAACAGTGACCTCCAGCTCTTGCTGGGACGGTTTGCAGCCGAGTGTGAAGCGGCTGGGATGAGAATCAGCACCTCCAAGTCTGAGGCCATGGTCCTCAGCCGGAAAAGGGTGGATTGCCCTCTCCGGGTCGGGGGGGAGGTCCTTCCTCAGGTGGAGGAGTTTAAATATCTCGGGGTCTTGTTCACGAGTGAGGGTAGAATGGAGCGAGAGATGGACAGGCGGATTGGGGCGGCGTCAGCAGTTATGCGGGCGCTGAACCGGTCCGTTGTGGTGAAGAGGGAGCTTAGCCAAAAAGCGAAGCTCTCGATTTACCGGTCTATCTTCGTTCCAACCCTCACCTATGGTCACGAGCTCTGGGTAGTAACCGAAAGAATGAGATCGCGAGTGCAAGCGGCCGAAATGAGTTTCCTCCGCAGGGTGTCGGGGCTCAGCCTTAGAGATAGGGGGAGGAGCTCGGACATCCGGGAGGGACTCGGAGTAGAGCCGCTGCTCCTCCACATCGAGAGGAGCCAGTTGAGGTGGTTCGGGCATCTAGTGAGGATGCCACCCGGACGCCTCCCTTGGGAGGTGTTTCGGGCGTGTCCAACCGGGAGGAGACCTCGGGGCCGCCCCAGGACACGCTGGAGGGATTACATCGCCCGGCTGGCCTGGGAACGCCTCAGGGTTCCCGCGGAAGAGCTGATGGAAGTGGCTGGGGAGAGGACTGTCTGGGCTTCTTTGCTGAGGCTGCTGCCCCCGCGACCCGGACCCGGATAAGCGGAGGACGATGACGACAACGACGACAATTTATTTTTAGAGAAAATGTTTTCACACTGAGAGCAAAAAAATAATATTTGAGAGTAAAAAAAAGTTTTTTGAGAGAGAGTTTTTTTTCTCGGAAATCATTTTTTAAATATCAAATTATTTTTTTGATATTCTATGACAAAATACTTTCTCTCAAAACTTTTTTTAGTCTCAAATATTATTATTTTTTGCTATCAGTGTGAAAACTTTTTCTCTCAAATATTTTCTCTCAAATATTTTCTCGCATGTAATAAAGACACAAATCTAACTCCATACACCGGCAGGAGATGAGCAGCAGAGCAACGCTTCCATAAGTCGAACGAAAATGCAGTGGAGAGTCAGCAAAGTAATCAATTACTTACACACGTTACAAACTTTTACCCACCAGTGGGGCAGATTGCCTTTCAAGATTTACAAGCAGAAAACCTAACTGCAGTCAGCACTTGGCAGGTGTTGATGTCAGACTGTGAAAACTGTATTTGAGAGATTTGGAGTGAGAATGTGTTTCATAATTTGGCTGCTTTGAAATCAAATTGTCTTGCTCAGAAAAGAAATCATAATGGACACATATGTGTTTGTGTCTTTGTGTCTTTTAAGGTCAAAATGAGCAATTGAAAAGAAGATTGCAAAGTGTATTTTTACAGAATACTGTGGCAGTAAGTGTGAATCAAACACAAGCCTGAGGTGAAAGCACCGTGTCTATAAACTCTTGACTCTGTTGTTGCACCTGCATCTGACTGAAAGAAATGAAAGACGTGGAGCTCGCTGCATCAAATTGTTTCTGATTGGAAACACAATCATCAGTTACTCTGTAATTGCATTTTCGTGCCGTTCTGTTCAAAATAGAATAATGTGTATCACTGTGTGCATACATGAGGACGAAATTAGCATCAGAGCCGCGGCGGCTCATCACCAGGTAAAGTGTTAATTACAGGAGAATGAAAGAAATGCTCCCAGGGGCCCCTGCTCAGCGGAGTTTCATGGAGCGTATTAGTGGGCTAGACAGGAGATTCATTCTCTCACTCTCTCTTATGCACACACATTTACACACACACACACACGTAGTCTGTGGCCACATGTGTGTCCTCGCAGCCACAGCTGTCACAAAGCTTTGGTTTCACCCCGCTCGACCTTTTGCTTCCATGCCATTGTGTGCTCCCTTTCAATTTCAGTCCGCCCCGCGGTGGATACAAGCCATTTTGGAAACTGCTGAGTTTATTGAACTTTTCTGCATGGCTACCGAGGAAGAAAAATCAGCTCATCAGAAAAAGCTCTCTGGGGCTTCCAGACAGGCTGAGACAAGGATTGGTCAATTTACACCTTGAGAAGGTGTTTCACACTCGTGTTGGATGGTTGTCTCTGCAGGGCGTCGCTGCAGTTTACTGTCGCTAAATTGCTCTATTAAGGACAACACGGATGAGTTATTCCGCTTTTAAATCAATTACGGCACATTAAAGTGGAGCTAAAGAAGGTAATAGATCAGATGACTCTGTTATACATGCTTGATGATCTCTTCAGCAGCTCTCTGTTCATTGGGGTGTGTTTGTCCTTTATTTGTTTTAAAACTTTTAGCCACACGACTTCAGGGATGGTAGAGTCAGGCGGTCCACCTCTTTGGACCAGACTTAAAATATCTCCACAAATATCAAAAGAATTGCTGTAATATTATGTACAGATGTTCATGGACCCAGAGGACGGATCCTACTGACTTTGATTCATCTCTGTCTTTTCCTTCAGCGCGATTGACAACACACACATTAATGATGTCGATGTGGCTGTTTTCTTGCTAAAGCTGCCACATGTACCTGTTTTAAGATAGCAGTGGTTTCATGACCGGCTGTCCTAGCTTCAGCAGCTCAGTGAGTAGCTGGCAGTTGGAGGTGAAATGCTGCCCCCATGTTTTTATACACTGAACTTTTTAAGGTTATTGTTGCTCATCGTGGACTATATTGCTGTCATTGTTCATTTTAGTCAAAGCATACAGTTTGAAAACGAGGCGCGGCTCCAACTAGAAAACAATGTTTTGATGCATTGGATGTGCTGAATGTGCATATTAAGGCAGTACAGGAGGAGGTGCACATTAATAATCCTCCAGGACTGTAACATGCTCATGTTTAACCCAAACAATGTGTCATGTGACTGCAGTTGCTTCACATCCAGGTGGGAACACCTTCTCACCACAAACCAACCGCACCAGAGTTCCTTTGGAGCCGGACTGAGACCACCTCTTCAAGAAGGTCTCTGTCTGGTTGTTTTGGTGTGTTCACACCAACAGACAATTTAGAGTCACCAACTAACCTGCATGTCTTTGGACTGTGGGAGGAAGCTGGAGCACCTGGAGGAAACCCACGCTGACACAGGGAGAACATGCTGAAATCTGAGAAAATTGGCTTGATTTCTTTCATAAACACGGGAAAAAGGAAATGAGCAACCTTTTTTTTTTTTTTACATTTTAAAATTTTCCTTCTCTTTATTTTTCTTTTTTTCAAAGCTCATTTTCAGGGCCATTTCCTCTTCCTAATTTCATGCAATTTGTGGGACATATCTCGCCAAATTGCTCATTGCTTTTATTCCTGTGTCGCCAAAGAAATTAAACCAAATTTGCTCAGGTTTCAAGGTTTAAATGCTCGTGAAAAGCGCCTTAAGGCACCACAACAAAACTACCGATCCAGGTTTCAAGGGGTTAAGATGGCTTCTCATTGTCTCCAACCATCAGACTGATGAAGGTCTGGCACTGAAACATCGCCGCTGAGTGTTTTTTTTTTGAAGTTAAAGAGTGAGTGGGAGTTTGTTTGCAGCTTTTATTATCTGTACTTTGCCTTCCAGCCTGTAAAAGGTTAAGGTTATTTTTCTTTGTTTCTTTCGTCAATCTGTCACACTGTCTATAATAAAGTTCACCCCGCAGCGGCTGTTTGCAAAGCAAAGACTGGTCTGAATCTCTTTTCCATTTTAATCAGCTCAGCTGCTGAAACTATTACCGCAGATTTGCTCTTTCACCACTGTTTGCTTTTCTCTCCTCCTCATACTGCCGCTCCCCGTCTGCTCCTATCTGACACTGTAGATCACCTATTTCTACCCCCAGCTGCTTCATGATTATCTTTCACCCATAACCCTCCCACATGCCCACACTGCACACACACACACACACACACACACACACACACACACACACACACACACACACACACACACACACACACACACACACACACACACATTAACACACACACCTCTCCTTTCCTGTGCCTATCTTAGATTTTGATTTGGGTTTGGCCGGGGCATGTTTGCTCTCTTCTTTGTGCTTAGCAGCCACCACAGAAAAAGAGCAGGATGGTTGATTATTGTTTGCGAGATGTGTGTGTGTGTGTGTGTGTGTGTGTGTGTGTGTGTGTGTGTGTGTGTGTGTATGTGTGTGTGGGAAGAGAAAGTAAAGAAAAAAGAAAGAGACGGTGATGCAGAGATTGCCAGGATTTATTTCATAGACAGAGCCTCCTGATGGGATCTGTGGTGTTCAGCTTTTCTGTGTCTGGCAGGAGGGTTCATAGTCCCACTGTGCTGCTCAAGACTGAAGGAGGTGAAAGACTCATCCATCCACTCACAACCTTTCACTCGCTCTCCTTCTTGCAGGTACCCCTACTGCGGCACCAGACAATGCCCACAGACAAGGATTTTAGGGGGGTTTCAGATATCACTCACGTTGCAGGGTCTCAGGACACTTTTGAGTGATGTGAAAAATCCATTTTTGTGTGTTGGTTGAGAAAGAGAGCTCAGAGTGTTCTAAAAAGCTAGTGAAGCGTGTCAGATTTTCAAAAGGGCTAACAAAGACAGCAAAAAGTACCAGAGGTTATAGAGTAATTCTAACAATTTTAAAATGCTAGAAGAAAAGTCAGGGAAACAAAAAGTATGGCTTTGGGCTTTGTGGAGTATGGGTTGCACAACAAGCCTGCAGGCAAAAGATTTAATCACTTTACTGTCACTTTTATTATGTGCTATAACATGATAGTGTTGCAACAATTGGATGGGAGATTAAAAAACACAACGTACTGTGGTCAAGGCTATCGTACGGTCGTCTGAAGCTCACTGAATGTAAGCATTGTGTTAAGCAATACTTGTGTAATGTATAATGTTGTATTGATGCTCAACAACAGACTCAGTGACCTTTTTCCAGCTGAGTTTTCTTCTCATTCTATGAGACTAGGAAAAAGCATCTTATGAAGGGTAAAAAATGTCAACGTAAATGTGTGAGCTTTAGTGTGGTTTGAAGAGGTCCACAGGTAAAAGTGTCATTATGTGTGTCTCTTTTCAAAAAGAGCCTTCGGGTGCTGTCACACCTGCCCTGTTTGGTTCACTGCAATCGAATGCAGATCCGTTTGTGCAGGTGTGCGCACCAAAATCTGAAGCAACTGCAGTCACATGACACATTGTTTGGGTTAAACATGAGCATGTTACAGTCCTGGAGGATTATTAATGTGCACCTCCTCCTGTACTGCCTTAATATGCACATTCAGCACATCCAATGCATCAAAACATTGTTTTCTAGTTGGAGCCGCGCCTCGTTTTCAAACTGTATGGTTTGACTAAAATGAACAATGACAGCAATATAGTCCACGATGAGCAGCGCTAAAATCAACCTGCGTAGTTGTCCCTCCATTGTGACATTAGAAAGTGTCACATTTATCTTGCAAGTGTACTCTTCTTCAACGTTTGCTTTACTTCCTGGATTTTTCCCACATGGAAATTCTGACCAATCAAGAGCAGCTTTCTCACACAAGGCATTTGATCTGGTCCTCTTGTAAATGCTGCCGTGAGAACACGAACCAACTCTAGGCAATTATACAACTTTGGAACAACATGAGTCCCTGATTCAGACCAAAGCAAGTAAAAAACTGTTTTAATAAAGTTAAATAAAGTCCTGTTTTAATAACGTTAATAAATTTAGCACTTCTAATACATTTAAACCAAGCACTGATACAACAAAGTGAAATAAAGTAGTGTGAAACAGTACAACAAAGTACTGTTATAATTAAGTAAATCAAAACAGAACCACTGGTGCTTTTATTCTGAAGTACCCGACTTGTCTCAGCTGGAAGTGCTGATGTTTTTTTCTGTACACTTGAAGCTTCTGGTCAACAGTTCGATGTTAGCAGTTAGCAGAATGTTAAACTGTTACAGCAGCGTCGTTAAATGTGAGAATTATTATTGTGAGCAAGGAACAAACCACACTGACTTAGTCTCACTGGTGCTCCATGGTCACAAAATGTAACCAACGATGACTCCCCACATTTGCAGCGGTCATTAAGTCCAAATATGTGTCCATTCCTTGATTATTTATAATCCTTTAGTCTGTCAGGGTCCACCGATCAAAAGAATATTAAACTAATCCAAGTTGTGAAATTTGTTGTGTCAAGTCTTTTGCTAACTGTACGCTAACTTCATTCGTCAAACTACGACAGTTCTACTAACATAAACAGTATGTGGCCTTCTTCCTGCACCGTGTTTTTGGGTACGCTTGTTTT
Organism: Epinephelus awoara; assembly: GCA_035609425.1. NCBI lineage: Eukaryota > Metazoa > Chordata > Actinopteri > Perciformes > Serranidae > Epinephelus > Epinephelus awoara. Next base: position 38,460,551 of record CM069305.1, on the reverse strand, counting down.
CGTTAGCTTGCATTGAGCATGACCTCAAGCTTTTCTGTGTATTTTTTAACTAACTTGCTACTACCACACTCCTCTCCTGCTCACACACTGTCGCCCAGGAGAGAGTTGTCAGGATGGGTGGGGGAGTGTGTGTGATGTATTATGCTTGTGCCAAGTATAATTGATATATCGCCCACCTTTGAGCCAAATTGGAATTGGAACCGTTTTCCTGTTATCATTGCAGTTGTTTTAAATTTCCACCATCGTCCAGATTATCTTTTTAGAACGATGAACTGCATCAGAACGCTGAGCAAAAGCAACCACACACAAGAAAACCATTTTCTTCCTCTTTTCTTCCCAAACAATGACCTTTTGTACGGACCCCGCCAACTCCAGAACCGATCAGGCAGAGAGTGATCCGGAGGGGCCGCTGTCTGATTCTGTGTGTCTGCCAGAGAGCTGTTGCCCTTTTCGCCTACTATTGCACTTCCATTTGAAGCGGCTTATTGTTGCGGCTGTGCCCAGGGGTCCCGTGGAAGAGACATTGAAAGCCGTGGCCTTCTGCTCATTTTACGGCCCACAGACCGTGGCACCATTGGCTGGACACTTGTGCCAAGCAGAATTGGACACCTCTGCCCTATGACTCAAACACCACCACCTTTTCTGACTCGACGAGGCAAATGAATGAGCCCCCGAACTGCACGTAGTTTGTGATTACAGCAGGCGTTTCAGAATAATAACATACACCTGGCTGAGCTAAGCTTGTTTAGACAATCATAAATATAAAGTAACTTCTTCCTCTGTTTTTCCTATTTGTCATGGGCTGTGTGCTTATCTTACTGAGATGGGGGAAGAGGGAGATAAAGGTGTAGGGACATCGCTTCAAGCCGTGGAAAACAAAAAGCAAAATCATACTGTGGGGGGAAAAAGGCATAATTACTGTGACTACTGTGGAAAAAAAGCATAATTGGTTTCCATCCTTGTGGTTATCTCACATGAAGATGGATGCCAAGATTCACTGAGAGGATAGCCAACATCTCTGCACTGGTGGATATAAAGAAGAAAGAAAACAAAGATTGAACTTCTGTTTCGCTGTGGGAGCTGTGTGGTAAAGTCCTTGTCTTTTTGAAGCCTTGTGTTAGACTCCAGAAGTCTTTGGGACATGCTAGATTTAAATATGATCTGGGAGCACTCGTTACCCCCTCATGGTAAAGGACCCGATGTCCTGAGACACGCCGCAGCAAGACGGAGACGGAGGGAGATAAAAAGAGGAAGAGCAAGTGGAAGATTAGAGTAGAAGAGAGAAAATCTGAGAGTGCGGGGAAAGAGGGGAAAAAGGAAAGTTGAAAGAGAAAGATAACACTCGATAGAATATTCATGAACGTCGCCTCATATTCATTCATGCTCAGCTGCTGGTGATGATGGGACCTTGACACCAGAGCCCCCTGCTTTCTGATAAGTATGCTTTCACATGCTCCCACCCACCCCACAGCTCTCCCATGGCCTCAGCATCCTGGCCTCTTAATCCCCAACATCCGTTTGGATCCTCGGCTACAGGGACCAAACAGTCTTCTTCCCCCAGAAGCCTCCGAGGCTCCTGAGCTGTAGTACTTACTGTGTGTAATATGATCAGGCTGGAGCAGAGCCCTCCACCACTGAGGACAGCTTGCTGTGGAGATAATTTTGGACTGAACGAAAGTCACATTTTTCACTCTTACGTGACAGGCTGGGTTGGGGTGTGTGCGCAATACGAAGTGGATGAAACACACCAGTAACCCAGTAGAAACCATGAGTGTAAAACACAGGAGTCGTGGTCTCCACACCTTCTGCTTTTATTGGAATCCCTCAAAAACTGTTTACTTAATAGATTCCCTTTCAGTACGCAATGGAAACCTTAAGTGTCAGGTAGGAATGGAGCTACTTAACTCTCCTGAAGATTATCCCGCTAAAAAGTTAGGGACTGTCAAATACATCCTGTGCACTTGTGACACCCGTCCCCATCAAGGGGTTGGTTGTCCCTTAATGAGGGCAAATTAAAGAAAAGAGGCAATCTTAAAAATGACTTTAAAAAGTGTCTTTGAAATGCAATAAGTAACCCAAACCCTGACTTCTCCTGCATCAAGAGAATATAAACAGCAGAAATCTTTCCTATGTACATTTTTTATCCTCATGTAACGATATAAAGAACAAAAATTACAAGATAAATTTGATAGTCAAACGGCAGCAGTGGAACAAGGTGCAGAGCTTGATTTTTGCAATGAGCGCTGCCAGTTGGGCGTTTTTTGCTGAGACTTAAAAACTGTTCAACTTTGGGTAAAAACACCACTTTGGCCGGTCAGTCACAGTGAATGAGAGACGAACCGTCACATACTACCTGTGAAGGTGCTGAACAACAACAGTGGAGGAGAAATCTCTGAATATACTGTATAGATATTCTGTTTCCTCTCATGAATCCACACAAACCGGCATGACCGTCCTCTCCCTGCGTGCCTCACCCTTCCTTCATCCAAAGCAAGTACTCTACCTCGTGCTGACATGTTTACTTCTGCGGACATTCTGTGTCATAGCAACCAGATGTGACCAAGACGTCTCAGTTGAAAAAATGCAGCATCTCCAAAGTGCTCTCAAACCAAGCGCTTCCAGCTCATCGACTCCTGAGGAGCGCCTGGCATTTTCAGCTGGGGAAAAAACTCTATGGTGGACAGGGGGCCTTACGCTCAAGCTCCATTCCTAACTGACACTTACAGTTTGTCTCAAATCACATACTTCTTTAATGAACACTTAATATTCCAAATGCACAGGTGCGTTCATCCTGCATAGTACAGGAGTATGCAGTGTACTACTGGTGCAAAACAGTCCAAAAGTTGAGTGTGGAATCAGGGAGACTGCTCACCCTCAATGGTCGCCATCGCAAACTTCTCAGCTGTTGACATGGCAGCTGGGCACAACAAGGAGAGCAGTGTGACTTGCTCATTGACCCTGAAACACACCTGAAGTTGTATATTCTGTTGGTAAGAGGAGATTCTTACCTTTCTCATGACACCAGGCTTGCTTTGTACTCCAGGTATTAAACAAAATACATCACATCACATAATGACTTCCCTCGAGCCACGGTTTTGAGAATAAGGCCTTGTCAATTCGTAGTATGGTGGCCGCAAAGGTGTTGGATGGAGCCGCAGGACATGCTCAGTGTGTAGCCTGCAAGGAAACGAAAACAAGCATACCCCAAAACACGGTGCAGGAAGAAGGGCAAATACTGTTTATGTTAGTAGAACTGTCGTAGTTTGACGAATGAAGTTAGCGTACAGTTAGTAAATCTGAATTCATTACACTTTGGAGCTCATGGTTTTCTTATTTCGAACTGAGCGATTGAATCTAACCCAGCTAACGATGTGTGGCAGGTCCATATTGGGAGAAAGTAAAACATTTAATGTTATATTTTGATGTGTGATTCTAAGCCGCTTCCAAGTAGCTTAAGTGGGTTGATGGCAGTAGGTTTTAATATTCTGAAAGCCAAGGCCATGTTTATTTAAAATTAGATGAAAACTCACTGTCCTGGACCCTGCCTTGTTACTAAGAGCCTTTCATTCATAATTTCAAGGAGACATAGAGGGACAGAGGGAGAGTGGCGCTGAATCAAACCAGAGTACGATTAACAAGTGTTGCTGCTACCTCGTCATCGGGCCTTTACAAGCTTAACAATTGTATTTAATGTCTGAATTTGGTGATAACAGTTTCATATTCTGAAAGCCAAGACTTTGGTTAAGAATCAAACAAAACTGCAATATCACAAAAAATTGTGATGTTGACCTAAATCCAATGTCAATGTAAAAGGAGCAGTTGTGACCATGGCTGATATTGATGGAGCGTGCCACATATTGTGTTGCAGGATTTCAATTGTTTGTGTGTGTCGTTGCCTCGGTGCCTCTGCGTTCTTATTCTGAATGTGCTTTGACCTTGACTTTAGACTGTTGCTGCTCCCCTTAACCACTTGTAATGCAGTTTCCATATCAGCATTATGTAGAAACAGAAACTAGAATCAATATTTCACAAAAGTTCTTTCAGCTATTTCTCCGGGGATCCGGTGTGGACAAAGCAGCCACATCGCCATATGCCAGATGCAAAAGGTTATAGTGGTCTCAGCTAGTAGCATGACCCCATCTCTTTCACTGCACTGGAGTCAGGGTTGTTCGCTAATGAGAATCATAGCATTAAATAAAAGGAAAAGAAGGTACTTTTTACTGGTGTCGGTCACAGTCTACTGACAGGGCTTTAGTGGACGTGTAATCGAGGTGCTGCAGTATGCAATACATACTGTATAACATAAAACAGCACACATGCACAAAGTTGCAATGACACTACACAGAATACGACCAAGTGTCCAACACTAGGCTCATTTTACAAGAACATACAGTCAGCAAACGCTTTCTGCAAGCAAAAGCCTATAAAACACTGACATAAGCAAGGCAACACACAGCTATAGAACTTTTTGCAAACATTGGATTTAGTAAAAAAATGAAGAGGCAGCAGATTTCCAAAATATTATGTTCTCTTATATTGGGTAAATAAAAAGACTTTGGTGGGGGTGCTGCTGCAACTCTGTAGAGAGCTTAAGCCTTTCCCCAGGGTTGTGTAGAGAGTGTAATTCAGCTGGAAGGAGCAGCCATTTAACAGCAAAACAATATCTTAAACCCCCTGAATTAGGCACCTTGACACCTCTTCTTCTGTTGTGTCCGTATGTTAGCCTAGTAATCCTGGGAATTATGTTCATTTTGGAGGATTCCACACCTCACAAGTAACATCTGATGGTGACATTCAATGCCAGTTAAGTAGGTTGTGTGCTCCTTATGTAGCAGTGTGGAGGTCTGGGTGTTGGATGAGCATGTAGCTCATCAGACATTCATTTAGGAGACTGACAGGTCTGGAACTATTGTTCATCTTTTAACTAACCACAGTCTCTTTGCTCTATCTTTCCCCGACCTTAAATACACTATTGTCCAATGTGCAGGTACTGTTGAAGGAAGGAATTGTAAAGCTGTTGGCAATGAAGGTGAAAACAGGCATTGAACATGATTCAAGGTTTTGCAGAAGCAGCCAATATGCAGCCCTTTGTCTGGTGATAGAGTTTCCTTTTTGCCATTGAGTTTAAAGTTACTTATTATCAAATGCACCACAATTACCTGCCCAGACACCCGAAGACAATGTTCACATTGTAAGATATTTTAACAAGAGTTTGGGACAAGTCCAGCCATGTTTGTTGTAACAAAATCTGGTATTTTTTAACACAAGTTTTGAACATATTCAATTCAACATATTTTTTAATGCGAAATACAAAAATGTATAAGAGTTTGAGACATTTCCAGCCATGTTATAGCAACCAAACTGGGTAGTCTATTGTAAGCCAAAACATGATGCTTCTCCAACAATAACGAATTGTTTTCTTTGCCTAAACTTTTCAACATGCCACTTTATGTGAAACGTTCATTACTCTGTAATGATGCAGACTACATTCAAGCTGAGCTACACATGTAAAAACTCTTGCTGCACTAGGTTGGTGTCGGGGTTGCCTGTGTTGTTGCTCCTTATGCAGAGACATCCAAAGGCTTTTCAGTCTACCTGGAATGTCATGTCTGGAAACAGACTGGTGAACACATTTTTCATACAGGAGACCTGTTTGTGTCAACACCAAAAACCACTGCCTTACCTGCATAATTGAACCCCCACACAATGTTGCAGGTGCCTTGTGTGAAAGAGGCCTAAGTAGACACTGATCCCATCAATAACATCTGCCTCTAGTTGGCTCCTCTTTACAACACACCATCCTATTCAACATCAGACTCTCTTTCATTCCCATTTTATGCACTGTCTGACTCTGGCATTCACTCTTATTCAGTTCCTCTCCTCTTTCGATGCTGCCAGCGCCATTCAGGCTGCTTCATGTACATGCGTAACCATGGCAACTGGCAAATAGAGCTGTATAGCATCGTTCAACTTTTGTGGTAGACATGTTATTTGCAAAACACTGTGGAGAGATGCCATGCAATGTCACACACACAGTCAGATCTGTGATTAAGGTGTCTCTGCACAACTCTTTATTATCTGCCTGATCTGTTCTGCTGCTGTGTTTTAATAGATCATTCTGAAGCTCCCATGTCAGACTCCTTCTGCTGTGCAGTGTCCCTTTTCTTTGTGAAATCATCACGTGTCAATCATGTGTACACCAGGTTTTAGTGGCAAGACAAGCACATGTAGCTCATTAAAATGCTCTGTACTCATTGTCCTCGCTCCTCACACCCACTCAGCTACCTTCACTTTGCTGGAACTTGTATTCAAATGTAGGATTAGCTAATAAGTTATTCAGTTTCGTTTTGATCTGTGAATTTTCTTTGCCCACGTGCCCAATTCCATCCCAGCAAGTCAAACTACATCTCTAATCCCTACATGTGTTTGATTCACAAACATGGAATAGTGTGTATTTGTGGGAATGATTAAAGGATCCAGATATTTCACTTGAGTGTCTGAGTCTACTGATGAGCTACCTGCGGTATGATGTCTGTTCTTTGATGCATCAGTTCTGTGCAGGTACAATCTATTCCTCTCCATTAACGTCTGAGTTTCATCTATAATAGTGATGGCCTGCTCTGAGGGATGAGCATCTGCATGGCTGGAAAGCTGATGAGCTGAACTTAAGCATTTATCTGAGATTTTTCTTTTCTTTTTTTTTGAGGCTAGTAGCAGACATAAAATCACACTGCTGATGTACAGGAAATGCTACGACTAAACAAGCCAATTCAGCCATGCTAGACCACCCAAGAAGCCATGCTATTGTTTGGATGGTTCATAATTCTGAAGCCTCAGTAGTCCAAGACATGTCCCGTTGGACTGAAAGCCCCTTTGTCCAGCAGGCTGGTACCCCAAAAACAAGGGCTGAAGGGCAGTTTCTCTAAAACTAGGCTGCACACTCTCTCAAACAGAAGCAGATGGCTAATTATGCAAAATCATGTTATCGAACTATATTGATGCCAAGGCTTTGTCCAGTACTTGCTGCCTTCAGTGCCATCGTGGTTGGGTTGGTTAGGTTAAGGCATGAGGAGTGAGACTGTCAAGGGAAGATCATGCTTTCTTCATAGCAGGAGTGTCCGATGATCGCCATGTGCCTCTGTGTGTGGCGTATTTTTGGAGAAACTGCCCTTCGGACCAGTGCCTGTTTTTTTTTTGTGATACAAGCCTGTTGGACAAAGGGGCTTTCTGTACTGACGTGGCTAACGTGGCTAGTTTGTCATTGGACCCTCTTACTATGGCGAAAGTATGATCTTCCCTTCTCTGCCTATGACTGGCTCACTTTGATAGTCTCACCCTAAACATAGCAAATCTCACTCCTCGCGCATGAAACCTAACCAACCCAACCATCATATCAACAAAGACAACAAGTAGTAGACAATGCTTTCACATCGGTATGGTTCGATGACATCATTTCGCATGATAATTAGCCTTCTGCTTCTCTTTGGGAAAGTGTGTAGTGTAGTTTTAGAGAATTAGGCCTCCAGAGCAACGTGCATTTGTTTTTGGGATCCCAGGCTGTCAGACAAATGGACTTTAAGTCCAGTTGGACATTTTTCAGACTACTGGGACTTCGGTCCTGTGAGCTGTTGGAACAATGGGCAGTCCCCATGAAGGTAAATAAGCTGAATGCTAACATGCAAACATGCTTACAGCAATCAGTGTTGGGTTGTTACTCTTTTCTGAGTATTATTATTATTACCTAAGATATCCTCCCTACCTACAGTACTTGGTTACACTACTCGTTATATGACTTTTCCGTTACGGCTAATTGCGTCTTTTCTCCTCAGAATTCAGACTTTGCATGTGCTCCTCTGTTTGAATGTCAGGGTAATCTTTGGTAAGCACAGCTAAGGCTACATAGCTTAAATGTCGATAGCTTCTGTTGTCTGTGACCAGTATTTTGACAAGGATCTGTCTGAAATTTGGATAGTCAGTTGTGGAGATAGGCAGCATTTTATCCACCAGATATCCAGCCCCAAGCATCATTAGTTCTTTGTGTCCTGCAGCTGTCCACGATTAAAATCCTGTTCTGGTTGTTTAACCATTGCAGGGCTACAGCCATCTTCCGTGGCTACAAAGGACCCACCTTTGGTGCAGTTTATTTCCTGGAGCTTCATATTGTTGTGCTTGAGATTGTGTTTTTCACAGTGGAATCAAAGTGTTTCCTCATGACAAAATCAAAGTAATGGGAATATTTCCAGCTGCTGAATATAATTGAGTTTATCTTCCAAGCTAGCTTGCTGCTTTGTGACCTGCATGCGTGATGATAAAATGAATCTGGGGATTGATTGTTGGATTTCAAACTAGTATGCGGGTGACAACAAAAGAAGGTTGTAACGGCTTATTTGTTTTTGAATAACTGAAACTACTTGTTACTGGGAAATATATATATTATTACCAGTAATGCCCAACACTAACAGTGAGAATGCTAACGTGCTAATATTTATCAGCATATTAGTAATGGACAAATTGAAATGTGACCTGATGATGGCGCTAGATGAAAAGTTAGGGGACTCCTGTTATTATTACGATGAATCCTGAGAGGGGCATGAACATCTGAACTAAAGTCCATGTCAATCTATCTGATAGTTACTGAGACATTTCACTAAACCAAAAATCTGTCTCCCCTAAAATCTGTATTCACCACAGCTGTTGCTCACATATACGTCAGACACACTCACAGTGCACATTTTCTCTTCCACTAATAAACACAAACACACATGCACACACAGAGCCGCACTCACCACATTTTCTACTTACTTACTTTTAATCCTCAACTCTGGCTTGAGGTATCAATACCAGTCTGATCTAAAAAATAATAATAACTGTGGGCTTTATGTCCCGTTGACATACTGCTGATTGCAAAGAGCTCAATTGAGATTACAGCCCGTGGCACAGATGTAATTGATTTGCTGCGAACCTGCAAACAACATCCACCACAAAGTTCAAGCCAGTGAGTCGCTTTATTAATTTATCAAACTCAAGATGTGCGTGCAGGCTTCACGGGCAGAAACCTCCCTGTGCTGTGCTACCTTCTACAACCACCTCGTGTGACTCCTCTGCGTTGACATGCATCCGAGACGTCAGGGTTTCTTCCTCGTTTAAGCTCCACGTCTGACAGGAGCACTCCCCTTCACTCATCATCTGTCTCCCTCAATGAAGTTCATGTGATCGCTGGCAAAGCGGCCCATTGCTGTAGAGGCTGATTAAAGCGGCATCAAAGTCTCAGCCTCTGGCTTTGAATGCATCACATGTCAGCTTATATGAGAGCTGTATTGAATAATAGCCCCAGCTTAAACATCCCTCCTCAATCTGAGATGGAAAAATGCATCCTCACCAACAACAACCTCAACATGTAATCTCTGCGCGTCCAGCCTAATTAATTCCTCTTTTTAAACTTTGCAGAAAGTTTCCAGCTCGTTTGTATTCCCAGTCTATTCATTAGCTGGATCGAGTGGTTTGAAAACACTCTGCTCTTAATTGTTTCTGTTTGATTCCTACTAAAGCAGGGCCTGTAATTAAAAGAGAAATAGACAGAGGGGAGATAAATTGAGTGTTAAACTGCCAAAGTGATCTTCAAAGTGCCCAAACAAGTAGAGGAAGTAAAGGCTAGGAAGTGACTTCCAGGCCTCGTGGCTGATTCTAACTTTGTTTGTTCAAAGCGACACAATAATGACTTGCATGCCCACATGAAAATTATGCACATAATTCCATATTCATGTTTACAGAAACATTACGGGGAAGGTAATTCACCCAGACTGAACGCTTGTCGACAGGGCAACAAAACAACAGCATCAGTTGTTCTTTTTTTTTTTCTTTTTTTTTCACTCGCAGCCTTGAAATAATCATCAAAACTTTTCCATCGGGACGGCAAAGTTTGATGCTGCCTGTGATCATCAAGCACTGAAAACACACTGGAGCGACATCAAGTGTTGCAGCTACAGCAGAAAATGGAAATATCCTCTAAAACTGCATTTTAGTCCTGTTTTATCTTTATGTGTTGCTGCAGTAACTTCGCATAATGCAGCATTAAATCTGACATCCCTATCATCGGGCAGCGTGCCACCGGCCCAGGTCCATTTTCCATGTTACATAGATAACCATGTTCACACAGTGACAATATCCTGTTTCACATATTTCTGCCTACCACCATCAAAGCAGCATTATCTCTGCGCTGACCCACAGGCTGACCTGCACTGTTAACCGGTTATGCTGAAAAGTGCTGAGTGGCCGTTTCCTACAAATGGGATTTCCTTATCTCTACTCTGAGAGTATTCTGTCACCAGCAATAGATGACTCTCTCCATTTTGCTCTGTAATTCATTTCCTGGCTTTCTCTTTGCCTCACATTCTTCCTCTCTGACAGGTGAGGAAGATAAAATAGCGTGAGCCCGTTGTGCGCTGATGGCCGTTGAGGATCTCGACTTCACAGGAATAGATAATGCCACAGTGCAACAAGCTCCCGTTGGTATCTTAGAGGGCTAAGTTGGAAAACAGAAACGAGGAGAATCCAAATTTGATTTTATAATTAAAAATTGATACACACATTCAATTATTTAACATGCAAATGAGGAAGATAATTCTTAATTTTAAATTTCCAAAAGAGCCTCTGCAGTGCTATCAGTGCTACTGATTTATGCTTGTATGCTAATCTGCTGTGTTTAAAATATAACATTTGCATTCTGCAAGAATTAAACTTATCAAGCTACACACACACACACACACACACACACACACACACACACACACACACACACACACACACTGGTATTGGCTTCAGTATGGTGGCCTGTTGGCGAAGCCTCTGGGCCAAGTGCCAGCAGAGTACCATCTCATTATCTCCAGTCACACAAATGCAGTGGAACTGCTGGGTAACGCGCAATTCATTGCAACAGTTGTAAGTGACGGATGAAGTCAGGACATACTGCACAAACACCAGCAGCCGGCACAGAATGGCATAATGGATGGCGAGGCAAGCTGTGGTAAAAGTCCATTTTTCTTCCCTAGAACGCAGCGTTTTCTGACAAGTTGGACACATGTGTGTTTACAATCCATCTGTTTGGGGAAATATTCATCTGATAAAGAGTGAAGGGAAGGCTGCTGGTTTGAGATTTTCAAACCGGACGTGAATGAAATGTAGTATTACACATTGAACAGAGCATATGTCCTTGTTTTGAGTTCCAGGCTGACAGTAGGAAAAAAAGAGAAGAAGTCAAGGATAAACTAAGCAGCAGGCTGCAGGGCTGAAAAATGAAGCTAACGCAAGAGTGCCAAACACTGCAGATCTTCTGATGGCCTCTTGAGGCTGGTTCCAAGAGAGAGTCAGTCCCCAGACCCTCATGTTAAGATGCCCAACTTTACAGCAGAAATAAACATGTTTACAGCCTGCTACAACAAATGGTTAGATCTCTGTAGCTACTTTCTCTGCTCATGACAGCTGTACAGGGGGTGAATTTCTATACAACTCACACATTTAAATGTTATTAAGGCATAAAATTCTGCATAGTTAAGGGCCTGGCTGCTTTGAATGACAACTTGCTACCACAGCGACACCTTTGTTCAGAAACATAACCATAGCATTACCCCAGATGCAGAGTAAAGGCATAGCACAGCTGTAGCTTTCACTGTTTCAGTGTGATTTCAGTTTGTACACCACCCCATCACCTCCTTAACTAAACTCCCTGTGTAATCAAATCTACCATTTATTTTGGCTGGCTAATGCTGCATTCACGTGGAATCAGACAAATGGCAGACGGCAACCCGGATGTCATGTTAGTGGACGAGAGAAGGACGGTAAAACTTGGGCGAGGCCGGCAGAGAATACAACAACGTTAGACAGCATTGCCCTCCAAAGTTAAAATATTTTAACTTTTACAGTTCTTCGGCTATGGAACACTCAACCGGATGTGACGTAGTTCCAAAACAGAAAATAAAACATGGCTGAACTCGACAACGACAAGCTAGTGCTTTTGGTGCAGCAGCACCCAGAATTATATGACCATGCTTTAAAAGCCTACCGTGATGTTTCCAAGAAGGCGTACATATAGGACACGATTCGCACAGAGCTGGGTGGAATACCAGGTACGTAATATGAAACGTAACATTATGAATTGCTTTATTAGCTTAGCGAGCTTAACATCGCCATAGCAACAATCACATGTCACGAGTCACGTGTCTCATTTTGCCGTCGTGCCGTTCTGTCGGGCCACTTGTTTATTTCTCCCGTTCCGGTCAGCAGAAGTCTCCTGCCTGCCATCGGCCTGATTCCATGTGAATGCGGCATTAAACTACCCGCTTATTTCCACAGTAGTTAGTATGTAGCTGCTGCCATGTTGAGGCAGAGGGTGCTTGCAGTTGGTCCAGGAGCTTCTCCTCCATATTTTAGGATGACTCAGGGGCAGTTTGACAACCTGCTGTCTATCATCAGGTCGTATAGCTCTGGGTATCCAGCAACCACTACCACCAGTTTCTCCTCCATTGTTTACCAACTGTAGACTTGTTGTCGTGACTACCACAGAAGCCCCGCCTCTCAAATAGTCCGATTGGACAAAAGCTGAGATGACGTGAAAGAGCTTTTCTGCAACAAGTTGGAATTTTGTTCAGGCCGCTTCAGCAAACACACCAGGTGCCTAGAGCTAAGACATGTGATGTGCGTAGCAATGCTAAAACCGCCAGCAAAAGCTTCACTCTCATTAAAAACAATTACAGTACATAACAATTGGGATCCCCTCCCAGACGACTTAACACCCATTTGCACCTGGACCCATCTGACCCTAACGACACACATGATGGCCATGTGTGTCAAGGACTCTCATGTGACCTGTAAGGGTTCACACCCACACAGAGTTTAAAGCCTGCAACTCCACACCAGTCTGTTAGAACTGAAGAAGCCTCTTGGATGAGAGGTGAAACGTCTTTAAGAAACTTAAGCAAGTCCAGTCGCCGAGGATAAAGCACTGATCATGGACTGTCATGCACCATGGTAACCAAGCATGGTTACAATGTGAGTTACCATAACAGCTAGCATTAGGTTGGCTCCACTCTCCTGTCCAATTATGGTCACTACTGGCTCTGAAAATCCAAGATGGTGACGGTCAAAATGCGCTTTAATAGTCTGGATAATTCTCTTCCTTCTTTGCTCACGTCCTCGGCAGCTTGTAGTTAATCATGTCGACACTCCTCTCGCTGCCCGGGTAGCAGAAGACAAGAGCCCCCTTTGCTAAAGTTGGCGGTCAAGGTCATTAGCGAGTCATTACAAGCTGCTTCTTGCACATTTTTCAACACTTTAATGATGCGTGCACAACACCTGTCAACAGACAGAGACGAATGAAAAATCATGCGTCTCTTTTCCTGACCTCTCCCGAAGCTCTCGCTCTTTTAACTCCTCGTCTCCACCCATCTATTAACGCCTCCTCTCCTCTCTTCTCTGCTCCGTAATGTTGACTAGGTGCAATATCTTTTTGACATTGATTCCAGTGATTTAAATCCTCCAACTCATGACACAAATTACCTGCAATTTACAGCCACCCCCATCCATTTCACTCATAATATGCTCCGGTGAGAATTCAATGTTCCTTCTCTCTCCCTCTCTGTTCCTCGCTCTTTGTTCTCCTCAAACCTCCTCTCTCTCTCTCTCTCTCTCTCCCGCTTTCAGTCTCCTTGCACTCACACCTTTACTGCATTAGGATTTATAGCCTCGGCTGTTCCTCGTAGCAAAAAGAAAGCCTATGCAAGCACAGAGTGAACTCGGACAAAGTCTAACACCTTCCTTTTGAATGGGCGCCGGGATGTAAAGCTGAAAATGAAGTGTCAGCCCTGCCACTTAAATAGACAAAGGCTGGATCCATCAATACTCAGCAAAAGATAATGTTGGCATACATCAGAAGAAAGGCCTATTTTACTGTAATACCCAAGGTATTTGTTCCTTCTCTGGTTTGAAAAACTCCCTAAATTGATCCGCCTCTCCTCAAAGGAGCTTCAACAGCAGAGAAAGAGAGAAAATGTTTTAACTTGGCACTTGCTGAGGAATATTGTCAAGTTTTGAGGCTTTTTTTTTTTCATCCTTTCTCTCTGTCATTTGCTGAAAAGTTAAAAGCAACTCGCTGGTTGATTCAACTTGTGACAGCATAAATCCTCACTATTGTTTCCCCCAAGGAGAAAATTCAAGAGTACATCAAAAAGCATCACATCAGACGCATCCGCCCCCCCTCCCGAAAAACTTGAGGCTCTTTTTCCGAAAGGAAAAAAGGGAGGGAGGGGGTTGGACTTTGTCACAAACCAGTGAGTGGAAAATGTCGTTTGTCATTTCAGTGTCTGCAGGTAGACGCCTTGCAGATATGGCGCTTGGAGAATGGAGGTTCCAATCACCTCTGAAATGGAATTATGGAGCACTTCACAGCTCAGTGGCATTTGAACGCTTTCAGCGAAGGGGAGGAGGCTTAGACAGCTGGAAAATGATACAGACACACCACTATAGACAGAGAAACTCAAGGATGCACATTAAGTATTCTTGCTACCTTGTCTTTGAATCTAAACCTTCTCTTCTCTGTCTGTTCTCCCCTTTTTCTGTCTTTCACCAAATTGCAGTATCTCTAACCTGGATTGTGATTGAGACCTTGTGATCTTCAAAGTTATGGCGTCGATAAAGTGCCGAGGGAGGTGAATACAGATATCTGGGGAGAGGAATGTCTGGGTTGGAGTGTATAGATTTGTTTGACGACCGTTGCAAGTCTGTAAAATAAAAATAAACTTTTCTTGTTAAAAAATGTCCTCAGCGGTTCCTCTGACTGATGAAAAAACTATACATATTCTCAAGGCAATGGTATTTCTCTGACCTTCAAGTACTGATTAAAAGAAAATATGTCTCCTCAGACTGTAAAGAAATTACAGCGCCCGAGATGGAGACGCAGCAAAGATGGCGAGGTACGATCAAAGACGAGCAGAAGATAAGAGAAGTCGCTCAGTTTAAGAAACCATCCGACGGCGTTACAGACCGGGAACAATACGCCGAATCTAACTGCCCCATTTAAATGATAATGAAATTGGGAAATTGGGTCCAGCTCGGCTCACAAAGTCCACGAAAACAATCTCAGGAGACTTAAACACAATCATATTAAAGTCATGTGTGGAGGGAGGTTTTCCAGTAAACAAAGCGCTTGACATTTCTATTTTCATTTGTGTTGACCTGTAATTTCCTGCCAAATGACATAATGAAGAAAAAAGAGGCAACATTATGTCTGTGTTCAGTCAATGTGAGCCTCACTGAAGACACTAAAACATTTTCTCATTAAAGTTTCATCAGGCTGATACCTTTCGATACGCCTTTATCACTTTGTTTTATCTTTTTTTTCTACCTATAGAAGTTTGGCTTATTGAGATCGATTTGATGTATAGTTCTGTACAGTTAGAAGCATTAAAGTGATGAAACGTCTCGGGTCAATAGCTGGCAGAGCTGCACTTTCATTGCACTTAAGATATGGCAGCAATACGCAGACCAGGATTCTGCTTGAATAGTTGTTGATTGAAGTGCTGATGTGTTTTGTGTGTGTGTGTGTGTGTGTGCTCCAAGTGAAATGGAGAATGATAGAGTTGGCATGTTTATTGCTATTGTGAAAGCTCGATTTCTTCACACACGCACACACACACACACACACACACACACACACACACACACACACACACACACATACACAAACACAACTTTAATCTCCATCTAACAGTTTGCCCCTACCTGATATTGTTATGCTTTACAACCAGCAATCAATCAGCGGAGAGCCAGAGCCGGTTTCAGCACCGAAGGGATTAAAGTGACCGTCCAATTTAGGTTTTAGTATTCTACCGTCGTGGCCAAAAGTAACAGCTCAATACCAATGTCATTTTTATCTGACCTTTCGACTTTATCTGTTTCCAAATGAGACATAACACTTTCTCCTTAACACATTTGTAAAATCATTCCTTTGTAAATCAGAATATCTCGCTGCTGCTGATCTGGAAGCCGATGCCAAAGCAGGATTAATGCTCTTGTGTTGAATAGATGCCGTAGTCCGTAGGGGGTGGGGGTCTCCAGGCACCTCACGGTTGGATTTGATGAGGGTTTAGAGGGCTATAATTTGATTATGAAATGGTTATTGATGCATCCATATTATTTTATTTCTATGTAGGATTTATTTTTCTGTGTTTTTAATGACCCATATTAGATAAAGAAATTAATGTACCTGCATACAGTGTGGATTCAATACTGTAGCATTGAAACCCAGCGATGGTGGTCAGATCGTATCCACCAGTGGCTGCTCACTCTAACCCACAGTGTGATATATATGCCAGTGAAGTGTCCAGTGTTTGCATACTGTAATATTTCACTAGAAATAGTATGCAATTCAAGAGCTGTTGAATAATAAATGGTCCACAGCCTTTTTATTTTAAAAAGTTAACTGCATTAATTAATTAATGAATTAATTTTCAAAGCACCTTACAGTCTCCTGCCTGTGCAAGAATGGAAAAGACTGAGGGGACAGTGGTGTGCTCCACTGTGGTATGGAAGTCGCTGTGACGAGGCAGACCTCCTGAAGCTGAAACCATTTCCCTCAGTGGAGACAAAGCTTGTATTTACTTGTATTTCACAGATAAGAAACAGTAAATTGTGAAGACAATAAAGCCTCCACTAAAATAGCATTTTCAGTCTTGTGTGTGATTTATCCTGGCTTCATATGAGCAGAGGAAATCTCTGCTCGTCGCTAGGCTAATTTATACAATGTAAAATGCCATAGGCTTGTGCTAATAACGTTAGCATTTTATTGTTATGAAAACGTGTTTAGTTTAAGACAGTTGTTTTGTCAGTGAACCTTGTGAGCTGTAATGGAGCTGAATTTTTTAACGTTACCTTTGTTAAATGTTGCTGTTGTCCCTGGCTTCATATGAGAAGAGGAAAAGTCTGCTAGCCACAAGGCTAATTTATACAATGTAAAATGCCATAGGCTTGTGCTAATAACGTTAGCATGTTGTATTTGTGGGGAAAATGTGTCCAGATAAAGACAAGTGTTTATCTGTGAATGCTGCGAGTTATAGTGAAGCTGATTTGTGTACTTGTGTTTGAATTAGTCTCTATTAAGCCATGTTTAATGTGTGTTTAATGTGTGTTTTGAATCAACTAAACTTTACAGCACTTCACAGAAACCCCGCCCCTGACTAGTGTTTTGGAGGTGTAACTGCAGAGTGACACAGACACACCACCACACAATTGTAAATGCTCATGATGGTACAGGCCACTTGAGTAGAGCACGGCGTAAAGCCTACGCACAGCTATAAATCAGCCTTAAACCAATCCTCGTACTCTAATTTACCTTTCTGGTCTGTCCTCTTGCAGATGTCTCATCCAAATCAAGTGTCCTGCTTAAATTCGTTCCTTCGCTGCTTCAGTGTAGGAGTGATGGAGGAGGCAGCATGTCTCTTAAGAGTTGACTCATCCGAACCTCGCCCCAGCTGCTCCAACCGCTCTTCACTTTCGCCCCTCACTGACTCCACGAGGAGATTTTAATTACTTGGAGTCGTGGATTCTCTCAGGTAAGGCATGTGGTGACCCATCAGGAGGACTTAATGAGTGGCGAGAGGGTGAGTGAGGTACGAGGAGGTTTGGGGTTATGGGGGTGTCATCCAGTGAGAGTGAGAAGTTGGCGAGTGGGACACGCTGAGCTGTAACGTCATCACAGAGAGGAGGAGAGAGGGTATGTTTTCCATTTTTGCAACAAAGCTGGAGGGGCCTTTCTTTTTAGTAATGGAATACAAGTTCATTCAGGGACGCTTGCTTCAAGGAATTGATCATTTGTCCGTTTATAACAAACAGCAGTGCAGTTAGATCGAGTGGAAAATACTTCACTCTCTGAGGGAGCTGTCAAAGAATCTGAGCAGCACTGAGGATTCTGCTTAGAGAGCTAAAACCTCAACAAACACAAAAATGAACATGAATCATAGCTAAATAAACAATAGGCTTAGTGAGGATACAGCACATAAGGATGTTTGGGTGGTGGAGGGAGCTGGGCCAGCTTGGCATGAGCACAGCAGCAGAGTTATAGTGACAAGTCTCGGGATATAATAGCTGCAGTGTACACCTGCATGAATATATCTGGACATGACAGCTGGCGGCTACACGGCCGATGAAAATGTATATGATTCTGGGACATAAATAAAACCGCTCATCAGTGGTGTTCAGTAAGAAGCATGCATCTATAAAATGTCATTTGTCAAATAATCTAATGTTTTTAAATTGTTTATTTAAGAGAAGAACAAGCATAACTCTCAGAACAGTGGGAACCCTGTGTGTCACTCACAGTGATATTGGGCGAACGTTTAGTTAATACACTGTTGAGTGTCATCTCTCAAAACAGATTTGGATGGATGGATTAAAAATGGTTTGTTTGAACCCCGGCCAGGAGCGAAGATAAGTACTTGAGTTATACTGTTTTTGAGGTCCAGTAAAAAGCGATGCGATACAATCAGACAGCTAAACGCTGACGCTGTGACTTTATGCAAAGCAGCCAGACATCATATCTATTCTGAGGAGGCACAAAATGTCGCGTCTGGCTTTCACTTGTCAGGATGGTAAATGCCTCTGCTAGACTATAGAATTCCATTATAGCTGTAGTGTCTGTTCATGATTTCAAACCCAGAATGGGAAGGAGCCCCTGGCATTACCCAAGGTGCATCTGACTTCATTTTCACCTCAGAAACACAAATGGGACATTTCCCCTCCAGAGAAACCAAAAAGAAGGCACAGCAGGGCCCCGGTGTGAAGAATATAAAGTGCCGGAACAGGAGATGGCATTTAACTGGAGACCAGGCTGTCAACAGAAGATGTCCAGTCATCCATATAATGTCTTTTCAAATTTTCCAGTGCATTCATTTCCATTTTTATGAGAACAGCGATAAAATATTAAGTGTCAAATCAACCTTATTTTGGACATCTGAACTTTTTGCCAAATACCAGTTTAGCTCTGCAACATTTTCACTTTATGCTGATTTTATTCAACTTGTTCCGATGTTGCTCCTCAAATAAACAAGAACCTAAACTTTGTAAAATCCTGAGAGGATATCAAAGGCGCTCCTTTTCACAGCATGCACAACCAATATCATTTGGTGATGCAATAAACAGAATAAAAGGAGGGGAGCCATCGAATGCACAGTATTGAGAAAAATATAAATATGCTAAATATGTGCAATAACACAGCACTCAGTGGAATGAAGAACATATAAAAAGCTTGGATGTGGAGGAGCGGCCGGCTTGAAACGTGTCGCAATTCAGGATAACTGCCAATCCAAGCCTTTTCTGTGCTCTGCATGGCACTGAGTGCTTGTTTTTTTGCACATATCTAGTATATTCATTTTGTTTCCCACTTTTCTGCATTTGATGGCTCCCCTCCTTTTATTTCTCTGTGTCATTACTGACACAGTTAGAAAGTCTTCATTCACACGTTAAAAGCCGTTTTGAAAAGATGAGTTTTGATGAGTGATTTGAATCAGGAGAAGTCGGTGCTGTCTCCAAGTGTTTGGAGAGAGACATCCAGAGGGAGGGGCAGCTGTGGAGAAGGCTCTGTCAGGAGGTTGGCATCAGAGCAGCGGAGGCTGTGGATAGAAATGTGGAATGTAGCTGGTGAACATGGTAAACATTGGTCTGCGGTGCAAGCATTAAGCTCAATGAACTGTTGCGCCTTAAAGAATAACCATTTGTAAATCAGTTACTCACCCTGTGTTATGTTGAATTTTTGGAGTTGCTTTTTCTCGCATGCATCTAGTGTTGAAGAATCCAAAAACGGAGAACATTCTTGATGAATTAAAGTCATAGGACATCATGTTTAACAACAGCAAAACAGCAATCCAAGTGTCATTTATCCAGTTGCATGCTCAGTATTTAAGTTAGTTTGTGTGATCGTGTGACTTTGGTGAATTTTAACTAACCGTTTAAAACATCAGACTCTAATCAAGGTAAAATTCCAGTTTTTGTCAGTGGAGTATGGCTCAGACGAGAGCATAGATTTTCATTTTCATTTTATCTAAAAAGCCCAATATCACAAGTCATGATTTGCCTCACAGGGCTTTACAGCATACTACGCCCCTCTGTCCTTAGGACCCTCGCAGCTGATCAGGAAAAACTCCCCCCAAAAAAACTTTAATGGGGAAAAAATGGTAGAAAGCTCAAGAAGAGCAACTGAGGAAGAATCAGTCTTCCGGGACGGACAGACGTGCAATAGATGACATACAGAACAGATCAGCATGATAAATTAACAGTAATCCATATGATGAAATGACACATAAAGAGAGACAGAGACAGATGTGCTTCACTTTTAGCTCAGTTTAAATATTGGTTTTAGCTAAATACATGTGCTGTATGGATTATATTGCACAAGCTGTGTGAGAGTTTGTAAACAGATGTTTTGATTTAGTTTTCCTTTTGTTCAACGCGTTCAGTAATGACTTGATCAAGAATCTTCTCCTTTTTTGGATTCTGCGTTCACTGGAGCCATGCAAGAAAATAGTTTTCTTCAGACATTAAATATAACACAGGGTGGGTAACTGAAGTTTTCCTTTAATACAGCCGCACAGTGCTGATAGCATGTCAGTAAACCAGTGGTGCTCTGCACGTGCTGCCCTCTGACAACAGGGACATGCAGTTTGCTTCTATCCTGATAAAACCTTTAAAATTCCTGGTTGTGGTTTCTGGGCTTGTTCTCTGTTATGTGTGTTTTGGAGAACAAGGTATTTCCATGGTATCTGAAAGAGCATTTATTTGCTTTTGTACACGACGCAATTATCTATGCATAATTAACTCGTGCAATATGATGGATTTCACAGCCTGCATTTTACAGCGTGTGGGCTAATGCAAGTCGACAGGAACAATTCCTCTTCATTAGGCTGTTCCAACATCCTCAGTGACACAAGATGCCCGTGTTCACACGATTGTGGGAGAGGCACGAACCAGCACTTCTGCCATATGCACCCTTCTTCTGTCTGCGGTCTTCATTAACACTGAGCGAGATATTCCAGTTAGAAGTACCTTCCTCTAACCTGTCAGCGGTGTCCGTCCAAAATACAGGACTGCAGGCTTTCATCAGGGGGACAGATGTTGGCAGGTGGCTTCTTTAATCCAATCACAGTGAAGCATATTTGCCAGAATGTTTCATCAGTGTTACACGTTGGCAACTGTGACAACAAACCTTACTGTCATGAACGATGCGTCTGTGAAGCTGCAGCAACGGATACACTGCTCTCTGAAGATAAGTGATAGTCAGTCCCTTTACGGAGCACAAACACAGTGTCTTGGAAGTGTGTGTGTGTGTGTGTGTGTGTGTGTGCGTGTGTGTGTGTGTGTGTGTGTGCGTGTGTGTGTGGCAGTGTGACGTGACCACACATGAAT
Source organism: Epinephelus awoara (assembly GCA_035609425.1). NCBI lineage: Eukaryota > Metazoa > Chordata > Actinopteri > Perciformes > Serranidae > Epinephelus > Epinephelus awoara. Next base: position 38,439,107 of record CM069305.1, on the reverse strand, counting down.
CCAAACAGAAATATGTCCATTTTCCATCCAGTTATTTTAAAATGCCATCAGAACCCTGAAAGAATGTGTCGTCTCTACAGTTTAGATGTTGCATGTGAAGCTCCAGTGTTCAGGATTTAGGGATAAACTGGCAGAGATGTAATATAAAATAATGAGTATATTTCCTTAAGTGTATAATCATCTGAAACTAACAATCGTTGTGTTTTCATTACCTTAGAATGAGCCATTTATATCTACACAGACAGCAGGTCCTCATCTACGGAGTCTGCACATTGCAATGCTCGTACAGCAGCCTGGAGCAGACAGACCAAGCACTTGCTCTTAACAGGGCCATTCGTGTTATTGCGTCAGCCACCGTAGTAAGCAGACCCTCTAGGTCTAGCCAAACACCATCAGAAAAACACTGATTTTTAATGTGAAACAGGTTATTTCAGTATTTTTACTGGTCTTAATCCCTGGTTGCTTGTGTTAAGGAGAGGAGGAGAACTCTGCGGATGATTCAGCTCTCTGTAAAATCCTCCTGAATGTCTGGAGCTTAAGTAATCAGAAGAGAAAGGTGAGCACATATTAGCAGGAGCTTGGCAAGCAGCCTGGGGCAAGCTGGACAGCGTTGGAAAAACACCAATTAGTAATGTGAAACTGCTTTTTTCAGTGTTGTTACTTTCTTTAATCACCTGGGACCAGATGCATAAAACTGTAGATTCAAGCCTTAAGTGCACAAAGGCAGAAATACGCATGAAGGCCTTTGCACACTGAGTCTGTTTTTTCTGATGCGTTTTTAAATCCATCTTCCGAATGAAATTATTACGCACAGAAACCTTGCACACTGATTCTGATGTGTTTATTGTTCTATTTGTGAAAATACTCCCTCCCTTACTTTCATTTGACGCTGCAGCTGCATGAAGGGGCGGAGCTGTCCTCCACATTCTGTGCGGTCCTCCTCTTCATCATCATCCACCTGAATATTACTATCTGACCTGTTGAACGTGAGATGCCTGGGTTCTGAAATGATTCTGTGCACCTCGTTCATCTGTCTTGTCTCGGCTGAGTCCTGCTGTCACATTGTCTTCACTGAGTCTCGGCCTAACGTCTCTAAAGGCTCTGTCAGATGCGAAAAACACGTTTGTAAATTCAGTCCGACTCTACACTAAAACAAGCCAACAGAACTTGCTAGCTAGCGCTAGCTAGTGTCTTTAAAGAACTGTTTGCCTCCAGCTAAGCTCCGCCCACCAAAACACATCACACTGTGTACTAACAGTAAAAGGGTCTGTTCGGCTCCCAACAAACCTCCTGAACAATGAACACTGAAGGAATCCCAACCGAGAGTTCACGCTTGGCACACGGGTGAAGCCTCAGCTAGTTGCAGTCTGCACTTCTCACCACTAGATGCCACTAAATCCTTCACGCTGCTCCTTTAATGCCGTTGAGAGAAATACAAGTTTGATTAAAAAAATGTAGCTGGTAATGAAATTCCTGCCTTGGAAAAATAAAGTATAGCAGCAGTTCATTTACATGCAAAACCAACGTTATGCCAACATCACAAAAGACATCACACGAACATTACACCTACACTACTGGTGTTCAACAGCTCTGTTTCCTATCTGAGTCTGTGAGAGCGTGGCGTAATGTTAGAGGTTTACACAAAGCTGTATGTGCGTATAAATGTGTACATGCATGTGTGTGCTTTGGACTGGATACCAACAGCCAGTATGTTCCCACAGGACCACCAGCATCCATGTTGTGTACATTCCTGCTTGTTTGTGTCTGAAGAGGCGAGTTCAGCATAGCATGGTTAGTTATATTAGAGCTCCTGAGGATGGTAGAGCACATATATCTATATTTTGTTGCTGAATCCCTTTCTCAGCTCGTCCTCGCAGTGTGGAGACCATCTGGGGGACTGTTGGTGGGTTGGTAATTGAGGATGTGGGGGTTAGAGACAAGGCCCCTTCGGAAATCCCCAGCAGATCGGCCATTATCCCGCGCTGAAGACTGGGTAGCTGCTCCGCTGCTGACATTTCCATTTATATCTGTCACGTTTGGATTCCAAGTAACAGAAAGGAAACGAGACGGAGAGAGAGAAGGATGGGGGAGACGAGTTGGTGTAATGCTTGTTTATGGCTGTGAACAAAAGTTGGAAGCTTCTCTGTGTGCGCCACAATAGACTGAGGGCTGTTGGAGGCTCACAGTCCACGTCTAGAGAGGCCGACTGACTGGTGAGAGACACAGGTGTGCACTCACTGGGGTCAACAATAAGTCATTGCTTTTTAATGGCATGTATATCTACTGGTCTGTTGCTGTTTTGGGATGTGGTGCGTTGTGGTCGAGTGTTTGCTGCTTCGGCTGTGGTATGTCTGTCTCCATCTTGTTTCTTGGTGGAAGGTCTGATGGACTTTTTAGTGCTTTAGTTGAGTCCTTGTTATGTTGTTTTTTCGCTTTTGTTTGTAGGGTTATAATTCGAAATAAAGGAAGTTAGAATTAGAAGTATTTCTCTGAAAAATCCAGTGTTATCTCAGATTTTCTTAAAGGGATAGTTCAGAAATTTCGAAGTGGGTTTTTTGTTGTACTTACTTATTGGCATATTACTTACAGTAGATCACAGTTGGCATGTCCCCAGTACAGAGAAACAGCCACCACAAAGGCCAAGCAATGTACTGCTGTGGATGGGTCAGCGCCAAAATGTATTTTAGCTAGGGTGACCATATTTTGATTTCCAAAAAAGAGGACACTCGGCCCGGCCACGACATAGCCTGCTTAAATGATACTCGCAGTTTACTCAAAGACGCCTCATAATTTTAATATATTTAAAGTTTATATGTATGGATAGAAAATTCAGTTATATTACAAAATAATATCTCTCACAGACACAAATTCAGATAGGCCCCTATAGATAGGACACACACACACACACACACACTAAAGTGTGGCTACCCGATCCGAGCCCAATGGGTCCCAAAAGGGTCCCGACGGGTCGGAGCTGCTGTATTGCTCTCATCAAAGCCAGACTCCATTGAGGAGAAACACTAATTTAACAGAGCTGAACACAGGAGCTGCTGATCAATCACGGCCTTAAAGGACAACTAGAGATAACACTGGCGATCTGAACCGGTCAGTGGCGAAAAAAGCACTTTTAATGTGCAAACTTATACGGGATGCATTTAACCCCGTTACTGTTTTAGCTCGTTTCGCGGCTATTTTAGGCAATTTTACGCACACATACACACAGGGAAATACAGCCCAGGTTGAAAAATACCGAAGTTATCCTTTAATTTGTTGGTTAGTTTGTGTTATTCTGTTTTAAAGGGTTAGTTCAGACTCACCAAAGTCTCACAATTACACAAATGAACTAACTGATCAAGGTTTTGTTGTCTGTCTTGTCTGTTTTTGTCAATGGAGTCTGGCTTTGCTGAGAACATAGATAGAAAACTGAAGCTGTTAATATGCAAAGGGCTGTCTGTCAGCAAGGTAAAGCAATGAAAATACTCTCAATATAGTGTACACTTAAACTGATAGTGATATTTTTAAGTAGCTAAAATACAAAAAGTCAGTAGCGTAAAGTGCAACAAGGCGATGCATCCCAGTGTGGGGTTGTATATTGAAAATAAAAGGGACTTGTGTTTTTTTTATGCGCTGCATTCAGTGGGATGTGTTTTGGCCTTAACTCACACTGTTGTACAGTACGATCACCACTGATATGCTCTGCATTTGTAACGTCAGACAGCGTCCAGTTTAATTCCTCACAACTTATTTTCTCTATCAAAAAGCTTAAAGTGGTTTATGATAGCAGACACATGTCGGTAATTTGCCTGATATTATTACAAATGTAGGTGAAAAAATCTCCAGGTTAAAGGTAAAAGTGAAAATGCTACTATGGCGACTCTCCCCTACCTCACTTAAACCCCACTTTAAAAGATCCAAACTTTCCCTTAAAGTCTCAACAGTTACGTGGACATGCGTTAGCTAAAGAGAAATAATCTGTCTGTGTCTATAATGCATTAAATATAATGTAACTTTTGAGTTCAGGAAAGCATTGATGTCGTGCTGCATGATTAAAGGCGTGGATTACATCAGTTTAAAATAGGTTCAGCTACAGAAATGAAGGTCGACTCATCTGATATTTAAAACTCTGTGAAACATTTGAAAAACTGAAACTTTCATGTGTTCTTCTTGGACCAAGTTTTGACAAACCACTTGAGAACTGTGATTGTAACAAACAGATGCCGTGATTGCCACCATTATAAAACATTACCCGACGTTTATGTGAGACTTATAGATTTGTGCTTAATGTTCTTTTTAACTTACAGCAGTGATGCTTTAATAAGTTGCCAGGAAAGAAACTGCTTTAGCAGCTAATGGAGTTGCATAACATTCATTTATGTCTACGTGTTGGGCGCTTACAAATGCATCGCCAGCTGTTCCTCTCAAAGGCTTTCTATACCTGCCTGTCACTTTTCCCACAGTATAATTTCCTTGCATAAAGTGCTCCCACTGAGACGTCTAACAGCACAGTTTCTCCAACTTTATGTGAAATCCTTTTCATTTGGCGAGTTAATTGCGCACTTCAAGGTGACGAGCAATCATCAGCATAAAGGAAACAATTAAATAGAGGAAGAGGAGGAAAGGAGGAAGAGACATGTATGCAGGTACGTTATTGTGAGGTGGGCGTACCATTATCTTTTAATGTAAACTAAAGTGATGCACTTACACTAGAGCGCACCTATTTTGAAAATGGAACTGGTTTATAAAATGAAAGACATGCCTTTCATTTAATCACAGAAAATCGTGACTTATAAATCCTCCTCTAAAAATACCCACAGATAAAAACACATGTGTGGAGCACTAAATTAAATCTGATTTGTCTTTGTTTGCATTCTTGCCAGCCTGGAGGCAAAGGGGTAGAGGGAAGATCGCTCTGCCTCCATCAGGAAGCACAAGAGGTGAGAGGTCTCACACAGAAAAAAAAAAATTACATCCAAACCAAACCGGTTGCAATTTATATGTGCCAGACACCTACAGGTCCTGAACGGGAGGATCTATCCACTTGTCTCAGAGTAAAAGGCCCATGGGATCAGCATAGTGGTAGAATGAATGAGGTGTTGTGCCTGACACTGAGAGATTCCACTTAATAAATGGTGTGCTTGATCTGGGGCCGGCTGTGCAATTGTATTTGGACAGTCTGATGAATAGGGGACCGGGAGCTGTCCTCACTTTTTTCCTAAACAGAGGTGATAATTCATGTCGGAAAGCTCGGTGTCGTCTTTAAACTGTAGGTTTTTCCTTTGGAACAGTGACAGAGAGCCCCCACACCACTGACTCCAGTACAATGCGGTTAATTTGTCAACGAAGACTACAGATAAAAAGCATTCGTTATGGGACGGTAATGAAATAAAAAAGTAACTAAGGCAAATAAAAAATATGGTGTAGACTTACAGATTTAAGCATCAGTTCATTCTCATCCAATGATCAGCATAAATTCATTTTGCTGATAATTAAAACACTGCATACTTCTGATTGGTAAAACAGCCCGATCTCCAGAAGAGAATGCTTTTATCTTACGTTTCTGTAAACTGCAGATATGCTGCATTTTACATTTCTGAAGTGGCGTAGTTGTCAGTGCATGTGTATGAGCTGAGTTTCTCATGTGGAGATGGAAGGATAGTGGAAGATGTGACACCAAGCTGAGACACCTGCCAATCTGTAGACCACTGTTTGAGACCCACAAACATCGGTCTCACTTCCAACTCATTTAATATTGATGCCTGGTCAGTGGCCCTCAGCGTCAGGTCGACGCACCGAGGTAACTTTTAGCAGCAGTATAAGGGCCCGTCCCAATACCCCCCTGAGCCCTACCCCTACATTTGCACGTTCCCGCGAGGGGTAGTGGTGTCCCAATTCCTTTTTGCGTGTAGAGCTAGGGGGCATAACGAGGGGTAGTGGGTATGAAACTAGCCCTTCGGAGCGAGGGATGTGAGATGCTGACTTGCCAGCAAGGGTTTTGCGTCACCATGGCTACCACTGAGCAAGAGACGGGGAAAAAAGTTCATACATAGCTAACGTTACTGTCGTCAGGTTGCTTGTTAGCTAGCTAGCTAGCTCGCACTATCTGGCGTCTGTCATCTGTCCTGTTCTGCAAAATTGCCAGACTTTCAACATTAAGATAACACGGCAGCTAGCATAACTATGCTGCCTCGTAATGTTAGCTGGTTAGCTAGCTAGCAGCATGACGAAAGCAGCAAACACTAAGATGGTTTGAAGGAGGAGTAAAAGAATCCATCTACGTCAAGCTGGAATGACCATCGTTAAACAGAGGAGGTGGTTTACAACACTCCTTATCACCCACCTACAGTGCAGTCGGGTCTTCACACCCATTCACCCCTGGTCCCACCTGACCCTGACCACTCAGGTGGGTCAATGACTCACATTGTGACCCTCACGACTCTGAAACTAAGAGCTCACGTGACCCCTCCGAGTCTGCAGGGGTTCCCACCCACACAGGGTTTAAAGCCTGCAACTTCATACCAGTCATTTAGAACTGAAGAAGCTTCTTGGATGAGAGGTGAAACGTCTTCAAGAAACGCAAGCAAGTCCAGTTGATGTAGCACTTACAATCTGCCTCATAGTAACATACAAATGTAACGTATGTGTGGTTTGTAGAAACGCACAAAACCAACATTTATTCTGGCGATTGTTGAAAAGTATCTGCCCTTAAGAAGTGGATTTAGCTTTAGACTTGACCTGCTGTATTAAAGAGGCAACAGACAGCATCTTCTCCTAAATATATCATGATGAAAATAATGTGTGTTGCACAGGGTAGTGTCCACAGTAAAATCAGACTATCAGTGTTTACATAGGTTACTTAGTGGCTGTGCAATCTTTGCAATAAGCTTCTGCCACCGGGGGCGAAATTTCGCAGAAAAAAATCTGCTTTACGGCAGGAAACGTGTCACGTATTGCGAAACTGGTCGGTCAGCCAATCAGGGCCTGGAGCTGGTCCTTATGAGGAGCTGGGCATGAGATAGTTGAGTCACGAGCACAATGGCAGACGGACAAAGTTTGGAGACAAGTGAAAAACGGCCTAGCAAAAGAAAAGGAGCTCCTCTGTGTGAGGAGGCAAAGAAGAGCAAAAAGGAGAGTGATAAAAGAAGAGGAACAACAAGAGTAAACCTCAGTCAGGCGTTCAAGAGATGGAGGGAGCTCCGTGACCAAAGAGGCTTCAAAACACATGTCCAGCTAGCTTTCTTTCTAATGGATCAGTAAGTAACACGGCTAAATGTTAGCTAGACCAGAGAGGACTGTACTGTACTGGCTGCTAGTTCATTCCTAGCTGTGTCTACTGTTGTTTGTACATTTTATTTAATTTAGAGAGTCTAATAGAGTCATGTTATTGATTATCTCTGATCCCCACACTCAATGTGGTCGTTGCCACAGTGCGACGCAACACCACTGACGCTAGGTGGCGCCAAGCTAAAAAAACCCAAATCCTATCTGTCGCCTCTTTAACAAACAGCATCTCACGTTTCAGTGTGATTGTGTCTCTTTTAGTAATGATGGCTACTTGTCCTTGAGAGACAACAACACGCATCCTTTACAGTTCCACTGAAATAAGACAGTGAAAACACACCAAAGAGAGCGACAGCTGTAGCTTCAGAAAATGACATGGAAGAAGAACATGGTGACTTCAAGAGAGATATTTCAGTATTGCCACCATGAAGCAGAGATCAGCAATATCTCTTATTGCATCTGGTTGCTCTGAGGTGTAAACTAGAAACAGTCCCATAAATCCAGTGTCCAAATCTCTTGACTCCAGCACAGACTGCAGTCTTACTTATCAGGCATCAGGATTTCAGGTTGTTCAGAATTGTTTGTTGCTTCAAGTATATGAAAAATACAGTATATGATTTCTATTTGAAGCAAGACTCTTAGGTCGGAGGAAAATATCATTTATTAACTGTGGTACGTGACTCACAACAGTCACCTGTGTGTTAGCTTGTGTGTGTTAGCTCGTGTGTGTTAGCTTGTGTGTGTTAGCTTGTAGTGGCTCTGAGGAGCTGTTTACAGTCAGAGCTGATGCCACGTGTGCTGAGTGAAAGAGGCATTTCTGTGACCACCAAAGTGAGGCTCATATTTAATGTTTCATTCAATCAGTTGGACCGTTTCTTTTTGTCTCCATAAGATAAATGTAAATGTTGTTGAATTAAAGCAAAGGACGCTTTAATTGGAAATCATTATCATGGCTGAAGTGGACAGCAACAGATACAGTAAACACTCACTCACTTTGTTTCCTCTGGGGATGGGTCCACTAAAAAATAGTTGTTTTTTTACTGGGACATTGCAGCATTTCCAGCAGGATAGTGCCACAATAAGTTGTTGTTTTTTACCAGTTATCACTGTGTTTCCAGCGAGTATTTAGCCATCCAATATGGGTGTTTTTAAGCAACCCATCACTTTGTTTCCTCTGGGGATTGTGCCAGAAAAAGTTGTGTTTTTTTACAGAGACATTGCAGTGTTTCCATTCGGGATAGTGTCACAAAAAGCAGTTTTTTATCAGGATGTTGCTGACTTTCCTGTAGGGATTGTGCCTCAACCTAACCACACACTGACCACAGCATTGTTGAAACAAGTTTCAGCACATCCACTACATAGTATTTTACAAATGTAACGTATCTGTTCTTTGCAGAAACATACAATACCAACATATACTCTGGTGATTTCCTGTGCAAGGAAAAGAGAGTCATGGCCAGGATATCCGCTGGCTGCACCGAATCTCCAGCAATATTAGCTGTTGGCCCCAGAGGCCTGCTGTCATCAGACCGATAGCCTTTAGGTTCCCTGAGTGTTCCAGCAAAGTGTGCAGGATTGTAGAGTTACATACAGTGTGTATAAAGGGCTCAAAATATCTGTGAGACATTTCTCTTGCACTTAGCACAGTGGGACAGCCCCGAGCCCTCGCACAGTTACTTTATCGAGAGCCTCTGTGAGTGAGCGAGTGCAGGCACTGAGATTGGGTAACTGACTTAGTCGCACTCTGCCATGCTGCTGAACTGTATGGCTTCGAATGCACGATGCTGTGAGAGGTTACCGCTTTAAGGCACATGCTAGAAGAGACCAGATTGTCCTCGCTTGATATATTGCCTGAAACAATAAGCCACATATCTCCATTTCATTTCTCTCCAGCAGGGACAAGGACGAGGTGTACTGCTCTGGTCCGGCTTTAGTCCCCACATAAAAAGCTTAATAAATCAAAGTGTGAATATTATTGCTTAGCGTAAGTACAGTATGTTTCGCTAGAGAAAATAAAAAACCTCTGCCCTCACACTTTCTCCGGTCAGTTTTCCAACTGTTCACACAACTCGACAGGCAACGACAACAAATGGTTTACATGCGACAATACGAGCTACAAACTGCATCCAAAGTTTGTAAATGACCTTCAATGTTGCATGAAAGACACATCTATAATGTAGCCAAACCATACACCATACAAAATCACAGCTTCATCTTTGTATTCAGATGGAAGCTTGAGTCAAGCTCTGTGCCCAGAATAGCTTGTGAATGGGTGCTAGACAGAACTCAGTATGACTATGGCTGTGCCAAATTACTACCTGCTTACATGGAGACAAAACATGAAACAGTGCTGCTTGATTTGCGTGTGTCTCATACCGGATGCATAATGCATCAAGAGCATGAATAATTTACATAAACAAGTGGAGGGAATCTGTTTGGTGCTCTGCCAACCCTTTCTCCTCCTCTACCTCCACCTAAAAGGCTGCGTCTTTTTTTTCTTTTGTGAAAATCCAAAACAAACCTCCATATTGGAGAGACAGATGGCAGACAGGGTGAAACTGAGTCTCCTATCCAAAATCACACTGTGATGGAAATGGAGGTTGCCATGGAAATCAGGAAGTGGAGCAATTTGTTGGATTCCCCTGAGAGGACACGGTGGTCACTTGACGGACTCGCACAAAGTCGCTCACATCTGTAGATGCTTCTGTACTTTGGTAAAGTTTCCGGACAAAAGAAGTGAAGCAGTGACGTGGTTTTAAAGGACAAAGTTACAAACTGATAATTAAGGGGCAACATCTCGATAATACAGTGCTAATAACCTTGTTAGAACTTATCAAACAAATGAGACCAGGTGATGTTGCTGTTAAATTCCTGTAATGAGGTAATTCACAGAAACAACTCAGTAATATATTGAACAGTGCTGTACGCAGGAAGGCCAAACATTTAATTGCTGATGCTTCACATCCATTACACTCAGAGGTTGAGCTGCTCCCATCTGGCCGTTGATTTAGGGTCCCAAGAACCAGTCGGAAATAAATCGATGTGCTTTATTTTATCATTTATATCGTACAGTTTTTAACGGTGTTACTGTGTAAGAGTGTTTTTTGATATTTTTGAGAGTGTTTTTGTGCCAAACTGTCTCAGGAGCATCTTTGAACAGCCTGCACCTGGGGTCCTGTGTGGTGTGGTAGACCCCTGCTTCTGTCCTGTTGTTGTGCTGCCATGATTAGTGCTTCTGTGCTGTCTTTCATATACATGAGAGAGACAGAGAGAGACAGAGAGTGTGGGAGGTGCACACAATGTTTCTGTAAGTTAGGCTATTAATAAATTACTGTGAACGCTGCTTTGTCATTTTTTGATGCATCACTTCTACTTGCTGACAGAAGGATTTATAAAGTCTTTAGTACCTGCAGGTGGAACACACAAGTCATTCGAAATTATTTCCATCTCAATTGTTTTTAGGGTTGTGTCAATAATGGGAGAAAAATCTAGATATCCTAAAGACTCATTCATTAATATTCTGCGGGCCAGATGGGAAGCCATGGCAGGCCGTACGTGGCTCGCAGGCTGCCATTTGATGATCTTTTTCCAAAGGGAACCAAATCTGAACTCCAGCATCTTTAAAGATCACAGATTACCACATTATATCCTGTCTGTTCATTCTGTAAAAAACAAAACACCAGTGCCATCCCATTGGAGGTTATGTGTCAGACTGCTTCTCGTAGAAACTACACAAAGATACTGGTTCAGGCCAAACGACAATCCAGCACCGACCCGCCCTATGGTGAAGTGTTTTCACATTTTAGTTTTGTAGAAATTAAACAAACTATATGTTGTTTTTTAAGATTTGGCTTGACTTTCTTTTTCCCCTTTTTTACCACTTTTAACACTAAGCTAAGCTAAGCTAAGCTAACAAGCTGCTGGCTCCAGATATGTATCTACCGCACCAATAACAACCTAAAATGTTCCTTTCCTTAAGCTTTTGACTCGGCCTAGGACTCTTTGAATTTGTTTTTATAATGTTTTAATGATCTCCGTTTTTACTGTGTGCTGGAGCACTTTGAGACTTTTCATAAAGAAAAGTGCTTTATAAATTCAGTTTATTATTATCATTACTTTGTATATCCATAAAAACTGTGATCCAGGGGAACAGAAATGAAATACAGTACTTCACAATAAATGTGTCACAGCCAAAAATCTCTCAGATTATTTTGTTCCAAATTACATCTTATTTTTCCTGTCCAGCAAAATACAAATGACAAAATACTCAAAAGTAATTACGTACATATTGAAATACATTCAAATAATTACTGTCCATCTCTAACTGTGCTTTACGACACTGTCAGCTTCACTCTCATCAGACTTTTGTTTGCCTGAAAGTAAAAATCTAAACCCAACATGAAGGAGCAGCAGGTCAGACAGCCCTTTTCTTCCCTAATGTGTGATACTGATTTTGTTTTCGTGCAGCGAGTCATGCTCAAATGTGGTGATAGACTGTCAGGGGAGCAGTGGTGGTGGAGCCAAATTTCACATCGGGTGTATTTTTAGTCAAGAACACGTAATGCACATGTTGTTTTCCCTCCCTCGTCTGAAGTGCCATGTAGTGTCTGATTTTAATCAGAGGCTGGTTTGCTTCAGGTCCTGCAGTCATCAGCTCCCATTAAGAAGAGACAAGAAGTGTGTTGAATATGTTCTGTTGCTAGGAAACTGAAACAACATTATGACAGCACTGTTCATGAAAAAAGTGGGAAGGTTCTTGTTGATTTATGTTTGTACCACGCCTGTTTATTTGATTACGTTTAGCTAAATGGAAATGGTCACTGTGTAATGTCCCAAATTGGAAACATTTTCATTTCGATTGTGTGATGATTAAATTGATTAGTGCGGTGCCGCATGGTAATGTCATTCTTAATTGCTTCACATGTGCAAAGTCGGGCAAATTAGGAGCAATAAAAACTAATTCAACTTGCAAATATTCTCAATCATTAATCACTGACAGATATTTTCTAATCAGTGTTTTAGCTCTGCCGTGACTTGTTGGCAACATTTGAATTTTTATGCTCCAGTCAACCCACACTTCATCCCACATCTGTCAATATTTGCTTTAATGTTATAGTGTACGCCCTCTGTATATTTGCACTGCATGCAATCTCTTTATTTAGTAGCTATCAACATTAGATTTTCACCGCCCACACCGACAAGTGTCATAACATATGTTCAGACTGAAAAGGGCTCCGGGTGAGAGCCTCTCTGCAGCACATATTTTGCCTCCAGTCTCAGCCATCCATTATATATTTATATACAGAAATATACCTTAACTGTCTACCTTCATTATTAGTGGTTAACACATAGACTACATTATTAACACTTTGGAACAGAGAAACAAAGAATGCAGAATTAACTGAAGATGCACTTAGGGCTGCCCCTGACTAAGAATTTAGCTAGTGGACCAACAGTCGTCATCAGGGTCCATCAGTGGACTAGTCTCCTGCATGTTTCTGATATGAATGTAATGATTAAATTATATATTTTGGTGGTTTGAGTTGAAGGTGTGAGAAAGAATAGTATCAGTAACATTGTTAACACTGTGCTACATTACAGAGAAATACAAACCGTACTAATGAACCTTCATTAATATAGGCCTATATTTTATCTCCAAGTGCACGTCACACACTGAGCGAGCCGCCTGTTAATGACGCTGTGGGCTAATGGTCATGTAGCTACTTCCATGTTTCACATGATACGTCATGTTTGTAGTCGACCAATGAAGATGAGTTTACATATCACCTTGGGTTCGTCCTTCACCTTCTCAAAATGATCCCACACTTTGGATTTCCTGCCCGACATGTTATGAACTAGCCTGTGGAATAACCGCAGGTACCAGCCCTGGACATTAAAGCCGCACACATGCCGTATCTTTAACTGCCTGGAAAAGCGAGGTCTGGCACTGGGTGCTAGTTTCGTGCCTTGCTTTGGAGAGAGCGGCTGCAGGTTGCGTCTGAGGTTGCTAAGCTACCTGGACTCTGAAACAGTGACAAGACCCGGACTAGCAGACCTGAGTGGCCTGTTTTGATGGTACAGTGTGAGAAGCTCAGTTATTTACTCCGGTGCCAGATCATCGAGAGCCTTGTTTGTGATTAAAAGAACTTTAAAATGGATTCTGAAAGAGACAGGAAGCCAGTGCAGGGAGGCCAAATCAGATGTGATGTGTGAGGAGGATGGTTTTGTGTTGGTCAAAAGTCTAGCTGCTGAATTTTGAATGATTTGGAGCTGATGTGTCGCTCTATTATTTAGGCAGGAGAACAAGACATTACAGTAATCAAGGCGAGAGGATATAAGAGCATGTATGACTTTGTCTGTTTTGACCTACATTTGGAGATATTCCTCAGCTGGTCAGAACAAGACTGGACTATGTTTTTTACATGCTGCTCCAGGGTCAAATTACTCTCCAGAATAACAACCAGATTTTTTACACAGGATTTTATGTTGGGAGTGAGAGTGCTGACTAGTAGCTGAATTTGTTTTGAGATATGTTCAGGGCCAATGATGAGAATTGTTCAATTAAAAAGTTTTGGCGCGTCCAGCTTTTTATGTCAGACAGGCAACTGTGAAGAGAGAGTTTAAAAGACAGGTAGAGCTCAGGGATGGAAATGGAGGTTGCCGTGATTGTGATGAGATTGTGGTGACATATTATCTGTCCCAGGGGTAGCACATACAGGGTGAACTGAACAGGTCCCAAAACTGATCCTTGTGGCACTCCATGTTTTGACTGAGCAGTTCTTGACTGTATTACGTACGTACATAATTCAAGTGACATGACATGCAGCAATCTTCTAGTCGGAATAAATTTTAGTCCACTTCAGTGTTTTTGTACATTTTGCCCAATGCATGAGCTGTCCCCCGTACTCTCCCCTTCTTGACCCATGTCTTTCTCATGCAACTTTGATTTTCACAAAGTAAGTTTGCTCTGTTTCATTTTCCTTTCTTTCTTTTCTTTCTTTTCTTGTTTGCAACCTTGATTCCACTTTGTTGGGGAAAGACATGACAATGTATGCTGGTGCGCCAGCAGGATGAGCAGTCACTCACTCTGCTCTAGCTGCATATGAATCCTAGGGCAAGGGTGGATTAAACCTTGGAGGGATGAGAGAGACCTCAGAGTGCTTTCACTATTTGTAATATGAAGTTCAGTCTTTCAACTGATTTGTTCAGCCAGTTTTCATTTAGCTATGACACTTACTGTTTATAAGAAATTGCGAACAAAACCAGCCTTTTCATTCAGGGTTTTCGAGAACCTGCATCCCATTTGGGCACTGGGTAATGTGGTCCCCCACCACAACGCAGTACACATGAATCATACTCAAGACCATCTTTTTAAGTCAACTCAGGCACGGATCAGCGTACTGTGCCTGTGATACACAGTGATGACACTAATCAAACAAACTGGACATTGGGGTCAAGTTTACTCGCCTCCAGGCCCGGGTCGCTGGTGCGAAAGCCCTCTAAGATTAAACACACTACACAAACTTATTGTGTGGAAGAAATATCAGACTTTACTTCATCCTGAAAAGAGGACAATGAAATGTATTTTGTTCAAAAGTGGAAGAAATCTGTGATGTTCAAATCCACGAGCGCTTTCATGGCCTCAGAGATTACTGTGTTCACTCTCTCATCCCGTTGCATTCATACTTTCCCTCGAAAGCTTTGATGCCGTTAAATGTGAGGTTCAACACATCTGTCAGAGAACAGCATGTCTGACTGTCTCTCCCAATCATCTTCCCTTAACGATTCAATTTGCTGTGGATTGACAGCGTCTAGAGACAGCCAGAATGATAAATGGCCTGCTGTGCTTTCAGTCCTCCAGATTACCTCATTTATTTCTGTGAAGTAAAACAGAGTTTTTAGTGAAGAATACAGTTTAAGCATGAAATCTTGCATGATGGGTCATCTATTTCCCGGACAATCCGTTTTGTAAACCTCACCTGGAGCGATGAGTTTCAGTGAGCCTCAGTATCACCACCAGGGTTGTTCTAAAGTCCTCCTGCAGCTCAGGGATAATTAACTTTATACATTTATCTGATTAGATATGCAAAGTGTGCGATCATACTGCACATTTAGCTCCAGTGGGTTATCTCCAGGCTCTGCTCTGCTCTGCTGCCGGACTTGTCAAAGAAAACCTCTTTCTCGCATGTTTAGAGGTTTCACGGATGGCTGGAGCTCTGGGTCACACTTGTACTTTCATTCCCCGTCTCTGACGTCCATCTGGTGCGCACTGATGTGAGAGCTGCGGGTAGGGAGGCACTCTGCAGGTGCATGTCTGAGTGCCAGCTTAGACAAATCACGGCAGGTAGCCATTTAAGCCACTTGTCCACTTGTTAGACGGTGGCACAGTGGGAAAGCCCACATGTCCAGTTCACCGTTGCCTCCAAATGTCGCTTATTCCAGGCTGCCATGTTGGAAGGGATAAAGTGAGTACAAATGGCCGGCTGACACGTCGCTGACACATGGCTTCATGTTCCATTTATATAGGGACACACACACACACACGCACACACACACACACACACACACACACACACACACACACACACACACACACACACACACACACACAGACATGCAGTCTCGTGCACACTCACTCACAGGAAAAACTCAAACCTATGCACATCTCTTCTTCTCTGTCCAAGTTGATTGCCAAACATTAGGCACACAGTTTTCCATGTTTCTATTTTTAAAAGTTACTCAGAGCAGCCATGGGTGCATGCAGCTGAAAGCCACCAGTTAACGTCACTCTCAGCAGGCGGCAGCACCAAACACACAAAGCAGTGGTCAGATCTGTCCATAGTGATGAAATAAACAGTGGAAGGAGATCTGCAGTTAAGAAAAAAAACAAATGTAATAAAACCTTTGAATATGTGATATCATAACATCAGAGCAGCAAAATAATATATAATAATAATATCCTTCACAATGACAGATTAAAGCAATCATCCATGCTGTCAAAGTTTGGTGTGACAGTAGGACAACTAGTCCATCTATAGTTCATCTCTAAACTATAAAAGTGCACATCTCAGCCAGGTGGCCGCGTTCCAGCTGGCCAAGCTGATTGCAGCCACTCTAGACAGTTCTTGTAATGCCAGCAGATGTGCTGCAACACAGTTCAGATGATACAATATATTTATGCGGAAAAATGTAATTTTAATAACTAAAACACCGCTACAAATGTTTGATCCATGTCATTCATAAATAGACTTTTAATAGTATTGACTTTAGCCCGTTTCCACCGAGCAGTCTGGTTCAGTTCAGTTCAGTTCAGTTCAGTTCAGTTCAGTTTAGTACGCTATGTTTCCACAGTAAAGTTGTGGATGGTCCCAACAGCAGCGTTCCTTAGCGTCCCCATGTTTGGTCCCCCCTCTGTTGGGGTACCTAGCACACAGATCTGGTACCAAAAGGTGGAGCTGTGAACACTGCAGTCTGATTGGTCAGTAGAGGACGGTCACTCTGCTCAGGGCTGAGTTGTGTCTGGTTTTGAGGCTCATGTAACCACTGTTCATACTGTGGAGAGCTTTATTAGTAAACTGTAACTATAAAATGAAAGGATGTTTTGCTGCCTCTCACAGCAGCTGGAGAAAAATAACTTCATTCACTGGGCCGACTGCCGGCAACTTTTAAGGTGGAACGTTAACTTTTAATGTTACTCAATGCATGAGTTGATGACGTGACTCTGAAACCACAAGAAGTTCTTGAGCATACGGTCATTAATGTGCACATAAAAAAATAGGCTCATTGGTTGATTAGTCGATAAGGTGATTAGCTGCGAATAAACAGATCCACTTGTACACACCAGACTAAGCGCATGATGCTTATACCTGGAGGAGATAACAAATTAATTGTCAAAAACAAACAAACAAACAAAAATACACTTCAGGCAGGACCACTTTAGTCAAAGAAAATTTTTATTTCTATTTGCAGTATTATATTTGGTGGCTCTGTTCTGGGGCCTCTGCTTTTTCTAGTACTACGCAGAAAGCCTCTTCTACACGCCTACATAGAAAGCCTGAGGCAGAGAGAGCAGCAGCAAAGACTCCCCAGGAACAGAGCAGCATCAGTGACAAACAGAAATGACATTGAAAGGCAAGGGCGTAGGAACGGAGGGGGGGGGGGGTGGAGGGGGTTCAAACTATTCTCTTTTCAATTTTTTCATGAATTAAGATGGAGCTATAAAAAGAGTAACTGGTAGAAATAAACCAAATCTCGGTATCATTTTTGAAATATTTTTCTCTGTTCTTTGTAAAAAAAATATGTTTTAGCTATTTTTGTATGTTGTGCATATAGATAACAGTGTGCAAGTCATGTATTTGAATACATGTGAATGTTTTTAGTGTTCTAGTATTCAGCACTGATCTGTACCTGTATCAGATTACAAGATCTGCGGAACTTTATATATTTCTGTATAGGGCTCAAAAGGGTGATGTAGCAGAGGTGGAAAAACCACAATGCACTGTGGGCTTTGTGGGCAATTGGAAAGTTGTTTCACGACGCTACGCTTGCGTTCTGTTGTTGTTGTTTTAGCATTTTAAAAGTAACTATATCGTTTGAAAATGGTGCAGACTTGCTGTGTCATTAACTGCCACAATCGTTCACACGATCGCTACGGGAAGAAGATCGACGGGCTATATAATGTGATATATTTTGATAGCAAAAAACTGAATAGAACTAGGGACAAATCTAATACAGCTGTGCAGTCAGGACTTTTAATCCCGTTTTTAAAAAAGAAAAAAAAAAAGTACACATCTTGATGTCACTAAAAACATTGTTTTTCAGTTGTCTCCACAGGAGTAAACTTGTCCTAAGTTGTGGTTAAGAAGTGAAAGTTAAAAATAAAGATAAACTCCATGTTGTGCCCAACCATGTATGACAATGGAGAGTTAGAGGATTTTTATCGTGTGAAAATGCCCTAATTCTGAAATAAATAACCGAGAAGCCCATGCAGAGTGGATTTCAGGCTTCAAAATATATTTTGTTTGAAATAAATTGGTGCAGCAGACAGAAAGATATGTTAGTCAACACCTGAGCAAGCAAACAGTGAGGCTTGTAAAGTTTACATACCTCTGAAATGACGACAGTCTTCTCTTTAAGGCATAAAACTCGGAGGTCCTGTACCCACCCAAAGTTTGCTTGCCCATGAGCCCTTAAAGATTTGGCATTCCTAAATTCGTCGCCGGTATAATAACTTATACTGTTGACGAGATAGAGGACAAGCTCAGCTTCAGTCAACGGCGGCAGGGCTTTTGAATCCCGAGTCCAGTCTCCGTCCTCATACGGATCCACTCCACCTATTTTCTGGATTCTGTCAAGGTACCGAGCCTTTGGAACAGGGTCCAGCTTGTCTCGATACCATCCGACACACTTTTCCTTTGCGCGGTCCATTTAAATCTCTTGCTTCACGTCTCTCTCCCGGCGCAATGCAATGTAAACAAAACCATTTGCCCGTAAAAGTGGCGCTGATTACACACAATGCATTGTGAAGTCACGTGCCCTTTTGAGCCCTATACTAAGAAAATACATAGGAAACATGTGTAAATCATGTGATATGTCGTCTGTTTGTGATGAGAACATGAATCTGTTGTTACAATGGAATAATATAAATAATATAAATTTGTTGGTAAAATGATGCAGTCTGAACCACTTCAGAGCTAAAATGAGCTTTTCTTTGTTTAGAAAAAAATATGATGCTAAATATTTTTAAAAAGCAGCCTTTTCACCACTTGGAACACCACTTTGTTTTTGAAAGCAAATTGCTTTATATGCCATTCAGTAACATTTCCCATCCCTGATATGTGTCCCCTGAATGTTAAACTCATTCCCACGCCCTTGTTGATAAGTCAAACACAGCATGAAAACAAAAGGAGGAGCTGGGGTGGAGGCAGGTTGCAAAGCAGGTTGCAGAGGAAGCAGCAACAGTAGGCAGGACAGAGCAGTGTATTAGGGCGCCCTGAATGAGATTCACAAATTGGTTGTGTAGAAAGGAACCATATGATCTATCAGCTGACTCCCTTCCACCAATCAGCTGCTCCATCAGTTGATTGGGCTGTTTGAGATCAGCTGATGTAGCTGGGATGTGAGCGGAGCCTGACACGGTGTCCTGCCTGAACTATAATTTATATTTGCTATTTCAAATTTATTTTCCTCATTTTGTGGCACACAGTTCATGTTGTAGCATCGTGTAAAGCAACATGGCTCCAAATTGGACATCATGCTGCTGTCCACAACTGTCAGGCTGCATTTCTCCTCATGAGAGGTTGAAAGCTCGGTGATATGATCAAGCTCTGACAGTGATGAACATAACTCAAAAATCAATGCTTTGCTGCACTGGAAGCTAATTTGCTGTTGCCTAGCAGCCTCACTGAGTGACTAGTGGGCAGATACGTTACACAGGTGCTCAGGGCATCACAGCAGTCAAAGCAGGAAAACACAGAGGAATCAATCACAGTTTCCAGGTGATTAAAGAAGATTAGGTATTCTTATAAGTCACATAAATCACAGCTGCACAGCAGTTTTTAAGCTATTTGGATTTGTTAATAATGAAGTCAGTAGGTATCACATGATACACTCCATTTCTAGTGATCTGAAAATCCTTGTGTACTAAGCTGTTTGAAGAAAGGTAGTGCGATAAATGGGGGAAACATTCCAAATCACGCCATCACGCCACAGACTCTATCGGGTCAAACACAAGAACCAATCTCTTGAATGAAAGATAAGATGAGCTGCAATGAGCGAAGAAAAACACTTGAAACAGAGAGCGGCAATGAGAAATAAACAGACAGAGAGATGGTAAATGGAAAGACGTAGCACGCACTGAACAAAGAATCTAAAACAAAGAGGACGTTCGTCAGGTAAGCTCCCTCTGAGACTGTCATTAGAGAGTCATGGGACGGAGCATCTCGGGGTTAATTAAAGCCTCTAATCGTATTAAGAGGTAGAGGTTGAGCGTGGACTGACGGCAGGACTCAATCTGTCACTTCACACTTGTGGGGCACGCTAGTAGCTCATTTACATCCCTCTACGAGTCAATCAAGCTGTCATTGTTCTGTGTCACCGGGGCGGACTGGCCTGTCACTTCCTTTACTTCAACAGCAGGTGCTTCAGCCGCAGTCTCACAATGTGTGTTTGTGGCTGTAAAGTCAAGCAAGTGAAGCACTGAACATGCTGTGCTTCAGCTGGTGCGCCATCCAAGTCTGAAAGGAACCTGATTGGATGGACTGACGCTAACTAACCTTTTGCAAAGCCCCTCCCCCCAGCAGTGATTGTCCAATTGTAGCTTAGCAACCGTAACTAGCCATGGTCAGTGTGTCAAACTTTGGATTTCTCCTCATGGTAAAGCAGTGTGAACAGGCTGTTGTAAGAGTGATGGCTCTGTCTTTGCTCCACTGGATTTGGGGTAGTTCACACTCCCGCAACCCAAACTTCTAAATTCATCATCCAAGATGGCGTTATGTTCCCCCAACACATCATCCTAAAAGCTTTCTCTGTGATGTTAAAATAAAACATAGGCCTACTGTTTGAAAACATGTACTATCTGTCTTCCTCTTCCATCCAGCATTTTTTAGAATTGGCTGATGTTAATGTCTCCTATGGATTATTAACTGCTGCAGGTGCTATCGTGTTGCCAGGGACACGCAGCTCTAGACTCGGCTTTAGTATGATATCATATCAAGACCCCTTTAAAGCAGTGGCTCCCAACTGGTCCAGTCACAGGGTCCAAATTTCTCTTTAGGCATTAGTTCAAGGTCCACAGTCTGATACACTCAGGGCACAGACTGTTCATGAACATGGCTGTTACAGAAGTGAAGCTAAAATATCCCGCACATAATATCCCTGCCACCTTGCTTGAGTCTATGCAGTAGTGATTTCTGTATATTAGCCAGACACCATGTCATCGAGCTAGTTTGCTGTCTCTGTGAAGTAGCTGTCTTTTAGTCATTCACTCTACTGCAGGAAACGGCGCTTCAAAATAAAAGCTCTGTGCTGGAAAGTCACTATAGTTCAAAATAAAGTGTTTTTTATGAACTCGCCATGTTTGAGCCGCAACTCACCAGCTGGGGTTTAACGTGTTTTGAACAACACATTCTCGATCTCAGTTTCTCAAATACTGAAACTTGGTCAGTTCACTACACTACAAGCTTTGACACTCTAGGTCAGCGCTCCAAAAGTGGGTCGTGGGTCCATTCTGAATGGACCGCAAGTGACTCATTAATGTCTCAAATTTGTGAAAAAAACAACACTTTATTTTGAAGTACAGTGAATATCTGGCACAGAGCTTTTATTTTCAAGTGCCATTTCCTGCTGTAGAGTGTGTGACTCACACACAGCTACTCAACACAGACAGCAAACTAGCTTGGCAACATGGCCAAACGCAAGTGTGGTGCTGAATATTTTAAACTCTGTGGGCCTTGAACTAATGACCAGGGACACATGTGGACACTGTGGCTTGGGAACCACTGGTGTTGTAACCTTCTTGTGTCAGTGTGTATGCTCAAGCACAGCGTGCCCGCTCATTACATGCATTCATATTCACATTCAGACAACTTTGCTGATCCCACCAGGGGCAATTTGTTGAACAGCTTGCCTTTCAAACACACTGTAACATAACATACAGTGACACGTAGAGACATAAATAAATGAGTAATAAAATAAAAAACAGAAATAAAAAATATGCCAGGAGTTCAGTGGAATAAAGGAATCTATACATAATAAAAGTTAATAGGCATATTATCATTAAAGAGATATAAAAAACAAAACAATAAAAACAGCAGAGGGAATAAAAGATTTTGAATACCGGTTAGTATTACAGGCAGGTAAAGCGTAACGAAGCCCTGACGGCAACAGAGAAAATGTGTCTGTAAGAACGTGTCCAAAAGAAGCTAAAATAGTTGTGGCTCTCTGGAGGATTTGTTGATTGAAAAAAACGGTCAAGTCCTGTTGTGTCACTCTGTGATCTCATTGTGTCTCTTCAAAATAAACAGGAAGTGTAGGTCAACAAAACTACTTTAGCTTTAGAGTAAAGATTGTGGTTTGGGTTAAATAACAACATTCAGTCATAAACTCATCAAGGTAACGTTAAGTAAGTTAAAAAAACATTTCACTTCGGACACAAACGCCTGTCTCCTAGGGTGAGAGTTCTGAGTTTGTTTGACCCATCCACAACCACCCCAAAGTCCCGTCTCCACTTGTTCTTGGACTCTCTTATTCTTTGTACTACTTTGCTGTGGATGGGTTTAAATTGGAGTCAGTTATATAAATAAATATTACATTTTGATGAGTAACTTGCCCAACACTGATCCCTACATATTTGTAATCTAAAGCTGAATCTTTGATGAATGCAACTCTTGAAAAGACACTACTGTACCAAAATGCAGCGTACAACAGAAACAGCTTCTCCCGGCTGGGAATAAAATGTTGACAGTGGAGTGACAGCTCCAGTGATAGTTCAGAAAACCTACAAAGACAAAGACCTTTGGGGGGAAAAAGTCAGCTGAAGGTTTTAAAGTGTAAAGTTGGCAGCAGTTTGACTGATGTTTTCTGATGGATGCCAAAAATATCTAGATTTTATTTGTATAAGAACTGAAAACAGTGCTCTGTGAAGACAGATTGTTAATAGCGGCTTCATTATAGAATTGGAATACAGCAGGGAGGACAAATAGTGTGAGGGATTAACATGTTGTAAGAAAATATGTTAAAAAGTAACACAAGCCATTACAACATGATTTGCGGGCTGAATGGAGCGCGTCATGACACAAGCACAAAATGTGAGCAAAAAGGTTTTCAGGATGGCGGGCAGGAAGTGAAGAGGCCTCAAAGGAAAAGAAAAAAGAAAACATGTCACTTGTCATATCTTTTCAAAAGCCAGAAACCTGCTCAGAATCATTAAGTCAAAAGTGACTGAAAAAGTTTTTTAGGGAATTGAATTTCCTCAAAATGCAGCGAACAGGAAACAGTTGTCTGGCCGAACAAAAATCTGTCCACCCAGAGGCTTTCATTTGCCTAAATTCAATTCAGGAAATCAGCTTTGTATTTTGAAGTATGGAGAAGAAAAAGCCTATGAGGTGGTGTTGCAGGATTAGTCCTTTGAAAGCCGCAGACGTTTCTTTTCACATGTTTCTAAATAGGTTTAAGCTGGCAGCTCAATAAACTGCTTTATATTCCTGTTAGGGACGGACCACATTTCCACCTATAAAATGGACCTGTGGTGCGCCTGGACTCATACTTTATCACTGACAGACCAGACAGCATTAACTTAATAAAAGCCTTCATGACAAAACCAAGAGAATAGAAAATGCGGTTTGATAATGAAAATAAGGAAATTGCAGAGGCACTATTTCAATTTGAAATATCATTTCACAAGGCGTATTAAAAAGGTTTAATAACTAATCATAACACCAAGACAGCCATCCTTCAAACAAATCAACGCAAGGAATACAATTATAATGATTTTTTTCTGCCCTCAAATTCCAGTCTCCTCGGTCGTGTCCTCAAGAAACCTGAACAGCATTAAAATAAACTGAGGAAGACAACAGACAAATGTGGACGAGTCTTAATATGCAACCAATGTGACACAGGGAAATATGATTGGCATTTGAAGCCCAGTCGCCAGAGGAAAATGTAGCCATTATGTGTTTCTGCAAACCAGCACAACATTACATGTGCATGTTTTGTATCTTATCAGCATTTCTAAAGTGAGAAAGTGTATTAGCTGAGGTGGGGGGGCGGCGGATGGGGTGTCACCTAGGCAAGACACCCGCCAACTAAGTCAAGACACTGCACATCACTGTTTGAGACCAACAGACAACAAAACCGTATTGTGGTTGATTTTACCAATACATCGCTGCTTTTCCTGCAGGTATAGTGCCACAAAAAGCAGTTGTTTTTCACCACTCACATCGCTGTGTTTCCTGCTGAGATAGTGCCAAGAATAGTGGTTGATTTTTACCAAGATATTGCTGCGTTTCTTGCTGAGATTGTGTCAAGAAAAGTGGTTGTGTTTTACTGACACATTGCTGCATTTCCTGCTGAGATAGTGCCATAGAGACTGGTCATTTTCTACCAAGATGTTGTTGCATTTCCTGCCACAAAAAGTAGTGAGTTTTCACCAAGACATCACTGTGATTCAAGCAGGGACTGTGGCACCAAAACATGATCTTTTCCTAACCATAACTAGGTGTGTTTTGTGCCTGCGTATAAGCACAAGTTAGACATAGTGTTGTTGAAATGTGTCCGCTACAGTTTGTAGAAATGCACAGTGCCAACATTTTAAAATGGTGAATGGGTTGCCATTTGATCTCTCCTCTATTTGTCAGTCTTTGGTTTTTAAACCTGTCCGAACCTTTTTAATAAACTTGTTGTCCGCTTAATAAAAGTTCTACTCTAAAAGTATCCATCGCCTGACCCTCAGAGAATTTAAATGTCAGCTGGTGTGTGTGCACTCCATTTTCTCCTCTAAAAGGACCGCTTCACATCAGCAGTCCTTCCCGGAGACATCAATTTAAATGTGAGACGGGGACAGAGAGGAAACAAGTGAGAGGACTGGTGCTGCGAGGCAAGGCTGGATAGACGGATACAGACTGGCAGTAAGACAAATTAAACAAAATAATTTAAATAATATTGAGCCAGTTTATGTAAAGGTGGACCACAAAATATAGTCAGTGTTGTGTGTAGTGCAGATATGATGTTAAATAAAGGCAAAACTTTACCTTATTGGTAACAGTGACTCTTCATGATACAGCTGAGGGAAATATACTTGAGATGTTTCTCATGGATTTGTTATTGCTTGTCCTGAATATTGTTTTAGACATATTTATTCACACGTCATTACATCCTCGGGGTCACCACTCAAATTTAATAAAAAGTTCTGTGGGTTTGAACAGAGATGGGATTGTAAAGATGGAGACATCAGTGAGTTTGACTAAATTTAAAACATGCTGATTCCAAATCATGTTTAATAGAACTGACCCTCCTGTGTATCACTAGGATTTGTTTCTTATTCTGTTTCTTTAAATGTACAATTTCCAGGTGCACACAGTGTTTATATTGTAACGACACGGTGTAGAGCACACAGCACAATGTGTACCAGACATCATAGATTTGAAATACCATCCCAAGTCTGTGTTGCTAATGAGGCGCACCAAGCTCAAAACACAGGGTTGAGAGAGTGTAGAAGGAAGGGAGAAGACCGACAGAGATCAGCTTCCTTTCTTCTTCTGCATCAGCTCTGCTTCTGCTCCCATGGGAGCAGGTGATTTTGTGGGCAGGCGGCCCACAGGGACCGTCTCTGGGGGCTCGACGACACGACAGCTTCAAAGAGTAAAAACAGACTTTAAAGACGATGAGGTAGAAATCACAATATCAGTTTGCATTTCACTGCCCACCTCCAGAAGGTGATGCATTTGAAAGAATGGAGTGATGACTAAAGGTCGTTCTTTAATTGAGACGTACCGCACTAACAATGGTCTCTTAGCGACAGTGAAACAGTCACATGGTTGTTGTGGACTACAAAAAGATTGAATGCCACTAGTAAAAAAATGCTTGCTGTGGTTTTTTTGTTGTTGCTAGGCAACCACCCCATCACCTCTTTAACCTAACAGTCCTGCGTAATCAGTCTTCTGTTAATTATTTCACAGTAATGAGTGTGTAGCTGCTGCCATGTTGAGGCAGAGGGTGCTGTCTGTAGCTCTGGTTGAGGGTGAGAGGCTGTCAGCAGATAAACAGAGATCTGTGTGGGTACATGAGACCCTAAAGAAGAGGCTGGATCATGGGGAGTACCACCAGTTGGTCCAGGAGCTTCTCCTCCATCATGGACGTTCACAGACATGTTTTAGGACGACTCAGGGGCAGTTTGACACACTACTGGCTCAACTAATTATAATAGCTTGACTTTGGCTTGATTTTACCTGACTGAAGGCTGATTTTCTACTTGATTTTTAGCTTAATTTTGCCTTGATTTTATCTTTGATCGGGCTTGATACTACTTTTAGCTTGGATTTAGCCTGTTTAGCTTATATTGTAGCTTGAGTGTAGCATGACTTTGACTTTTTGGCTTTACTTTAGCCTGACTTTCACTTGGTTTTAGCTTGACTTTAGCTTGGTTGGTGGACTCCAGCTTCATTTTAGCTTGATGAAGACAAAAAACGCACTGTTTGAACAGATCTTTTTTTCTGATGTTAATATTATTCAGGTTCTAATTAGGGTTCTTGTCATGGTGGCTGAAATACACATCCTTTTGGCTTGACTAGGCTTGACTTTAGCTTGAATTAGACTTGATATTAAGCTTAATTTTTGGCCGAACTTTTGCTTAATTTTCGCTTGGTTGTAACTTGATTTTAGCCTTTCTGTCTCATTGTGTCATACAGATTACTGTATTGTGTCATACAGATTACTGTTAATTTATCATGCTGATCTGTTCTGTACGACATCTACTGCACGTCTGTCCGTCCTGGAAGAGGGATCCCTCCCCAGTTGCTCTTCCTGAGCTTTCTACCGTTTTTTCCCCGTTAAAGGGTTTTTAGGGGAGTTTTCCTGATCAGCTGTGAGGGTCCAAAGGACAGAGGGATGTCGTATGCTGTAAAGCCCTGTGAGGCAAATTGTGATTTGTGATATTGGGCTTTATAAATGAAATTGATTGACTGTCACTTGATAGTAGCTGGGTTATTTTTTATCTTTATCTATTTAGCTTTGACTTATCTTAGCTTGATTTCTTTTAGCTTTATTTTATCTTAACTTTCGGCTTGTTTTTTTATTTGAAGTACCTTGATATTTAACTTGACTGCAGCTTGACTTTAGCAGGATGTGTACATGAAAAACATTTATTTAACAGACCTTTTTTCTGATGTTAATATTATGCAGGATCCCTTCTACTTAGGCTACTTGTCATGATGATTGAAAACACATGTTGGCATTTCACCATATTCCTCAAAGCAGAGTAGCAAACACTGACTTCAGTGTAATTCATACATATTTAGAGCAGACAGATATTTTCTGCAGGGCATTTACAGTGCAGCTAAATAAATCATTCATGGTTGCTTTGTATCGTTTTCACATGCAAGCACATGTTAGTTGCATTTCCACTATCCTGAAGTGATCTAGTCTTGCTGTGTAATGATGTTTCTCTCACAGTGTGTTGCTAACTCATTGTTTCTAAATTAATACTAGCCTGAATTCAGTGTTTTAGTTTTTGACTTATTTGTCATATTTGGAAGTGTAATGTGTCAATGAAACAAAACATTTTGCTGCTAGATGCCATTTATGGTTTCTGCCAGATAAAAGCAAAGAGCCCCAGTGGCTCAATTTGTGGCCGCCTGTGAAAATTAGAAAGAAGTCCAAGTCAAAAGGGAATGATAGCTTCTGATTTGCAGAGTGTTACTGTGCAATGACAGGGTTATAGGGGGGCAGAGCCCACTCTCTACAATTTAATTTCTCAGTTTTTTACTGATTTAAAAAATGTCAGTGTGCACTCTGATGGCAACAGAAAAAGTGTGTGTTTTAGTGGTAGGCGAAACATAAGTTAAAATAATTCTGGAGTAATGCATGACGTAAAACATCTCTGGCTGCTGCTGTTATTTATCATTATTCTGTAGTTTTAGGGCAGTGAATGGATAGAATAATTTTGAAAATGGTGCTTTAAAGGAACATGGTGAGGATTGGTAAATGGACCTGCATTTGTATAGCGCCTTTCTAGTCATCTGGTGACCACTCAAAGCGCAAGTCACATTCACCCATTCACACACCCATTCACACACAGGTGGCTGAGGCTACCATACAAGCTGCCACCTGCTACTCAGTTTTAACACACTCACACACCGATGGAACAGCCATCAGGAGCAATTTGGGGTTCAGTATCTTGCTCAAGGATACTTCAACATGCAGCCTGGAGGAGCCCGGGATCAAACCGCTGATCTTTCGATTGGTGGACGACCCGCTCTACCTCTGAGCCACAGCCGTTTCAGCTGGTTGCAGATCACAACCAGCTGAAACTTTTCCTGGTTAGAGTTCCTTCAGTTTTTATTGTCAGGAGGTTTTTTTTTTACCAGGAGCCAAGTTATCTGCAGAGGTGTGAAGGAGGAGGGGATGAAAACTACAGTGGCTCCAAAATGATCATGCCTGGTGATTTAAACAGATAAGAACACTGAATAAACTAGTTTCACATTACAAAAGTCGGTGTTTCTGCAATTGCCTCATCGTGAAGGGGCTGCATGCTATAGTGGCTGACGGGAAATCTCAAATGGCCCGATCTAGAGCCATTGTTTGGTTTGTCCATCTGGGCTACTGTAGGAACATAACGGTGCAACATGGCGATCTCCATAGAAGAAGACCTACTCCCTATGTAGATATAAATGACTCATCCTAAGAAAACAATGCTTAATTTTGAGTTGATTTTTATAGCTTGATATTTAGCTTTTTTTCTGATGTTAATATTATGGGCTGGACTAATTACTGTAGCTTGACTTTATACTGGCTGAAGGCTGATTTTAAACTCGATTTCTAGCTTGATTTTTGTTTGACTTTAGCTTTGATTATTCTTGATATTTATCTTAAATTTTAGCCTGACTTTTTTTCTTAATTTATTTTAGCTCAGATTTAGCTTGATTTTGTGCTTGGTTTTAACTTTATTTTAATCTATGTTTTAGCTTTATTTCTATGTTGAATTCAATTCATTTTTTTCGCTTGAATTTAATCTTGATTTTTTTGTAGTTTGGTTTTAGCTTGGTAGCTGGACTCTAGCTTAATTTTGGCTTTTTTCAGATGTTGATACTGTGTTTTAGTGTGAGCAGAATAATGGGAATCGCTATAAAAGAAGACCTTCTCCCGTTGATCTAAATGGCTCACTGTCAGCTAACAAAAACAGAAACATTCCCATTTTGAGGTGATTATACATGAAGAAAACATTCTTATGATATTATATTCCATCTGCAAGTAAATCCTAAATCTAAATCCTGCACACTGAACCTTTAACTGTACTTGACTGGAGAGGCCGCTATGTGGGGATAGCCCTCCACTCGCAGAGTTAAGTGCCTTGAGTGTGGGAAAACAACAGTATGCAAGCCCAACGTCTTTGGCAGTGAAAGCGCGATGGCACGAATTTCATGCCAAGTGGGGCTGATTGCCTGTTGCCCTGCTGCAGTTTCATTGACTATTTGCCAAGAACTGTTGCTGTTTTTTATGATTCAGTACTTTTGCCAATTTCTATATTGTGTTCATGAACAGCGTGGTTGATAATCTTTGTCAGTGACTGGGGTAGAGCCCACCAACATATACCTCTGCCTCCCATCTGTCAATGGGCCTGCTCTGCACCTGTTACTGCGGATATCTTGATTCAAAATGTCACACTGCCCCTGGCTGCCAGCGTCCCATTTGGTTCTCCGCACTGCATGTGGTCAGTCACCAGAGTGGCTTTAGGGACAAGCTAAAATAGTGTGGACACTTTTCAGAGTAGTCAAAGAACTATAAAAATTGTGAAATGTGCTTTTAAGCCCTCTGATAGGATGTGCCAAGGTCACGCATGAGTCAGGCAGAAATCCGTCTCTGAAGTGTGATGATGGTTTCCTCCAGCTCTTTAAAGGTGATGATGGACATTAGAGAGAGCTGTTAAGGTAAAAGAACACCGACATTTCATCTCAGCAAGCATTTTTACAACAATAAAACGTTAACAGGGTCCAGGTCGCTGTGATCATCCATCATTACTTTTTGCACTGATATAGAGATTTTTTTCTCGTCTATTCCAGTGATGGAAAAGACCTCAGAGACACAGAGTGCTGTACAAGAGGTCCCTGTTGTTTCCTATTATTATCTCTGCCAAGGAGGTTTGCACTTCCTTTTGTTTGTCAGTTTGTTGTTTAGCAGAACATCAGACAAAGGCATTTGTGGAAACTTAGACCTTTGATTCCTTTTAAGTGTTTGAAAGGATTTTCTTACAGTACCGTGAAGTCAAGAATGTAACTTCAAACTTACACACCATGAGAGAATTTCTTCAAATGTGGCACAAAAGTCCACTAAAACTCAAAAATGAACTGATGAGAATTCGGTGGCGAAGGTCAAAGATCAATGACCTCAAAAAATGTTTTTGATCATAACTCGAGAATCATCACACTAATAATTACAGCATTTTACACAAATGTCTAAAAAATGATGAATAATTTTGAGATTTTATATCCAAAAGATCAAAGTTCAACTTCACCATGAGATCATAATATTTCTGGATGATATAGCCCACAGCCCAAAAAGGGATTAAAAAGTTATTAGATAAATGATTAAAGCCTCATAATTGTACTATAGTAATGATAATATGTGATTAAATCCTTAAAATGTAATAGATAAAAAACATCAGAGTGAATTTAACAGTGTTTAAATATTATTTTATAATAAATGTTTGTGCATATTTTGATAGCCAATAGGTTGTTATCTGGTATCGTCCTCATTGTCCAATGAGGTTGTTTATCTGGCGTGCCATGTATCGGGTCTGATCATGTTGGTGAGGTGAAAGGGCAGAGAATCAGCTTTGGATTATTTGAGTTTGTTGAATTAAAAGTTATTTGAATTTTAGTTTCAAATTTGATTTATTTGAGTTTGGGCTACTGGAGTGTGTGGCACCGAGGCCAGACGCCCACAGTTGTTTTTTTTTGTCTTTCTAAGATGAGCCAAGATGTTGGAGGCAATTGGAGGAGATGACAGTGATTTTGAGACAATTTCAGAGAGAACCTTAGTGGATGGCAAGCCCGGCTCCTGAGATACAGAACCTGTTACCACAGTGAGGAGGCTGTGAACTGAACATCTACGTCAAGTGCGTTAGGATTGAACTGTACACAGCCGCCTGTCGACCCTGCGGGACTGTTTGGATTACTCCAGGTTGTAGAAAACAAGTGCCGCGCACACTGGCTGCATATGCATTTGATTTATTTTGATGACCTTCCTCCAGATCAACAAACATATTGAGACACAGGTACACTGATCTGTTATATGGACCACACCTTTGTCACACAGCTGATGATGATGAGGTGATCGTGCTACACAAAGCGCAATCACACACACAGTTGCACAGCTGACAGTGGATAGATTAACATGCCACAGCATTAGGTTGAGCAAAGAAAAGCCCTCAATAAATCAAGACCTTTGGATAGACCTTTGGATAGACCTATGGATTGCTCCAGGTACCAGCAAAGGGGTGGTTTCAAACCCAGACTCTGGCACCTTCCTGCCATGGTCAATCTCACGATGCCACCAAGCACCCTTCACTTGGGGACCTTTTCTTCGGGTGTATTTAACCCTTCATTTAAGTATTGGGATTTAAATTCACCTCCCACTGCCAAAGAACAGACCTTAGACCTCAGACTCTTCAAGCAGCCCCATAAAAGCCTGAACTACTCAAGCTGGCAGTTCAGCCCTAGTACATGGAGCTTTTCAGTTTCTCTTTTGGACACCACCCTTTAAATTTTACTTAGCTTTTATAAGGCTCCAACCCACAACCTCAAGGCCCCCAACCATTCCTTTAACAGCCTGAGCTATCAGGCCAGAGACACTTTGTCTGTTTTCTTTTCAGCTTTTACTGTTTTCCTCCAGACATCAGGTTGCAAACAGACTGACTGATCACCTGAGGATTGAACCCAGATGATTTTCACCTGCTCCTTTGTACAAAGGCGTCAGCGTTCACTGAAATACCCCCAAAAGTCCCACAAAAGGAACTGTGTCAGGAAGCCAGGGATTTGTCTCGATATGATAAACACAATGCAAAAGTCAAGACACGCAAGAGCATAGAAAATATGAAAAAAGGGCAAAAATAAACATTTATGTATTTATTTGGTTCAATCAAAGTATTATAATATAATCACAATGGAAACAAAAATGTCACAGTTCAAGTATTTCACAAAAACACTGCCCCCGATCACCATACTGATCAACACTGTGTCTGCTGTAGAAACCTTCAAGTTTCTGGGATCCACCAGTGGAGGTTCAACTTCGACACCATCAGGAAAAAGGCCCAGCAGAGGATGTGCTTCCTGTGCAGGTAACATCACTGCAGACCCTTCAGATCTTCATTCTATCGTGTTCTTTTGTTTTATTCATTTCAGTTCATTTTTGTATAGATTTTGGCTTATTCATAGGAAAGATGAAAATAATTTAGCCTTCTTCAAAACAGCTAATATTTATGCACTTTATCTCTGTTGTCATTTTGTGGTGTATTTTCTTGTTATATTGGATAATCCTCGCAGCTTACTGATGTAATGTCTAATCAATACTCTGTTTTCTTTGTAGCTCTTACAGAGCTGACAGCAGAAGCGGTAGCCTCTGTAGTCATTTCATAGCATCTTTGAATCAGCTTGTATCTAGTTCACATTGCTCACAATGTTGGAAATCAAAAGACAGGCAGCAGACACTGGACACTGAATGGCTGGATGGTGCTTTATTTTGAAGCAGCAACAGATTCTAAGTGTTGACTAAAGTGAACCACAAATGGCTGACTCACTTATGAAAAGCTGGTCTAAAGCTTGATGTGAGGACTTTGCGATGCTCTTCAGTGTTGGAAAAAGAATTGAGATCTTGTACCAGCAATTCCACATTTTAACTAGAGTTACCGCTGTGTGTTTGATTGCCCCCACAAACCTGTCAAGTTGCACAGTTTAAATCCATATCTATGAAAACACAAAAAATGTATAGCATTGTTGATCATTAAAATGTCTTCAGAAAAGCCAAAGTGTAGTATGTCATGAAAAAACAGGGTAGTATTTCAAACAAAAACCCATAGTTATGTATGTTATGACAAAGTCATAGCATATTATGTCATGATAAATGTTCAAAAAGCTATAGTATATTATGTCATAAAAAAAATCATAGTTCAGTATGTCAAAAGGGGAACGATAGTATTTTATGAAGGATTTGTAGTATAGAATATATATGTAGTATACTCATACATATAATAGTAAGTCAAAAAAATCACAGTATAAAATGTGAAAAAGAGTCAGAATAAACTTAATAATAAGCTCAAACTGAGTATGTCTTTAAAAACTCATTGTATGTCATAAAAAAGACACAGTATATTATTTCATAAAGAAGTCATGGTATAGCATGTCAAAAATCATAAAAAAACAAGATAGTACAGTGTATACCATGTCGTCCAAAATCATGAAAAAAAAGTCATAGTATAGCATGTCGTCCAATATCTTGAAAAAAGTCATAGTATAGCATGTCGTCCACAATCATGGAAAAAAGTCATAGTATAGCATGTCGTCAAAAATCATGAAAAAAAGAGTCATAGTATAGCATGTCGTCCAATATCTTGAAAAAAGTCATAGTATAGCATGTCGTCCAATATCTTGAAAAAAGTCATAGTATAGCATGTCGTCCACAATCATGGAAAAAAGTCATAGTATAGCATGTCGTCAAAAATCATGAAAAAAAGTCATAGTATAGCATGTCGTCCGAAATCATGAAAAAAGTCATAGTATAGCATGTCGTCCGAAATCATGAAAAAAGTCATAGTATAGCATGTCGTCCGAAATCATGAAAAAAGTCATAGTATAGCATGTCGTCCGAAATCATGAAAAAAGAGTCATAGTATAGCATGTCGTCCGAAATCATGAAAAAAGAGTCATAGTATAGCATGTCGTCCAAAATCATGAAAAAAAGTCTAGTATAGCATGTTGTCCAAAATCGTGAGAAAAAGTCATAGTATAGCATGTCGTCCAATATCTTGAAAAAAGTCATAGTATAGCATGTCGTCCAAAATCATAAAAAAGAAGTCATAGTATAGCATGTCGTCCGAAATCATGTAAAAAAGTCATAGTATAGCATGTCGTCCGAAATCATGTAAAAAAGTCATAGTATAGCATGTCGTCCGAAATCATGTAAAAAAGTCATAGTATAGCATGTCGTCCGAAATCATGGAAAAAAGTCATAGTATAGCATGTCGTCCAAAATCATGGAAAAAAAGTCATAGTATAGCATGTCGTCCAAAATCATGGAAAAAAAGTCATAGTATAGCCTGTCGTCCAAAATCATGGAAAAAAGTCATAGTATAGCATGTCATCCAAAATCATGGAAAAAAGTCATAGTATAGCATGTCGTCCGAAATCATGGAAAAAAGTCATAGTATAGCATGTCGTCCAAAATCATGGAAAAAAGTCATAGTATAGCCTGTCGTCCAAAATCATAAAAAAGAAGTCATAGTATAGCATGTCGTCCGAAATCATGGAAAAAAGTCATAGTATAGCATGTCGTCCAAAATCATAAAAAAGAAGTCATAGTATAGCATGTCGTCCACAATCATGGAAAAAAGTCATAGTATAGCATGTCGTCCAAAATCATGAAAAAAAGTCATAGTATAGCATGTCGTCCAAAATCATGAAAAAAAAAGTCATAGTATAGCATGTCGTCCAAAATCATAAAAAAGAAGTCATAGTATAGCATGTCGTCCAAAATCATGGAAAAAAGTCATAGTATAGCATGTCGTCCAAAATCATGAAAAAAAGTCATAGTATAGCATGTCGTCCAAAATCATGAAAAAAAAAGTCATAGTATAGCATGTCGTCCAAAGTCATGAAAAAGTCATAGTATAGCATGTTGTCCAAAGTCATGAAAAAGTCATAGTATAGCATGTCGTCCAAAATCATGAAAAAAGTCATAGTATAGCATGTCGTCCAAAATCATGAAAAAAAAAGTCATAGTATAGCATGTCGTCCAAAATCATGAAAAAAAGTCATAGTATAGCATGTCGTCCAAAATCGAGAGAAAAAGTCATAGTATAGCATGTCGTCCGAAATCATGAAAAAAAGTCATAGTATAGCATGTCGTCCAAAATCGAGAGAAAAAGTCATAGTATAGCATGTCGTCCACAATCATGGAAAAAAGTCATAGTATAGCATGTCGTCCGAAATCATGAAAAAAAGTCATAGTATAGCATGTCGTCCAAAATCGAGAGAAAAAGTCATAGTATAGCATGTCGTCCACAATCATGGAAAAAAGTCATAGTATAGCATGTCGTCCAAAATCATGGAAAAGAGTCAAAGTATAGCATGTCGTCCACAATCATGGAAAAAAGTCATAGTAAAGTTCCACTAATTGTCACACACCTGATTGAAATTTGAAATTTGTTCTCCACATTTGACCTATCCCCTGAGGGAACTGTGAGCAGCAGCGGTGCTGCACTCGGAAATCATGTGGTGATTTAACCCCCCACTTCCAACCCCTGATGCTGAGTGCCAAGCAGGGAGGCAATGGGTCCCATTTTTATAGTCTTTGGTATGAC
This sequence comes from Epinephelus awoara, assembly GCA_035609425.1. Classification (NCBI taxonomy): domain Eukaryota; kingdom Metazoa; phylum Chordata; class Actinopteri; order Perciformes; family Serranidae; genus Epinephelus; species Epinephelus awoara. The sequence goes on along the minus strand of CM069305.1, from coordinate 38,403,544 downwards.
CCGGCCGGGGATCGAACCCTCAACCTCCCAGTCTCAGGGCAAACACTCTACCACTAGGCCACTGAGCTGGTGATAAATAGTATAGCATGTCGTCCAAAATCATGAAAAAAAAGTCATAGTATAGCATGTCGTCCGAAATCGAGGAAAAAAGTCATAGGGTGAATTCCAATTCCTGTCTTAACCCTCAATCTTAACCCTCAATCTCAAAAATGCGCACTCCCGCGAAGTGCTAGTGCTGTCCCGATTCTCAGAACGTTAAGCTGAGGGGCAAGTTTAAGGGCTGTATGTCCCTCACTTTTAAGATTTTCCAGGACCACCCTTGGTAGTGAGTGCTATCCCAGAATCCTTTGCGCATTATCCGCCGAGCCCAGCCGAGCCCGGCCGAGTACAGACGATTCAGTCAATGCAAGATGGCGGCGACAAGCGTAAGGAAGCGGAGTTATCAATGTGAGTATTTTCCTCGTTAATAGTTGTTTTAAAATTATGATAACCGTTGCATTATCTTAGTTTAACGTCATTTTATGGACTATAGACCTCTATGTAGTGTAACACACATATCTTTTGGCTCGCTAACGAAGCCGGCGCGGGCGCTTGCCCCTGCACGTAACCCTGGTTCTCTGATAACCGAGTATGCTGTCATTCAGTTACAAGAAGTCATGTTTCTCAGTGATAATGTAGTTGTTAAGTTGTTTTAATATACGTGAAATGTTTGCATTGACATTTTTGTAAGATGACCGGACGGTGTCATCTCCTGTAGCCGTAGAGTCTGCAGCTGGTAACGTTACAGCTGCAGGTTAACGATAGTGATCGTGTTATCTGGTGACTTTCTGCTGAATAAGTTCAGTCGGTTGTTGTGGTACAGATTATTTGGTTGAATATCAATTTATAACCCAAAGAGTGAAACGTTAACGTGGATGAAAGTCACCAGATAACACTTGTGTGACCGTATAAACAGCCTCACTAGCTCTGCTGGATGTTGACTACAGTATTCATTGTGATAATACTTGCAACACTGCATGAAACTAAACTAATAACTTAACGAATATCTGACAGGTAGCCAAAAAAATAAAAGAAAGTAATGTTGTTATCTCTGTTCCATTTCAGGGCCACCAGACATAACACAAGCCCTGATTCATTTCAGGGCACCAATGAAGACAAGTTTACAAAAAGCACGCAGGCTCCAAAAAAACTATGGGAGTGAGTAATGTGTAACTTGTGAACTGTTCATACTCATAACATAATTCTCAGTCACAACGACAACTGTTCCCCGAGTGATCAAACATTCTGTTACAATATGAAATCAACACAGCTGCAGACGGCAGCAGATTATTGTTTGGTAACTGCACATTTGTTTTGCTGCCCCTATACTGTCACTTTTTGGAAAGATTTTGTCGAGTATATTCATTGTAACATTATGTTTTATTTTCACTACTGTACAAAGATGTGCTGTTTGGATTTTATGATGTCAGCATTTCTAAACAAAAACAATTCTATTTCATTAATCTATTTATTATCTATAGCGAAATTCTATATTCATAAGAGTAAATTTTATAATAGAAAATCCTTGTTCAAAATTTTTATGAATGAAATGCAGCAATACTTAGAAACCATTCAGCACTCCACAAACTCCAAAGCTATAAAGACTCTGAAAATATGTAAACAATTTAATGGTTTGAACTTTTTATTTATTTATTTGTTTATCTTATTTCTCTTTCTTTTCTCTTAACCCTGGCATATTTGTTCTGTTCATGTCTGTCACTGCTTGTTTTGTACAAGAATTGAAATAAAGTGTTGGGAGAAAAAAATCATTGCATCTTTTTATTGATGACTACTGATGATGTATATTTCTTATTCTTTGAACTGACAGACTGGACAGAATTTTGGCCCCCCACAGTCTTAAGACGTATTTGCCTTTGAGGGGTGTCCCATTTCTAAGTCACAACATAGCCCTTAACACTTGGTTTTGAGGGCTACTAAGATTGAGGGTTGAGCTTGAGGGTTAAGATTGAGGGTTAAGATAGGAATTGGAATTGGCCCATAGTATAGCATGTCGTCCAAAATCATGAAAAAGTCATAGTATAGCATGTCGTCCAAAATCATGAAAAAAGTCATAGTATAGCATGTCGTCCAATATCATGAAAAAAAAGTCATAGTATAGCATGTCGTCCAAAATCATGAAAAAAGTCATAGTATAGCATGTCGTCCGAAATCATGAAAAAAGTCATAGTATAGCATGTCGTCCGAAATCATGAAAAAAGAGTCATAGTATAGCATGTCGTCCAAAATCATGAAAAAAAGTCTAGTATAGCATGTCGTCCAAAATCGTGAGAAAAAGTCATAGTATAGCATGTCGTCCAAAATCGTGAGAAAAAGTCATAGTATAGCATGTCGTCCAAAATCGTGGAAAAAAGTCATAGTATAGCATGTCGTCCAAAATCGTGGAAAAAAGTCATAGTATAGCATGTCGTCCAATATCTTGAAAAAAGTCATAGTATAGCATGTCGTCCGAAATCATGGAAAAAAGTCATAGTATAGCATGTCGTCCGAAATCATGGAAAAAAGTCATAGTATAGCATGTCGTCCAAAATCATGGAAAAAAAGTCATAGTATAGCATGTCGTCCACAATCATGGAAAGAAGTCATAGTATAGCATGTCGTCCAAAATCATGGAAAAAAGTCATAGTATAGCATGTCGTCCACAATCATGGAAAGAAGTCATAGTATAGCATGTCGTCCAAAATCATGGAAAAAAGTCATAGTATAGCATGTCGTCCAAAATCATAAAAAAGAAGTCATAGTATAGCATGTCGTCCGAAATCATGGAAAAAAGTCATAGTATAGCATGTCGTCCACAATCATGGAAAGAAGTCATAGTATAGCATGTCGTCCAAAATCATGGAAAAAAGTCATAGTATAGCATGTCGTCCAAAATCATAAAAAAGAAGTCATAGTATAGCATGTCGTCCACAATCATGGAAAAAAGTCATAGTATAGCATGTCGTCCAAAATCATAAAAAAGAAGTCATAGTATAGCATGTCGTCCACAATCATGGAAAAAAGTCATAGTATAGCCTGTCGTCCACAATCATGGAAAAAAGTCATAGTATAGCATGTCGTCCAAAATCATAAAAGAGAAGTCATAGTATAGCACGTCGTCCACAATCATGGAAAAAAGTCATAGTATAGCATGTCGTCCAAAATCATAAAAAAGAAGTCATAGTATAGCATGTCGTCCAAAATCATGGAAAAAAGTCATAGTATAGCATGTCGTCCAAAATCATGGAAAAAAGTCATAGTATAGCATGTCGTCCAAAATCATAAAAAAGAAGTCATAGTATAGCCTGTCGTCCACAATCATGGAAAAAAGTCATAGTATAGCCTGTCGTCCACAATCATGGAAAAAAGTCATAGTATAGCATGTCGTCCAAAATCATAAAAGAGAAGTCATAGTATAGCACGTCGTCCACAATCATGGAAAAAAGTCATAGTATAGCATGTCGTCCAAAATCATAAAAAAGAAGTCATAGTATAGCATGTCGTCCAAAATCATGGAAAAAAGTCATAGTATAGCATGTCGTCCAAAATCATGGAAAAAAGTCATAGTATAGCATGTCGTCCAAAATCATAAAAAAGAAGTCATAGTATAGCATGTCGTCCAAAATCATGGAAAAAAGTCATAGTATAGCATGTCGTCCAAAATCATGGAAAAAAGTCATAGTATAGCATGTCGTCCGAAATCATGGAAAAAAGTCATAGTATAGCATGTCGTCCAAAATCATGAAAAAAGTCATAGTATAGCATGTCGTCCAAAATCATGAAAAAAAAAGTCATAGTATAGCATGTCGTCCAAAATCGTGAGAAAAAGTCATAGTATAGCATGTCGTCCAAAATCATGAAATCAAGTCATAGTATAGCATGTCGTCCAAAATCGAGAGAAAAAGTCATAGTATAGCATGTCGTCCACAATCATGGAAAAAAGTCATAGTATAGCATGTCGTCCAAAATCATGGAAAAGAGTCATAGTAAAGTTCCACTAATTGTCACACACCTGATTGAAATTTGAAATTTGTTCTCCGCATTTGACCTATCCCCTGAGGGAGCTGTGAGCAGCAGCGGTGCTGCACTCGGAAATCATGTGGTGATTTAACCCCCCACTTCCAACCCCTGATGCTGAGTGCCAAGCAGGGAGGCAATGGGTCCCATTTTTATAGTCTTTGGTATGACCCGGCCGGGGATCGAACCCTCAACCTCCCAGTCTCAGGGCAAAAACTCTACCACTAGGCCACTGAGCTGGTGATAAATAGTATAGCATGTCGTCCAAAATCATGAAAAAAAAGTCATAGTATAGCATGTCGTCCGAAATCGAGGAAAAAAGTCATAGTATAGCATGTCGTCCAAAATCATGGAAAAAAGTCATAGTATAGCATGTCGTCCAAAATCATGGAAAAAAGTCATAGTATAGCATGTCGTCCAAAATCAAGGAAAAAAGTCATAGTATAGCATGTCGTCCAAAATCATGAAAAAATGTCATAGTATAGCATGTCGTCCAAAATCATGGAAAAAAGTCATAGTATAGCATGTCGTCCACAATCATGGAAAAACGTCATAGTATAGCATGTCGTCCACAATCATGAAAAAATGTCATAGTATAGCATGTCGTCCACAATCATGGAAAAAAGTCATAGTATAGCACGTCGTCCAAAATCATGGAAAAAAGTCATAGTATAGCACGTCGTCCAAAATCATGGAAAAAAGTCATAGTATAGCACGTCAAAAAAGTAGTATAGTATGTCCTAAAAAAAACATAGTACAGTATGTAGTAGTAAAAAAGTAGTCGTAGTAGTAATGACTGTAGTAGTAAAAAATAACTGCTACAAAAGTCATGGTAGAGTATGTGGAAAGAAGTCATAGTATAGTATGTCGTCCAAAATCATGGAAAAAAGTTATAGTATAGCATGTCGTCCAAAATCATGGAAAAATGTCATAGTATAGTACGTCAAAAAAGTAGTATAGTATGTCCTAAAAAAAACATAGTACAGTATGTAGTAGTAAAAAAGTAGTCGTAGTAGTAATGACTGTAGTAGTAAAAAAAAACTGCTACAAAAGTCATGGTAGAGTATGTGGAAAGAAGTCATAGTATAGTATGTCGTCCAAAATCATGGAAAAAAGTCATAGTATAGCATGTCGTCCAAAATCATAAAAAAAAGAAGTCATAGTATAGCATGTCGTCCAAAATCATAAAAAAAGAAGTCATAGTATAGCATGTCGTCCAAAATCATGAAAGAAAGTCATAGTATAGCATGTCGTCCAAAATCATCAAAGAAAGTCATAGCATAGCATGTCGTCCAAAATCATGGAAAAAAAGTCATAGTATAGCATGTCGTCCAAAATCATGGAAAAAAGTCATAGTATAGCATGTCGTCCAAAATCATAAAAAAAGAAGTCATAGTATAGCATGTCGTCCAAAATCATGAAAGAAAGTCATAGTATAGCATGTCGTCCAAAATCATTAAAGAAAGTCATAGCATAGCATGTCGTCCAAAATCATGGAAAAAAAGTCATAGTATAGCATGTCGTCCGAAATTGTGAGAAAAAAGTCATAGTATAGCATGTCGTCCGAAATCATGGAAAAAAAGTCATAGTATAGCATGTCGTCCGAAATTGTGAGAAAAAAGTCATAGTATAGCATGTCGTCCGAAATCATGGAAAAAAGTCATAGTATAGCACGTCGTCCATAATCATGGAAAAAAGTCATAGTATAGCATGTCGTCCAAAATCATGAAAAAATGTCATAGTATAGTACGTCAAAAAAGTAGTATAGTATGTCCTAAAAAAAACATAGTACAGTATGTAGTAGTAAAAAAGTAGTCGTAGTAGTAATGACTGTAGTAGTAAAAAAAAACTGCTACAAAAGTCATGGTAGAGTATGTGGAAAGAAGTCATAGTATAGTATGTCGTCCAAAATCATGGAAAAAAGTCATAGTATAGTATGTCGTCCAAAATCATGGAAAAAAGTCATAGTATAGCATGTCGTCGTCTAAAATCATGGAAAAAAGTCATAGTATAGCATGTCGTCCAAAATCATGGAAAAAAGTCATAGTATAGTATGTCGTCCAAAATCATGGAAAAAAGTCATAGTATAGCATGTCGTCGTCTAAAATCATGGAAAAAAGTCATAGTATAGCATGTCGTCCGAAATCATGGAAAAAAGTCATAGTATAGCATGTCGTCCGAAATCATGGAAAAAAGTCATAGTATAGCACGTCGTCCAAATCATGGAAAAAAGTCATAGTATAGCATGTCGTCCACAATCATGGAAAGAAGTCATAGTATAGCATGTCGTCCAAAATCATGAAAAAAAAAGTCATAGTATAGCATGTCGTCCAAAATCATGAAAAAAGTCATAGTATAGCATGTCGTCCAAAATCATGAAAAAAAAAGTCATAGTATAGCATGTCGTCCAAAATCGTGAGAAAAAGTCATAGTATAGCATGTCGTCCGAAATCATGAAAAAAAGTCATAGTATAGCATGTCGTCCAAAATCGAGAGAAAAAGTCATAGTATAGCATGTCGTCCACAATCATGGAAAAAAGTCATAGTATAGCATGTCGTCCAAAATCATGGAAAAGAGTCAAAGTATAGCATGTCGTCCACAATCATGGAAAAAAGTCATAGTAAAGTTCCACTAATTGTCACACACCTGATTGAAATTTGAAATTTGTTCTCTGCATTTGACCTATCCCCTGAGGGAGCTGTGAGCAGCAGCGGTGCTGCACTCGGAAATCATGTGGTGATTTAATCCCCCACTTCCAACCCCTGATGCTGAGTGCCAAGCAGGGAGGCAATGGGTCCCATTTTTATAGTCTTTGGTATGACCCGGCCGGGGATCGAACCCTCAACCTCCCAGTCTCAGGGCAAACACTCTACCACTAGGCCACTGAGCTGGTGATAAATAGTATAGCATGTCGTCCAAAATCATGAAAAAAAAGTCATAGTATAGCATGTCGTCCGAAATCGAGGAAAAAAGTCACATAGCATGTCGTCCAAAATCATGAAAAAGTCATAGTATAGCATGTCGTCCAAAATCATGAAAAAAGTCATAGTATAGCATGTCGTCCAATATCATGAAAAAAAAGTCATAGTATAGCATGTCGTCCAAAATCATGAAAAAAGTCATAGTATAGCATGTCGTCCGAAATCATGAAAAAAGTCATAGTATAGCATGTCGTCCGAAATCATGAAAAAAGAGTCATAGTATAGCATGTCGTCCAAAATCATGAAAAAAAGTCTAGTATAGCATGTCGTCCAAAATCGTGAGAAAAAGTCATAGTATAGCATGTCGTCCAAAATCGTGGAAAAAAGTCATAGTATAGCATGTCGTCCAAAATCGTGGAAAAAAGTCATAGTATAGCATGTCGTCCAAAATCATGAAAAAAGTCATAGTATAGCATGTCGTCCAATATCATGAAAAAAAAGTCATAGTATAGCATGTCGTCCAAAATCATGAAAAAAGTCATAGTATAGCATGTCGTCCGAAATCATGAAAAAAGTCATAGTATAGCATGTCGTCCGAAATCATGAAAAAAGAGTCATAGTATAGCATGTCGTCCAAAATCATGAAAAAAAGTCTAGTATAGCATGTCGTCCAAAATCGTGAGAAAAAGTCATAGTATAGCATGTCGTCCAATATCTTGAAAAAAGTCATAGTATAGCATGTCGTCCGAAATCATGGAAAAAAGTCATAGTATAGCATGTCGTCCGAAATCATGGAAAAAAGTCATAGTATAGCATGTCGTCCAAAATCATGGAAAAAAAGTCATAGTATAGCATGTCGTCCACAATCATGGAAAGAAGTCATAGTATAGCATGTCGTCCAAAATCATGGAAAAAAGTCATAGTATAGCATGTCGTCCAAAATCATAAAAAAGAAGTCATAGTATAGCATGTCGTCCGAAATCATGGAAAAAAGTCATAGTATAGCATGTCGTCCAAAATCGTGGAAAAAAGTCATAGTATAGCATGTCGTCCAATATCTTGAAAAAAGTCATAGTATAGCATGTCGTCCGAAATCATGGAAAAAAGTCATAGTATAGCATGTCGTCCGAAATCATGGAAAAAAGTCATAGTATAGCATGTCGTCCAAAATCGTGGAAAAAAGTCATAGTATAGCATGTCGTCCAATATCTTGAAAAAAGTCATAGTATAGCATGTCGTCCGAAATCATGGAAAAAAGTCATAGTATAGCATGTCGTCCGAAATCATGGAAAAAAGTCATAGTATAGCATGTCGTCCAAAATCATGGAAAAAAAGTCATAGTATAGCATGTCGTCCACAATCATGGAAAGAAGTCATAGTATAGCATGTCGTCCAAAATCATGGAAAAAAGTCATAGTATAGCATGTCGTCCAAAATCATAAAAAAGAAGTCATAGTATAGCATGTCGTCCGAAATCATGGAAAAAAGTCATAGTATAGCATGTCGTCCACAATCATGGAAAAAAGTCATAGTATAGCATGTCGTCCAAAATCATAAAAAAGAAGTCATAGTATAGCATGTCGTCCACAATCATGGAAAAAAGTCATAGTATAGCATGTCGTCCAAAATCATAAAAAAGAAGTCATAGTATAGCATGTCGTCCACAATCATGGAAAAAAGTCATAGTATAGCATGTCGTCCAAAATCATAAAAAAGAAGTCATAGTATAGCATGTCGTCCACAATCATGGAAAAAAGTCATAGTATAGCCTGTCGTCCACAATCATGGAAAAAAGTCATAGTATAGCCTGTCGTCCACAATCATGGAAAAAAGTCATAGTATAGCATGTCGTCCAAAATCATAAAAGAGAAGTCATAGTATAGCACGTCGTCCACAATCATGGAAAAAAGTCATAGTATAGCATGTCGTCCAAAATCATGGAAAAAAGTCATAGTATAGCATGTCGTCCAAAATCATAAAAAAGAAGTCATAGTATAGCATGTCGTCCAAAATCATGGAAAAAAGTCATAGTATAGCATGTCGTCCAAAATCATGGAAAAAAGTCATAGTATAGCATGTCGTCCGAAATCATGGAAAAAAGTCATAGTATAGCATGTCGTCCGAAATCATGAAAAAAGTCATAGTATAGCATGTCGTCCAAAATCATGAAAAAAAAAGTCATAGTATAGCATGTCGTCCAAAATCGTGAGAAAAAGTCATAGTATAGCATGTCGTCCAAAATCATGAAATCAAGTCATAGTATAGCATGTCGTCCAAAATCGAGAGAAAAAGTCATAGTATAGCATGTCGTCCACAATCATGGAAAAGAGTCATAGTAAAGTTCCACTAATTGTCACACACCTGATTGAAATTTGAAATTTGTTCTCCACATTTGACCTATCCCCTGAGGGAGCTGTGAGCAGCAGCGGTGCTGCACTCGGAAATCATGTGGTGATTTAACCCCCCACTTCCAACCCCTGATGCTGAGTGCCAAGCAGGGAGGCAATGGGTCCCATTTTTATAGTCTTTGGTATGACCCGGCCGGGGATCGAACCCTCAACCTCCCAGTCTCAGGGAAAAAACTCTACCACTAGGCCACTGAGCTGGTGATAAATAGTATAGCATGTCGTCCAAAATCATGAAAAAAAAGTCATAGTATAGCATGTCGTCCGAAATCGAGGAAAAAAGTCATAGTATAGCATGTCGTCCGAAATCATGGAAAAAAGTCATAGTATAGCATGTCGTCCGAAATCATGGAAAAAAGTCATAGTATAGCATGTCGTCCGAAATCATGGAAAAATGTCATAGTATAGCATGTCGTCCGAAATCATGGAAAAATGTCATAGTATAGCATGTCGTCCAAAATCATGAAAAAATGTCATAGTATAGTATGTCAAAAAAGTAGTATAGTATGTCTTAAAAAAAACATAGTACAGTATGTAGTAGTAAAAAAGTAGTCGTAGTAGTAATGACTGTAGTAGTAAAAAAAAACTGCTACAAAAGTCATGGTAGAGTATGTGGAAAGAAGTCATAGTATAGTATGTCATGATAGTAAAAACACCATAATATAGTACGTCATAAAAAAGTCAGAGTATGTTTTTCTGTTTTTATTTCACAGCAAAGTTTTTTATAAGAAAAAGCCATAGTACAGGTTCAAGCATCAAGGTTTCTTTATTGTCATTCCAGCCAGGTAAATACATGAAAAGATCAAAATGTTATACTTATGTTTCAGTCAACATGAAATTATAAACATTATAATAAAAACAGAGTCAACCAATAAAATTTTCACTAAATAAAAAAATAGATCACCAAATAAATGAATGGTTAGTGAGCAGTGTCATGTGAATTCAACAGTTAATATAAAATATCAAATATGATTATAATAAAGTAGCAGCAGTTAAGGATAGTGTGGTTCCAAAAGACAGTGTAGTGCAGTTCATCAGTCCTCCAGCATCCGGCAAGAAGCTGTTCCTGTGTCTGGTGGTTCTTGCCCAAATGTTGCAAAGCCTTCTACCAAAAGGGATGGGATGCAAACAGTTAATGTTTAGGGTGGGTTGAATCCTTCATAATGCAGGAGGCCCTGTCTCTGCATCTGCTGATGTAAATGTCTCCAGTGGGTGGTAAGCTGCAGCTGACGGGTCTATCTGCAGCCCTACCACCAGCTGCAGTGCGTGTCTCTCTGCAGTCGTGCAGCTGCTGTACCACACAATGATGCAGGAGGAGAGGCTTTTCTCCACCACACACCTAGTAATAGGACATCAGAGAGAGAGGGGGAGAGAGAGAGAGAGAGGGAGAGGGAGAGAGAGAGAGAGAGAGAAGGAGAAAAGGTGCCCGGTGTATTATAGGGGGTCCTCCGGCAGACTAGGCCTAAGTCAGCCTAACTAGGGGCTGGTACAAGGCAAGCCTGAGCCAGCCCTAACTATAAGCTTTATCAAAGAGGAAAGTCTTAAGTCTAGCCTTAAATGTGGAGACGGTGTCTGCCTCCCGGACCGTAACAGGAAGATGATTCCACAGGAGAGGAGCCTGATAGCTGAAGGCTCTGGCTCCTGATCTACTTTTGGAGACTTTAGGGACCACGAGTAACCCTGCGTTCTCAGAGCGCAGAGTTCTGGTGGGATAATATGGCACTATGAGCTCTCTAAGATATGATGGAGCTTGACCATTTAGAGCTTTATAAGTTAACAGTAGGATTTTAAATTCAATTCTGGATTTTACAGGGAGCCAGTGCAGAGAAGCTAAAACAGGAGAAATATGATCTCGTTTCTTAGTTCCTGTTAGTACACGTGCTGCTGCATTCTGAATTAGCTGAAGAGTTTTTAATGATTTACTAGAGCTACCTGATAGTAGAGAGTTACAGTAATCCAGCCTTGAGGTAACAAAAGCGTGGACCAATTTTTCTGCATCTTTTTGGGTCAAGATAGGCCTAATTTCCACAATATTACGCAGATGAAAAAATGCAGTTTGTGAGGTTTGTTTTAAATGAGAATTAAAAGACAAATCTTGATCAAATGTTACTCCGAGGTTTCTTACGGTAGTGGTAGAGGCCAGAGCAATGCCATCGAGAGAAACTATGTCATCAGATAAAGAGTCTCTGAGTTGTTTGGGGCCAAGAACAATTACTTCAGTTTTGTCTGAATTTAACATCAGGAAGTTGGTGCTCATCCAGGTTTTTATGTCTTTAAGGCAGTTATGAAGTTTAGTTAATTGATTACTTTCTTCTGGCTTTATAGATAAATACAACTGTGTATCATCCGCATAACAATGGAAATGTACAGAGTGATTTCTAATGATGTTACCTAAAGGAAGCATATATAGAATAAATAGGATTGGTCCAAGCACAGAACCTTGCGGAACTCCAAAACAAACTTTAGTACGTAAGGATGACTCATCGTGAACGTGAACAAACTGAAAACAATCAGATAAATAAGATTTAAACCAGCTTAGTGCAGAACCTTTTAGGCCAATTAAGTGTTCCAGTCTCTGTAGCAGAATTTGATGGTCAACAGTGTCAAACGCTGCACTAAGATCTAATAAAACAAGTACAGAGACGAGTCCTTTGTCTGAAGCAATCAGAAGGTCATTTGTAATTTTAACTAGTGCTGTCTCAGTGCTATGATGCACTCTAAATCCTGACTGTAATTCCTCAAATAAATTATTATCATGGAGAAAATGCGACTACTTTCTCAAGGATCTGTGAAAGAAAGGGAAGATTAGACATTGGTCTATAGTTGGCTAAGTTGGATCCAGGGTGGGCTTTTTAGGAGAGGTTTAATTACAGCTACCTTATGTCAAAAAAAGTCATGGTGTAGCATGTCAAAAAAAAAGTCATAGTTTAGTATGTTGAGAAAAAAGTCCTATGAAATTCTGTCAAAAATTGATAGTGTAGCATGTCCAAAACTTCATGCTATAGCATGTCAAAAAAGTCATAGTACAGTATGTCATTAAAAGTTGTGCTGGTCGGTGTTTTTCTTCTTCCTTTTCTTCTTCTTCTTCTTTGTTGTCCTCTTGTTCGTCTACTTCTTTGTCTCCGTCTTTGTCTCCTTCTTAACATCTAACAGCAGACTAGACCACTTGTAGATCTATATGCTCTGCCCCATCAGCTCGGGAAGAATTGCATCCCTGGTACCTACAGCACTGGAGAAAAACAAGTTTTCAGAACTTCAGCATTGACTTGGTATCAGTTCTGGTGACATCCCGTGTAGACCTGCCTTCATAGTGGCCACTAGGAGCAGATAAGTTCTGGGATGAATGAGTGACCGACAGGTCATACTAACCCTGAATCCATAAAGTGCTTTGCATCTGAAAAACCCAATCCTACTTACAGTAAGTAACTCTTTTGGCATGAGCCTGATATCTCCTCTCTCAAATATCACTCTAGAACGAAAATACACTAGAGACCCATGTGGCTACTGATAATGTACGAGTACTTAACAGTGTGTTGTCAGAGTGCATGTCTATCCAAACCTATTACTGATACAGCACATAGACATGCAGCAGAGAGAGTTCACATCCCTCACCTGGGAAAGCTCTAATGACCTTGGAAGGGGACGGCCACTCTCTTTGCAACTATAAAAAGATTTCCAGCGAAGCTACACTTGTTTGGCTGAGATAGTAGCAAAGGGGGGAGTCACAGCTGCGAGCCCTGACTCTGCACGCTCTACCGTGGGGGTCAGGCACCAGCCGCAGAGTCCATTAGCACATTACACGGCCCTCTCAGCCAGGAAACGAGAAAAAGCCATTGAACATCCCATTCCACCCCGCCACACAGATTAGAGTGGCCCTAATGCAGCTGGAGTAAGGTATGCTACTCATGAGAGGGAGAGGAGGAGGAGAGGGAGACAGGAACAAGAGGGTGAGAGCAACAGAGAGGGAGGCAAAGAGAATATAAGGAAGAGAAATGAGGAGGTAAATGAAGTGTGCGCCACTGATGATCATTCTCTTTGATGGTGCATCGGTATAGCATCCAATAGACCGCGCACTCATTAGGGGATGAGAACACAGTGCCATTTCCCATCATATGCCTGGTGAAAGCAGGCCAAAAGTTAAGATGACAAAACCTAACGCTGAGCATATCAATATTAATCCGACTTTATCAGCACAACAGCGCTATTCTCAAAGTGTCGATCTTGTCTTTTTATTTATAGTCCCTCTGATAACAAGTGTGTGGGGTAGGGAGTAAAACATGTTAGCCCGTGGGGAGAATGTGTCAAACATGTCCCCTGTATGCTCGAGTTGGATGGTAGGCCATACATTGCGTTTGTGGGTTTCTGGGCCACTGCAAGTGCACCAAGCATGTGTCAATGCATTTGTTGTGTGTGATAAATTGCCCAACTCCTCTGTTTCTAGGAGTTTAGAGTGAAGATAAAAACAAAAATGCTCCATGCTAAAGGATGGGCTTCCAAATGACTCTAAAGTGCTTTATTCACTTGTTGTTTACCACATATCGTCGCTACCATCACTGAGTTATTCTCCTCTTCCTCCTTCGTCCTCTGGGTTTAGTTTGTCCTTTGATTTGTTTCCCTTTCACACACTGTAATGAACATTTGTGCGAATACATAAAAGGGTAGTTGCATGCTTTTATCTCCAAGGCAGTCTAATATCAGCCGGAGGCTCGGTATTATCATGCCAACGATAATGCAAACTGCCTCAGAGGCAAATGAAACCAATCCATTTAATAAACTTTGTGTGTGTGCGTGCCTGGCAATGGTTCATCAAAGAATAGGCTCACAAAAGCTTCCAGAGCGTGTGTCGCCTTTATAATTTGCTTGAAATCATTAAACGAACATCACACTTGTTCTTCATTCTTCTCGTTTGCCACTGATATCATAGGGTGTTGATGGAGGGCTTGGTTTGGAGGGGAGGGTGGGGGCTTAGAAATAGGAATGGAAGCATTTAGACAACTAATCTCTATTACATTTATTTTTGAAAAGCATTATAAGAGGGGAAGAGTGAAAGCAGCAGAAGGGAGGGGTGCACAGCCATTCATTAGAAATGATTTGTAAGCTCGGTCACATTCTCTGCTATCTACCCCCACAGACATGAAATGCCTTTGGGTTATATTACAGACACAGTGGGAGGATGTGATATATTGGATGCCCTGCAATGTATCAACAGATGGACAAACAGATAGACAGGGAAGCACCAACAATCTATAATCACCTTTAATATGCCCGTGCTTGTCCGTGATAGGCAGGGTATATTAAAAATGAAGAGCATGCAGAGGGGACTCTATGAAAATGTCCGTTCCTGCGAGCTGTGCAGACGTACAACCATCAAACGGGGCTGTAATCCTCCACCTTTTGCCCAGCCTGTCATAAATAATCCTTTTTGTGATATGCTAAAGTAATGTTAATCATAATGTTTGTCTTTATAGCTTTATGAGTCCAGTGAGAGCTCACCCTTTAATCATCGTGGAAAACATATTTGGCCGCTGTGTCACGCCAGTAATTTCATCCAGGGACACAGCCACGTCTTTATGCTAATATTCCATTAAACTAATCAGTGTGCTGTGTTATGTGTGAGCAGACTGTTGGTATGAAAATAACTCCTGTCACAACATGTTGCTATAGTGACCAGCCTGTCTTAATATTGTTGCTACATGTCAGATGTAATTATCTGTCCCTTTATCCTTAGATTAAAATGTCCTCTGCTGATCAGCTAATTGATTGATTAGCTAATTAAGATTTCTCATCATTTACATTTTTAATTAAAATTATCAGAGTGTCTTTTTGTACCTGGGTGAGAATGGTCACACTGCAGCTGTTCGGCTGTTTACAACCTCAACACATTAGTATGGGTCCCAATGGGTGCTGTGATCGGCCAGTACTTGTCATATTGATGCATCGAGGTTGGAAGCTGTTGGAAATAGGGCAAAGAGGTCATGTTAGGGCTCGTTAGTTAGGGCAATGTTGGATATTCTCTGAGATTAAAGTGGTAAAATTATGACAAAAAAAAAAGTAACACAGTCCATGGAGGAAGTAAAAGATGGTGGAAGAACGCGTTAAGCACAGGACTTTCACATCGGAGACTGCAGTTTGAGTCCAAAGTTAATGTTGGTTTATTATTTTGAGTTTTTAGGATGTATGAACCTGCTGAACACTGTGCACATGAACTTTAACAGAATAACTGTATAGACCCGTTCATGCTAATGTGGTATTATGACATTGGCCCAAAAGGAAAATACTCGCTGGGCGTTAATAGCATTATTGGCTACAAACACTTGATGCTATATAAATAAGTCCCTCACTGCACTGTTCAATTCTAAGCTGCACCTAACATGGGCAGGGTCAAACATTTAGTACCATTGTAAAAAAAAATTAATACTTTGTTTTGGAAAATTAACAGACAACGAAACATAGTTGTTTGTTTTTGTTTGGCTGCCAGCATTTAGCTGCCGTTCCTAGCACGCTAGCTAAGTTAGCTGAAGACGTTGTCTGCTTCCACTTTAAAATGTTGATAAAAAAATGTTGCTGTCTGTTGATGACACTTTGAGCACTTTGATCAGGTGGTTCGGAAGAACAAGTCCTCCCACCCGGGCGGCAAGGGCACGAAACCTCTGGACAAAGACAGCTTTTCAGCTAGTTAATGCTGGCAGCCAGAGACAAGTATCTATGATCTATTATCAGTTTGATCATTTTCTTGCAGAAAACATTTGGGGGCTTGGTGGCTTTAAAACTTGCACACGCACAAGACTAAAATGGTGGCTCTCCAGCTCTGCAGGGGGATGTTTCTCGAAAAAACAGACAACGATCCTCAGCTCCACGTCTAGGGGTTTGTGGACACTGGAGAGAAGCTGACAGAGGGCCGAGGGCACAACCCCTCATGCCCTCCCTCTGGTTCTCTGGCACAGGAGCAGAGCACAGCCTCAGAGGTCGGAGTGGCTTGCTGAAGGCGAGAGGAGAGCCAGGGACCACAGAGCATGTTGGAGAACCAGAGAGAGTGCAGAAGTCCACAGACCCCTGGATGTAGAGCCTCCAACATGCTCTGCAGGCCTTGGCGCTCCTGTCACCCACTAAGCCTGCCCCTCCAGCCCCGGTAAAACCAACAGCATGCTCCGTAGGCCCTGGCTTTACTCTCAGCCACCTGACTTTATGCCACAGCCTATGAGCAGCGTCCAGCTAACCTACGCTGAATGTATGCAAAGGCAGAAATAAGCATATGCATTCTTTCATCACATTTATAAAACTCTGCAAACACCTGATACTGTCTTATTAATCTTGATCATTGTGGCGCTGGGCACATTTGTATGAGCCTCATTTCCATGCCCACAGTTCACACCCTGAAACATCGTGATGAATATTCTCAGTCATCCAGGTCATGGTAATCTTAAGTGCTTTATCATAAGCAACTGGACTTGCGTGAGTTTCTTGAAGGCGTTTCACCTCTTAAGAGGCTTCTTCAGTTCTAACCGACTGGTGCAGAGTCACAGGCTTTGGACCCTGTGTGGGTGTGAGCCCTTACAGAACCACTGAGGTCATGTATGAGCTATGAGATTCAGAATTGTTAAGGTCACAGGGGAGTTGTTGACCCAACCGGTCATCGTGTGTTGTTAGGGTTACCTGGATCCATCTAACCCTAACAACACACATGACCTCACTGACTGTACGGGTTCACACCCACACAGGGTTTATAGCCTGCAACTCTGCACCAAGTACATTAGAACTGAAGAAGCTTCTTGGATGAGAGGTGAAACACCTTCAAGAAACCCAAGCAAGTCCAGTTGCCTATGATACAGCACTTAAGAGCCCTGAAACATCCATTTGCATATTGATACTTGTGCCCCTCCATCTGTGTTGACCTGTCAATGACAAGTTCGGTAACAAAAGTGCAAATTCACCAACTGTGTGGCATCACGAGGTTCGTCCATACCACTGAATCATCACATTTCTGCAAACCATCCTGTGGAAAAATCTCAGTAATCATTATTATTAAACGTCAATGATTGATTCATAGTGTTCATATTGAGACTGACTTTACGAATCGCTTCACAGGACAAAATTAAACAATCACTAACAGGCAGATGAATGCAAATCTAAATGATGAAAGTCATTACTCATGAATAGCCTATTTTAAAAGTAATAGTTGACTGACATTTTACTGAACGCTGTGCAGCCTGAAAACATAATAACACAATCAGTGAAACTGGCAAACAACCTAAAAACAGTGTCTCTCTCAACTCTCTGTGTTCAGTCTCATCTTATTATATCACCTGCAGCTATCTCAGCTAAAGTCATGTGTATGCCTGATCTGAAGAATGTGTGAGGTGTGCACATTCTCACTGCACTTTATTTCTTTGTTTTTCCTTTTTCTTATAAATACCAGTTTGAGTGGGGAAAGATGTACACATTGTTTATGCATCAGGCTCCTGGGAGATACTAGCATCTGTCTTAAATTAATTAGCAGTCACTGTACATTGGAGGCAGCATAATACATTTAACTGCGCATATCCGCACTGAGCTTGAGAATTTCTCCACAAGTCTCTAAACACAATTAAACCAATAACTTCACATCTCTTAAATAATTATTACTGAATTGGATCAAAGGCTGAAAAAATTAGGTTGAAATCATGTTTCACAGCACTGCCACAGGAATCAAATGCTGCGACAACTTCATACAAAGTTGGTTCTTTCTTTGTGTGTGTGTGTGTGTGTGTGTGTGTGTGTGTGTGTGTGTGTGTGTGTGTGTGTGTGTGTGTGTGTGTGTGTGTGTGTGTGTGTGTTTGCATGCTTAACCAGGAGATGCTGCTCCAGCCTCACCTTCACATCTCCAGTGCATTTCAAATCTAGCACACAACAGAAGTTGACATTTTCTCTCCTAAATTTATCTCTCTGCACAGAGACTCCCGCCTCTTGTTCCAGACACAGAACACTGGAGGCTCATTCATTCCTGCAGAAGTCTGTCAGTTCCCATAACATGCCCCCTATGACAGTTGAAATGCCAAGTGATGGCAAAGGTACTGCTGCAACACCTCCTTTGTTTTAATCATAGACTTGTCAGATGGAGAAAATTAAAATGAAACTTTAAAGCTCACTCAGTGTCCAGCTGGACAGCACAGGAAAATGATGCTTTTGGAAAGAGTGCGGATACGTCAGCAGAATACGAGGCTCATGCAAATCAATCTATAATTATAGCTGCTGCGCAGCGATGGGTCGGGTCCGGACATTTTTAGGCAGTTCTGAGCAACAAGCAGAAGAATTGGAAGACATTTAGGAATTTAGCAACACAAAGGCAGATTTGAAATCGCTGTAAAAAAAATTCAGTTATTAAGACAAAAACCTGAAAATACACATATTGCATCTAGACAGCATGGAGATGTTGGTAATTTGTTTGTAACAATGATTGATTTGCTCCATAAGTGAAAAACTGATGTTTAAAATTGCCATTTTTACATTGACTCCAACTGTTCACATTAGAGCAAAATTCAAAATGCTGTCAAAAATTCAGTTTTTGAGATAAAATTCTGAAATTTGCCACACATCATCTACCATGACTCTAGAATTTTGTCTTTTTTTCATGAACATTGAAGATTTATTTAGCAAGAATTTGCGTGTATACAAGCATGTATATACATTTGTACATATACAAACATTTTGATGCACTGTAGGCTCAATTTTTGATAAATCAAAAATCTGAGAAATGTAGTTTTTGTAGGACAGTCTGAAGACAGAGTGATGAACTTCATAATTTTTAATAGGTTTAAATGTACAAAAGTTTCTTCAGTATCGGGGCTACAGTTTGATGGAAGCTGTGAAGTTGTAGCACGTATGGTTGATTTGTTATGAGTTTTCAAAGTTTTGAACTTTAGACGCTTGCTGTAGCGCCACCATCAGGACTGTTGGCTTGAGTTTACAGCTGAGGATATCTGGCATGAGACTGGACCTTTGTGCAAAGTTTGGTGAGTTTTCACTCATGGGAAGTATGATTTCCTCAGAAGAAGAAGAAGAAGAAGAAGAAGACCTAGGATTACAATAGTGTCCTGGCAGCTAATGATGTAGAGTAAAAGACAGATTCCCTGCAAAGTAAACAGAACATCTGTTTACAGGAAAAGAAAGTGGAAACTAAAATCAATGGTGCTCCTATAAGATGAGTTATTATACACACCCAGCATCAAGTTAAGCCCCGTGTTCTCCGAGCAGTACGGTTCAGTTTGGTACACCTTTTTTTCGCTTCCACTGTGAAAAGTTGTGGATGGTCCCAACAGCAGCGTTCCTTAGCGTCCCCATGTTTGGTCCCCCCTCTGTTGGGGTACCTAGCACACAGATCTGGTACTAAAAGGTGGAGCTGTGAACACTGCAGTCTGATTGGTCAGTAGAGGACGGTCACTCATTAGTAAACTGTAACTATAGAATGAAAGGATGTGTTGCTGCCTCTCACAGCAGCTGGAGTCTGAGAAAAAATCACTTCATTCACTGGGCCGACTGCCAGCAACTTTTAAGGTGGAACGTTAACTTGTAATGTTACTCAATGCATGAGTTGATGACGTGAATCCATCAGCACACCTTAAATTTCACTGTGACAACTTTGAGCATCACTTTAGTTTTTATATGACACACACTTTTAGTAATGACTTTAAAAATATAGATTAATTTGGAGCGGATTATGTGAAGGTCATATATTCTAATCCTCACTTCCTGTGGGCTACAGCAACACTAAACCCCTGAGCTTGCCTGAGAAGGACTAAATGCACAAAGCTGCTATTTTTAAATATCCCATGGAGAGAGACTCTCACTGCAGCCTGTTTTATTTTGTTGTGAAAATGTGGGCGTGCAGCCTCGTTCTGTGGACGATAAACCAGGTGCAGACTTCCATCTGTGTCACCGCTGATGAGGAAATACAGCGAGTGCTGGACGGAGCAGTGAGTGACAACAACCCCGCCCACATTTAAGAGGACTGTTTGAACACACCGAGGGTCTAGGTACCATGTCTGAAGGCTCACTGCTGGTTCCAAAGGTACCATACAAGTGTTTGGTGGAAATGGGGCTTTTGAGTCTTTTGACAACTGCAGTGAAACAGAGGTTTTCTTCCTGGTAATTATCTTTTGATTTATTGCTGGAATTAGAATCCATGAACTCCCCTATGATTATTTTGCATTCAAATGAACACTAGTTCGATGCCAAGTCTTTAATGTGCAATATTTCATATACTCTATTAATGATGTAATATGCTGAATTGGGCAGGAACACAAAAAGCGAGAAAAGTGCATCAATTAATTCTATTTCCAGTCATTGATTCCATTATTCATTTACTTGCCCCGCATCATAAAAAAGTGTTTTCCCAGTTTGCACAGAATGATACTGATTGTTGTGAGGAACAGGGCAAAGACAAAGAAGACATGTGACATCACTGTCAGTTGAATAGCTTGCATCAGTAGCAATTCCTCTGACAAATGTCTGTTTGTAATGAAAAAGCATCTCTTCGAAAAAAAGAAAAGAAAAAGAAAGCCAGGCTCTGCAAAGACACAAAGACCCAGACAGGAGGGATAGACAAGAAAACAAAACACATCAAACCCCAGTGCCAAAAATGCTGCCTCTCATAACATCCTAGTCTAAGCAGATTCTAACTGACACTGTCAATCTCTATCTGTCACTGAGAGAAGCCAGCATTTATGTGCGTTCTGCTGGCTACTGTGGTTATTTTTGCATTTGAGGGGGAGGCAAGGTGTGCCTATATCCTCATGCATTTGCTGCCTACGTAAACAGTGGTGAAATACAGCGTGAGAAGACAACAAGCTGATTTAAACAGCCAATTTGGTGCCACAATGTTGTGCTGTTTTAAAAATAGCCTTTACATATAAAGCCATTTAAATGGCTTGGCTTGTTCTGGGCGCGTTCATTTAGCCTGTTCAAGCTTTTCACAGCATAATGGAGTGAAAATTGCCTCTGCCTGCTCAGGGATGAGGATTTTTGGAAGGCAGGAGCAGAATGGGATGGTGTTGACATAAACAAACAAACGTTGTGCTATTTTTTGCCTGGATTGCTCAATATCAATATTGTGCTGATTTGGGAAAATACTATATATAACTCCAGTGTTCTGAAAAATATGAACAACCACATAAAATGCTTAAGCCCAAGTAATTTTTGTTTTCGCAAGCACGGCACAAAAGCTGCAGTGTGGTCTAACAGCTGTTTAAAATGTGCAGCACTGTACGTAGATTAAAAGTTTGGCTCATATTTTTAATAGTTAAAGTGGAAACAGACAAGTAAATGTTGATCGCACAATGTTACAGCTAGAGACTAATGACATCATCGGCGTTAAGATCAAATCCATTCAAGGCCTTGATCACACAGAGAGCATTTTAGCAGCTGGAGGCGGCTTTTTGTAACTGATTTTAAAAATGCTGTTTTTACGTTGCCTCGTGTTTCCGCACTCGAGGCACCTAGCGTCTTTGCTGAAGCGCCCTGAAAATCTTCAACTCAGAGTACAATCACTATTATCAAGCCACAGTTCCTTCTATTTTCAAAGTCAATGACGCAAGTTGAACCTGTGACCCTGTCGTCACATTCCTCACCGACAGGACTCCAGTGATCAGACTTTGCGGTCCAAAGGATGAGGTGGCAGCCTACATCGAGTTCAAGACACATAAGGAGGATCCTCCTAAGGTTTGATGGTGGTGGAAGGAGCATGCTAAAATGTTTCCTAACCTGGCAGTGATTGTGCAGAATGTTTTCGCCATCCCAGCATCGAGCTCAGCCAGTGAGAGAGACTTTCCCTCCGCTGCATCTGTAAAGCAAGAACACAGCTTAATGTGAGTGACTGTAGCCTGTGTGTGTGTTAATCACGGGTTTGGGTCTTTTTGCAGGACTTTTATTAACAGGTGCAGCTTTGACTGAGACATAATGATGGGTAATGGGTCGGCTTACAGGTGTGGGCGGGTATGGGTTTTCAAAAATGGTCCCCTGCAGGACTCTGATCCACCTGTGTGTGGACTTTCTCACTCTTCGTACCACGACAGTTGCTCAGAGTGCTGCCTGGTACATCTCATACTGCTGCTAAACGGTCCCCAGATGATGAATCTCAATGATTTTGGTGACGCCATGGCCCTCTGCGTGACATCTCCACAGGATGACACCTTTAGGTTTTAAGACAGCACTTACAAACATCTCATTTCTTATTTCCTAAATGAAGAAGAAGAAACACGACCTCTACAAGTATTTGTGCTGCACCACTGAACGTGCTTTTAGTTGTTGTTCATTTAGAGTTTTTATCTTTTCCTCGGATGGTTGAATGCACAGTGCGGTGCCATTTTCTGAACTGCTCACAATTCCAAAGCCCAAGTAGCGGGAAAAATGTCCCACTGGAATGAAAGGCCATTTGTCCGACAACTCAATGTACCAAAATCAAAAGCACATTGCTTCGGAGGGCCGTCTCTCTGACTACACACTCCTCCAAACAGACGCACATGGCTAATAATCAGCAAAATGACTCATCAGACCTTCCAACTACCAGAGCTGGACATGAACGGGCTAAAAAGGGCATTTATTGAACATGGTCAATGACTGGTGAATACACACACATACATCAAGATTCCTTTTATTTGCTGATTGAATAAGCTGTGGTCTGTTAGTTTGTGCAGTTCTGGTTTCTGGTGATATATTCAATCATTTGCTGTGTGTGCTTTATTGTTTTGTGGTCTCTAGTTTGACAGAGCTATTTTCTGTTTTATAGCTATTTGTCAGATGTGACTCTAAAAGACACCTCACTGTATTTAAAAAGCATCAGACCTTGCATTAAAGGAGAAGTCCGGTATTTTGCACTTTGAGACACATTTCTGGGTTGTTTATGATGAAATAGAGTGGTTAAGACCAAAATTGTGACGATTGCTCCTTTTTGGAGAATTTGTCTTTCCCCTGCCTGGCTGAACACTGCTGCGTATGGCCATGTGTGGACCTGTCCTGAAACCACCCTAAGCGTTCGTTTTCAAAGCCATGAAACTCACCGAGTGGTCAGTGGTGTTCGTTGATCCTCTGACATACAAATCGTAGCAAACTGTGGTTTCCGTGATGATTTATTTGACATTTTGTGTAATCCATTGGTTTTCTATAGAAGCCTCATTGTCCGTTGGTAGTAATCTGCCACCGGAAACGGACAGGGGGTTGTTTACGTCATTGTAGTCTTTGAGCTCAGCGAAAGTGCCGGCTCCACAGTGCTGTGTGTTCCTGGAGGAAGAACGAGAACCAACGAAAAAAGTTTTGTCCTAAGTTTAAACAACTGCACAATGGATTAGTCGCTTGTAAACAACCTTCGCAGTACGATGCCTTTGAACACAACGCCAGCCTTCTTCTTCTGCTTCTTTTCTGTGTCCCATTACATTGCAATGGTTTCCTGCCGGTTGGCGACACCCACGTAAAGGAGCATTATCGCCATCAAGTGGGCTGGAGTGTAGAACGCTTCAGGGTCAAACCAACAATCAGGCGGAAGTTTACACACGGGTGTACACATGAGATGAAGAGCGAAGACACAGATGGAAACCACAGTTTGCTGAGAGTCTTATGTCAGAACATCAACAAACACCACTGACCAATCAGTGAGCTTCATGGCTTTGAAAACGAACGTTTAGGGTGGTTTTAGGACAGGTTCACACATGGCCAAAAGGCGCAGGTGAAAAGGCGCAATCGTTACTATTTTGGTCTTAACCACTCTATTTCATCATAAATAACCCAGACTGCTTGTTTAATTTGATTCCTAATCAAGATGCTGGTAAGAACAGCTTTACTTTGGTGATATGGACTTCAAAACTGTTTTGAAACACAAAATAATAGAACTTTTACTCATACAATTTAAAAAAAATGTGATTAATCATGATTAAACAATGAAGCATTTGACAGCCCTTGTGGATTTGTTTACCACATTCATGCTCCCAGGATGGTAACTGCTCTGACTTAAATGACCCTCAAGTCTTCTTACGCTTTTATCCTCAGTACGCTGGTATCAAAACTGTCAATATGTTATTTGTAGCAGCATGTATCCAACAGTTTCACAAAGATCACTGCAGCCCTCGGGGACTGCGACAGAGCTCTGGACTCTCAGTCTTGTTTGTATGTATACCCTGCTCTCTCATACACCAAATTAGTCAGGGTGTGACTCACTCCCTGCATGTTGTCAGAAAAAATGTTGGAGCACTCAACATCATCTCAGTGATAATCTATGACATACCTGGAGCGGGGTGGAGCTGGAATACTGATACCATCTGACTGTTATCAAACAAGAAATAAAAAAGAAAACATAGAACAACAGAGATGAATAAATCTCCCCCGTGACAGGTCTAATGGTTTGGCAGCTGTATTAATCAATCCTCATCTGGAAAGAAATGGCAGACTTATGGCGTTCACACCGAGCTGTGCTTTGTCTCTGTCCGTCCACCGAACCGAAGATGATGTGTAAAAAATTGCAATTGATTTGGTTTTGTACACAACATGCAGACGTGCTAATCATTGATTAATTACCTTGTATGGACTCATTTGAAGTGTTTTCTATCTCATTACGACGGTGACCTCCTGACAGGCAGCGAGAAGAGAACAAACTAAGTAAGTATGTTGTAAGTAAGTCATTATCTGTCTAGACTATCTGTCTGCTAGAGTTTTAGAAATATCTACGTAACGTTTATAGATTGTTCTTGTATGGTACAAGGGCTGC
Organism: Epinephelus awoara; assembly: GCA_035609425.1. Taxonomy (NCBI): domain Eukaryota; kingdom Metazoa; phylum Chordata; class Actinopteri; order Perciformes; family Serranidae; genus Epinephelus; species Epinephelus awoara. The sequence continues at coordinate 38,378,437 of CM069305.1, read as the reverse complement.
AAACAACACAATGAAACACATCTTAATCAAATAATGCTCTATTTTAGATCAATCTTCCAAAGAGAAATCCTCTCTGATCGATGGCCTCGACAGTCCAGCACTTTGTGAGAAGTCAACCAAACTTTCATTCAACTTCCTGCCTGCTGCTCTGTATTTCTGAGGACCTTGTTGCAAGCTGCTTTATAGAAAAAGTAATTTACTTACGGGGCAACCACTCGAATCCCCAACCTTCCCGCCCGCTCGCTCTGCTCCTCTGTACTCATATAATACACCCCGGCGTTATGCATGGACCAACACAGAGTCTGACATTTTAATTGAATTTACAGAGAAAGGGGCTTTGACAGCCAGATTCTCTCAGCATGGTATAGTAACTCCAAGTAAAGTTTCATTTCCAATATCCACCTCCGGCTGAGTCATTCAGTCATAATCTCCGTAGCTGGAGGGTGTCATCACTTTCTGCAAAGTGAGAGAAAATGTATTGCTCCACACGTAACCCCCTTTAGTCGTCAATATCTCTTACAAAGAGATTAGGCCGTATGAGACGTGCTAAATGAGACTTTAATTGAATTGGGGCATTAACGCAAAGCATATGTCCACAAACCTCTTCGTTCCCATCAACCCCGTATTTGACTTCATTCAGTTGTGAGTACGTGCTGGTATAACTGTGGCCACTCTGAGGACCACGAAATCACAGCGCAGTGAGGAGATGTAAAGGTGCCATTACATAAATGAATAGGACTCCATATTTAATAGATGGGTGATAACTCTGCGATACATAAACTGAGTTTCACCGGAGTGATTCATTATTAACAAGTCATTTCATGTAAAGGCAAACACTGGAAATAAAGAGGGTAAATTAGTAACTGTAATATGTTCTGATCTACCTTTTGTCAGCATGTCATAATCACAGCTGAATAAACTTATAGAGATGAATGACTGCAGACATGAATTTAACATTTTCATTAGGCACAGGCATGTGTACTCACGTGCTCAATTTGGAAATCAGTAATCATTCAACTTACAGAGCTATTGCCAGACAACCTCCCACATGTGGACATGAGCACCTGGAGGAAACCATCGCTGACACAGGAGGAGTATGCAAACTCCACACAGACGGGCTCCCACACCCTGGTCCGAACCAGGTGCTAACCACTGCACCACCATTATTTGTTTTTATTATTATTTTTAACATTTAAAATGGGTGAAATCAGATTTTGTTGAAGAGCTGCCAGCAGCATACTGCTTCACTGCTAAACCCTAACCCCAAAAATCCCATATAGCCCACATATTCAGAAATGGTAATCAAGCATAATTCAATATGCATCATTATTAATTATTAGACAAGGACATTTAAACTTAATGAAAGGCGTAGGTTTTGTGACTCTGACAGTTTGACAGATGCGCCAGCAAGATGCCGAAACAGTCAAGCTTCTGGAATTATTTCAAAGATGTCACCCAAAACATTGAGTTCCAGATAAAGGAAACAGGCATCAAGACTACAATCAGCCGGGCAAATAACCTGAACACTGCAAGTAACAGCTCAGCCATCCTTCACAGCATTCTTCTCCTGGGTGTTGTGTTAATGCTACCGCAGCCTGCATGCTAACAGAGTGGCTACTTGTCATGTTATTTAGGTGCAACGGCTGAAAACTCATTTCAAAAAGTCGCTTCCCTTGAAGCTTTGATTAATCACAAATATTTCTCTACAAAGCTTTGATGCCCTAAAATTGGTCTTCAGGGTGCCCTAAACATGGACACCAGGAGACTACTGTTAGCATCACATGGCTAATGTCAACTAATGGTTATTAACGGGTTGAACGACAGAGCTGAGATGTTTTGTATCTGTGTTAGTATGTTTGGGGTGAAGATAGTTTGACGCCGTGTTAAACCAACGTGGCGAAACCATTCTACACTGCTGTGGAGTGTCTGGGTCCAGTAATGTAACAGCTATTGAAGGAAAGAGACTTTTCCCATAGAAAACCAATGGAGTTTGTTTAAAAAAAAAATTATCTCTAATCTATGTTGCTCATTGTTTTCTGCCTATGAGAGGGAGGTGGAAAACACTGTTGAACCCAAAATGAATATCTAATAGCCATCGAATATCCAACGTCAAACTAACTTCACCTTGGTCTTGTGCTAAACAGGCAGACATAAAGCTGGCGGAGAGTTAACTCTTTTTCTGCATTGTTGGCCAATTTACAGTCCTATTCTTACCTTAGATTTTTTTTTGCAAGTACTTTATAAAAATTTAATGTCAACTTAAATATGGAAGTTACTTAAAATGCACACCCCTAATTTTGATATATCTGGAACTATTTGTAGCAAAGATATATTCACACTCTGTCTCGTGGCGTGCAGTGTCTGTGGTGACTGAAATAGCCACATCTACACATTTTGCTTAACTAAATAAAAGTAATAAAGAAAACTCTGCCAGTAAAGCTCACATAAATTTTGCATTAATGTCAAAATGAGCTCTGCACAAGAAGCAGTTTGAGCTGGAGAGCAGTGAGGCGTGGTCCTGATTCTGTGTCTTGTTTTTATAGTAATTCTGTTTTCTCCAGGTGTGTGTGTAGTGTGTGTGGGCGTGTATGTGTGTGTGGAGTGTGTGTGGGCGTGTATGTGTGTGTGGAGTGTTTGTCGGTGTGTATGTGTGCAAGTGTCTTTGAGAGCTCAGTCCTGGCTGGTGATTAGACTCCCTTGCCTCCTTCAGCACTCAGCAGTGAATATTCCTGCTGCAGTGCCTCTTTGTGCATTCTGACTCATGGAAAGATTTCTTCAGATGTCTGCCCACAACGAAGGTGACTCCAGTAACCACCTCTCTGCACACGTAAGGCAGGTGTACTTTGTCTGGGAAAGATAAGAATGCTAAAATATGGTTCACATCCTCTGAATTTGAGATTTTTGTCGATCCTAATTCAGTAGTAGTTTATTTCTTACTGCAAGCTCAATTAACAATAATTGCTTTCAGTCTTTACTGACGTTCCCCAAAAATTACTCGATATTAAAAAAATCAGCGAACTGGTTAAAACCAAATTTGATGTGGAGTCTTCATGTTTTTATCTTCCTGCAAGAGGAGACTTTTCACCATAGCTTTAGTCATCAAATGTTGGTAGCTCAAACATGCTTTTTTGGTAAATGAGACGGAGGAGAAAAAAGGAAATAAATGTATGAATGTAATGATGTATGAAAATTTATATTTATATTTATATTCATAAAGTGATGTTTCAGCCTCTGATAGTAAACAATACGTACCCTATACACCAATTTAAACTAAACTATTAACTATAATTACTACTTTCAACTAAAATGGGCGCCATACATCGACAGCCTGGCACCTTTTCCTCTAAATTTTGCCACACTTCAATGGTGGTGGCTTGTTTTGAGTCTCTGTAGCTGGCTAACTATGGTTTCAAAATCAAAAACGGAAAACAGAGAATTTAATGGTGAGATCATGAAAAGCCGACTGCAGAGGAGCCACCTTGTGGTAAAAGATATTAATGCCCTCTTTTCTTCAACCGTTAGTGATGTTGATAGGTCAGTTTAGATACCTTCATTATAAGGCTCAAATATGCCTTGTGGCTCTGTACAGATTTTTAATTTTTTTTGCCAAAAATGTCTCTTTGAATAGTGAATTAATAATCCTCCAGGGCTGTAACATCGGATCAAGGTCGGAACACATTCACGCCACAAACGAGCTGCACCAGAGTTCGTTTGTAACCGAACTGAGACCCCTTCTTGAAGGTCTCAGTTCGGTTGTTTTGGTGTTCACACCTGCACAAACGAACCGCACTGAGGGGGCAAATGGAGATCAATTGAACCGAACCAAACAGAGCTTAGTCTCAGCAGTATGTACAGTATATCTCACTCACGTGTGTCGCAATGCTTTATCAGAATGTACAGATTTTACTGTATGAAATGATTTAACACCTGCAGTTGGTCTAAGTGAGTTTGCTGGTCTGTTAGAGCAGTGCAACAAATGCTACACCAGTTAAAGGAGAATCACTTTGTTAAAATTTAATAACTCTCAATAATTCATCAGGTTAAAGTCTGGGTCCGAAGAGGACGGTGTCTGGGTCCAGACCCGGGGGATGGAGAGGCACGGCAGCTTGACGAGCGGGATGCATTTTGATGATTTTAAAAAGGAGGATGGTGTTCTCCCTCAAATTACCTGCTGATGGCAGCTGAGAATTTGGTCTGTTACTCATAGAGGACGGTTTGATGAGAATAGTTTTAGAGGCAGAAAGCACCTTAAATTTAATATTTGCTACACTATTTCAGGGAGAATATGTGCCATCTTCCAACATCTAGGTGCAATGCTTGACAACCTTCTCTCCTATCAGACCAGCATTGCAGCAGCTGTCTTGATTCCTTTCCCCATAGCAACCTGGATATCACCCTGTCTAGACCACTCAGTCGACAGTCCGTCATGACTCCCAGTACAGGAATTATGTTCCAAATTCTGCCAGAGCTGCAGTCTCTCTGTTTCCCAACGCAAGCTGAAAATACATCTGTATGTCACTCCTGATTAGAGACAAGAGGAAAAAAAACAAAGTCAGCACGGTTGTTGAAGTGTGTGATAAATATCGGGAGAGCATAAACAAATACAGCTCTGCTATCACAGCATGTGTAAAAATCAGCTCCAGCCACTTACGCAGAGCAGATGACATCACCACAGAGAAATATTATCTGAAAGTTTGAACTGATGATTAGGATTTTCCACAGGGAGCTGCATGAAATATCAACTGTGCCCTTTGACTGGCATTTGGACACGCTGCTCTACTGATTACCCAGGGTAGCTAGCACTGTATTCTCTGCTAATAGGGCAAAACTGACATGCTGTTCATTAGTGGGGCCTAGTAATCAAAGGTACACAGGCCCTCATTAAATAGTTGCCAATCACGTATCCAGGATCAAGTCAGAGACAGCAGCAGGAGGCTTTGCTGAGCACTGAGGGGCGGTGAAATTAGGCCTGGTATTCTGGCAGGCACCCTTCTTTTAGGATAACATAGCAGCCGAGAGATGCAAACGTATATAGGTTTGATTTTGCTTCCATGATGATTCTTCACCCCTGAAGAAGAAGAAGAAGGTTTTCCTTCCCTCAAAAGACAGATGAAAGAGACTGCACCAAATTAAAAAGTGACAGACTATTAAGAATAATAATAATAATAGAGGCACGATCCACCCAGCTGCGCAACTGTTTCGGCAATATATTTCCATTAAGATAATTCAATTTGCAGTTTAGTTAATTGCTGAGGAGACTGTGCTGCTGCAGTCATTGTAATGCACGCCGGCCGAGACTCCTTTTCAAACGTCGATGGCTCAGTTTGTTGTTGGGTATTCGCTGGTGGGCGGGTTGTGTGATCTTAAAGCAGTCTTTAGGGGTTACTCGTGGTCACACAAGCAGAGATGCTGACTGGTCGGTGGCTGAAGCAGTAATTGTCAGGCACAGCACAACAAACTCAGGCAGGTGGTGGAATCAAAGAACCAGAGAGAGATCCTTAATAGGACACCCAAAGGCTGGCAGTGATGCAACAGAGATGGAGAGGGTTCCTGATCAAAGAGGAGGATGAGCTGAGAGCAGCCATCAGTGGGATAAAGTCCCACAGAAGTGGATTTTGCACTCTGTCTGGTTTATGGCTTAATATGAATGCAAAATACCAGTCAGACTGATACAGTACATCTGCTATGTTAACACTCAGACAGGAAATACAAACGTAACAGTCAGTATTTTGAATTCATAGGTGTTTATCATATGTCAGATGTGTGTGCAAACACAAAGACACACACAGTCACCAGAGCAAAATGTTCGCACAGTTGTTTCTGCAAAACAGGACGACATTACATTTGTGTGTCATACAGTACTAAATAAATATTATACAAGCTGACTTTCTCACTGGCAGGTGGAGGGGGTGGTGCATGGCGTGCCTGCTGAGCTGCAGACCACCGTTCAAGACCAGAAAAAACAACAATAAAAACCAACTGTTTCTCCAGCGGGTCATCACTGTGTGTCCAGCAGCTTCCCAGCTCCTAACGTTGGGTGTTTTTAGCGACCCTTGGCTTTTTTCAAGGGCTTTTTAACACCCAAGACTCTTTTTAGTATTGATCCATGGCTGTTTATCTAGTGGCTTTTTAGCACCCAAACATGAGTGTCTGTACGGACCTACTGGTGTTTTTTTACTGCAACTTTTTAGCCTCCAATTTTGGGTGTTTTAAGTGACCCAAGGTTCTTTTTCCAGCAGCTTTTCAGCACCCAAACGTATATGTTGTTCAGGGACCGGTCACTGTGTTTCAAACACGGACATTTTTTTTTAGCAACCTGGGGCAGCATATCCTGCTGGAATAGAGGCACAAAAAGTGGTTGTTGTTTAGAGAGTCTTTGCTGAATTTCCAGTGGCTTTTTAGGCTTCAAACATGGATGTTGGATGTTTGATCCCCAGTTATTGCTGCATTTCCAGCAGATTTTCAGCCCACAAATGTGGATGTTGTTTGCAACCCATGGTACATCTCTTGTTGGAATAATCATTCAAAAACTGGTTGTTTTTTTAGTGAGTCTTTGCTGTGTTTCCTGCGTCTTGTTAGGCACCAAACATTGGTGCTTTTCAAGGATCCATCACAGCTTTTTAACCCTGAAACATGGATGTTTTTAGCAACCCCTTGTTGAGTTTCCTGCTTAAAAAATTGCAAGAGAAAGGTTGTCATTGCTGCGATTCCAGCGGCATGCTTTGCTGTTTTTTCTGTGGCTTTTTAGTCCGCAAACATTTGAGATTGTGATTGTGCCGACAAAACCTGGTATTTTAAGCCAAAATATTATACTTTCCTAACCATAACCAAGTGGGTTTGTCATAATCTCACCACATTTTAACCATAGCATGAAGTGTACAGTTTCAACATATCTGCTACATAATAAATTGCAAATGTAACGTGTCTGTGTTCTGCAGAAATTTACAAAGCCAACATTTTTTCTGGTGATTGGGTTGCACATGCACACACTGTGAGATCCACATAAGGGTGAAAGCCTCGAGCCATGCCGGGAGCTTCACAGGTTCACCTTGAGGCCAACCTCGCCCTATTTTTCCTCTCCTTTTCTGCCATTAAAGGGATCTCCTTCATGCCAGCACTTTGTGTTTGTCTTGCTGAGCAGCATAATGACCATAATTAAAGTGACTGGCTATTCTACCCTTATCAGTCATAACACCATGAGCCTGTCCAGACAGTTACACACTGGGAAGGTTTATTCCTTTTGTGACTGAACAAATCTGCGATTATTTAATTCTCTTATCTTGAGAGCGATTCATTAAAACAACTGACAGTGGAGAAATTGCTATGCACAGTTGAACCACTAAACCATGTTCAGTTTGCTCTGACAAGAGATTTTCTGTTAAAGGATTAATCTCAGCCTGAGTAGGTCTGTGTGCCTGAATTAACTCTACTCGTTTCTTCTGCTTTAAATGACAACTTCCACTTTTATGCACCAGAGTTCATTCATCTGAACAGTTCTGAAAAAAAGATAAAATCTGAATAACTTGTAGTGTGAGTCTGTGTGTGGCTAACAGAAGAAGATATTACCTCCATATGGGACGATTTAAGAGGTCAAAATAAAATATGGTGATATTAGCAATTACCAATTACTAATTGCACAAGTGAGAATTCACCCTTCTTTTATGAGTGGGCTAAATATCCAGATGTGCGATGTTCATCAGACTAGAGACACAACAGTGAAGAGAGTTGTTTGAGCAATCTAATAGACAAAAAAATAAATGGATCTCTGGTGGAAAATGGAAATTGCTGCGTCATTTTTAAAGGCAATAAGTGTGAAAAATGTCAATCTCTACAAGGAACCGAGAAACTATTAAACCGAGAGACTTCATGGATTCCCAATGGAGCTTGATAATAAAAGGCCAGTTTCTACAAACAGAAGGATGCTTACGAGCGTAAAAACAATTAATGTTTGACACGAGGGTGGGCAAGAAAGACAGCATTATTGAGGACTCGCCATGAACGTACATTAAAGACGTAGCTGGAGTGAGGAGATACGTCTAGACACAGTTTGTCTTGACAGCCTCGCTGCGTTCCTCCAATAATCTGCTATGACTGACTTCTCTCTTCATATTCAAATGACAACAACATTCATGAAAGACCTTCAAAGTCCTTTTCTGAGCAGTGTGTGTTCAGCAGCAGGGAAGGGTCCACTTCTAGCTTGATTATTTTCAGACCTTTTCTTTTTTTGTTCCATTTGGTGAAGGAAACACAAAGCTCTGTTTAAAAAAGCCGCTGTGATCTGCTCTCATTCATTGTAGAATCCCAGAGACGTGTAAACAAAGTTAGAGTAACCTCTAAAAATGAATGGGATTTCATTTAAATTACTGAGACAAGTGCTTTGCATTCAAGTCGACAGATGAAACAGCTCTGAGTTTGGTTTCCTTTATGTTCTGAGCACAGAGGGGTGACGCTGGTGTGTTGATAGCATGCAGACAACTATTTTGTCTCTGCTCACAGCTTGAAATTCTCTTAGAAACTGCAGCACTGGTGTGTAGGCGCTATGCTATGGCTGAGTGTACGTGACTGATGTTCTTACTTACTGATACCTTCAGCAGAGAGCTTAAAGCCCACAAAAGCTTTTTTTTGTTTACCTCGAAGTGGTTGTGCTTAGTATGCCGCATACAAACCTTGAGCTCTTCTGCAACAGCCACATTAAACACGTGAAGCTAAGGTGAGACTCTGCCAAGCTTGCAGCTATTACCTTGAGACGACACTTGAGCCTGAGGGTCATAAATATATTCCAGTGAATTTACCATGACCTAAAGCAAATTCTGAGTCTATATAAGTTATTATACACGTTATTTATTTTGAAATTTAAAATTTTCCTTACTCCAAAGTAACTCTTTGCAATGCAGATATTGCGGGCCGGCTAATTGAGCGGAGGTTCTTCTTTGTGTTTTGTTTGTTAAGGCAAAGTCAGATTTTCAGGGAAATGTGCTCATTGACTTTCTTGTTGAGAGATAAGAACACTGACACCACCCTCGTGTCTATACTATACCACCCTTTTTCCATTCCACTGGATGCGTGTCTGTTGCGGAACGGCTGCGCTGGTTATCTGCTACATGCTCCGCCGTCCGTGAACACCCACCGGCTGCGTTTCCTGTGCGGAGCGGTGCAGCTCCGCCGGACAGCGGGAGTTACAAGATCTCCTGAATTCAAACAAGATGTAGTTTCTATAAATAGAACCACAAAACCAGAGGAGTAGTAGGAAGACATCTGGGTGCACCTCCATGATTAAAGGGATAGTTCACCCAAAAATGTAAATTCAGCCATTATCTACTCACCCATATGCTGAGGGAGGCTCAGGTGAAGTTTTAGAGTCCTCACATCACTTGCAGAGATCCAAGGGGAGAGGAGGTAGCAACACAACTCCACCTAATGGAGGCTGACGGCGCCCCAGATTCAAACGTCCAAGAACACATAATTGAAACCAGAAAATATCTCCATACTGCTCGTCTGTAGTGATCCAAGTGTCCTGAAGCCCCGACATAATAAGTTGTTTGGAAAAACCTCATTTGAACTCTGTTTTTAGCCTCATTGTAGCCTGTAGCTCTGACTGCCTCTCTGGGCACTGCGCTCACGTGTGTGCGCTTGCGCGAGACTGTGAGACATGGGCACCGCCTTCATGTGTGTTCACGTGCTTTTGCTGGTCTCGTGAGCAAGGATTACTACGGACGAGCAGTATGGAGATATTTTGTTGATGGATGATGGACACGGCGCAATTTAAGCAGTGCAAATAAAGTGAGTAGCATGATTTCACTATGTCTGGTGTGAACACAACATTAGCCCTGTCACTGTGTGGGTGTGCCTTTGTCCCAGACACAGAGCTGCAGAACAGCAGCAGTCTCATGATAAACAGAGAGGGGAGCAGAGCAGATTAATACGCTGCGCACAGCTCAACAATGATATGAGATTTTAACCATTTTAAATAGTCAAACTGCAGTAAAGTTGCTGTGATTGGACAAAATTGCAAGACGTGCACAATTCACAGAGATTGGCTGAATGTGCATTAAAGGATAACTTCGGTATTTTTCAACCTGGGCCCTATTTCCTCATGTGTATGTGTGTGTATGATTCATAGGTACAACTCGTTCTAAAATTGGTTCAGTATTGAGGGAGGCGGATGCAGCCAGGAGCCGCGAAACGGGCTAAAACGGTAACGGGGGCAAATGCGTCCCGTTTTTTTTCGCCACTGACCGGGTCAGATCGCCAGTGCTATCTCTGTAAATAGCATAGTAAGCGTTTCCCTTACCTTTGGGCTGTGTGACGTCATCTCGTGAGAGCTTCGCTCCACTGTGTCTGTAGCTGGACTCTCTACTCGTGGGGCAGCCGTTTCCTTGAGGAAGAGGTGTTTCGGGATTGGATGCCTTCTCTTCTTCGGCTGGCAGTAGTCATCTTGGGAGAAGTGAGCACTGCAGACCCGATGGTCTGCAAGGCGCAGTGTCTGGACAGGAGTGTTAGCATCCATTTGTAGCACAACTAGCCACAACTTCTGCATCTCGCCGTCCAACAAAGGCAGCCTATGAAAGCTGTGCGGGGTGTTGCGCGACATCCTGTTCTTGCAATTCAGATAAGCACAAACACGAACCATTGTTTTCAATTGATGCAGTAAAACTCTCAGCTGTATGCGGCACTGAGCATGGCTCCTCTGTTTTCTTCCAGCCCAGAGCAAGTGAAGGGTCAGGGAAACTCTTAGTATGCTATTTACAGAAATAACACTGGTGATCTGAACCACTCAGTGGCGAAAAAAAGCACTTTTAATGCGCAAACTTATACGGGATGTATTTGCCCCGTTACCGTTTTCGTTTCACAGCTCCCGGTTGCATCCACCTCCCTCAGTACTGAACCAATTTTAGAACAAGTAGTACCTATGAATCATACGCACACATACACATGGGGAAATAGGGCCCAGGTTGAAAAATACCGCAGTTATCCTTTAATTGTTGTGATGAAAACATCATGAAATCCTGGAGGGATTTCCAGTCTTTAAGCTAAGCTAACTAGCTGCTCACTCCAGCTCCATATATCACATATAGATGTGAATGTGGTATCAGTTCACATGTAACCCTCGGCAAGGAAGCAAAAACATTTTCCAAAAACTATTCCTAAAATGTCCTGTAATGTCCATCCATCCATTTTCATTTGCTTATCTGGGGCCAGGTCACGAGGGCAGCAGGCCAACCAAAGCACCCCAGACGTCCCTTTCCAGCTCCTCCTGGAGGACCCCGAGGTGTTCCCAGGCCAGATGAGATCTATAATCCCTCCAGCGTGTTCTGGGTCTGCCCCGGGGCCTCCTACCAGCTGGACCAGGAGGATCCTGATCAGATGTTGAACCACCTCAACATGAAGGAGCAGCGGCTCTACTCCGAGCTCCCTCTGGATGTCCGAGCTCCTCCCCCTATCTCTAAGGCTGAGCCCACAGAGGAAACTCATTTCAGCCGCTTGTATCTGTGACCTCATTCTTGCAGTCACTACCCAGAGCTCATGACCACAGGTGAGGGTTGGGACGTAGATGGATGTTCTGTAATGTATGTAACTAAATTCCTATATGATTTACACCACAGAGAGGCAGCCACATTACAGTGTTTGTATTCAATACAGAAACCTGATGAGAAGCATAATCAATGTTTAGGTTGAAGAACAGATGGCAGTTCACACCAGCATCGCCGGCAGCACGTCTCCTGTTGTGACTTAACTAAATTATGGCATTTATAATATATCTGTGATTTAATAAGCTTTACGTGTCAACACAAATGTGTTTTGTGATGAAGAACTGAGGAAACATACACCGCACACACACACACACACACACACACATTAAACACTTAATACATCCAATGTAAACACTGCATAATGCATGATGATATACACACCGGTAATTACCATCCAGCACCTGTAAACATCACCATCATCTGGCTCAGCTGTTCCAAGTTTGGCTTCTCAAAACTTTATTTTCACATCACTGCTCATTTGTATTCCCTGCCGCTCCTCCCTGTGAATGTCTGCTGAGAGGTAAGAGTGACTCTAGATGTTGTAACTCCGAGCACGACACCGTGGACGAGGCCGCTACCTTCTAAACTCATTTGGGAGGAGGTCTCTAAAGGTGACAGATGAAACCATGAGGGGAAAGCGATAAAAAAAAGAAGAAGGTGGGAGGGGAGAACAAGGTGTTCATAGAGACGAGGTACCGCCGGTCTTAAAGAATTCTCCCCATGCATCTGCCATTATCCCAGTGTGCCTGTCTCTTGTCTGGAAACAGACCTGTGAGCCGCTGAGCCCAGGGATATTAATTTGCAGCCCTAATGTTCTGTGGCAAAGGAATTGGAGTCATCTCAACACAAACAAATTGGATCTTGCAGCTCATCTGTGATGCAAGCCATGCCCGCAGGTACGCTGGCGAGCCGAATGACCCCTTCCGACAAGCAGAGGAGGATACGGCTAAATTCTCAGGCATGACAGCGGTGCAGTGGACAGACTGGGTACAAAATAAAAGGAGTGAAGCAGGGAAGAAAAGCTGTATGGTACTGTATATATGATTGATAGGTTTGTGATGAGTTTCTGAGTGCAGCTGGCCGGTGGATCTATTTGTCAGATATGATCAGTGATGAATCTTCCTACAGGCAACATAGGAGACCTCCTAGGGCGCCACCTGAAGGGGAGGGGGGTGGTGTCTTTATCTCTCTTTCTGATTTGAAAAAAATTCAAACATAGAGGAAGAAATGATCCAAAGACCTAATGCTGAAGGGGAACCACCTCTAGTCCTGACTAGGGATGGGTATTGTTAGGACTTTATCGATATTCTTATCGGTTCTTTTTCATTTCTAATGGGAGAAAATAAATCAATTTAAAAATAATAAATTCAGAACAGTTGTTTGATTTCAGCTGATGGCGCCTGTTGTGACTTCCTTACGCCACTGGGGACACACACACAACATAAAACTACAGCGGCAGACGCTCACAGGCAGCCTGACGTTGACCGATGGCCAAACGTTGGCTGGGTGTGTCAGGGCCGGAAGAGGAATGAAAAGCCAAAAGCCATCTGGGCTGCAATACCAGACAAAGCAAACAGAAGAAGATGAAATTTGCAAATTGCGTTTGTTATTTATTAGTAATGTGTGTTTGCTAAGTTACGTTGTTTTGTTGTGCAGATATCTCATTACCTCTTGTTTGCAACAAATACAGTAAATATAAAAGATTGGCAGGAGGGATGAGATGCCAAATTTGTTAGGATATGTGGATATGATTGCACTGATACTGAGTTAGAGAAAAAAATGATACTAGATGACAATATGGGGAAAAAAAAACCCTGAAATTCTGAGAGAGTGAGAAATAAATAACAGACACTGCAGGCTCCAGAGGGTGGTTTGGGAGAAAATGTTGAAATGGAGGTGCGATCAGTGTTTCAGAACACTCAGGCTATTACACAGCCTGTCAGAGCCACCTCCCAATGCGCTTGCCCTCTTTTCACTCCCCCGTTGTCCATCCCTTGGTCAAACCTCGGCAATGATCAGAGCAGCTACAAGACTACATTTGATCCTCTCACTTTCTGGCTATTTGTTGACCTTTCTCCCGTCTTGCTCCGTAGTGCACACGTTCAAATGCCACAATATATAGCACATGAAAGGCATGTGAATCCCTCGCTGCAAAAGTGGGAGCATTTTCTCTAAAGATCAAAATGCCACGATCGTGGTCAGGACTCCACTTACGTACTGTTAAAGAAGATTCAGATCCCAGATAATGATATAGGATTTCAGACCTGGTGCAAGGCTACCTTTGAAGTTCACCCGCTTAAAGAGCTACTTGATCTACGCATTAACCCCGTAGAGGCTGCTGAGAACTTTGAGTAACGACCTTCATTTAACAGCAGCAACATAAACCACACCTATTTCAGAGTTATGGCCCATAAATCAGAAAGTATTTATAATCCAACATATATATTAATGGTCAATAATGTAACGTCTGCATTGAATGAGATCGCTGCTGTTACTTTTTATAACCACATTTCTCAATATAAGAACCACCAGTGAAAATGACACCAAAATGATGGGGCGCAGTCCTTCAGCACAGCAGCCGCAATCTGCCGCCGCTCTTCAGTTTTCATTTCCACACAGCGTTAATAGAGCTCCCTATCACTCCAGAGTCTGCGGAGATATTTGTTGAATTTCTTCTCTTCACTCACACTCTCACGGCTCATAATGTCTCGCCTTCTTTGAACTCCAAAACACGGCTGAAAACATCGTGTGTGCACAGAAACAGCAAAGCATGCGCACACAGAACATGGAGTCTGACACCATTTGGGTTTGTCAGATCAAAAAAGAAAAGCTGTTTTTTTCCAACCCTTACATCCTACGGTGTGTGTGTGTGTGTGTGTGTGTGTGTGTGTGTGTGTTCACGTTTGTTCTTCTTTTTTTTTCCATACCAACACAACAAGACATTCAACAAAAGAGGACAGTCGGCCACATACAGAAATCAATGATGCATATATTATTGAATAACGACTGCATGTGTGCATTAACTCTATCACATACATTTTCAAATTAATAATGTTATTAATATCTGTTAGAAGAGGCAGGAAGAGATGAGTGATCAGGCATCAGCTCCACCTGCAGGGAGGCTGAAATATTTAATAAATGATTTACAAGTCTGTGATTAGTCCTTACAGGTTTTCCAATAGAGATCATAAAGTTAGTGAAAGTAAAATGTATATCCTCGCATGTTTTAAGCTTGCTGAGGTCTGACAAGGTACAGGGGGAGGTGATGAGGTGAGGTAATGAGATGCAGGGCGACACCTCCGTAACAGTCGGGTGCAGTTTTTCTTCCTCTCTCAACAGACTGAGCTGTGCAGTGTTGCTACAAGAGCAGAAGATGATAGTTTTGATCTAAGATTTACTACAGAAGCAACCAACTGCCAGAATAAGTGTTGCCATTAATATGTATTTGGTGTGATGTTTGTATGACCTTTAATATATTTGTTTTAAAATGTCAAATAAATCCAGTCAAAATGTTTCTGTAAACCACAGATATGTTTACGCTGTTGGCAACGTGCGCTTATGTTTAGGCAGAAAAACCCCACTTGGTGTTGGCTGGGAAAAGACACCTACGTTTGGTGGCACAAAAGTTGTTGGACAGCAAAGATGGGTCGGTGAAAAACACCCAGGATCGATGGTGCAAACATCACTGGGAGTTGCTGGGAAGATTAGGTGAGAATACCTGTTATCAGTGGCCCAATAGGTGGAAATTGCTGTGAGGGGTTGGTAAAAACACCTGGCTATGGTGGCTACAACACGGCTGGAAACACGGCAAGGCCTTGATAAAATACAACCACTTTTTGTGGCACTATCCCGACAGGAAATACAGTGCTGTTTCAGTAAAAAAAAAAACACACTATCCCTGCTGAAGACACAATAGCTGGTTGCTAGAAAACTCGTTTGGTGGCTCCATTGGTGGCAGATGATTTTTACTGGAGGTGCTGGATGGGCTTGACTAATAATCGGAGGTGCTAAAGAGTTGTGGATATAGCCGACCAATATAAGCATGCAGAGTCCAAATCAACAAAAAAATCATGCACATTGTGGAATTAGAGGGACCACACAGTGTGACTGATCATAGACACTATGCCAGAGTATAATAAAAAATAATCCCTGCACTGCGCCTATGGCAGGCTAACACGTTGTTACTCACCACTAGACGTCTTTACAGAAGAACGATGCGTCTGTTATTGTGACTGTTGACAAAGGCATCAGTGATTTTATCTGCGTCAGATCTTTGGTCCTCCTGCTGTTTGGGTGAATTGGTTGATCCTCTATCACACGAGGTCGCCTAGGGACCAAGAACCGCTCCATTTTTTCATCAAAGCGCCCGCCACACTGTTTCCGCAATCACTTCAACCTGGCGGGGGGCCCTGAAGCAATGAAATTATTATCTGTTTCATTATCTATGACATCACCTTTATCCATCTTAGCCCCGCCCACTTCAGAGCAGTATGAACAGAAACACAAAAACAGAATCTGTCATAAAGAAAAATAAAGAAAACTTTGTCAGAAACTGATCGTGCAGGAACCTCGTGGCTTATAAAGAGAAGCTGATTCGAGAAATACCTCCTTGGGTGCTTTATTCATTTCCGCTCTGCGGCTCTATTTTTAAAACTGAAGAAAGTTAAAGTGACTAATTCGAGTGCCAAAAAAAGGCCGGGGAGTTCTTTCTCTCTGACATTAGTCCTGTCCACTTGAACTAATGGACTCACAACAGACCTCACTGGTCCTCTCACAGTAAATGTAGTGGCTGTTTAAGAAATGTGCTGCTGTTTGACCTGAAGGAGAATCCACCTGCCCAATCACAAACCTGCTCGCATTTGGTGTTTGTTTATACTTTATTATCACTTTAGTTCAGTCAGTCTAACTCACAAATGGGTTCAACCTGGGAGAAACTGCAACAGTAATGTTTCATAGTTTATATTGGTCCTAATACCCTCCTGCACCCTCCTGCACCCTCCTGCATCCTCCTGCACCCTCCTGCATCCTCCTGCATCCTCCTGCACCCTCCTGCACCCTCCTGCATCCTCTTGCACCCTCCTGCATCCTCCTGCATCCTCCTGCACCCTCCTGCATCCTCCTGCATCCTCCTGCACCCTCCTGCATCCTCCTGCATCCTCCTGCACCCTCCTGCACCCTCCTGCATCCTCCTGCACCCTCCTGCATCCTCCTGCATCCTCCTGCACCCTCCTGCATCCTCCTGCATCCTCCTGCACCCTCCTGCACCGTATATTAAAAGCAAACCTGTGCCACACCGCTCCTATGGGTGTCATTACATCTAAACTGGGTATAAATTATTCCGTAAATATTTAGTGTCTATAACGACATCATTCATTGTAAGTTTGATAGTTAAGTAGGGGACTGTAGTGCAGGGGAGATACAGAGTGTGTGAGCGGACTGGTTCTATTCTGCTCTACTCTATTCTGTTCTATTCACCTATTACATCAGCATCTTTACTCTTATTGTCGTCATCTTGTTGTCTTCAGATGGGAGAGGAAACTCAAACGAAACTTCTATTTGTTACGGTCGAAATGTCATGCGGTGATCATGTCTTATTGGTCCAGTCCATGGGCCCACGTCAGAATATTCACCAGCTGGTACAACCCAAGGTGGCAAATTCTACATAATAACAACATAATAACCCAAATGGCAGCTTAGTCGCAGTGATAAACCTTCAATGGCACCAACAGTTAAACCAAAGAATGAACTAGAAAAGCACTCAGAGTGCAGACCTCCGCCAAGTAGGTGATATTCCCTCCCCCTCTGCATCAGATTTTGCAGCCTGCATCACAGTTAGGTTATTTGCATCTCTATCATTATGAGGTTATATATGCCGTCACCATGGAGACACTGTGGTGTATTTATGTCGTTAACACAGAATATAATAGTTTTTTTGTATTTTTCACTTTCTTTTTTCCAACACAGAACATTAATTTCAACTTTATAATTAAACAATATTTACAAAGTACAACGAGACGTGCTTTCCAGCCACCAGATGGCGCTATTTTCACTGTCTTAATTGCTGCTGAGGCTGTCAGACCATAGATTTTATTTATTATTTTATCCACTTTGCTTCAACCAATCACTACCATCTGTTCCTTGTCCCATTATCCACCTTTCCTGAAAATGTCATCAAAATCTGTTCATAACTTTTTGAGTTATTTTGCAGACAAACAAACAGACAAACAAACAGACCAACGCTGGCGAAAACATAACCTCCTTGGCGGAGGTATAAAGCCAAGGCATGTTTCAAGTTTGGTCTCATCCAAGATCTCAGTCTGAGTGCTGATATGCATCACATTTTTCATAGACAAACAAATTTATATGTGCAGAAAATTGAATGATAATATGCTTTATAACCTAATTTTACCGACTTTGCCGGGATTCTAAGCGGCACAGTGGAGCAGTGGTTAGCGCTGTCACCTCACAGCACGAGGGTTCCTGGTTCAAACCCTTCTGTGCAGAGTTTGCATGTTCTCCCTGTGTCAGCGTGGGTTTCCTCCAGGTGCTCCAGCTTCCTCCCACAGTCCAAAGACATGCAGGTTAACTGGTGACTCTAAATTGTCCGTAGGTGTGAATGTGAGTGTGAATGGTTGTCTGTCTCTATGTGTCAGCCCTGTGATAGTCTGGTGACCTGTCCAGGGTGAACCCTGCCTCTCACCCAGTGTCAGCTGGGATAGGCTCCACCCCCTGTGACCTCTAACAGGATAGGCAGTTGTGAAAAATGAGTGGATTAAAAAAAAGAGACATCATTTTGGGTTGCAGATACTCCCTAATTGCACATATATATTCAAAACAGGTCACATCTGATGGTTATATATATATGTTTAAAAAAAATATCCCAAAAAACAAATGTTCAGACATAAGTTATATGAGAGTATCATGTTCAGAAGCATAATGCCCCCCAGTTTTGAACCCTGATCCTGATAATAGCAAACTTGGAAGTCCCAAGAGATCACGCAAAACTTAATTTTCCACAGACTGACTGCACAACATTTAGCTCCCACCTGCTTCCAAACCACTGTCTGACATTATCTGTGCTGTAATTGTCTAAGGTGTTGCTTCCTGGTGGCGCTTTGCAGGAAAAAAACCCTCCGCCCTAAGAGGACATTAAGCACCTTCACACAGTGGAAGTACTCAGTGAGAGTGAGCGCATGCATGCAGGGAGGGTGGACGCTGTTTTCCGTCTGTGCGCGCATCGCAAAGCGCATCGGACTCTCCTCCTCTCTCCAGCCGCGCCTGCCTCTCTGAACTGAACCTCCCCGCGCCAGGAGGACTCATCTCTCTTCCTCCCTTCCTCACACAGAAGCTGTTTTAACTTTCAGAAGGCGACAACATCTCAGTGTGCTCTCAAGGTAAACGCTTTGTTGTGGAGGGAGACCTTCGTATTTATAGAGGAGAGAGAGATTACGAGACTGTGACGGCGCGGCGGGTTTTTTCTCCTCTCTTTGCCGAGCGGAGACCTGTTCAGCCCGAAATGATTGGCTATTTCTTCCAATGAGAAAGTCTGAGAAATGTGTTTTCCCCCGGGCGACACCGTCAGCATCCCAGCCAGAATGTACGGGCGGAAACAAGCGAGCGTTTGCATCCTCCAAACAATATTTGGATTGTCCAGAACTCAAAGGTAAGAGGATGAAATCATCAATTAAGGGCTGATATCTGAGTTTGATTTTAACAGCGCGCCTTGTGCTGCGTTTGAAAGCTGCAGAACGCGTAATTATAATGATCTAATGATTGCCACAAATGTGTTTGTACATTTACGCACACCTTTAATAGAAAGAAGTGAAGTGTCGCATCGCAGTCTGTGTGTGCGCGCTTGTGTGTGTGTGTGTGTGTGTGTGTGTGTGTGTGTGTTGTGATGGAGGATGTTGTTGATAAAGAACTCACAAATCCAATCCTCTTGTCTTTGTGTGTGTTGTGATGGGAGATAGCTTCTGGCATGAAGTCATCAAGTCACTCTGTGGGCTCTGTGCCGTGAAAGTGCCCTTTTTCTGTGTGGGGATTGGTCAGAGGGACACTCAGCCGGGGACACAGAGTGCATCCAAGAATATGTTTCAGACAGGCAAGAAAAAAACAAGCAGGAGCTGAGAAGGAGTGGTTCAGGGTCTAGATCAGTTTTTAAAATGCAATGCTGTAAGTTGCTTTTTAAGGCGCTAACAGGGATAAAAGATGAAGCAGCTTGTGGGAAATAAAGAGGCATGCAGCAGGGCGCTGATGCCCTCTCTGTCTCATAAACACAAACACACACACTGCTATCAATCCACTCCTTCTCCCTCTGATCTACCCCAGGTGCCTGCAACAATTGGGACGGCACAAGTGATGTCAGGTCTGATCGCTGCTTGAAATGCAGTCCTAATAGATTGCAAAACCTCAGCCAGAGAGGAGCTGGTTCTCCACTCAGCTTCAGGTGGATTTTCTTGAAAAAAAATCAGATGCCTCTAAAAAGCATTTCAGCCTCACTCCACGACACATTTGTTTCACCGCGTTGACTGATCTCAAGTGTTTTGTTTGTTGCTGTCAGTGGAATGAGCTGTGGAGCTCTATCTGTCCGTCCATCTGCAGAGCTGCAACGATTAATCAATCAGTCGTCGACGATTAAATGAACTGCCACTAATTTGATATTGATTAATCCGGCTGAGGAAAAGAAGTCAAACTCGTCTCATTCTCTTCTGTGGATATTTTTTGGTTTCTTTACTCCTTTAGACCGCTGTTTGTGTCCTCTGTGAAACCAAAAGTCAACTTAGTTATATGACTTTAGACTTTACGAAGTACGCAAAGTACGTACGTTTATGTCACTTCCGTCCTGTATGTTGTTATTTTAACCAAAGCCACGATATTTTACTAAACTTCAAACAAAAGGACTATTTTTTCATGTTGCCGTTGTGTAATTTAACACATTTAGTGCCCACTACCAAGTAATGCCTTTGAAAGAAGTCATGTGTGTTTTTGTGAGACTGTGGTGCAGTATCAGTGTGTTATATAGTTGACACGTATAGTTCAGTAGAAGAAAAAATAGTTCCTATGAAACTGCTCACAACGAGGTCTGTGGATTATCTTGAGTAAGCAGGTCATGATTTCTAGAAAGAGACACTGATGTTGAGCTTTTTAAGTGTATTTTCTTTGACCAGGGGCGTCATAGTGGGGGGGTGGGGACAGGGGACACTGATCATCCATGGCCCCAGTGGGAGGTGGAGCTTATGAAAAGTCTGGAGTGAAAAGTTTGATTTCGCAGTGACTACTAGGTACGGGTCGATACATATGGTTTCATCACACACTGCCAAGTGTTGATTTTATCATGTAAATTATTTTTAAGTTAAATATGTCGTTCCACTCAGCAGATATTAATTGTATTTTCTTTGTATGTACACTGGGTGGCGCTGCATTGATATTTTGTGCATTAGCGTATAAAGGTAGGAACAATGTTGTTGCCATCAGGGCAAAAGGTTTGTGACCGCTGTGGCGCGGGACACGTGCAACGTGCTGAAAGCTGCGTATTCGGTTTGGATGAAAGATGAAGAAATGGACGTTCATCAACATGTGTTTGGTGGTACGAATAAACACGGTGACTGTTTGGCAACTGGATGCTGCAGTTTATTGTCCGAACTCAACACAGCCGATGAAGCCGCAGCATCAGCTGTGCAACGTGCATCAGCCAGGTCAGGCCGGGTGAAACATCCATGTAGCTGCAAGTTATACGCTTAGCTGCTATATTATTCATTTGACAAATACAAATTGAACTTTAAGTAGCCTAATAGAATAATACGATCATTGCTTTTTCAGTCCATTACATACACTTTGTTGTGGCAAACAATCAAGTGAGATAAGCAGACTGAAAACTTTATCTTATGAGATAAAACAGATGGTGACAAATGTTTCCTTTGGGGACAAAATTTACAGTTGAAAAAAGGTAATAAATCACAATATATTTTATCACAATACGCAGCATATCGCAACATATTTGTAACCACAGTAATACTGAATTGTGACTTAAGCATCATGATAATATTGTATCGTAGATTCTCTGGTGATTCCCACCCCTGGTAATTAGTGCCTTAAAGAAATTAAAACTGGCTGAATGAGTTGGTTGAAAGACTGAACTTTGTATAAAAAATAGTGGAAGCTCCCTGAGGCCCCTCTCCCCTGTTAAACGCACAAAATGGTTCAGTCTGTTTAGTCTAAAAGCAGCTAGCGGCGTGTGAGTGACTGCGTATGCTGCTGTACACTTTCTTTGCAAGACAAAGGGAAATCAAATCAGGGTAAAAAATAAAAGAAAGAAAACTGACCATGCCAAAAATAAAAATAAATTAAAAAAAAAAAAAAAGAGCAAGAGACATGGATCAAGAGAGGAAGGGCAACGTAGGGTCCAGAATTTGGTGCTACGCCCATGTCTGTGACAGTAGACTGAATATCTGAATACATTTGAGGACGTCACGTTGGGCTTTGAGAAACACTGATCAACATTTTATAGACCAAATAACTAATCAATTAATTAACCAACAGATTAATTGACAATGAAAATAATCATCAGTATCTAGTATCTATCTGATAAGTAAGAATGAATGAATTGGTTGAAAGACAGAACTTTGTGTAAAAAAATAGAGGATGTTCTCTGAGGCACCTCTCACCCCTTAAATGTGCAAAATGGTTCAGTCCATTCAGTCTAAAAGCAGCTAGAGCTGTGAGAGTGACTGCTTCAGCTGCTGGAGAACCAGCGAACAACTTCTTTGCAAGAGAAAGGGAAACGGGGTGGGTTTGAAAAAAAGAAAAAGAAAGAAAGTATTGGGGAGGAAAGCAAACGGACTATGCCCAAACAGAAAAATTAAAAAGGTGCTTAAGAGAGAGAGAGAGGAAGGTGGGGGGCCCACAGAGGCTGCTTATGTGTAGGGTCCAGAATTTGGTGCTACGCCCCTGTCTGTGACAGTGAACTGGATATCTTTGGGAAGTGGAGAAAAGAAGATGTTAAAATACGTCATCTTGGACTTTGAGAAACACTGATAGACGATTTTCCACCATTTCCTGACATTTTATAGACCAAAGCAACAACAACAACAAGAAGCATCTATCTATCTATCTATCTATGGTGGTTTCAGAAATTAATGCTGGAGACAAACACAATCGAGCCATCAGTTCCTGGAGACGGTGATCAAATGATCAATAGGCAATGAAGACAACTTAGCCAGAGCCTGCCTCTCACCAACAACAAATCACTCTAGCAACAGTTTCCGTGGCTGCTATTGACAGCAGACGCCCCATTGAATTATTCAAACACATGTGGCCGAGATTTTCATTGGAGCATTTACACATCAAGGAACACTTTAAACCGTCTGACGGAGGTGTGGAAAACACTAAGCCATGTGATAAAAGTGCAGGCTACGCGAGGAGGAGACGAGGGTCCAGAGCGAGTCCTGACTCCGTGTGTGTGCGGAAGGCTCCTCGCTAAGGGTTTAATGCTTTATCAGCTCCACAGATAGACGTGCAGACGGAGCGGACAGACTATCAGCAGCGGCTGCTGACACAGGAATAGGATTGAGATTAATTTGAAGTGGATTATGACATTTTTTACACAGTCTCCTTTGATGATAATAGTTCATAAAGGGATCAGTCAACACGGTTATAAGCCCATTACTCACTTCATCCCTTTCTGGTGCTTAATCTGTCAGTGGACTTTCATGTGCCGCGGCCAGGGGGTAAGGTTCACATGACAAATGTGCTCCGGGATGCATTTGCATTTTCCGCAATGAGCTCTCATGCATTATCCCGATCTGTGATCATCAATAACTACCTGCCGTTACCTTATTATGCACATTATACGCCAGCCACCGCTTCCGAAATGAAATTACAGAAAGATGAAGTTGTTGTTGTCGAGTGCAGTGAGCAGCAGATCACCACAGGACAAAAAAAAAAGCTGTGAGAGACACAGGCTGGATGAAATGGGTTGGTAAACATGGCCGACAGATAAGATGCATTGGTATTCAGCTGCATCTCGCGGCGCTGGCCTCGAGGCCTGGCTGATAATACCCGCTCTCGGCTTCAGGGTCAGAGGTCCGGGGTTGATTGGCAATGGGCTGACACAGGGAAACAGAGTGTGCTGACTGGAGTCTAATGGGGTTGAAGCGCCACGGATGTATCAGTGTGGCTGGCATGTTAGTAATGCCAGTCTCACTCTTACCCCCGCGCACCTGGATGCTTACAGGTTGTTCACTAATCTGTTAGCCCGTTGTCAGACACCTCTGGGCTCTCTGACACAGCAGCACTGCAGCACACAGGGCCTGCGCCTGTGCCATCTCCGTCATGCTGGAGTATTTTCCTCGCCACAGCGTTTGCTCTGCCTCACTCGCTTTCAGCTGTACCTCCCAGCTCTTTATACCTCCCAACCGCTGCTGTCTACCAACATGCCCAAACGCACTCAACCAGGGAATCGCATATAAGTATGATCTCTCTCTTTCCTTTCCCCTCTTCTCTCTGTCTCTTTTGTTATGCTCTCTGCTGAACACCTCCGCCCACTCGTACACACGTATATTTACTCAAGGCCGTCCATGCACAAAAACACAAACGCCCACAAACAAATGTGCACACACAGAAAGAGAGAGAGAGAGAGAGAGAGAGGGACACGCAGATTATTTCTATGACTGATTCTGAGGTGTCCTACATTGCTCTGCTCGCACTGAAATAGCTTATTCACACTTAAATTCCCATTTGCCGAAAGAAAAAGAGCTCTTCTCTGCAGCCACAACACGGCAGCGACGTATTTTGGAAGCATGACAACAGCAAAAAGATTTCTCAGAGCGTCCCTAAGTAATGACATGAAAAGTAATCCGCTGTCAGCTTGTGTAGCCTTTGTGCAGAGCAGGAGCGCCACAGGAAACAGGGAAGTACTTGGAAGAATACTTATTATAGCGATATGGATGACAGCCATTGTGTCTGGTTCCACGTCAGAAACTGTGAGTTCATTAGCATTGATCTGTTTACGATACCCGATGCTCTTTGCTTGCTGAGGAGAAAACAAAATGGTCGTTTTTTTGTCCGGGGCTGTGTCGTCTGCCAACTTGGAAATCTTTAAATCTTTTTTGGAAGAGTAACATTCAGAGAATATTTCCTGGAGCTGCAGAATTCCACCATCACATCTGAACTGTGGCGCAGAAGCGAGCAGAAGTAGCCTGTGCTCTCGCAGGCTGCCTCACGTGATTATGGTAATCACAGCTGCACTTCAGTATTAATGCAGTGGTGATTTATTGATGTTAAAATGCTATTTGTAGCCCCTTCAACTTAAGTGGCAATCCTCTGGTTTGAAAAATATGCTTTCTGACATTCCAAAAACTCACAAGGGTGCGTTATGTAAAAGTTGTCTTTGACATCCAGCTGGAACTGATGAAGAGGAGCCAGTGCAAATGAAGAAGAAGGTACTAGATGTCCACAGAATTGGTGATGATTATTCGTCAAGCCTACCCAGGAGGTCACAGCTCACACAGCAACAGATCATCAGTATATTAAAGTGACAGTTCAGCCCCAAATCTGAAATACATATTTTTCCTCTTACCTGTATTTATCAGTCGAGAGTAGGGGTGGGGAAAAAATCGATACAGTAGAGTATCGCAATATTTTTGTACTGTATCATCACACAGTGTTAAGTATCAATTTATATGCTATATAAATTATTGATGTGACAAATATAAATGAAACTTTTGGCAGCCGACTGGAATAATACAATCAGTTGCTTTCTCAGTCCCCAAGATACATTTTGCTGCTGCCGCAAAAACGGCTGATGTGAGATAAGCAGACTGAAAACTTTATCTTATTAGATAAAACAGATGTTGACAAAATTTTCTTTTGGGGACAAAAAGTTAGAAAGTTTTAATTTAAAGCATTTTATCGCAATACTCAGTTTTGTTGTGATGGACACATATTATGCATAAAGAGCGAGAAAGTCCACGTAGTGTGGGAGGCGTGGGTCAAACAAACATGGGCTTTCAACCAGGAGACCGCTGTTTGTGTCCTGTGTGAAACCAAAAGTCGATGTAATTATGTGACTTAGCAGACTTTACAAAATACGTCAAGTACCAGAAAACTTCAGTTGTAAGCCTCGTACCAATTAAACTCCCAGTACCTTTCACTAGCCCTGTGTGGCTCCACATTTTGACAAATAAATGCCTGTCACAATTAGAGGCCTGGTCTGGTTGCCAAGCAGGTTATTTATTTTATAGAAGTTCTTCAGTTCTGTTTTGTTGGCTACCTCAAATTATGTGTCCATTCCTCGATTACCCTGTAAGTTATTCATATTCCTTTGGTCTGTAAGCGTCCTCAGATCAAAAGAATCAAAAAGGTTTTTCAAAATGTATTTTTTGGCGCTTTGAGCACCACTACTTGTTTGAAGACATTTGGACTTATTATCGTTGACAATGTTGAGTTTAGCTAGGACAAATTAAAAATGCATACCAAACAAAAACTTGGGTCTCATGAGGATATTGGAAAGATGCAAATATCTCTTCTGTTGATACACTCAGCAACTCACACGAAAACAATCTTGACTGATAAACAGCACTACAGGTAAGAGGACAAATATGTATTTTTAAATTTCGGGCTGAACTGTCCCTTTAAGGACACTTTAGCAGTGCAGATGCTCACACAGGGACTTGAACTCATGTCAGAGACCATCCGGCCCCAGAAAAGCAGCAGTGTGTGCAGCAGCAGCATCCTAAGCAGACAGCAACCTCAGCACCTGCTCGTCTTCAGTTTTTCATGAGAATTTGTCCATAACGTGAAATACTAACACATCCACTCAACTGACTCGAGAACTGCGATGGTGTGCATTCCCTGGAGCTATACGCGGACCAAAGTGCGCACTGGTGTGGAACAACCATGTCAGCACATTCAGACGCAGGAGGTCCAACAGGGAGGAACCATGAAAACTTTGTTGGCTGTCCGGTGCTTACCGAGCTTCAGGAAGCCCTGGGAGCACGGGGCTCGTGTTTTATTCATGGGGCAGAAAACATGAAAAGAGTAGCAAACAAAAAAATCTAACGTTGGGGGAAATGAAGAAGAGAAAGAGAGATTTAGAGAGAATGAAAGAACTGCAACATAAATTTGAAAGGGAATCTAAGAAGAGAGTGATTACACCTTAAATGAAAGATTAAAAGGGGAGTTACAGAGTGAAATATGACGGAGGATGCTGCATAAATGAAACACACTGCAGGTTATTGGCCAGTCATTCTCTTTCATCTGTCTGATGGGATGCTGGATAATAATGCAGAGCTTAAGAAGTTAGAACAAGGAGAGATCCTTCTCCTTTTGTGGAAAGCCTTGTATTCTGGATTCCTCTTCTTCTTAAATGAATACATGACACCGAATGTAAAGGTCAAGCAATACAAAGACAGACATTTTGTTTGCTGAATAGGAATCAGCAGAGGTTTGTGACCACGATTAACCAGCGGATAAAGAAAATATATGAATCACCCGCTGGATGATTAATTTTACAAGTTATTAACCTGTGCACCAACAAGCTATTATCCATATCCCATCGCCACAGTGCTATCTGGCATTATGTGTAATCTTGTTGTCTTCGATTCCTCTCTTTAAGCATTTGGAAATATTGCAGTAAGCCAGGCATGCACGATTGAGGCCAGGACCCCGAGAAATAATCTGCTTTTGGCATTTCTATTTTAAACGCAGATTAATCAGACAAAGGTTAGGGGTGACAGCAGAGAAGCAGAGTTACTTTTTGCAGCGTGGAAGGAAAGAAGTTTATGATTTAGTTTTGATTCTTGTGAAAGTTAAATGTGGTGATTTAGGCCCTTGAGCCTGGTGGCAAGTTCATGGTCTAAACACTACAGGCTGTCCTCTGTGGTAACAACACCCAGAGCAGATATTAGCGTCCACTGTGCAGCTGGCATCAGTACTATCACGACTGATCAGTGGTGGCTTATTTATACAACTTCTAAAGGCAGTGAGAGTCTATGTGTAGGGTTGTACCTCTCTGGTTTACACTTACGGTGAATGTCAGAACATTTAAGACCCAAACCTCGTCAACTTTGTGGCAAACAGCCACAATTCTGTTCTCTGGGGAAACGTATGGAAGGAAATAACTCAACACACAGAAGTGATCAGCAACTAAAAATGAATCACTACTGAAAATGTTATGGCTGCCCCGACTAAGGACTGTTCCTAAATGACCACCAATAGAGGGAATCGCCTTGTTGTTTATAAATACTACTTCTGGGTAGAAAACCAGCAGAGTTTATCTCTCTCTCCACATATATATATATATATATATATATACATATATATATGTATACATATATATATCTCACATTTTCACGTCATCTATCAAAAATTTTTCTAGCGGATGTCTTAGTTACAACATGATTGAGCTAACTGGAGTAGTTTCATGTCGTATCCGACGTCCTGATGTTAGCTTTGCTGCTAGTGTTAACTGTCCCTGTCAGCTGCAGCCACTGATGCTTTCTAGACATCGTGATTTCCCAAAACTGAATAAATACCACACATAGCAACACAAAACTGCTTTGTTAGCTCAATCATGTTGTAACTAAGATATCCGCTGGAAAAAATATTTTTTTCACAGACTGTTTATTGAGTTACTGAGTTATTACAGACACCGTTAACAGCTAACAGCTAACGGTTAGCCCAGCTAATCTACAATAACCATGTTATTAATTACAAAACGTGCACACAGAAATTGTAATGTTTGTTCAATCATTGTGTTTATAGACTTTACAAACATCAGATTAGTCTAAATGGTGATATAGTGACGTGAAAAATGTGAGATGAGAAGTGCCGCTGATGCAAACATGTGAAGCAGACTGCAAATAAAAGGAGCAGAGAGGCGGTCAGTGTGTATGAGGGGCCCACTTTTGCCCTTGTTTCCTAACGACTGACCTGGTCTTGGGTTTAAAGTGTGGAACGATCCATAGACAGTGAATTTGGAAAGATGTTCCTGATGACACTGAAACTGCCCCAAGCCAATGTTCTAAGTATATCAGTACATGTTCAGTTCCTGGACTGAAAACACTACAATAGAATTAAGCTCAAAATCAGTCATTCATCGTCTATAGAGCAGCGCCAGACTTTATACTTGATGACATCACCAGTTATAGACTTCCTTTTCTGTTTCCTGGCTGTGAGGGAGAGCAGCTCACAGATATTGATTGAAATTCATAAAACCATGGAATTAACATATTGGAATTCTTAATTTAGATTGTGTTCCCCTTTAACTCATCATCATTAATGATTACACCAGAAACATCCCAATATATATTGACGTTCTGCCGGCTGTGTTTTTAAACCTTTATCATTTATTTCCATAGTAAAGAAATTGTGTGACCAATGTAAAGCTCATTTCAGCTTAAATGTCAGCCATAGATTTATAATCTTGTGTTTTAGGAGGCTTCAGCTGATCCCCGTCAGAAACTGAGGCTGATGACGTTTAATAAGACCAAAACAATGGAGCGATAACAATGAGATTCTATTAAAGTAGATTGCACCGCTGATGCATCGCTGTTGCCGCTCTGGTATGTGTACGTGTGTGTCAGTCACTTTATGTGTCGAGATTGAGGAAGCAAATTAAACTTAATTGAATCATCTGCGGGGTGCAGCTCCTGACAGGCGGGATGCTGTAAAAGTTGTTGCTGCAGAGGAAACGACAGCTAAACTTTTGATCTAATGTGAGCAAGTGTTTGGTAAACTGTTACCTGCTGCTGGATGTCAAATAAAATCATCCTTCCAGTTTTTATATTAAATCTAAAACCTCTCTGTGTCTCTGCTGCTGTGTGTTTCCTCTCTAGATCTCAGAGTGCTGAATGCTGAATGCCATTAACACCTTCAGTGACATCGACACACGCCATTGAGGAGTCTTACTTCACCTGTTACTTTCCCGTCTCCTTGCAAGAGCTAACGTCGCTGAGAAGCTCCACCCGCTCGCCCTTTGACCCCTGCTGCTATGGAGAACCTCAGCGAGCTCCAGAACCCGTTGTTGGACAAAAACAGTAAGCACATGGTCAACGGTTACGGGGGCGACTTCCCTAATAACCAGTACCAGGAGAACATTATTAACTACTTTGCTGGCGGAGGAGGCGGAGGCGAGGGAGGAGGAAAGGTGAATAACGGCAACGTAGTGAGCAATACCAACGGGAAGATGAAATCCCAGCAGCTTTTGGACGCCACCTCGCTGCATCTGGCGGTAGAGGCGTTCTACAGGCCCAACTTCATCCTGTACAAGGAGGACAGCGGCAGCATCAAGGCTAAGGAATACAAAAGCGAGTGCTGTGAGACCACGTTCACAGAGAAGAAGGCCAAGGAGGCGTCCAACACGGCGGGGGCGGACACGCCTGGCACCGAGGATCCCCAGGCGAAGCTGCTGGAAGACGGCGAGCACATCAAGATCCAAACTGTCTCCTATGAAGTTGAGGAGGAGGAGTACGTGGAGTACGAGGTAAGCAAGAAAATGCCTGAGTGGAATAAAGGAGCAAGCTTGCATCTGACGAGAATGGATTTAGTTTTTTGCTGTTAATAGCCAGCTTTCATGACACTTAGTCACAACAGATTGTTTAAAGGAATACTTCACCCCCCTAGTGACCATTTGTACATCACTTACTTACCCTGTGTTACACTGAATTTATGAAGAAATGTTGTGTTTTCCTTGCATGCCGACAGTGAGCGAAGAATCCAAAAAACTGAGAAAATTCTTGATGCATTAAAGTCATAGGGGTCCACATTTAAAAACAGCCAAACTGTATCAAAACATCTGTTTACTTACTTTCACACAAGTCGTGCAGTAAAATCAAAGTCTCATTTATCCAGTCGTGTGCTCAGTACTTCCTAAACACTCAGCCCTTTCCAGTGGAGAAGTAAACCTACCAATGCTCTCTTCAAAGCCAGACTCCACTGACAAAAACAGTCATTTTCATTTGCTGAAGATGGGAGGTGCTGGTGTACCGCCACTGCCTCGGTTGGTTTGTTTGTGTTATTGTGCGAGTCTGTTAAATCTGAATGAACCATTTAAAACATCAAAGTCACACAATAACACAAACAAACTAACTGGTCGGGGCAGCGGTAGACCAGCAGCTCCTGTGTTCAGTGAGGTAAAATCACTGTTTTTGTCAATGGAGTCTGGCTTTAAAGAGAGCATAGATAAATTTCACCTCAAGTTCAGTTTTAAATGTTTAGTAAGGTTTTAGTAAAAATGCATGTACTTACTGAGGATACGACTGCATAAATGAGACTTAAACTGCATGAGTTGTGTGAGAGGACGGAAATGGCTGTTTTGTTTTTGCTGTAGTTAAAGGCAGGCAGCTGTGTGAGAACAAGAGTTTTCACCTTAAGTTTTAGGCTTGCTCCATCATCAATGCACAGACCATCAAGGACACTACAATGCTCCAGAGATCCACACAGACAAATGTATTTTAATTATCTCCTCTAGGCATAAACCTTGAAGGGATCGTGCGTTTGGTCATGTGTGTACATGTGTGAGTGTGTGTATGGATGTGTCTGCAGCTAATCTTGCAAAGTACTGGTCCCATCAGCCTAAATGTTTGTGTGCACGTGTATGACTGTATTCTCAAGGACTTCATCTGGCTGTGGTAATTCATAACTGTTGAAAAAACAGTTTAATTGACTGATGTATACCATCTTTAATTGGCTCAAAAATTGACATCTAGTAAAAGTTTTATCTTGAACTGGTGCATCTGCAATATGGGATGAAGAAGTCAATTGTTTGTGTTATCTTCGCTGCCATTTTGACTGTAAGGGAGCCGGGACAGACAATTGGCTCTTTGCTAAGTGCCTGCTGCTCTCTGGAGTCACTCTTTCATTTGCCCAAAAATGTGATAACAATTCTTCAGGGAGTGCAGTTAGTGACAGTGTGGGCTGTTTACTGCGACAGCTTGTCGGACTATTGCAAAGGGGCGGAGCTTAGCGAAAGGTCAATTCCACCAGATTTTGTTGATTTATTCATTTTTCCTTAATATTGTGCTTTTACTATAACTAAGTAAGCAGGCTACATAGTTAAATGTTTTTATTTATTGTTGTTATTTCCAACTTTGTTGCGCTGTAACCTTCAAACAAAGTTAATACCATTAAAAATCCAGTCATCTATCCATCTTTCACATACAGTGCCTGTTAGCAGCAAAACTCAATCTGCTCTGTGCAACGCGTCACGGCTCCATCAAAAATAGACGAGGCGTGTATTTTATTAGCTTCTTAGACGTGCTGCGGCACATCTGCTGAAATTACCAGAATTGTCTAAAGTGGCCACGATCAGCTTGAGCGACCACCTGACGGAGATCTGCACTCCACTTTCCAGTTTTTAGATTTTAATGCAGGTGAAGGACATTTCTGGGAGAAACTTGTGTGATCTTAGCCGTTAATATCAAACTGATATATCTCTGTGCAGCCCTGATGTGTTTGTGTTAAATGACAGAAAGAGCATGTTTGTATCCCCATGGTATTTGTGCACTTGTATCATCACATGATTGGGCTGGACGCCTGGATCAGACTGACATTTTACTAACCACAAATCCCATTTGATCCACTGACCTTGGCCTCAATTCCCAACTGTAGTAAAGTTCCCCGTCAGATAATAATAAATCACCCATGCCGTGCCTCACCCAGGGATATTAGGTGCTACAGCACCAAAGCATTAGCCGCAGTATTTTAAACTGGTGCGGCCAATAGCACAAAGCACTCCAAAGGATTTAGGGGGATTGTACAGGCGGGATAAGGTGTTGAGTTGGACCAGTGTCCTGCAAGACCTAATGGACTGCCTGCCACACACCCTGCCAGTCTGTAAGAATTAACCTGGGTTGCTGTGATAAACTTGTAGCTGCTGAAATGCAACGTGACATGGGTGCATATAGCTGGAGGGGCTTTGCAGAGAGACAGTGCCTTTCACATCATGAATAAAAAAACATGGCTCCTCACTAACTTCACTCAGAGAAAGAGATAAGAAAAAACCCTGATGTGCAGATGCCAGAGAGCAAATAAACCTGCACATTTTCTGATACAGTTCCTTCTGCCGTACTTTTTCCACCAGTAAACGTAGGTGGATGCACAAATACAAACAAAACAAAAGAGTTGGAAGCAAAGTAATGCACCAACTGGAGTCCCCTCTTAGCTGTTCAAAGGTTAAGTGAACACATTAACATATTGTTCCTATGATTCCGCACGCTTCCTGTTCACAAATGAACAGGCGCATAAAAAACAGCATCATCAGGCCGCTCCGACAGCGTCGAGATGCAAAGAGGAAAATACACAGAGGGACTTATTATGTAGCCTCCCAGCAGTGGACCACTGACACCACAAAGAGCGGGTGTCTCCACCACCCTGCCCACAGTCTGACACAATGCAGAGAGATCAGACAGCAGAAGCCCCTCCGCTGACAGGCACATGCTAGTTGGCGTTCTAAATGTTCAGCACTTAAAAAGACACTCCACATGATGTGTTTATTATGTAACCTGAGTCTGAATTGTCCGTTACCAAACAAAGAGCAACCGTTTTTATTCATTATTTATTTACTGTTGTATTTTTGGAGCTTCTCTCCTAAGCGGTTGCACAGTATCTAATGTTGAGGGCAAAATACAGTTTTGTGGGTTGGATTGGTGATAACATTAATTAGCTTAATGGTACCCTGTGGGGTTTTCTTGTAAACAAACAAAGGTTGTGTGTACACACACATTGTGTGTATCCTTGGGCTCTTAGGAAATATTAAGATGTGTTTCGTTAATCATAAAACATTAAGTGGGCTTTTCACATCAGGGACCTGAGCCTGGATTCAAGTACACTTGACCGCAAAGTCCAGTTTGTTGACTAGCGTGAACATTGTGTACCGTATCAGGGCACATTGTGCCGATCCACTCGAAAAGGTGGTCTGAAGTTTGGTTCATGTGTAATCCAGTATGGTATCCATCAGGTGAGAAAACCAACTGTATGAAAACACAGAAGTGGACCGGATTCAGAATGTTGATCAAAACAGGAATTGTCGGAGTCTGAGTTCATGAAAATCTCCACCGATTGCACAACCGTTAATTTCTCCGTATGGCACCGGCATTTTTGTACAAGCTGCTACATCTCTGTAAACAACATCTTCTTCCTGTTTCCAGCGGAACTTCTTCTTCATTTGTTTTTGGACAAGGCAGTGTTGCTCTATTTCACAAGATGGGAAACAGCGCCCCCTACTTTATAACAGCGAAAACACGGATTGTCGGAATATCTCGTCAATGGCGAGGAAGCGTTCTGTCACAACTGATGGAAAATCTTGTCAGTGGTGGAGATAGTGTTAACAAGACTGTGGGAGGTTTCAACCAGATATTAAACAATGTAATACTGATACTTGTATATCAGATGGCAGCTAAGCCTGTCACAGAAAGACCCAGATTTAGCTGTGCTGCCACCTTCGAGGCGGAGCTGTGTGGCGCCTGTGTACTTGGGTACAAGACATTACTAAGGTGAAAGCTGCGTGGCAGTGGAGTGAAGGACAAGCTGCTACTGGCCGTTGGGCAATTCTAGCAAATGCCAGATGGCCCGGCGCACCTTGTGAGCTGCAAGACCACCTCATGCAATATTGGAAACAAAATAATAGGGGAATTGTCAGTTCCACTTGATGTTGGAACAGCCCGTCTGATTAGGGGTTACATGGTCTTCAAATTGTCAACAGCCCACCTATACTGTAAGGTAATTACAGCAGTGCCAGCCATCATCACCTCCCCCCACCCCTTCAGTGGATTGGACCATCATGTAATGTCAGAGGTCAAACAGGGATGACAAGCGGGAAATAAATGAAAACGGAGGGCGGGATGATTTGAGTAATTGAAATAAAAATAGGCTACAAATAAGATGGACAACACAGCCAAAAATATGGAGCAGAGAAGGCTAGAGGAAAAAAAGAAATAAACCATTCAAGGCCGATGCTGCAAGATATTTAAAGATTTCACATCTTTTTAAAAATAACGTAGCCATAGTGTTGAGACATTAATGTTAACAGCAGTGATAATAAGCACAACAGTCTGTCAGTGAGTCCAGAGGAGGAAAGACTTACGTGGAGGACGAGCAGCAGCAGGCTGCTGAGGATTCCAGCAGAGACGAACGGTGAGCTGAGGACCTCCCAGCAGGTGACACGTGTGACAGTGACTCCAGTTATTGTGCCGTGAGCTTTGAGTGTTCTTGTACCGTAAATCCTGCTGAGATGCAGGTGAATCTTTGTCTCATTTAAGATGCTGTGTTGCCGTTAATTGAGTGTACCTGCATTGCAAAACCTGTGTTGATGAGGAACAGGTGAATTTATTTCTACTAATTGTGCAGAAGGGTTCGCGTTGTGTAAATCCTGCAGGTATGCAGAGCTTGCTGTGTTGCTCTGCACATTACTGACACCAACTCATTCACAAAGGAAAATCCAATCACAGAGCTTAAAAGAGGATTCCTACAGTCGTGAAAGTCCTGGGAAAGTTATGAAATTAGAAAAACTGTCTTCCAGGCCTGGAAATGTCTTGGGTTTAACAGAATGTTTTGAAAATATTTGATTTCACATTGTTATGTGTTTTGTTTAAAATATGTTTTTAAAAATTGCAAAACATGTCTAACGATCTACAAAATGCGGTCTTGTCTTACTGATTTAAAATCTAGTGCTGCATTGTGTGATCGTAGAAACGTCATGAGTACCATGTGTTACACATAGAGCAGACCGGTTGGTGTCATCATCAATGAAACGGGATAAAATATTATAGAAAATTTGTGGAAAAGTTTTGAAAATTCATCGGTAAAAATGTGTGGGAACCCTGTTAATATTCTGTTACTGTATGTGCACCGCTGATGGCGAGTGGGAGCTAAATTGTGGTTTGAAAAAACTTAGAGACACAATCTGCCTCTTGTGTAAATCAGTTAACTCTTAAATTCTGGGTCAATAGACACTTTACAAAGCCCCGCCCCTTCATGATGGTCCATCAAGCTGTCGAGGCAGGTGTGGAGGCCATACTGTCACTGACTGCACTGCATAACATGATCCAATATTTGGAAAAGGGGAAAAGCGATTTCAGAACGGATTAGACAGGTTGTTGTTGAGAGGATATATCCAGGATGTCTAACTGACAGAGCAGCACAAAAGGTTAAAAATGTAAAGATATTTTGAAGCTAAAGCCGAACTAACGTCATCAAGATCTTAGAGTAGAAGTGCGCCACCACGTCACTGGTGATCGCCACACAAGACAATAAATATAAAGAGAAACTATTTTCAACCAGCTCTGTGTCATCACAGTGTGTGCAGATAAACAGTGTTTGGCTTCACCCCTGTGCTGCTGCCAGCACCCGCACCAGAGAGGGCAGAGAAGGCGGGGGAGAAGAAATGTACATCTTTTTCCAACCTCTCCAGGTATCACTCATACACATGTCCCAGACACAAAATTTAGCTCGAGATCTACAAAACCAACCAAATAATAAAGATCTGAAACGATGAGTGACAGTCTGTGGAGCACAGTTGTGTAGTTGTGTGACCCCTGTCAGAACTAGCATGCTACGTGATGATGGGCCAGTCTGAATTCGAGGGGCAGGACTTAGTAAAAGGTCAACTGGGTGAATTCAGCATAGCAACACGTTTTGTTCTCAGCTGTAACGACAAAGCTGTTTGAATTCATTCCTGCTCTGATTCGCACCTCTGACTGGCTTCCTCTCCATGGCAGCGTCAACCAAAGCTAATGGGCATTGTAGGATTTCCACCAATCAGCTGCGCCAAAGTAACACACAAAACATGTAAATAATCCAAACTGGTGATCACAGCATAAGCCAGAGGACCATCACATCATCCAAGGCAAGGCAAGTTTATTTGTAGAGCACAATTTGTACACAAAGTAATTCAAAGTGCTTTACAGAAGAAGAAAATGCATTAAAATCACAATACAAAATAAAAACATAAATAATCATTATAAAATGAACTTTAAAAGAGAAGAGTGCAGATAAGATCCTTTCAGTCATATGCACAGTGAAAAAGAGCTGTTTTGAGTCATAACAACTTGACATTAACAAGAAATGCACCTCTTTTTGTGTTTATGACAAGTTGACATAATGATTATTATTGTCATGACAAAGACATCCTCTGGTAATGTCATCCTGGTTAATATCAAGTTGTCATCATAAGGACATTCCAAACAGATTTAATCTCAACTTGTCATGACAAAGACAACTTCTGGTAATGTCACTTATTGACAGCAGTCATAAATGTTTATGACATGTACATAATGTTTATGACAAGTTCGTGACCGTGTCATGTCATAGTTATGACCGTGTTATGTCACCCTTACGTAGATACCTTCAAGTAAAGTGTGACCCATTAGTCTATAGGTTTATAACATTATCCAAAAGAGTCTCTTGCTTTCATGTTATGTAACACTGAGTGTTGGGTTTCATGGAATAATGGAAATGGGAATAGAGAATAAAGAAAGACTCTTCTGGAGCCAACAGCCTCGCCAGCTTTGCAACTCTATTATTTATGAATTAAATGGAGAGATTGTAATAATTGTATGAAATGATACAGAACAGTTGAAACCAAACAGCTTGTTTATTTTCTCAAAGTGTCGAAGTTCTCGTGGACTCTGCTGTATGAGTAATTATTGTTTTTTCAATAATTAAATTAGAAAACATAAAATAAAATTATTATCATGTTTATCAGCTGGTTCAGGGTGATGCCAGGTGCATTGTGGGTTTTTTTCCAACTGTTAACACATCGTACATTCAGCGTGTCAGTTCATGTGCGGCGTTTTAGAAAAGTTAAGAGAAAAATGTTGAATTTACCTCCTTAAAGCCTTCAGTTGAAAACTCTTATAGTGACCTGAAATACAATTCAATCTCCTTCTGTCTTCATGAGGGAGGTACTGAGAAGAAGAAAGGTTTGGGAAATGGAGGCTTCCTCTAAAGAGGGAAGGATTGGGACTGTGACAAAGGGCTGGAACATGATACCTTTATATCCGTTCAATTTTCTGCTATAATCTAAACTGCTCTCTTCTTCATAGTGACGCAGCAGTGTTTGTGTCTGTGCTGGTGGCTGTGGGAATTTAAGGAAGCTCTCTTTGAAGGAAGGACGGCTGTGGCACAGGATGTTTTGTTTGATTATGGGTGCAGTATGACAGTAATTTTAGGTTGGTGCAACATTATAAGGCACTGCCAGCTCGAGAGCAATGATACATATAACGGCAATGTTTGCTGCCATTATAGGCAGCAAAAAACAACCCGTTCTGATTCGCTGGTCGTCAAATACCATCACCCCCCATGGTGTCTGATACTGACCTATGACACACAGCCGTCTCCTGGGTGAAACACAAGCACGTGGTAAACCCTAAAACAGTCGCAGTTATCAGTTGGCAACAAAACTACTTGGTTAGGTTTATGGTTTGGTTGAAATAGGTATGGTTGTTACAGGGTTAGATATAACTGCATTACTAGTCTGTCAATTCAAAAGAAGAAGAAGAAGGAGAAGGTTACAGACGAACGATACGAATCATGCCGTCTGCAGCTGCGGCTACAGTAGACGACACCATCCGGTCATCTTACAAAAATGTCGGTGCAAACATTTCACATATATTGATAAAACTTAACATTACCACTGAGAAAAATGATATTTCGTAACGTTAACTGAACGACAGCTAACGTTAAGGCTTGTGTGAAGCGCGACAGCTAACGTGAACGTTACTGACTATCAATCGTTAGCAAAAAATGTGTTTGTGTTTACGCTATAAAGAGGTCCAAAATCCATAAAATGACATTTAACTAAGATATTACAATGCTTATCATAATTTTTAAACTCATATTTGCAGGGAAAATACTCACAGTTATAACTCAACTTTTTACCGCTTTCCGCCGCCATCTTGCTTTGAATGAATCGTACGAACTCGGCTGATTTCGGCTGGGCTCGGCCGATGATGCACAAGGGATTCTGGGATAGCACTCACCGCCAAGTGTGGTGCTGGAAAATCTCAAAAGTAAGGGACATACAGCCCTTAATCTTCACCCTTAACTCAACACACTGAGAATGGGGACAGCACTAGCACTTCGCGGGAGCGCAGATTTTTGAGACTGAGGGTTAAGATAGGAATTGGGATTGGGCCTCTGTCTCACTTACGTCTTTTAGAATATAGTGACAGTTTCCTGGTACCGCAGGAAGAGCTACGAGCGTTGCTGTGGAGAGGTTGTCTGGAATACTTTGCTCAACCTGCTGCCACCACGACTCTGCTTCGGATAGTTGAAAATGGATGGATGGATAGATGGACCATGATTAGCAGATTTTCCCAAGTAGGCAAAGTCAATCTGCATTAACATTTTATGTCAAGTTCAACTCTGGCGAATGTTGACCAATAGCAAGCAGTCTTGAGGGTGCTGACTCTCAACAAAATGAAGAGCTGGAAGGTCCAAGATGGAGGAAGCTGGTGTCGCTCGTCAGCTGTGTCACTCCTCAGATGACACTGGCACACAAAAACGATGTGGTGTACAGACAGTTATGAGACAGGAGTCGATAGTGTAGTATAAATATGTAGCACCTTCTGAATACAAATTGCCCACTAATTGACAGTTACTGTGGCTGCAGGGCTTTTTGGTGTGACGTCTTTCATGGAATGAACCACTGCTGCCTTTTCACACTCCACATGTCAGCCGATTTTTAAAGTTTTTAAATCCCTCTCTATCTCGTCTGTTTCTCTTTACATGCAGCTCCTCCTCAGTGAGTTGTATCGATTTAATAAAGGAATCAGTGAAGTGTAATGGCTTTTGCCTGATTCAGCTCAAAAGCATTCAGCAAGAAAAGTTTGTGTCGCTAAAAATTATGTTTTTCACCAATCATGTTGCTCAACTGAATCACTGCTTGTACGATGTCTAATCCATAATAATCATAATCCTGCGACGTGGAGCGATACGGCTGTTACAAATGCATATTACATGTGTTATCAGAAAAGATTTCGTCAGCACTTTCATAGCGAGATGAGACGAAAGTAGCGGCAATGTCAGAAAGCTGATTATCTGCTGTCTTTGAGATTAGCAAACTTTCCCTCTACAGGCTGATACAGCAGCGAATATGTCAATATGTAATGTGCTATATTAGAAGGATTACGGTAATCAGAGGTATTATTGTCAACAGGAATTGGAAAATTTGGCTTGAGGAAGTGACAGAAGGATTCTAAGAGGCACAGACTGTTATGGAAGAATGCCACTGCTCACCAGGTGCTCCACACAATACGGGAAACAGTGTAAAATAATAAGCTTTAAATCCTCACCAATTCATAAAAGGTCATTAACTCCAGGCGGTGCAAGATGTGCTCGTTCTGCTTTCCTTTTCACTTGCAGATATTAAAAGCAAGCTGTTTTCAGAACCCATCACTAAAAGAAATTAAAAGGGGGGACTCTACTGTGGTGGAATAAAGACTTCTGCATGTTGCTTTTATACGGGTTTATCAAACACAGCAGAGATTCACCAATTATCAAAGTACAAGAGTAAATTACAGATTGCCTCTGAGGAGGATCGGGAAAGTAGAGGAGAAATTTAATCAAGGAGATTTAAATTTCATTTTCCTTTGTTTTCATGTCCCTACCTGTCAAACTTGAAATGCATTATAAGAAACTACTGGGAGCTTTTAATGATATCACTTGAGAAATTTGCAAACCTCCTCTGATTCCAACCTCTCGCTCTCACTTTACAGTTCAGTAATAGCTTGCAGAGGGCAAACCTTTTTTTATTCAAGCACCAAAAACATCCAATTATCAGTCCTTGGTAAGATTCACTGAAAGTGTTTCTACAAAATGTATTCTCTTTGTCGAGAACCGTTTCATGCCTTACATCTCCACAGGACAATTCCCTTTATTGCTTTTAAATCATAAGAGACTTATCTGTTTGTATATCCTCAAGTAACAACCCTTTCTCTTCCTCCTCGTTCATTAACTTGCATTTATTCTTTTTGAATCCTGGAAAACAACAGCGCAGTAACATCTGACAAACAGAGAGTCCACGAGCCCTGCTTAAGTGCCTCTAAGCAAGGCGCTGGATCCGTCGCAGCTGCAAGGTCGCAGTCGCACTCTATGCCCTCCATGTAGAAGATTAAAGCCAAGAGAGTTTTGCCTTCAGAGGCCGACAAGGCACAAAGCTAAAGTCCCTCCATGTTAGAGGCCTTTGTGCTGGACAACTAAGACGATCTCATCTGTCTCCTTTTATCAGCTCCAGCCTTAACAAGTGTACAGTCAGACTGGAGCTCTGCCAGAGGACCTCTCTGTGTCTCTGCCTCCCTCTCATGTCGACCATACACCACAAGTTTGAAAAGACTTTTAAAAGACTAAAGTCTGACACAATCTCACATCTGAAGACAATGTGAGGTTGTAGTCACACACTACAAGATTTTACAAAGAGTGGGGATCATGCAGGGTCACTGTCTGCAAAACTACAACTAGATTCCATAAAGCTAAAAAACAAAAACCAGCAGCTGGCCAGCTCACTCAGTGTGAAGGTCCATGGTACAGGCAGGCAGTCTAGAAATGCATCCAAAACTTCTGACTTTCATTTCATCATTTCATTTTCCATAGCTGCTTATCCTGTGCTGGAGCCTATCCTGGCTCATGAGAGGCAGGGTTCACCCTGGACAGGTCGCCAGACTATCACAGGGCTGACACATAGAGACAGACAACCATTCACACTCACATTCACACCTACGGACAATTTAGAGTCACCAGTTAACCTGCATGTCTTTGGACTGTGGGAGGAAGCTGGAGCACCTGGAGGAAACCCACGCTGACACAGGGAGAACATGCAGACTCTGCACAGAGGGGCTCCCTCACCCTGGGGTTTGACGCGGTTGCTGTGAGGCAACAGCGCTAACCACTGCAACACTGTGCCTAGTGCCCACACTAGAGTCTTCATCAGGGTGTAAAATGCATTCAGACAGGTCACATGACATATTGGTGTAACCCACTAGAAAAAAAACACTCTGAAAGAGACTGCAAATGAAAATAAGGGAAATATTTACTGCAAGTGAAACAAGAAAAAAGCAACCTGGTCTCACTCAAATTTGGTGAAATCTGGCGCTTGGAGTCCACGGATGCGCCGGTGCGTCCAAATCACATGACCGATTTAAGATGACGTGGCAGCAGGACGCAGCCTCACTGAGTCTCCATTTCAACTCATGTCGAAAGTGCGAACTTCAAACTATATACCACTTTTAAATTGTGTTGATAGGCCAAGTAAAACTAGACTTGCAGTGCTTTCTCCTGAATATGGTCCTCATGTTTGTTGCAGGAACAAATGGTAAAAACAGGCTAATAGAACAAAAGTGCTCGCAGGCAAAAAGAACATGACGACCTCTTTCCTATTGGTGGTGTTTTTTGTGTGATTTTAGGTCCAATGTGTTAAATACAGTAGGTCAAAATGAAAAATAACTGTGAAGTCACACAGGTGAAGTCTTGCTGAAAGAAATGACACCATACAAGACAAGGTAAACAGTTTTTAAGGTGAAATTTAAAGGTACAATGAAAAGTAGTCAAAACGGTCAATTATACCCTTTACCACAAACAGCTAACGTCTGCATGGTATGCAGCCAGTCGCCATTATAGTTTAATGGCACCCAGCGGCGTCATGGGGAAACATAGCAGGACAAGAACGCTTCAAGAAACTCAAGCAAGTCCAGTTGCCTACAATATTGCACTTCAGATGTGACAGCAGGTTTCTTTTCCCCAAATAAGGGCGTGGCCTTGGCAAGAGGAGGTAGCAACACAACTCCACCTAATGGAGGCTGACGGCGCCCCAGATTCAAACGTCCAAAAACACATAATTGAAACCACAAAATATCTCCATACTGCTCGTCCGTAGTGATCCAAGTGTCCTGAAGCCCCGACGGTCAACACGAGGAAAAACTGACTCTGAGTTTTATGACCACCGCCCAACAAATAATCAAGATGGAGGGAGCGCGCCACAACTCTGGCAAAACTCTCATGATTTGATTCCAACATTGGAAATTTGTCTGCAGATTGCTTTGGTGTGAGGCCAGCATTAGTCTCTCTGCTCACTGGCAGGTGAGATCATGTTCACTCTCCGCCAGTGAGGAAAAGCCTCCCTGCTTTGGCTTTCCATCCATAAACAAAGAAACACTTGTGACACGCTGTATGCCTGCTCACGTCCCGGCTATAATAACCAAGTTTGAATACCAAAGCAGCAGATGACACAAGAGAGGCAAACCTGTATTTAAGATTTCTCAAGCATGAAACAGT
Organism: Epinephelus awoara; assembly: GCA_035609425.1. Taxonomy (NCBI): domain Eukaryota; kingdom Metazoa; phylum Chordata; class Actinopteri; order Perciformes; family Serranidae; genus Epinephelus; species Epinephelus awoara. The sequence continues at coordinate 38,335,643 of CM069305.1, read as the reverse complement.
GATTTGATCGATGTTGTCAGTGCCCAAATTACTGACGGTTAACAAGTAACATTTATGAGCCGCGGACAAATTGCTGCTTTGCTTTATACTCAGTCTGATGTCTGACAACACAATAACAAAAACATCAACAACTAAATTGTGTGTATTGCTTTACAATTAAAATGATGACGGGGAGTGGGAGGTGATGGAGCTGAAGGTTTTGTTCATCGAAAAACATCAGTGTGTCAGAACTTTTGCAAACGACCTGAAGATGCTGGTGTTTCAGATGCTCCTGACACTGTGAGAGGCAGTGACAAAGTCCTGGCAGAGCGGAGACACTACACTGTTGCTCCTGAACCATAATGAGCTGGGAGACCTGTGGGTCTGTGAGTTGTGTCAAGTGGATCTCCTGTATTCTATATGTGGACACGCCTGGCGGAGTTAGTACAGCAGAGAATAGTTCCAGGAAGACTGAGGTAGTTCAACAAGACAGGCCAAGGTCCAGGCATTAACTCAGTCCACTCATCCCTGTGATTAGTGCTGGTAGCCTCAGATTGAGGAGCTGACGGAGGTTAATGAACCAGCAGGAATTCATTTACTTCGATCTTCACTGAATCCCATCGCTGCACTTCTTCCTCAGTTGTGTCTGGGTTTAGACAGCACATTTAACACTATCATTAAGACTTTCTGTTTGTTGGTATTTAGGCATCAAGACGACCCGCTGAAGATCAAACTGAGCATCAGAATGGAGGCATGGTTGTTGGTGCCAGACGGGCTGCTCTGAGTATTTACTGGGATGTTCAGCACAACCATCTCTAGGGTTTACAGAGGATGGTCCCAAAAAGAGCAAATATCCAGTGAGCCAAAATGCCTTGTTGATGCCAGAGGTCAGAGGAGAATGGCCAGACTGGTTCAAGATGATAGAAAGGCAACAGGAAGTCAAATAAGCACTGGTTCCAACCAAGGTGTGCAGAAGACCATCTCTGAAGCAACAACACCTTGTCCAACCTTGAAGCAGATGGGCTACAGCAGCAGAAGACCACACCAGGTGCCACTGCTGTCAGCTAACAACAGGAAACTGAGGCTACAATTCAAAACTGGACAATAGAAGATTGGAAAAACCACATTCAGATGGAAGCATGGATCCATCCGAGCACCAGAGGCAGGGTGTAGAAAGCAGTGAAGGGGCTACTGGCCCCCCACTTTACGGCCCTGACTCACAGTACTTTACTGTTATGTTGTTGAGAGTTTGGAGAGGAGTGTGGTTTGAACAAGGACGCCAGAAGTAGAGGGGTAGAAAGAAGGGAAGAGGCAGTTGGCCCCTCATTTAATGCCCCCGGCCCACATTTGTTTTCAGTCACGGCTGGAGTGGTCTCATCACAAGGTTCTTGTCTTTGCAGTTATGGTTACAGACTCTCTCTCCACCTCTCTGCACTCGAACTTTGAATGAAATTCATTTGCATAAAAAAGAGAGAAAATGCACATTAAGCAAAATTAAAGATGATTTTGACTGACAGCGTTTCCCCCCTCAGTTATATATAGTGATAATATGGCTATTTTGCACTTGTTAGGCCATGATAATCATGTAGTGACAATCTGATATGGTGACAGCCCCAATGGAGAGGTGACTAATGAGCGAAAATACATTTAAAAGCTATAGCAGAATAAATAGCATCTAAAATTGGGTTTCATCTTATGAAAATGGTGAGGATAACCACTTTAAGGACAATGCTCCCCAGCTGACGTGATCCTGGGTATCTTTGATCTTGCATTCAGGCTTTCGGCCCATTAAAATGGAAAATGTATTTTCACCTGCATAAGAAATGGCACTTGAGCTCAGGATAAGACTCGCCATTTCTATTTGTCTGCCATCTGTTACAGCGTCTCCAGTGCATGAAATTTGCATTTATCAGTCCATTTCATATTCACATAATAATTTGAACATGTGGTTGTCCTGCCCCTGTTCAACATTTCAATAAAAATGGCCTCTACTCAGCTTTTCTGATTGAACCCATTTTCTTTTTTCCAGCGCAGGCACTGGAGCGCTGAAATCATGAGCGTGGGTGTGAAATCAATAGTTAGATCAGATTTAAAATAAATATATTTCTAACTGCCCTCTGCCTCACCTCTGCAGCATTTTAAATCAAACCAGTTTGATGAGACGGGTTATCCGTCCTCACTAAATTCGAGAGGACATGAGCGCTTACGCCTTCATTAAATCCGAGATGTAGTCGTGCTGCAGTTCAGTGCACACATATTGTTCCTGTGCTGAAGGCTCCAGCACCCAATATGAGCCTGTGTCGTGTATTCCACAGTGAAATCTCTCAGAGATATCCCATTTCTCATTTAGCAGTAAATGACAAACTGATCTCGCGGATCATTTCAACTCAGCAGTAAGCTGGTCTGGCCATTGGAATTTAAAGCTCGCTCTTCTCTGCTAACTGGGGATATTTATCCTGCGATTTGGTGTGTCTCTCGGAGCTGAAATCCTAAGCCGCACTCTGCGGCTCCGGAGAAGTGACGTGACACAGTTGTGACACGTCAAAGAAAATATCTTCATTGCTTAATTACTTCTGTAAACACACCAAGAGGAAATAAGTCCCTCATCCTTGTTTCCACATTTCTTAAATCACTGGTTTTACATGAGGTGATTCAAACAAACTCAAAAATCAAATCAAATAATAAATAAATATATATATAAACAGAGTCCCAACATTCACCTGCAGTTTCTGATGTTTTGCCCCCGACTGTCACATGTCCCCATCCAACCCGGGCTCTCTGGAAGTCGTCGAAATCCAGCGTTTAGTCAGTGCCTTCCGTCAGACGCACGGTGATTTAAAGGGCGCTGACAAAAGCAATGACTGTTTTTGTTTTTTATGCTAAAAATGCTTAGACTTGATGTTTATGCATTGTCTATCTACCAATAAAAAATGAACAAAATAACTTAAGCTAAACGACACTAAAAAAGCTGTCCTTTCACGTCAGCACAATTAGTGACCAGTCGCCCTTATTGTTTAACGGCACCCGGGCGCGTCGGGGAAATGCGGCGTGACAACAACAAAACTAAGGCAGCAAAACTCGTAGCACGATGGATGGATGGGTCCAACAACCACTGATTTTCAGCAGTTAAAAAGAAACACTCTGTGCAGGAAATTTAAAGTGTGTTTTTGGGTCGCTTGCGGTCCATTCAAAATGGACCCATGATGCACCAGTTGGGAACCAGTGGCCTAGAACGTTCAAGTGCTTTTTTTTCATTCAAAGAATCAGCCTTGATGAGAGTTCCTGATAGAATTAAATATTTTCTAATTTCTGATTATTGCAGGAAACGGGACAAAAGTTTAATTTTTTAAAAGCTGTTTAAATAACATTGGTAAAATGTCTCTCTGTCTCTAACTCCCTTCTCACATTTTATTTTCTGTCTATAAAAATGAGTTCAAGATGGATCATGTTCATTTAAGCAGGCTGATAATATGGCACTGGTTGCTCTGCTGCAGGAAGGAGGTGATGAGAGAGAGTCTATATTTTAATCTGTGTTAACTCTTTAAAACTGGTGCTCAGTAAGCTCCTTAGAAATACATGTAAGAAAGACAAATGAGCTCATCATAAAAACAGCAAAGATTTAATGCAGCCAATTATAAGCAGTTGGAAAATATTTCAAATAATTTATGATTTTTAATATCTCGGTAAAAACATTCAGAGTTTCACCTTCAAGGTAAATACTGACCTCATTTTCAAGAAGTGTTCACAACGCCTCTGTTTATTACGCAAGCTCAACAACTTTGGGGGAAGCCAACATTTCCTGGAAATCGTATGTTAGAGTGGAAAGCGTCCTAACTTTTAACATGATCATGTGGTACGGTAATCTGAATATGGAGAGGAGGAACAAGCTGCAGAGAGTAGTGAACATGGCTGCCAAAATCACAGGGAAGCCGCAGAGGTAGCTCAGTGGCATGTGTGAAGAACGCAGGATTATTACAGGGTAACGACACAGTGTGATGCTCCTGAGACTTTCCATTTCATGGACACTGTATACAGTGTGCAATTACTGACTCGTATGTTGTGAGTTGTATTTTTTTATGAATGGGTACCTCTTGCAGCATTTGTACTTCTGCTTTTATGGATCCTATAGGTTGTTGTATGTATGTTTTTTTATGGGATAGTGAATGCCCTTTTTTATGTTTGTCTTTATGGCATGTGTTATGGTGAACCCAAATGAAAAATTTCCACATGGTGGACAAGAAAGTTTTTGTATAGCTCGTGACAAGCTGAATTTCAAGGCTCAACTTATTCAAAAAAGGGAACAAAAGAGAGAGATAGAGGCTCAAACTCTGGGTTCTTCTCACCTTCTAAATGTCTAAATGATTATTGACAATAATGATTGAAATTACTCAGAAAAGTAAGGAAATAATCATTGAAGATGGATTACTTTCATAAATAAGGCCTTAAACTTTATACACTGTTTGCTTCAATATTGTTTAGTTAGACTTGAGCCCTGTTTCCACTGAGCAGTTCAGTTCAGTTCAGTTCAGTACGTATTTTTTCCATTTCCACAGTAAAGGTTGTGGATGGTCCCAACAGCAGCGTTCCTTAGCGTCCCCATGTTTGGTCCCCCCTCTGTTGGGGTACCTAGCACACAGATCTGGACCAGATGTAACCACTGTTCATACTGTGGAGAGCTTTATTAGTAAACTGTAACTATGTAGAATAGCTACAGCTTCACCCAGCTCAGTCTTGACAAGGTGCTGAAAAAAAAAGATTGAGTCCAAAATGGTTAAAAAAAAAGAAAAAAGATTTCAGTACACTTGCATCTATGCAGTGTTTCACTTTATTTGTTAAGCTTCGTCCTACTTGACCTTCATCAGAGCATACAACAGGCAACAGTGAATAAGATGGTATGAATAACCCATCACAATCACTGGCTGTATGCATCCATCATTTTTACCATTGTAAACTGTAACTATAAAATGAAAGGATGTGTTGCTGCCTCTCACAGCAGCTGGAGTCTGAGAAAAAATAACTTCATTCACTGGGCCGACTGCCGGCGACTTTTAAGGTGGAACGTTAACTTGTAATGTTACTCAATGCATAAGTTGATGAGGTGAATCCATCAGCACACCTTAAATTTCACTGTGACAACTTTGAGCATCACTTTAGTTTTTATATGACACACTTTTAGTAATGACTTTAAAAATATAGATTAATTTGGAGCGGATTATGTGAAGGTCATATATTCTAATCCTCACTTCCTGTGGGCTACAGCAACACTAAACCCCTGAGCTTGCCTGAGAAGGACTAAATGCACAAAGCTGCTATTTTTAAATATCCCATGGAGAGAGACTCTCACTGCAGCCTGTTCTATTTTGTTGTGAAAATGTGGGCGTGCAGCCTCGTTCTGTGGACGATAAACCAGGTGCAGACTTCCATCTGTGTCACTGCTGATGAGGAAATACAGCGAGTGCTGGACGGAGCAGTGAGTGACAACAACCCCGCCCACATTTAAGAGGACTGTCTGAACACACCGAGGGTCTAGGTACCATGTCTGAAGGCTCACTGCTGGTTCCAAAGGTGCTGCACTGAAAGGGTTTGGTGGAGACGGGGCTATAAATATGCTGTGGACATTGTGCCGAGAGAAATAGTGTATCATCATTGGACTGACTGTCACTGCTCACTTGAACTGTCGATTTCACAGTTTTAAAACATCATTTGATCCATAATCAAAGGTGGGAAAAAAAGATATGCGACAGTTTAAGATCCAAATTTGTGCAAATTCAACAGTGATCAAATTTACACAATTTAGCACTCTACATTTTCAATCTATACACTGTATATGCATCAGAATGGTGTTGCTAAGAAGCACTCGCCCACCACTGCAGAGACCTTGGATTAAATGCCGGCAGCCGTCCTTTAACAGGGACTACAGTTGGCAGCGTTCCCAGGTGGGAAACTGTTGAGGGATTTGTGTCGCAATTATAGTGATTGGTGCAGGTTGATTGGATGTCTACACTCTCCTTCTGTCTATACCCTTCCAAGAGTGTGTGGGAGTTAGCAGCAGGCCTGGCTCCAAGATGGTGCACAAGCATGCATTGCACCCTTAGTTCAATATTTTGCACCATCAAATGAAATGTGAATAATAAATGGCAAGCGCACGGTGGTACTGTAGGTCTTTGGGTGCAAGGCGTCTCTATGCGCATCTTCTAGTTTTGTTAATGTATGTGCAGCAGTGCAACAAGCAAAAGGGCTGGGTGAAGGTGAATATAGATCAGCAGGTGTGGTGGATATTAAATACTCTCTCAGTCAGCCACATCACCTGTCTCATCGCTCTGGAACAGCTGTGTCAATCACAGTTAAATGAGCTCAGCCAGCGGAAAGTTTCACCTCAGGAAACGTCTGGATGGTTCAGAGCATCATGACATGAACACACATCAACACATGCCTGCACCCAAAGTCAGATGGAGCCTGGTTTTTCAATCAGGTAGTTAACATAAATAAAAATAAAGAAATTGATTTAATGAAACTGTTTATGTGTTTATCTTGGACCAAAGCTATTTTCATTTCAATTCAATAAACCTTTATTCATCCTGAAGGAAATTCTTGTGCCAGAGAACGCTTCAAATTACAGAAACCACAATTCTAACGATTCACAACCAGTAACAACCAGAAGAACGAGCAGGTTCCCCGAGGCAGGCTCACTCACTGGGCCCAGTTTTAAATGTCTGGCAAAACATACAAATATACAAGATAGAAGTGTTTTCAAGGAGCTAAAGCAAAAACCAGTGTCTTATAAAGAAACAATTGGAGTACGCTAAAGCCCCGTTTCCACCAAGCAGTACAGTACAGTTCGGTTCGGTTCGGTACACATTTTTCTATTTCCACTGTGAAAAGTTGCGGATGGTACCAATGAAACCTGTGGAGAGTTTTATGTTTGTAAACTGTAACTATCAAATGAAAGGATGTGTTGCTGCCTCTCACAGCAGATGGAGTCTGAGAAAAAATAACTTCATTCACTGGGCCGACTGCCGGCAACTTTTAAGGTGGAACGTTAACTTGTAATGTTACTCAATGCATGAGTTGATGACGTGAATCCATCAGCACACCTTAAATTTCACTGTGACAACTTTGAGCATCACTTTAGTTTTTATATGACACACACTTTTAGTAATGACTTTAAAAATATAGATTAATTTGGAGCGGATTATGTGAAGGTCATATATTCTAATCCTCACTTTCGGCATGGTACCCCACAGGTACCATGCCGAAAGTGTTTGTTGGAAACAGGGCTTAAGTACAAGAGTTACTAAAAATAACTAAACTGGTGAAAAAAAAACAAACTGCACCTGATAATCAATGTTATATTGAATCTGATATAACAATGAGAAGCAATATTGCACATGACTGAGAAAAATAATATTGCGCTACACTGACAGGTGATCTTGATACTGAAGAATAATAAGTAATACTTAGAACTTAGCCATAACTCTAATGTATCTCACCTTGTGCATGGTCACATACTTTAATAATTAACGTCAAAAATAAAACATGAGATGCTACTTTTGCTAAACAGAAAGTTGGAGAAGATGAGCCCCGGTGGCCGGACATCTCCTTCATAAAAAAGCAGAATATGAGTTATAACCGATGAGTGTGTTGTGTTTAGAGGTCGGGATGGTTACACTGTAGCAGCCCGGTGTTGTTTTCAGGGATTTAATGATGGCAAACACAGTGAACAGCCGTGCGTAACGGCACTGCGCTCCGGCACAGCACTTCTCAGGCTGCAGATTTATCAACATATCAATCCTGCTGCCTTCAGATGCTGCGGGGATTTCATGAACCGAAGGAGAAGCTGTTCATACAGTATGAAGCAGCTGTGGGCCGCAGATACTCTAAGAATCTCCACATTGATTTAAAGATCAATGAGCGAGAGGTTTGAGAGTGTTTAATTAAAATAAATTACTTAAATTTTAAGCATTAATCCGTCCCGTTGTTGCAGCACGTCTGCAGCACGCATTAAATGTGAAACACAGGCACCTGACAGCTGACTGTATCTGTATTCTGTGTGACGCTCATAAGACAACAAGAGGATTTTATGAGTTAAATAATTCATATACAAATAAGTTATTTTCTGTTTGTCTTAAAAGGAGAACAAAACAAATTCAGCACCACTACAGTACTGTCGTTCAGGTTGTTTATTTCACGTCTGCACTGTTTTTCATCGCTGCTTCCAGCCCACACTGTAGCTGGCACTGCACCTGCACTCATTTCAGATGCACCCTAAGTCATTTTGTGTTGGAAGCGGGCCTGGTTAGCAGCACAAAAAATCTGAGCCCCATTTCCCGATCGATAAATCCACCGTCACATCCGCACAAATAATTAAAGGTAAACTAATCTGGAGAGTTTTTGGGGTATTAAGTAATAGTGTTTATAATATATTCAAGAAACTGTACAGTTTGAAATCTTATTTTACCCCACTGTTCTCAACATACTGTAAAACATTATAGAACATGACGTTTGTCACAGGCTTTATGTCGTCATTACACCCTGACTGAAGACAAAGGCAGGGAGCCATCTTACTCTGGTCCCCAGACTGAGAAAGAATTACTGTGCCTCATAATAAGTAGAGTTACTGCCTTGGGGCTGAATGCCTCCACCAACCAGTGAAGCTGTAGTTTACATCCATATCTGTCCCGGCTCATATAAAACATGTAGTAGAGACTTTGATGATTTAATTAAAGGTATTAGGAGTAATTCTTTTTTTTTTGCATACTGGAAGTTATCACTATGATGACATGCTGTCTTCACTTCACTTAGAGACACTATTTTTAGAGACTACAGGGGACGGATATACCTCCTTTACACCTAAATTAGCAGGTTTTTAAAACCTGCTAAAAATAGGCGAGAGACTGTACACAGCACTGCAGTAGACGTGGCATGTCACAATGGGTGTCACAGATATGCTGGGAAACAGGGGCCGTATTCACAAAGCTTCAAAATTCTTTGAGTTGTGATGTTTTCCTAGAATTTCTCCTTAAAGTTAAGACTAGGTCCTTGTGAAGATAAAGGTTATTCACTGAGCACCTTAGACCTGAAAAGAGCTTAAAAGAGTAGAGAGCAGGGCTTTAAAGAGGCTGAAGAGTTTCTTAATCAAAGGAGAAAATGGTGGAAACACAAAGAGGTCAGAGAAATATTCACCAAACGCTGGATGACAGTGAGTTAATGAAATGATACAGAGAAGATCGTGCAGGAATAATATCTGTGGTTGATGTCATTAGGATACACACACATTTCCCATCTAATGCTTTAATGTCAGAGACAAAATAATCACAACACTAAGATATTTGGAAAACTGGAAAAATGCATCAGTGCAGCAGAGATGACTTGAGTCTGTCTCAACCTTCCATCAGCAGATTGATCACATTAACACAGTCAGCAGTTCATTTTATATCCACTGGGTGTCCACACCTTGCAGGATCACAAAAGGGCGTGTCTGTGGCAACCAATCACATCTGTTAAGAGAATGCATCACACCTAGCAACAGGGTCGACCACACCTCCTCACTGAGGTCAAAGTTTCTGTCCCTTCCTTTCTCAGAGTTGCTCTCAGAACTTTCCTAAATCACTCCTAGGCTAAGACTCCTCACTGAAAATATTTAGGCTGAGCTAGGAGCTCTGTGAGAGTGTTCTCAGAATGTTGGTGAATATGGCCCCTGGTTAGTAAACAGTAGAAAGCAGCATGGAGGCCATATCTGTTACTTATTAAATTGCTCTTTTAATTTCGAAACTGACTAATTTGGAATGATGTTCGAGCGCTGCTTGGATGGAGACAGACAGAATTTGTGGCAGTGTGTTGTTGAATCACGTCGCCAAAGAGGCAAAACAGACCAAAGACAAAACTGTTTTAAAATGTCGCAGAGAAAAGTTGTAGCGGTGTGAAATGGCCGGTCTGAGCTTGACTCAAGCTGATGATGGTGTCATCTGAAATGCAGATGGTCAACTCCCTGGCCGCTGGTTTTAGAGCATAAAGCATGTCACCTGTTTCTACTGCCAACTGGCTTGTGGTGGAGTCTGCTGGTCAAGTCGAAATGACCACTACAAACGCAGCTGTAGCCAGTATCTCACTATCACTGTCCTTCATATTTGAAGAGGCTACAAATTATATTCAGATACAAAATAAACCTGAAAAGCTGCAAATCAGATCAGAAGCACAGAGAGTTGTTGACTAGAGATGATACACCGTCTCATGGTGGTCACTTCCTGTCAACGTTACAGATCAGAAGCACAGAGAGTTGTTGACTAGAGATGATGCACCGTCTCATGGTGGTCACTTCCTGTCAACGTTACAGATCAGAAGCACAGAGAGTTGTTGACTAGAGATGATACACCGTCTCATGGTGGTCACTTCCTGTCAACGTTACAGATCAGAAGCACAGAGAGTTGTTGACTAGAGATGATGCACCGTCTCATGGTGGTCACTTCCTGTCAACGTTACAGATCAGAAGCACAGAGAGTTGTTGACTAGAGATGATACACCGTCTCATCTAGTTGCATTGGTGTGAACCTGCAGCTTTTTAGAACGTTGCAGAACGGTGCATTGCAAGTAGTTGCTCGTTTCAACTCGTCTTGTCACAAATCTGTGGTCTGAACTGGGCTTTAGTTTGTCCACCCTGGTGTCATGTTCCATCACTGTTGATCAAAGCTGGAACCATGAATATAAGTAAATACCTGACAACTGCAGAGCATTTTCCCCAGAATGAATGCTGATCAACCTTCCACTACAGAAGAGAGCCAGATGTTCTGGGGTTTTTGTTTCCCAGTGGGAACGGGGCTATAGAGAGCTTCTTCTCATGGTGCAGTAACAATCACATGAAACTCAGCATCAGTAAAACCAGTAAGCTTGTGACGGACTACCAGAGGAACAGAACAAAACATGAAGTTGTAACCATGACAGCAGATGATACTTCAAATATGGATGTTGCTACAAAGAAGCTAAAAATTCCAAAGCACGGATGACTGACACACTTGAAACCCGGCAGCACAGAAGATCTATACAATCAGCTCAAGATTAGTGTCACCAAATGTCTTCCCTTCTGTTCCTGAGATATGATGTTGAACAATGGCCAGAGAAGTGTTTATGCAGAACATTATGGTGTCACAATGAAGCTGACCTTTGAGCTTCTGGATACAAAACGTATTCACTTCATTCAAGGTCTTTCACTGTACCCACTTCAGTAAAGCAAGCCTTGCAGAGACAACACCCTGCAGACCTTGCCCCAAACCAAACAACCTCCAGGCTTTTGTTTTTTAACCCTGTCTAAACTTTTAGAAAAGGATTGGCAGCTCTGCGCCTCACAGCACTTTTTGTGTTTCCAGAGGACCTCACTACTCTGACTGCCGGACAGGCAGATATGGTGGCATTTACATCTCTACCAGCTCGTTGCAGAATTTTGCTAGAATTTAAGTCCCCTAATCCCCCGTCAGCCTCTGTCTGGCTTAAGGACCTGGTATTTTTCTCTTAAACTTGAGAAGATAAAGTCACTCTCAGGGGCTCTGAAGACCGTTTCAATAAGAAATGACAATGCTTGATAGTGTATTTTAACAGCCTCTGAAAACTCCCTCTTGAATTGGAGAGGAATATTATGTAATTATACAATATTCACTCACAGGCGCTGTTATTTACAAGACCTTCTCTCCTCCTTATTCCTTTCTTTTCTTTTATTTATCCATTCTGTCTACTGTGCTTGATCATTTATATGGAATCAGTGTCATTGTGTGTTGACCCTGTGTCTTTATGGACTTTGAAGGTAGAGGCCGGAGGGATGTTTGCTAAAGAAAAGAAAAATCAAAAGTGAAAAATATTGTTTCAGTTGTAACCCTGTATGATCTGCATTTATCCTTGAACAAAAAATGTTTTGAGAGGTCACAGTGACCTTTGACCACCAAAATCTAATCAGTTCATCGCCAAATATTGAGCATAGTGTTAGTTCAGGCAGGGCATGATGTCAAGCTCAGCTCACAGCTACATCAGCTGATCTCAAACAGTCCAGCCAACTAATAGAGCAGCTGATTGATGAAGGGAGTCAGCTGGTAGATCACATGATTCCTTTCTATGCAACCAATTGGCAGATCTCATTCAGGGCGCCCTATTTAAACTGCTCTGTCCTGCCTACTGTTGCTGCTTCCTCTGCAAGCTGCTTTGTAACCTGCCTCTGCCCCAGCTCCTCCTTTTCATGCTGTGTTGGACTGTCAATGTCATTTATGTTTGTCACTGCTGCTGCTCTCCCTGCTTTAGGCTTTCCATGTAGGCACGTGGAAGGGCAGTGAGGTGTACTCTCTCCACTTTAGGCTTTCTGCATAGACCTAGAAAAATCAGAGTGGCCCCAGAACAGAGCCATACCGCAAACTGAAATAAAGTTTTCTTTGACTGAACTAAAGAAATTCCCTCAAGTTGTTGTGGAATATAATGTTCACAAGAATGTGCGGCTGGACGTATGTACAACTAAACACAATGCCTCCAGCCATGGCTGTTGCCAGTGTGGAGGCATAAAACCAACCACATAAGGGCCGGGGTGACGAATTGTTTGACCTCATAAGCAATCAAAAGTTAATAGCTGTTCTAAATGGCCTAATAAAGCGGACCATCATAAAGATTGAGGGGATGCAATAGGGCTTAAAATATGGGAATAATGGCACACATTTTCAGACAGTCTCTCCCGAAAAACATTGACAGTGTTTTACTTCATTGTTCATATGGAAAGTGATAGACATGGGTTGTCGATGATGGCAAAAGAGAGGTAAGAAGAGAAATTCAAACCCTGGCTCCACTCCTCTCTTTTTTACTTGCATCAGTAATATTAAAGCAGTATATGAACACATGATTTTAATTTTAAAAATCAAAAGTCAAAACTGTTGTGATGTGAAACTTTGGTTGAAGCAGGAACTAGAAAATATTAAAACATTCTCCTTGTTCTTGGATTTGAAATCTCCTGAAAAAGAAATAAGGTAGCACAGCGTTGTTTCTCTGCTTTCTTAATCCTCGCCTCAACGGCAGCTCCCAGTATTAAAAAGTAAACAATGAGAGAAATGCTTCTATAATGCCACCAGTTTTGCGTAATATCGGCCCTCCAGGGATGATTACATGTCACAAAGTGAAGCAGTTTTTTGGGATGAGTCGTGGAACGATTGTCCATCAGTCTGTTGGATTTAGATTTTTTTTATTCCAGAAGAAATTAAAGGGAGATGAGGCTGTTTCTGTGATGTACATGGAATCAGTTGGCAGTTACAATACCTTGCTTTTCAGACTATCTCCACTCTGCTGCTCACCTTCTCACTTGGTGTAAATATGAAATACAGTTTTGTCATATGGAGTATTAAACGGCTATATGCACAGGCATACTGATTACTCTCTGAATTATAGATGCAAGCTGCTTCGCTCTGATGCTGCAGTCTCAGTCAGAGCGACATGTGTCTCAACATGTAGGAAGGTGTTGGTTTTGGTTTTACTGCAGCTGAAATTTTTGCAGTTTGGATCTTTGGACGTAGTGTTGTGTTGTGCATTCATGAGTGCATGAGTCTGTGCACTGGACTGTTTAATCCAGTCCCATCTGCAGCTTTTGGATCAAGTGTTAGGGAGTTCATTGAATTGGTTTAATGCAGGCACATATTCTGCTCCTGCTTGTTGAAACACGTTTAAACGATCTATAGCACACACTCCACAGCGACTGGTGCGACTCCTCTGTTGCTCGTTAAACGGCACATAATCTGGGTGCACAGTAACATGCAAGGGGCAAAGGGGTTGTATTTAGTTCGTTTATTAATCAAAGGTGTGTTTGGGCATAACATGAATTTGACCGATCAGAGCGTCTTCTCCGATTCTCTTTAAAAGCGAGGTATATCTGCACCTGGCACGCTGCTGTAAACTGGAGAAGCTAGCGGTATTCTGCTGAGAGTAACGCAGTTAGAGCAGTGATGTTACTGCAGCAAAGATTGTGGGACGTTTAAGTTTAACTTTTAGCATCTGACATAATCAAAGCTACACTGTTCTTTGTGCGTAAATGTGCACAGTGTCTCTCTTAATAGCGATTCAGACAGCAGCTCTGCTCTGCTCTCTGCTATGTTCACATTTTTGAGAACATTATTAATATTCTCCTCATCATTGTTGGATTATTTCACCCACTCGCAATCCACTCTAACAAACAGAGTGTAAGCGTGTTGTAAACTGTTGTCAGTCTGTCCATCTCATTCTCGTGAACACGGTATCTCAAGAATGCCCTGCAGGAATTTCACCAAATTTGTCCCAAAGGCCGCTTGGAGTCAACGAAGAACTGATTACACTTCGATCATCAAAGGTCACTGACTTAATGAAACATTTAATTGGCCATAACAACAGAATTCATATGGCAACATTTTACTCTAACATCTAATAGGATAAAACAACAGTGACAACATTTAAGGTATTTTTTTAGGGCTTTCCTGCCTTTAATTAAACAGTTGTTGAATGAAGGAGGGGACAGCATGTGAAGCTAATGGGCACCACAAGGTGATGACATTTTTTATCCAAAAGGCCACAAATCAGCTTCACTGTGACATCATAGTGTTCAATTTACTTGCCATTATTTAACGTCATATCTCAGGAACATGAGGGGACATTTGGTGGGATACTGAGTTGGTGACACTAATCTTGGGCGACCATCTTGTGCCGGCAGGTTGAAGATGTGTGTGAAGCATCCACGTTTTCGATTTTTTAGCTTCTTTGCAGCAACATCCATATTTGAAGCAACTGTCATTGCGATGTATGACTCTGGGCAGACGTGGAATCAAACTGTAACTGCGACTTGACTTGGTCTTTGAGTTGATCGATGGATTATGCAAGTTTAACACTTCCTTTCATCTACAAAAAGCATTTTTTTAAGCTTTTAAAAGCACTTTAAAGAGTCACACAAGAGACATGAATGAAAGGGAAAGGTCGGAGGCCAGACTCAAACCAGGCGTAATCGGCACCTAAAACACGTAGGCCACTGGAGCGCCAGAACAACTGTTTTTGTTTTGTGTTTCTCTCTAATAACGAGGAATTTACATGAGGAATTCTGTTTTACAGGAAAATAAATTTGTAGTTTTTGTCAGATTTAATCAGCGATTTCTTCAAAACACAGTTTTGCTTGTGCATTTGCACATGTTTACAAAGCAACAACAGTGCGAGGCGTGATGTGCAGCGTTTCCCTGTTGTTGCCTCATTACAACATCCTAAATTGCACACCTGTCAACAAGAGGCCACGGGGCAACGGAGAGAAAGAAATAACAAATATTGTGTTCATTAATTCACCGCAGGTAGTTCTACTCCCCCCCGACGACTGTAATACATGTTTGAGAGGACTGCATCATGACGAGGCTCTTATCATTGCGATCACACGCTCTGTGACTGAGTGTCCCTCTGAGGCTCCTGAGTGTGGTGGACCTCGTAGGGCTGCTGAGCGCAGGCAGTGCGTAAATCACAAGATCTTATTAGCCGCGCGGTAAAGCTTGTATTTCTTTTTACCAGTCATCCCCCTTTGGTAGCACTCAGTCACACCCTCTGATAAATTACAAACCCCAAAGAGAACACCTCGGACACATCTGGAGCCGTGAGCTCCTGACCTGGAATAACTTAACATGACCATCTGGAGCAGGAATACAGAGTGTACGTTGTAGTGATGCTGCATTTGGATGCAAAGGGTGCGACTGAATATTGTCTTGGCGAGAATTGCCTGGCGACAGACAGGGAGGCCAGATGACCCACAGATGACTCTTATGCAAAGCGAACATGCACCATCTTTTGTTGGTATATAATTAACTGGGATTGGACTATTAAAGAGGGCGCAGAGTCTAATGACTTGTGCCTGCTCCCTTTTAAAATGCCCTGCTTTCTCATGGACACAGGGCAACGCTGCAATCAAAGCATGACATCATGTGTAGTTTTTACGATTTCCCAATGAATACCTTATTCTCCATCAGGATTGTGAATGTGCTGAAAATGTCATTTTGTGCCGCGTTGCATCTTTAATGGCATTCGCTCATTAACTTTGCTTATGCATTCAGCCAAGTAATTGAATTCCCTTTGGTTGTAAAGTAGTTTCTTCCTGCATCCACTTCTCTCTCGATACCTGCACCTTGGTGTAGCTGCACAATAAACCAATTAATTTATGTAATCTCAGCTGCCGGTTTTTGCTTCGTAAAATGGTTGAAAAGACAATATTAATTTGATTCAATTTGATTCAGTGTGCTCTGTAATTTGTGGTGTGTAGTTTCTCCTGTACATTCAGGAAAGCGAGCGTAAGAGAAAACCTTAAAGGGTAACTTCTGTATTTTTCAACTTGGACTCTTTCAACATGTTTTGTGTCTAAGTGACTAATTGGAACAATTATTTTTGAATTGGTCGAGTATCGAGCATTGTATTGAGAGTGCTACAATGGAGGACCGTCTGTGTATGTCCACTGAAAGTACTTTTCTTTTTTTTTTGCCACTGACAGGCTCACAGTATTATTGTAAGTGTCTGACAACATCATAGAAAGGATCCCTACAGAGACTCTCTTGTGGGAGCTGAATTCTTCAGTCAGATGCCACAGGCCTCTACAGGGGAAAACGTTAATATATATTTTACCCAGTACATCCAGTGAAGTCAGTGAGTCCATGAAAATGGTTCAATTTAAAGGATAACTTTGGTATTTTCCAACCTGGACCTTATTCTTCCATGCTGTCGTGTCTAAGTGACTAATAGAAACAACAGTTTTTTAAAATTGGTCCAGTATTGAGCGAGAGGGCTGCAGCCAGCAGCCAGCAGCAGCGAGAACTGGCTGCAGTGTAATCCCTGCAGGAAACCAAGCACTGCCAATTTACATCCACTAACAGTGTGTGTTTTTATCACTGACAGGTTCAGATTGTTATTTAAAGTGTCTGACAGCATTATGGAAAGGATCCCTACAAAGATAGATGTTTCTGTTAAAGAGTAAGATCCTTGTGTTTAAACAGAAGCAGCCCTGAAATCACTGCTCCAAACACACCTATGGAGCTACATTAGGGTCAAAAGTTTTGTACTTGAAAAAATAAAATTTGAAACTGGAAATTCATGTGTTGATCTTGAATTTTGAAAAATACAACAATGTATTCAAAATAAAAATGAGTGTATGAAAAGTTTTTTCAGGTTAAATATAATTTTGATTTACTTTTCACTTCCATATATATTTGAACATTTGAAGTCTTATTTTTTTTCAGTTGCATGTTTTATCTTTTCAGATTCAGATCTTATTTTTTCACTTTCAAATCTGTTTTTTGAGTTTCAGACTTTTGACCCTGATGTGGCGTGGGGGGCGTGGCATCAGCTGAGAGGGGCGTGGAATCACGAGTGACAGTGCCTTCAGGGAACGTAGGAACAAAAAAAATTCTGACTCAACACTTATATACACCATATTCATGTGACTGGCAGTGTAAAAATTGATGCCAGTGACAAACTTCCATTTATAAATCTGTTTTAGACAGCACTGAGCACCAATTGCGGTGTAAGAGCATTAGATTATGCCAGATTTTGCAGTTCAACAGACACATTTTAAGTGCTGATATGTCCGATTTCCACATAGCACTGTGAACGCAGCGTAGTGCTCGTTTTGCTTGCGATGATGGCGTCCAGTCGGTCGGGTCAATCTGCTGGAGCCCATGCATCCAGCACACAGGTGAGAAATGTGAACAAAGTTTTGGGAAATCATAAAAAGTACTAAGGGGTCGTTTTTGTGACAACATACATTTTCACAGCTCCATCGTCACGACCCTGTTGATGCTTCCACATCCAGGAAACAACCCTAAAACACCTCCCTACTCACCTGGTGCCACAAAAATCACCTGGAGCCAGGTCAGGTGAGGTCAGGTGAGGTCAGCTTTTGCTAAAGCCACCAGACTCCACTTAAACAAACAGTAGTTTTATCATCATAAAACACGCATCATTCAAAGTTGACAGAAGCAACTTGGTTTGTTCCTCCATTGTTCCAACAACCTTAATTCACCCAGTGTCTGGATCCCCACAGAGACAGACCGTTAGTTAAAGAGTAAGATCCACTTTGTTGAACCAGAAACAGCCACAAAACAGCTATCGCCAAACCCACCAGACTCCATTTAAATGAATTGCAATTTTATCATCGTAAAACATACGTCCACTGAAAGTGTTTGTTTTGTGCCACTGACAGGCTCAAATTGTTATTATAGGTGTCTGACAGCATTATAGAAAGGATCGCAATAGAGACAGATGTTTTTTGTTGAACTAAAAACAGACCATCACCTAAACCACCAGACTAAATTTAAATAAACGGTAATTTTATTATCGTAAAACACACTTTCGTCCAAAGTTGACAGAAACAAATGAAACTCACAAAAGCAAAAATTTCAACAATCACCAACTCTGGTTTGGTTGAAATAAACCCTTAATTCACCCAGCTCAGCGTGTAAACATGCCGCCTCTATACACACTTAAATTACTGTTTATTTAAATGGAGTCTGGTGTGTTTGGAGCAGTGATTTCAGGGCTGCTTCCGTTTAAACACAAGGATCTTACTCTTTAACAGAAACATCTATCTTTGTAGGGATCCTTTCCATAATGCTGTCAGACACTTTAAATAACAATCTGAACCTGTCAGTGATAAAAACAAACACTGTTAGTGGATGTAAATTGGCAGTGCTTGGTTTCCTGCAGGGATTACACTGCAGCCAGTTCTCGCTGCTGCTGGCTGCTGGCTGCAGCCCTCTCGCTCAATACTGGACCAATTTTAAAAAACTGTTGTTTCCATTAGTCACTTAGACACGACAGCATGGAAGAATAAGGTCCAGGTTGGAAAATACCAAACTTACCCTTTAAATTTAACTGTTTTCACAGACTCACTGACTTCACTGGATGTACTGGGAAAAAATATATTAACATTTTCCCCTGTAGAGGCCTGTGGCATCTGACTGAAGAATTCAGCTCCCACAAGAGAGAACTACATAAAGAAAACTGACTGATTTTGATATATTCTCAAGGAAAATAAGCTTCAGACACATTTATTATTACTGTTTTATTTGAATGGGGACAGAAGAAGAAAAAAATAACGACAGCGTTCTTTGACTAAAAAAAACATTGTAACATGACTGTGCTTTCACAGAGCTCCAGCCGGATTCACCGTGTCTTTTTGCAGTCACGACATGTGGACTGGGCACAAAGCCCACATTTATTTATTTATTTCACTGTCATGAGTAAATCATGAACGGGGGATCATCTCCGCCGTGCTTGGTTTGAATTTGTAAACATGTTGGCACATCACAAATAAAAAAAGAAAATCAAATAAATGTGACATCCTGCGAGAGACTTTGTACTCAGCGGAGAGGTGCAATCCAAAGATTAAAATTCATGTTCAGCCCTCATGCCATCCTCATGTCATTACCTGCCTCCCACACAGGAGTTATGGTACGAGACATTCACACCACATCGGACAAAAAGGTACAAAGACATATCTCCGGGGAGACTGGAGAGCACGAGGTAAAAAAATAAATAAATAAAAAAGAAGGGTGGACAGGGGGACAGTTCCTGTATGTTGCGGAGACAATCTGGCAACAAGTAAATGACACGAGGCCTCCTCTTGGTTATGCTGTCATGGCAGAGTGGTGAAACCATCCATTAGTTCTTCATTACCTGTCAGCCTGTTGCCACGTGTTGACAGGATTTACGCCCCACAAGACATATCTGAGCGCAGCCAGCAGCACCGGCATGCATAGTCATTAGGACTTTCAGGTATAGGGGGAGGTGGTGAGTGAATGTCAACGCACGCACACACATGCTCATTAAAAGTCAGGTAGGAAATTGGTAAACAAAAATTCTGTTTACTTCAAATCAAACACGGCTTCTCAGTAAATCCACAGTCTGTCAGGTCGGACCTGTGTCTTCTGGGCCGCACAACTTCCTGAGAGTGTGATTTGAATTCATGGCAGACATGAAACGAGGAGGAATAACAGATATTTGTGTAATCATTTTCTAATAATCGCTGCATGAGACGGCGCTGCAGAGTGGCCTCTTTTCTTGTGCTTTAGATCTCCTGCAACCTTTTTAAAGTGTCGTGATTAACGACCTTCCTGAACATCCAGACAGCTTCCTGTACAGAACACACAGCCCTGTCTGCAGAGGTGTGTTGAGTTTAAAGCAACCCAGTCACCAGAGGAAAACACTGGCATTGTATGCTTCAAATCATGAATATGTAACATTTGCACGTTTCATACATATCATATTAACCTTCTGAAGTGACGTAGTATATGAGCTGAGTGTATCAATCGAGAAGTGGAGGGGATGATGGATGGCGTGCCACCTTGGAGAGACGCTGAGGCCACTGCTGACCAATGTTGGCCAAAGACAAACAACAAAACCGGCTGTGATTTAGTGAGTCATTGCTTTGTTTCCATTTGGGACAAGATGTGGGTGTTTTGTAGCAACCCATCACTGTGCTTCCTGCTGGACAGTGTCACGAAAAGCATTTGTTTTTCTACCGAGGCATCGCAGCTTCTCCTGCCGTGATGGTAGCAGGATGGTGGTTGTTTTTTAACCGAGACATCAGTGTGTTTTCTGCGGGATTGTTCCCCCAAAACTGAATAGTTTAAGTCAAAACATGATCTTTTTCTAACAATAACCAATAGCCTACCCCTAACCACATATTAAAATGTAAAATTTACACTGTTAACAGTGAATTTTATTGTCTTTTTTAACCTGTTGTTATCTCTATCGCTGCCTGTGAGGTGACCTTGAGAGTCTTGAAAGGCGCCTGTTAATAAAATGTATTATTATTTATTATTAAAAATTCAACAGATCTGTTACATAATAAAGTGCAAATGTGACGTATCCATGGTTTGCAGAAATGAATATGCAAACATTTTTTTTCTAGTAATTGGGTTGATCTCAGTTAGGGCTGGGCAATACATCAATATTATATCGATATCGTGATATGAGACTAGATATGGTCTTACTGTACGTTCACACCAGAAGTTTCCAAAGAGTCTCCAAAGTCTGCTGCGGACAAAAATATCTGTGGCAGCTTTGGTTGCTCATCACGTGAATCATTGAACGTTCAATCGTGCTTGTCAATTTAAAGGAGCCTCAAAGCGACTACTGGCTTGAAAGCAGCGTAGTTGCTGCTCGTTGTTGTCCAGTCACAAAGCTCATAGTTGGCCAACACAAGGTTATCTTTGGTCAATGAAAACAGAAAACGTATGTCATCCCATTCAGACCAAGCAAGGAAGACTTGCATGCTACGTCGCAACATTAGCCTGCAATCTCTCCTCTATTACGAACATTACACACTTTAAAACTCACCAGACCAACTAATGACCTCCGTGACGCGGTCCCAAGCCTCATTCTTTTAATTTTGGTCTCTGTAACCGAACAGCGACACATTATAAAGGACTGAGTGGGCGCCAACCCAAGTAATCAACTTCTCGATATCCATTGTCGGAGTGTGTGCTGTAGGAACCAAAGTTACATGGCTTGCTCTCTGGGACCCGCTTCATCAAAGCACGTCAGCATTCCGATTGTTTGCTGTCGAACTACATCAGAGCTCATTACCATAAAGATTAACGAGTTTTAACTCCCCTCCGGGGCCGCTCAGGTCGCCCAAGTCGGCGGGCTCTCATTGAAAATGAATGACTTCTACCGCTTTGGAAGCTCTGGTCGCTTTTGGTGTGAACGTACAGTTAGACTTTGGATATCATGATATGGTAAGTGTTGTCTTTTCCTGGTTTTAAAGGCTGCATCATAGTAAAGTGATGTCATTTCCTGAAATCTCCAGACCGTTCTAGCTGTTCTATTGTTTGCCTTTACCCACTTAGTCATTTGCTGCGTTCGTTTTGTACTCGGAGGTCGGAAGTCGGAAGTGGGAATGACGTCACCTCCGAGTTGACAACAGTTTTTGCATTCTAGTTGACGACGGTGGACAAGTTAAAAAAAACACATGGACGCCCGCAAGAAAGCCTTTGTTGCACTTTGGCCATCATGCACTCCAACTGATGAAAGCCGCAGATGAGGCTGACCTAATGTCAAACAAATACGATAAAATTGCTATAAACAGTACTTTAGCAGAGTGTTTACTCACTACGTATGTGACCGGCAGCCATCTTGCTGTTTCCGAGTTGGAAATCCGATCTCAGGGTGCGTTCGAGTTTAAACTTCCGACTGGGAACTGTGAATTTCCAACCTCCGAGTACAAAACGAACGCACCAATTATATCCACATTACTGATATTTATCAGAAATCATATTGTGAATTTTTTTTTGAAAGCACCAGTAGTCAACCCTACAATATCAATATTGATGTATTTGGTCAAAAATATTGCTATATATGATTTTCTTCCTATCACCCAGCCCTGGTCTGAGGCCAGTGATCCATGGCACAAAGGGGGCTTTCTTTTAACCTGGCTAGATCGCCATGGTAACACATGCTACAGGGCTCACATGGTCAGCTTGAAACTGTAATGTAGAGTTACCTAATCTGTTTGCACACACTGGCCTTAAAATAATCCTATTATAAAATTTCAAGTAGCAATATGCATTGATACGCCAACAACTAATGATCATTTTCAATGTTGATCAATCTGTGAAATCAGTGATTAAATAATTCAATTTTTGGTCTATAAAATTATAAAAATGTCCATCAGTGCTTCACTGAGTCCGGGATAGTGTTCTCAACTGTCCTATTTACTACTATACTAATCAAAACCCCAAAATATTCAGTTTACTGTCACAGAGAAGCAAAAAAAAACCCAAATATTCCCATTAAAGAAGCCGGAATCAGAGAATTTGTACTTTTTCTTTCTCTCTTAAAATAGTTATCAAGCCGATTAATGAATTATTACATTAGTTGGTGATTAATTTAACAGTTGACAACTAATCAATTAATCATTGCAGCTCTATATATACATACAGAGCTGCATACATACACATATATATTAATAGTTTGCTATATTATTAATCAGTATGACATTTACTTGCATATTAAATGCAGAATAATTCCTTGAAACCAAACCGTACTGTTACCACTTTAGATTATTCTGATTTGCTGAAGTGTGTTTTACACTGCTGGTATAACAGCTGATATAACACCGATTAGAAAAGTGATTGGCATTTATCACAGATAATATTTCACTGAAAAAGTCTGACGAAGAAGAAGAAGAAGAGGAGGAGGAGATGTGGATGCAGTTGTAACTGGGGAAATGAGGCCAACTTGGCATGGCAATTTTGCAATGAGAGCACGACGTGTATTTGCTAGCATCTACTAGCATTTAGCATTGTCGTGCTGATCAGTGCCTCATGTCATGCTGCATTTCTATTGGTTGGTTCGTAGACGAAGGTTGTAACAGCAGTCACATAGTGAGATTATCATCCCAAAGACCATGATCCCAAGACCATGGCGACGGCCATCTTTGAACCTCTCACCGTGCGACGTAGGACCACCATTGTCGAGCCACGACCAACGATATCGCCATGTTTCTTTATCATCTTTTATCCGGGACAAAGCTCAGAGTATACTGGGCTCAAAGCAAAGAAAGCCTGGCTCTGTAGAACTGGTGTCGTGCTACCCCACAGGTCTGCAGTGACTCCAGCTGACCCCATTGTTGGCTTGCTTAACTGACTTCCTCTGCCTCTTGTCTCTCCCTCTCCCCCAGTAGCCTAAGCCAACCCAGCAGCTAGCATCCCCGGATGATGTATGTTTTCATTCTCCAAACAGCCAGAAGGCTGTGCAGATATTGTCAGTAAGCTCTGCGGCGCAGAGCAGAGCGGAGCTGGCTCTGCAGAGATTGCTCGACTGCGCTTGCTTAAGGCCATAAAGGCAGAATGACATTATGCAGAATGTAGGCTGCATTATGCTCATGTGTTATGACCTTTTTGTGCCTCCGCATCACATTTAGCGCATGGAAATATATCGATCATCTCAGCAGGGTTCTGTGTTCATTCATAAGCTTCACAGCTTGACAACGCCGAGTGGCATTGTCTGAGGCTGCAGAGACAGATTAGAGAGGTTTTGCTTGCTCAGTCACTTCCTGAGTTTAATATACTTGTTTTGTCCTCCAGGATGTCTATTTCTGGATTAAATTAGTGTTCGCGCGTGTGTTTCCCCCACCATTAGTGGGCAGGGCCCCCGCACATTCAACCACCCACCCACTAATCCCCACCATTAATAAGGCAACATGACTGTAAGGGCCGCATGTTATTAAAACTAATTGACAACTGTTTCACCCCTCAAAGCAAATTCATTCCCAACACTCACCCAGTAACAGTAATTTCACTTTTAATACAAAGCAAACACCATGACACTGCACTCTGGCTTATTGGAATAAAACACACACACTGTACACAACAGAATTACCTGCCCTGATTCATTCAAATTATCCAGCCATAAAAATGTACCTTTGTGTTAAGTTGACCCTAATTATCGTTTCAGTGGTGGTTTGTCCAAGCTGTAGCTTTAAGGATGCAGTGGTGGTTTAAGCATTGAGGTGCTGACAATGAGCTGCAGCGTGCCTTGTTTACTTGTTTGTTACTGTCCACTCTTACAGTGCTGAAATGTAGGTACATTTACTCTAAAGTCAGACTTAAGTACAATTCTGAGGTACAGAAGTTGTGTTTCAGACTCAAAAAGTTGAAGGAACCTCACCAGCATCAACCTCCAAATTCAAGATGGCTGCTCTTTTTCTGTGCCAACTTTCGAGAGCATGAAGGGAGGTTACATTTAAGGTTGTAAGCAGCCTTCACCAGCACCGTATCGCAGCCTATTTACCCGAAATCCTGAGTGCAGAGCTGATCTTCCTCCAGGAGCTGTTTTGTAAGTGTGTATTAAGCCAAAAATATTGTCTGTGAGAAAGATGCAAAGCTCTGGCAGCCCTGCACCAAACGGATCAACTTCTCCTCCGCATTGATCACAGACTGATATTTACAGAAGAAGGGAAAGATGTCTGTCAGCTGTGATTGGTTGTTCCTCATCACATGTCACGTGGTGTGTGCTGCTGCGTTCCAAAAGGTGAACTCTGTTTATGTCATGGTGCAGCCATCATGCCCTGAAAAACAGTCGCAGCGGCTTCGCTCTGGCATTTGAGCAAGCCTGCTGCGCGTCTACATTAAAAACAATGTATTTGAGAGCACAGAAAACGCAGCATGTGTACGGCACCTTGTTCTGTTTGTTAGCACCTCTGTCTTGTTTGCGTCTCAGTAAAACAGTTGCACACACAGTCCTGTCCAGTTTCTATCTGTGGACATAAAGTATTTGTGTGTGCAAAATACAGCAGAAGGCAGTCAACTCGGGTGTGATGTCATTCCCAGCTCTGACTCATGACTCCTGAGGTAAATGGACTGCAGCATTAACACTTTAACTTTGGTATTTTAGGTATATTTTGATACTGATAATTTTGTACTTTTACTGATGCAAACTTTTGAATGCTGGACTTCTATTCGTGACAGTAGAGGCTGTCCGATTTATTGGTTTGGCAGATTAATCGGCTGTCGGCTTTTTCCTGTTCCAAACTACCATCATTATATCAGCCTATAAAAATCCACAATTGGTCGACCTATAAGAGAGCTGTTTAACGCTGTATTATTACAACTTTTATTAAAGTCAAATCTGAAAAAAAATATCTGAAACTTTTAAACTAGGGATGCACGATATTTGATTTTTTGCCGATATCCGATATGCTGATAAATAACAACTCCCTCAGCCGATAACCAATACTGATATTGATATATCTACTTTTTTTTCCACCTAATTTTAGTGATCTTCAAGTCTCTTCTGCAGTGGAATTAAGATCATATTATGCATGCATACTCTTATCATGACGGCCCACCAGCAGATGGAGACATGAAATACTTTTCAGTGTATGTAATATTCAGTCATTGTACAAAGTAAGAAAAACTATTCTGATTCGGCCAATACCATTGACATGCAACCCTATTCAAAACACCCCAAAAAGTTGAATAAATAAATACATCAGTTATTTAAACAGTTCCTTTGCCACTGGGATTTTATAGCACACAGTCAGCCCAGAGATGCCCTGAAAATTCAGGAGTAAAGGGAGTCAAGGGTAGGCAAGGCAAGACAGGCCAAAATGTTTTTAAAGCCTCAACACCTGACCCAGAAAACCCAACAAACCCAGCGTCAGGGGCGGCTGCAGCTCTGCTAAAAGACTAAGTGTCTGGCCTCTATACAGATATCAATCTGTGGTCGAGGGAACGCCATAATCTCAGTGTCTGAAATAATCCAAATTCATTAGGTACACCACAAGCACAAAAACCACATGCACGGATTAAGAGTTATAAACCCTCTGAAAATACTCACAAAAATAAGGATTACTGGGCAACAAGATGTGAAATGAAGTAAAAGCATTTCCTCTGTCAGATTACCATCTTAAACGTGATGATTGGACTTTTGATAACATCCCCATGTTTTGCCTGATTTCCCCACATCTCTGATTGAAATATTCAGCTCAATACTGAACTCAATTTCTCTGAAACAACAGTTTATTGTCAGCCTTGATGTCTCTCATTTATTTCTCATGTTCCACCCTCATACTGGATCATCCCTCAAACAGGATGATGTGTGAAGGATGCAGCTTAATGGCTCATATAGAAACCGTGACCTCAATCTGTGATTTCTTTTTATTACAGGCAGCGTGGAAAATAAATCTCTGTTCTTAGTCGTGCCTTTGTTGTGGTGGAAAAATGCACTTTCATATGCGTTAAAGGTTGTATGGCCAGATATGGGCATGAAAAACAAACTTTGAAACTGTGATACACACTGATATTTCCTGGATGAGGAGTGAGAAGCCTCTAAACAATATGCAGATGAATGAGCGTCTGTTCTCCTTTGCTGAAGGCATTTCAGCTCTGTGTGAGGAATGTTGCGTGGAGCGTGAAATAGTTTCATAAAGCTTTAGGGAGGAGGTGTGTTTGATTCATAACTATTTCTCATTTCGAATGAAGTGTACTTTCAACCGTAGCTCTTTTTTTTGTAATGCCATCTGTTGTTTAGATGCCAAAATGTAGGAATCTGCATATCTCAAAACTAATGAGAAACTAATGGGCCATCACAAAAAGTCCATGATTACGAGCTGTGACATTACGTGGAAGGAAATGATCCAGCATGCAGCGACTCGTTTATGTTTTGTTTCCCATTACACAAATGGCTTTTTCCTTTTTCGATGAATGGAGATTCTTTTTCCTCACAGTTGACTTAAAAATCACCTCTACCTGTACAGAAACTTTTTATCTGTCTCAGTGAGATCTGACTCAGTCACTGCCTGCACTTCACCAGTGATGACAGCTGTACAGAACTTTCAGGATTCTGCTCCACTTACCTGTCGAAAGAGGCTGCTACTTTTGTTTACTTATTAGGATTGGCCTAAAGGGTGGCTCCAAATATTTGTGGGGATATGAAATGTGACAAACTATGTGTGTAACTATGTCTTGTCTGAAGTTGCAATTAAACATTAAATGGTTTCTGTGAATGGAAAGTACGGCCACTCACGTTCTTGCCAAGAGCTGGATAAGAACACTGATGCCACTCTCATGTTTGAGCGGTAAATGTGAAGCTACAGCTAACAGCCAGTTAGCTTAGCTTAGCTCAAAGACTGGAAGCAGGGGGAGCAAAAAGAATTAGCCTACCAGCACCTCTAAAGCTCACTGATTAATGAATTATATCTTGTTCATTGAATCAATATAAAAACTGGAGAACAAAAACGACATGCTGTGTTTTACAACTGATTACTATTTCTTGGCTGTGAGGTTTCCACTTCCACACACAACCTCTCTGTGAAAACACTAACTGTCCTTTTCATGCTTTTCTAAGGACTTAAACAGATTTAATGTTAAGTAGTGAGCTTTAGAGGTGCTGATCGCTGACTTTTGTTACTTTTGCACAAAGCTAGGCTAGCTGTTGCCTCTGTTTTGAGTCATTCTGCTATGCTAAGCTAAGCTAACCGGCTGCTGGCTGTACCGTGCAGTATAAGCTAAGGTTCATGTATCCAGTCATATGCTCAGTATGTCCCAAACAGACATATATTTCCAACTGGAAGTCAAACTTATTTACGCTCTCTTCAAAGCCAGACTCCATTGAAACAGTGATTTTACCTCACTGAACACAGGAGCTGCTGGTCTGTCGCTGCCTCGACCAGTTAGTTAGTTTGTGTTAGTGTGTGACTTAAGTGGATCTGAACTATCCCTTAAAACACCAAAACCACACAATAACACAAACTAACCAACTGTTGGGGGCAGCAGTAGACCAGCAGCTTCAGTGTTTAGTGAAGTTAAATTACTGTTTTTGTCAATGAAGTCTGGCTTTGAAGAGAGCAAAGATAAATTTTCTCCTTCACTTTAGTTTGCCGTTGCAAAGGGCTGTCTGTTTGGGAAGACCTGAGCATATGACTGGATAAGTGAGACTTGGATTGCACTGCATAAGTTGGTTTGTATACGGATGCTTTGATATAGTTTTGCTGTTGCTAAACGTGGCCCCCTGTCACTTCAATCCATCCAGAACTTTATCAGTTTTTGGATTCTTCGCTCGCCGCAGGCATGCCAGAAAAACATTTTCATCCTGAATTCAATGTGATACGGGGTGAGTAATTGATATATATTGGGGGGTGAAGTATTCCTTTGAATTTTCCAAATTGACATCAGAGTGTTAGCTATCGATTGCCTTAACTACTCTTGGCAAGACAGCATGTAAGCGTTTTTCCCAAAATGTCAAACTTTGTAACGTAGATGTATGTATGTAAGAGTTGATTGGACCACCTGTTTGCTTACTGCTACATCACCACTTATGAACTGTAACATGTGTACAGGTCAGAATACAGGTGTGTGTTTTAACCTCACTTACTGTTTTTTGTGCAGACGGACTGCTCCAGCGACAGTGAGAGCGAGGACAACTTCATTGTCGTCCCTCCACGAGACCACCTGGGCCTGGCCATCTTCTCCATGCTCTGCTGTTTCTGGCCTCTGGGGATCGCAGCATTTTACTTCTCACAGGGGGTAAGGACACACACACACACACACACACACACACACACACAAACATAAACACAAGCATACATAAACACAAGCATGCATAACTCACACCTTTAAAATTTTGGTCTAGGCGCACATGCTAAATGACACAGCATCTGTTTGCTGCAGTGTAGCATAAAACAGGTGCATCCTCCCACACACATACACATATCCTTATAAATTCTTAGACATGCAGGCACACATGGGCGTTTACAGCTCTATGTATGAGTCATCACCAAAAGATGAAGGCCTATCACACATAAAAAGGGACTGACAGCTGACGCTCTTACTGCCAACGCAAGGCCAATTTTTACTGGGCAACCCATCAATAACTCAAGGCCAATCTGTAATGGCTGCTTGATGCTCTGTAAACAGGCGGAACGACGCCTTTAGGAAGAGTATATAAATCACTTTCAAGGCTCCATCTGCAAACTCCAAAAAAGGAGGTGATCAAAATACCAAGATGAGAGCAGCCTTTGAACTAGTGGCGTTTGAGGATTGAAGATGAACCCAATTGCAGGTGTGTGGACGGATGAAAGGTGACGAACTCTCAGACACATTTGAGCTGCAGTTTGGGAAGCAGAGTTTGTGGGAAGAAATGCATGGAAACATACTAATAACATAGTTTAATCCTTCAGAAAATGTTTGGGATTTTTCTCCAGGATGGTTTTAAAATGTACTTCCTCTGGTTTCAGGCACAAAAATATACCCTCGAGTGTAAAATTGCAAATATACAACAGTTACCAACAAAATACAAGATATATGCAAAATGTATTCTTATCGTGGGGCGAGTCGCTCTCAAAATAAAACACTTTCTGCTAGTGTTATCTCTGTTTCTATGGAAATCATGAGGTCTGACTAATAACTGGGGAAACAAGCAGTCATGTCTGTAGACTGCTCTGTAATGAAACTCTATCAAGTAGGCAAATAACCGAGTCACAGAGCTGATTTCGAGCCCCTGTTGAGTCAGCAAGCCAACTTGAGCTAACGTTACTGCTTTGTAGAGATCTGTGGGACTGAATAAATGCCACACATAAACATTAAGAAAGACATTGCATTACCCCTTTAACACTGCACAACCTGGCAACATCTGGCTTTTGTATGTAATTGGAAAGGTAACAGCCAGTATTCATGCTTGGGTCGAATGACTCTGCAGTAGTTGCAGGTTTTTATTGGCTCTGGAAACAATCAGCACCTTTACCAAAAGAGATGCAATGACACGGCAACACAAAATACCATTCATCTCCATCCACGCAGCACTCAAACATAGTTCCAAATCAGTCCGCACTGAGTTTGAAAGAGAGACTGAATAAGAAAGATATATAAAAAAGAAGAAGTAACCGCTGTTCACTTGCCTCCATGCTGCTTTCTACTCTTTACAAACACGTCTCTTTCCAGCCTGTCTGTACTGTCCAACATAACAACACAACATGTCTGCTGCACAGCCATGAACGCGGCTTTAGTCTACTGGCAATTAAAAACTATCGCCTGTTTTTAGAGGGTTTCCCATGTTTTAAATACCTGCACACACGTGCTAATTTTGGAGGAAAGGGGCGTTGTAACTAAGATATCTGCTTAAAAAAAAAAAAAAAAAAAAACTTTACCTGTGGGATATTTTTAAATTGCTGACTTGATCCAAACATTTACAATTGCAGCAAAATCCAAAGCTTTGTAAAGTGCTAAAGTCAAAATTCATTTAAAATAATGATCGATTTATTGTTTCCAAAATTCCAAAACTCATGGTATTCTGTTTCATTTATATTTGTTGGAGTTTAACCTTTCAAGAACAACATTATCACTGCAGTCGGTCACTAAACTGCTGCACACAGTGAGGCGCACACCTGTATCAACAGTCTAGCAGCAATGTAACAGCTTCGTTAATGATATCCATTAATGTCCATTATATGTACATATATATTGTCCCTGTCCCTGGTCCAAACCCTGGGATGGGGGAGCCCTTCTGTGTCTACTCCAGCTTCCTCCCACAGTCCAAAGACATGCAGGTTAATTGGTGACTCTAAATTGTCTGTGATAGTCTGGCAACTAGGCATAGGGAAAATGAAATATAAATATATATATAGTATGTATATAATATTTACAGAGAATTTGAAAGATGAATAGCAGAGAAAATAAAAAATTTTAAGTATTGGTTAGTATTGTCACCCACTGGGTTTTGATTCAACTATTGCCAAATGGCGGAGTAATATTTTTAGTGATGAGGCCGGTGTGCTGTCATGCTGATTTGATCACATTCAAAATGTCTAGCTGACCGAGCAGATTGCCTGGACACATCTACTTGTCAGCTGTAATCAGTATCCGCCATTTACCATAAGTGATTTGCCAGAAGTGATGCCAGAAGTGATGACTTTTGTATGAGTTTATAGATTGTTCTTTAGGAAAATACTGCACAGTATATCTTTAACTGTCGAGGAATTATACCATAGGAGTGTCTTTACAGTTAAACTATCAGCTCTAATATCCAGAGCTTGTTAAATACCTTATGGGTAACAGATAAAATAATATTACCTGCCAGAGATACTTTGATGGAAATATAAAGCCACATTATTATGAACTGCAGAAACGGCAGTTATTTCCAAAGAGAACAAACCCTTGTGATTTTAAAGAGCGGCTGTCAGCGTGTGACGAGGCAACACTGTTCAATTTGAAGCTCCGCCGCTGACATCGGCAAACTGCACATAATGGTCGTCTAATGGATTCCAACTGGACTTCTTCCCTCTTTTCACTTCAGTGGGGAACAACTGCATTGATGGTGTGTCAGTCAAACAAAGAGCAAAGTGATCGCTACTTGTCGTTCCACGAATCAATTCAGTCTCTCTCTTATGTGCACCATCGACACAAAAAGCCACATTAAAAGGCCGTCACGCCCACGCCATATGTTGAAAAGGACATGGAAATGCACATATCCTGTAAACACACACACACACACACATACACACAGACACACAGGAAACAGACAAGCGTTTCAGCAAATTGTTTTGCCTTTGACTATAAATTCTTATCAAAAGCCGGAGCATTTAGCTGACTTATCTGCGAGGGCGAGAAGTCCGAGGCAGATGAAGGCAGTCAGTGAATTATCTTGTCAGGAGCTAATTTGATTCTTCCTGGGTAATTATGGGGAAGTGATGGCTCTGTTTAGGGATGGATGGCTTTTCTGCCAATCTCCCTCCTTTAGAAGGTGGCGTCCAGAAGAGCTGTCAGGAAAAGATATGGTGGGAGTCTGGGATCGCTTCATTTTATAGCTCAATAACCCACTTCACTGGTCTTCATTTCGTTCAGTCGTTCAGGGTGCCCCCTCCCCACCCCAACCCCACTCCCCGCTAAATGAATTAATTCTGTAGGATTCAGCACGAGGATATTGTAAGTTCTTCTCAAAACTTAATTATCTGTTCTGCAGCTTATGTTGTGACAGAAGAGTGTAGAGATCTGTACTGACCAACAAAGTCAGAGTGCATGTCCAGATTAGTTTACACCATGTGTAAGGTCTGTGACAGTGACTTTCAGTGGGCAAAAATCGGATTTAAAAGACACAGTTACAGGGAAAGTTATGTATTTATCAGCCTGGACCCTATTTTTCCATGTTTTGGAATCTAAGTGATAATGGGAACAAGGACTTTTGAAATTCGTCCAATTTTGAGCAAGATAGCAGCAAGCAACAACAACAGAACTTGTCTGCAAAGTTACCACCTGGGGCATGTTCATATCTTCAGTTTATATTCACTAAGGCTGCTGTCAGCCCTAGAGTCGTCTCCTCTGGTCTGAATCAGGGACTCATGTTGTTCCGAAGTTGTATAATTGTCTAGAGTTGGTTCGTGTTCTCACGGCAGCATTTACAAGAGGACCAGATCAAATGCCTTGTGTGAGAAAGCTGCTCTTGATTGGTCAGAAAAATCCAGGAAGTAAAGCAAACGTTGAAGAAGAGTACACTTGCAAGATAAATGTGACACTTTGTAATGTCACAATGGAGGGACAACTACGCAGGTTGATTTTAGCGCTGCTCATCGTGGACTATATTGCTGTCATTGTTCATTTTAGTCAAACCATACAGTTTGAAAACGAGGTGCGGCTCCAACTAGAAAACAATGTTTTGATGCATTGGATGTGCTGAATGTGCATATTAAGGCAGTACAGGAGGAGGTGCACATTAATAATCCTCCAGGACTGTAACATGCTCATGTTTAACCCAAACAATGTGTCATGTGACTGCAGTTGCTTCACATCCAGGTCGAACACCTTCTCACCACAAACCAACCGCACCAGAGTTCCTTTGGAACCGGACTGAGACCACCTCTTCAAGAAGGTCTCAGCCTGGTTGTTTTGGTGTGTTCACACCTGAGTGTGACTGCTGTGTTCACACCTGCCCAAACCAACTGCGCTTACAGGGCAAACGAACTTGAGTTCAACTGAACCGAAGGAAACAGGGCAGGTGTGGAAGCAGCCCAAAAGTGTCTGACAACATTATGAAAAGGATCCCTACAGAGATAGACCTTTTTGTTCAACCAGAAACGGCCCCGAAATCGCCACCGCCAAACTCACCAGGTTCCATATAAATAAACAGTATTTTAGCATATATAGGTTCAGCATGTTTTCACATCTAACTGGGTGAATTAAAGGTTTCAACCAAACCAGAGCTGGTGATTATAAAAACAGCGCAAACACAATTAAGATGGCTTTGTGTGTTTTACGAATCATAAAATTACTCTCTATATTGATGGAGCTTGGTGGTTTTGGTGAAAGCAATTTTGGGGCTTAAACAAAAAGGTCTGTCTCAGCAGGGATCCTTTCCATAACGTTGTCATTCACTTAAAATAATAATCTGAGCCTGTCAGTGACAAAAACAAGCACTTTTAGTGGGTGTCAATTCACTTTGAGTGAGGCGTGTGCTACAATGATAAAATTACAGTGTATTTAAATGGAGTCTGGTGGGTGAAGCGATCTCCATTTTAGGAACTGAAAGGATTTTACTCTTGAACAAAAGGTCTATCTCATAATGTTATAAGGCTCTTAAAATAACAATCTGAGCCTGTCAGTGACAAAAACAAACTGCAGCGTTCTCTCTCAACACTGGGCCGGTTTTAAAAAGAGTTGTTCCTATTAGTCAGTCAGACACAAACACTTGGGATAATAGGGTCCAGGTTGAAAAATACCAAACTTACCCTTTAAGGTTTCACACTTTATCTCCAGCCTTTGTTCTCAGCCTAACTGCTTTTGTAGTTGCTGCACTCTGCCGTCATGGGCAGTGTGAGCAGATGCATTATGGGTTGGCAAGGGCAGCAGAATGAGCCGAGAGGAAAAGTTTTGGAATTGATAGCACATCAGCTTTGTCACTTACTTCGAGGACATTTACAAACAAACAGCTTAGCGACTGTAATAGAGTCTGTGGACGGCAGATCAATAGTGTTTTGTCCCATTGGAAGGTCAGGCCTCGTCGAACAGAGAGAGCTGCCGCACGCCTTCCCAAGGAGATGAGTTTGAGTGAGGGCATTAGCAAACACACAGAAACAGACTTTCATTCATGTGCTGCTTTAAAGAGCTCATATCCTATTTGGCCAAAGACTACATCTTTAATCCTGTGTAACGTCTTTATGGTAAATAGTCCTTTACTGTTTTGGGATTGAGCGTTAGCCGCCCACACGCACACACACAACTGATAATGACTAAAATACCGTGAATATCAGGGGAAAATTAGCTTGGAGCATTTGATTGGGAAGCGGAATTGAGTTTCAATTATTGCCTCTAATAGGGTGAGTGTTTTGCTTGGAGATGCTGATAAATGTTTCTCTCAGCTCTGAGACATCTGTGCTGGAAAGTGCAGGGTTGAGGAGCCGCTGCGATTCCGTTCACGATTATGCAAATAAGACTCCCCTGAAGTTATCTTTCAGCATTCAAGTCATCAGAATGGATGGAAGCGAACGAGCTAATTATTGTGAAACAGTTTATGTGTTTGCACGCGTGTCAGCGCAGGGGAGGTCGAAAGACAAGAGAGCTGGAGAGACAAAGAGATTCTGGGGGCTTTCGGTGTTTATTTTATTTTGTGTATTTGTTTGTTTGGAGGGAAAACCTGTTAAGGAGGCTGAATGGACTTCCAGGAGCGCGTCGCAAAATGAGTCTCCGTGCAGCTAAGTCTGAGATGTTATCTTTTTTCTATGACACCACATTTCAATCATTTTGTCAAGGTTGTGGAGATAAAGCCTTAATGCTTCTAACCATTTTCCTCTCAAGGGGATTCAAGGAAAAATCTTCACACTGACATTATGCGGTACATTATACAAAGCGGATGTTCAGTGAGAAGACAGCGCACACACACATACACACACACACACACACTGTCAGCCTACTATACTCATCTGTTTAGTCCACATTACACCATTACTATATGTAGTCTTCCAGAGCCGCGTCTCTCAGGAAGACACAGCACGTTTTATTTAATTATTTGTGCAAAGGTGGAGACAAAGATTGATAAATCAATCTCAGTGTTTAATAAATGCTTTCACGGGAGGAATGAAATAACAATAAGCATTTGCCCTTCAACTCTGTTTCCCGCCAGTGATGCAGATAATTCAACTGTC
Organism: Epinephelus awoara; assembly: GCA_035609425.1. Taxonomy (NCBI): domain Eukaryota; kingdom Metazoa; phylum Chordata; class Actinopteri; order Perciformes; family Serranidae; genus Epinephelus; species Epinephelus awoara. The sequence goes on along the minus strand of CM069305.1, from coordinate 38,300,035 downwards.
GCCCGTCACGTTACAACCCTTTTTAAGGATCGTCTCTTCCTAAAGACCTTGCTGGCGGCGCTGTGATACATAGTCAAAAGGAGAAGGCGCTATGTCTCATTTTAGAAAGAAAACTCCAACCTAATTTCCCATCAGACCTCCATAACAGTGCTTTTGTTTCAATAATTACTGTATTGACATGGAAGCTAAAGGCTCTGCCCAGAATACATGTCCTTTGTCTGGATGTGCTTCCTGACCTTTTGAGGCGTCTGTCTGAAGAGTCTTTCTCTCTGGCTCTCATCTGGCTGTCTTTGTCTTGGACTATTAGGCATTGTCTTCCAAAAGCTTCTTGGCACTAATGAAACATTTGGTGCACAGTGGGAAAGACCCCATGTGAAGTGTTTGCCAGTGACAGCGACCGGCAATGGGGAATGGTAAATTGAGTTTTTTATATTTATTATTTATTTATTATGCTGTAGATGAAGGTGCTGCGCTTCAACATGCTGTGAGATGCAAAGCTGGCTGCGTCATAAGGAGAAACAACTCAGCCACAGAAATCAGTGGAAGTCCTGCAGTGAGTCTGCGCCTAACCAGTCGGTTTCTCAGTGCAAGAAGCGACAATGCTAACTGCTGCACCACCACACCAGCAAGTCAATGCGTTAGTAAAGACATTTTTGATTACGATTTGCTTCATGTCTGGGCCCCTATTCTCAAGCTTTCGGTAGCTTAGTTAGGTAGTTAGTTAGTTAGTTAATTCATTTATTGTCCACAGTGTGGAAATTTGTCTTTGGTCTCATAACAAACAATAAGCAGGACAACACAACAACAACAACAGCAACAACAACAAACAGCAACACTTACACACAGACATCTTCAGGGCAAAAAGCAGGACAGCAGTGGCAGTTACATCACAACACATCAACGGGACATGGTATTCAATGCCCCAATTGCATTCGGAATAAAGGAATTTTTAAAAATATTACGATTAGCCCTCGGCACTTTATAACGTCTACCAGAGGGGAGAAGTTCAAACTCCCTGTTGAGTGGATGAGAGGGATCGTTTGCTATTTTTACAGCTTTTTTACTCAGCACTTCCTCGAACACGCTACTTAAATGTTTCTGTCTTATCCCTATGATTTTTGAGGCAAGGTTTACTATCCTCTGCAGCTTGCTTCTTCCCTTTATGTTTAGGTTACCATACCACATTGCCATATTAAAAGTTAGAATTCCCTCTATCAAGTTCTTATAAACCGTTTCCATAATGTGCTTGCTCACTCTGAAGGAGTTGAGCTTGCGCAGTAGGTGGAGACGTTGGTTACAGGTTTTAAAAATGTAGTCTGTGTTTTCACTGAAATTTAGATTACAATCAATGTATGTACCCAAATATTTGAACTTGTCTACTACCTCTACAATTTGTCCCCTAATTATGAGGGGCTGCACAGGGTCCTTTTCATGAAAAACAAGTTCCTGTGTTTTTATTACATTGATCTCTAAGGAACTTTCATCGCACCACTTTTGGAGAGATGACACATGTACTCTATATACTTCCTCTCCGACTACGTCCCCCTTCTTTAATAAGGCAACCAGGGCCATATCATCCGCATACTTAAACAAACGAAACTTTTCCAGATCTAATTGGAATTCCTTTGTGTATATGGAAAAAAGTAATGGGGATAAAATAGTGCCCTGCGGGGCGCCAGTGTTCAGTACAATGATGTTGGACCGAGTATTATTAACCAGAACCTGTTGAGGACGGTCACAGAGGAAGTCCCTAACAAGGTGGATAATACCACCGTTTACTCCTATATCGATAAGTCTCTGCAGCAGGATGTGAATCTGCATGCTGTTAAAGGCGGAAGTAAAATCGATAAACAAGGCCCTAGCAAAGTGGGAGGGGGCTTGAAGGTGCTTTGACAGAGTGTGGAACATACTGACAGATGCGTCATCAGTTCCCCTCTGACTTTTATAAGCAAACTGGAGATGATCTAATCTGTTGGAAACCAATGCTGTGATTTGTCTGCAGATAACTCTCTCAAAACATTTTCCTAAGATAGAGGTAAGTGCAATGGGCCTGAAATCTTTTAATTCAGTAGCTCCAAGTTTTTTAGGGATAGGCACAATATAAAGAAAGAATTAAGCAAGTACTGGAATAACTCCAGCACAATACCTTTAAGTTCATGAACATTTTCTTTTAAAACTCTCCCTCTCAGGCCGTCTGGCCCCGGGGCCGAGTTGGGCTTAATACTACACAGGCTGGCTACAATCTCATGTTCATTCAGTGTAATAGGGGCATATCCTAAAATGGACCTACACACACTATCACGTTCAGCACTAAAATCATTCTTGTCAAAACGACTGAAAAAGACATTTAGATCATTTGCAAAAGATGGAGAGGGGTGTGACAGGGGGGTACGGTTTTCTTAGTTTCCCTACCCATCATCACATTTAAACCTTCCCATGCTTTCTTGGCATTTCCTGAGAAATAATGACGTTCAACTTTATCCTTATATTCTATTTTTGCTTTACTCAGTTTTGATCTATAAGGGTGTCCCATTTCACATCTCCATTATCTCTTATGAATTGTACTTTTATTTTGCATCTGTCCTTGTGAATAAAAATTATGAATCTTGTGAATCCTACCCTGTGACATGCAGTTACAATCAAGACCTCGCATCTCATTCCACTTCAGCAAACCACTTGACATGAATAAGTAGCCAGTTAGAGATGTATCTGTTCTGCTTGTGCTTTGCTTAGCAGTGTTCTGCAGTGATGCATGCACCATCTCTGTCTTATTATATTGAGGGCAAAACCCAAGCTTAGCACATCACACTTTGTGTTGACTGTAATTTGCATTCATCTTACTGAATCGACTTGCTACAAAATTGCAGACATTAAGATCCCAGACTGCCGAGCCAAACAGGGATGAGTAGAGTCTAGATGGGAGCATGCTGTCTGGGGCAGCTGCTCTGGCCCTGTCTGCACGACTGTAGTGCAAATGGGCAGAGATGATGAATAATAGAGTATTTTTTAATAATTCCAGGTACAATATACACATGAAAAGGCATCAGTCAATATTAAATAAACATAAAAAGAATCTGTATGAATAAAAACTGTCACTGACATGTAGCCTGTGTGTGTCAAATGTGTTTAAATAGTTACAGGCTTTATTTTTTGATTTGATACTGCAAGATTCACCGACTGTTTCTGCCTCTCCTGTGTGTGTAACATTTACCTGAAGCTCTCCCATCAGTAAGCCAAAAATAAAGGAGCCACAAGGTCAGGTACCTGAACCAGCTGGCTCCTCTCAACGAGGAAAAGCGGTGGCTCGATTCCAAATGTCCTCGCAGATTTCTGAGCTTCTCAGTCTGTTATGACGAGCAAGGTTAGGCGTCCTGCAAAGAAACCTCATTTGAGCCACTTCTATCCGCAGTCTGAGAGCTCGCGAGGAAAAATCAAAGGTCAGAACAAGGATTTGTGTTGTGCCTTGCTTTGGTGTTTATTTTTCTATTCACCGCCGCTTACAAAATCAACATCACCGCACACTCTGCACACAAGCAGCTGCAATCCCTCTTAACCTCAGCCGTGAATAAGAAGCGTAACCTCGTCTACCCGGAGCTCTACTTCCAAAATGAATGGGACAGATTTTTATAAGAGATGACCGTGGCCTCGGAGTTGGAGGTCGGCTCCATTATCGTTAGAGCGAATTCAATAGAATAATGAAAGTCATTTCCCGCTCGCACGCTACATTTCAAACTGTTCCCTGCATGCGCACAGCACAACAGTGTGACCGATGTATTGTTCTATAGGTGCAATAAATTATGCATTGACGCCAGGGAGAAAAAAAAAAGAATAGATTAATATGTGATGGCATTTGGAGTAAAATAGAACAGAAATTAGTTTAGGGGAAGACAATGGAGATGGAAACGCCAGTACAAAGTCCAAACAAAGACACTGTAACAATTTGTCTGCGTGTGTTATTTCTGCTCCGCCACTGACCTCTATTCAGCTCTATGAATGAAAACAACAAATCAAAACAGGCGTCTCTTGTCCCTCCATTCCCCTCCTGGCAAGCAAGTCTATTCAAATAGGAAGATAGCTAGAGGACACCCAGCAGTGTAAACACATCAACAATGGGCAGGATACACAAGAGAAACCACTATTCAGCGATGCATTTTCAAGGAAAGCATCCGTGTCTGTTATCCAGATAATATGGAGTGACACAAGAACCTCTTTTAGCATCTGTGACATCGCTGATGTTACCTATCATGGCTAATCAAAGGCTGGGTCCATCTGTGCTCTTTTTTAAAATGGAAACTTAAAGCAGTGACACAGGTTACAGCGCTGATGCCCTCCCCTCCCTCAACCTGCACACATATGGGTCCTGACAGCGTAGAATGGCGAGTGAGCAAAGTGTTAGCTCGGAGGATTTGATCCAAGATTTGAGTCAACTTTAGGCTTTATAGTGGCAACATTTTAAGGACTGAGACAAGGACAGAGATAAGATGGAATGCAGCAGCACTTTCCAAAGACAGAGAAGGTGGAAGGTGGACTATAGTGGCTGTTTCAACATACAAAAGTTCCTAGGCCACTTAAGCCCCGTTTCCACCAAACGCTTTCGTATAGTACCTTTGGAACCAGCAGTGAGCCTTCAGACATGGTACCTAGACCCTCGGTGTGTTCAGACAGTCCTCTTAAATGTGGGCGGGGTTGTTGTCACTCACTGCTCCGTCCAGCACTCGCTGTATTTCCTCTTTTATCAGTCTGCACCTGGTTTATCATCCACAGAACGAGGCTGCACGCCCACATTTTCAGAACAAAATAGAACAGGCTGCAGTGAGAGTCTCTCTCCATGGGATATTTAAAAATAGCAGCTTTGTGCATTTAGTCCTTCTCAGGCAAGCTCAGGGGTTTAGTGTTGCTGTAGCCCACAGGAAGTGAGGATTAGAATATATGACCTTCACATAATCCGCTCCAAATTAATCTATATTTTTAAAGTCATTACTAAAAGTGTGTGTCATATAAAAACTAAAGTGATGGTCAAAGTTGTCACAGTGAAATTTAAGGTGTGCTGATGGATTCACGTCATCAACTCATGCATTGAGTAACATTACAAGTTAACGTTCCACCTTAAAAGTTGCCGGCAGTCGGCCCAGTGAATGAAGTGATTTTTTCTCAGACTCCAGCTGCTGTGAGAGGCAGCAACACATCCTTTCATTTTATAGTTACAGTTTACTAATAAAACTCTCCACAGTATGAACAGTGGTTACATGAGCTTCAAAACCAGACACAACTCAGCCCTGAGCAGAGTGACCGTCCTCTACTGACCAATCAGACTGCAGGGTTTCTAGCTCCACCTTTTAGTACCAGATCTGTGTGCTAGGTACCCCAACAGAGGGGGGACCAAACATGGGGACGCTAAGGACGCTGCTGTTGGTACCATCCACAACTTTTACTGTGGAGACAGGTAGAAATGAGAAGTGAAATGAGGCTTTAGTCCTGTTCCTGTTCTGGAGATCTGCAGTCTTCACATGAAGCAGGGAAAAAGTTGAACAGGGTTTATTATTAAGAACCTCAAAAAAGAAAAACAAAGCAGGCCCTTTCAAAATTACATCTCGTACGGTGCACTACTGACTCGATATCGCTTCAACGCTGCGTAACACGTTCAAAATCTTATTACAATCCAAACCAATCCAAGCTTCATGTCATCTTTTATGCATAACGTCACACTAAACTGCTTCACATGTGAATAACTTGTGCCTGTATTCTAACTCATTAATTAAATAAATAGAAACATAAGCTGACTATAGACCTCATACACTATTCAAAATATACAGGTGTGGTTGTGTTAACTTCAATATGGATAGATGTTTTATAATTTAATCTCTGCTGCTCTTTGTCCAGATTTTTTTCCTTTAATGAGTGATTATAATAAAATCTGTGTTGTTCGTGTGTCATTTATCATTCAGCACTGGCAGCCGATATGACCGTAACCTCCAGTCCTTGACATTTCCACACTAATTGCCATTTTTTGGTCCTGTCATGGACAATGAGCTCTCCTGGGTTACGCCGAGCCACTCGGTCAATAGGCCCGTCCTCCAGTCGTATATTTTTTCCACATCGCCACAGAAATAACAGACAGCTTCTGTAATTATGGTTCCTTTGTAAAGTGGGTCACTGTTTCTCGTGAGCTCCCTCCAAACCGTATCTGACTTTCTTCTCCTCTTATGTTTTCTCCTCTCCAGACCACCAAGGCGGTGAACAAAGGTGACTTCCCACTGGCCAACATCGCCTCCAGACGTGCTTTGTTCCTCGCTGCCCTCTCCATCACTATAGGCACCGGCGTGTACGTGGGGGTGGTGGTAGCTCTCATCGCCTACCTTTCTAAACCAGGACACATATAGCAGCCGCACCTTCCCTCCGACACACCTCCAGGGAGCCCAGGAAGAGAACAACTCCCCCCCTCATGGGAACGCCATCGCTCCTGCAGACTTCGAGGAAAAGTTTTTCGGGGATGTACAGTTTTTTCCGTCCGCCTTCCTTTCTTCCCAGCTTTCTCTCCCTACAGGCCCTCTGTCAGCCAAGATTAGCCACAGTGACTGGAGAGAGGTCAAGCTGGAGGGTGAGAAGAGGGGGAATTGGGGATCGACAAAGTTTTTTCTTTTTTTGTTTGAGAGGGTTTGAGTAATGGAAGAGTCCAGTTTGCATCACATTGACTCAAACCCCTGTTGGCTTCATCCTCTTTTGGCTGGTTTTTAACTTCCAAGACCCCGACAGACACATCGAGGAGGAAAAGACTGGGACCATAATGCCACACACTTAAGCAATTATTATAGAGCAGAGGTTGAGGAGAGTTAGAAATCAATACAAAATCACTCTTAAACCAACTCTATGTTGTCGTTATTTGAGCTGCAGTTAAAATCGCAGCTTCTCCGTGGGGTCCCGTCTCCTGTCATCTCAGTTCACCACCCAGGACTGTCCTTAATAGACTGTGAGCTGCCCTCATCGACTGAAAAACACCAAGGCTGCATTTGTCTCCGGGCGGACTGCCTCGCAGTAGATGACTACGCTTCTTAAATCATGACAAAGGAGGGCTTTTATTTCTGGAGAAACTTCTGAAAAAAATACAAAACTTCTGATCATAATTTCAATCAAAGAAGAATAAAGCGCTGAGAGATAAAAAAGAAAAAAGCGATCAAACGCGATCAGAGGCTGTTTCTTTCTCATTGAACAATACGCACTGGCATGAATTACAAGGATCTGAACGGAGCCTCGGGCCTGTATTTTACCTCTGAGAAGGTGTCCATCCATCAAAGACATGCCCTGAAATCTAACAAAATCTGCTCACGCCAGATATGTTTTGCCTACGTACATGCAGATTGTTTTTATGTTTGTCTCTTTGTGTTCCCTGCTGTCTAAAAGGCACCTTGATTAATCTCGCTTTAAGGAATGTTCATTTATAGCCTTTGAAGTAAAGCACACATGCGAGGTGGCCAGATGGTCCCAAATTCAGGGGGAAAACGATGCACAGTGTCTCCCCCGGAAACGATGCATCTGCTAACGCAATGTGAAATGAAACATCAGCCGCTCACAATGGAGCGAGGAAGTTATAAATCAGGTAGATAATGTCATTAAAAGGCAGGCCTTACGTATCCTCCGGTGCTGCGCGTATAAACAGAGCGTCGCAGTCTGACAGCTTTGAATTGAGCTGTGATCAATTATTCTTTGCATGACTCTTGCTATGTGCCAGCAGTATACTGCTCCGCATGATTGATTGGATTTAGAGCTTGTTTTTGTCAGATCATAAAAAAAGCTTAAATTAAAATTGATCAGGCTGCGAAGGGGCTCGTATTTCGTGCAGCGCTTAACCCCCCCCCCCCCCCCGCAAGTCAGCTATTAAAACAAAGGACATTTCATAGTAATAAAGCATCAAGACACTTCAGTTTGTTCCTTCGCAATTTCAAGAATTGTTGAAACAGACAAATTCACTGATCCTCTTTGTATGAAGGGCTTATTAATTACAGAGACTTCACTTTGTGTTTTTATATTCCAGATGCAGTCAGATGCTAGTTCAAGCCTCAAGAGGTGACATTATACACTTAGTTTCCCTGCACAGGTCCTGCATTAGTCATACCTGACATTTATGGTGCACAATTAGCTCCCCGTAATGGCTTGTTCTGAAGGAATGTGTAGTCTCTGGAGCATAGCCCTAAAATAGCACAACCACATTAATTTCACTAATAAGCCACTTTTGGCGTCGCCGGTTGCTGTCAAACCCTGCAAGTAAACAATCCATTTACACATCCTCGGCTCTGTGAACATTTTAAAATAACCATGTAAGTCGGCTCTGCTGTGCTAATGAAGAGTGAATATTGCCCATATTCTCCACGAGGGGAAGTTTCCAGTGTGCTTTGCTTGAATAAAACTGCAGCTCAGACTCCGAGCTTTTCTTTGAATTTTCTTTTTGGCTGCCTGTGTGTGCAAACATCCAGCGGTGTTTTGAGTAAAGGCAGTCAGACAAGGATGAGCTGAATGCCGAATGATTTCTAGGTGTCTGTTTGGGGCCCTATGATTCAACTCATTGAGTGTGTGGTCATCTGAAAAGCTCGTCAATACCAGGGGCGGAGCAAAGGGGGGGCCTCTGGGGCTCCAGCACTGAATCTATGTGATTGTGTTAAGAAATCTAGTTTAATGGGGCCAAATATTTCTATTCCAGCATAGTGTAACAAAAATAGGTTTCAAGATTAGTGATTCTGCTACGCAAAATTTTACCCTACCAACACTTTCTCACTCCCAACTTGTCAAATACTGACGCTTGGTCAGTGGCCCTGGGATGGAGGGCCAAATTAAAATTAGGTTTTCACAGGAAATGTACAGTTTCTACTTTTTAATGGCATACATTCTCCTCTCAAATTAAACTTAGAACGTAGGTAGACATTTTGATTTTTGGTAAACTATGTTAGGGCGTGTGTCGCGCACCCTTGTTGGCTTTTTTACAGGAAATTCAGACAGTTGAGTCGGCGTCAGAGACGGTGAAGCCTTTCAGTGACTGAAATCACTCTGATTAGCCGGTCAACTCAGTGCACAAGAGGAGAAACAGAAGTGAGGAAAGCAAACAAATGAAGGGCGTGAGATTGAGACAAACTTTTGAGCCGATGAGCTCTCAAGCAGAAACAGTTTGTAATCGTTTGTGTTATTGTTCATTTGTGATGGTTATTATTATCTGTTCTTTCAACATGGGGCTGTGCTAATGTGCTAACTGGCTAACTAGCGTCTTGATTTCATCCTGACTGTGTTTCGGTTTCTCTTTTTAAAGGACAAATACAAACTCCCGTCGCCTGCTGTATGGAGAGTTATTTTGTCTCACACAGGCGCAGATCATATATGCTAGTTTGCCGTGGGCTGTTGTCTTTGCAGTGTGTTCAAATGCAGCTTTTTGGCCGGGTAACAGGCGACAAGAGGCGATGCAAGAATTGGCCTTCGCCACCACTAGTTCTTTGATGTCGGTTTGGTGTGTCATGGGCTTCAGGTTTAGGCAACAAGAGTAAGTGATTTGATTTGGAAAAAACATCATGTTTGGCTTAAAATAAGTACATTTGTTACAAATGTAATGTAACATCACTTGACATACGTTACTAGCATAGTATGCTACACATACTAGCACTCTTAAGACCTTAGCACACTGAGTTCATTTGCTTCGTCCGAAATTGTTGCATGTCTAAAAACAAATACAATGTTACGATGAGTCAATCACGTTTGCACACTGAGTCCGAAACTTTCGTCCATCATTAAAATGTTTGAAACAGATTTGATTTCTGCATTTTTTGCATCTGTCAGAGTCTTTCGAGACGTTTGACAAAGAATCAGTGAAGAAAATGTGGTGGCGGGACACAGCCACAACAAGACAGAGGAACACAGAATACTTTCCTCACTCAGATAGCTCAGTTTCAGCAGTTCAGATAGTGATATTCAGGTGGATGATGATGAAGAGGAGGAGGATGTGGACCGCACACAGAATGTGGAGGACAGCTCCGCCCCTTCATGCAGCTGTGGTGCCAGATCAAAGACAGGGAGGAAGTGATGACAGCCAGATCCATAACTCCAGGGAAAAGACGCAAGAGAGGAAATGTGTCTCTTCATTATGTCACGTATGGCGAATTCTTTAACAAAGAATAGAACAATAAAACGTAGAGGAATCAGTGTGCAAGGGTTCTGTGCGTAACGCTTTCTTTCAGATGTCGGATTAAAAAACATATCCGTAAAAAATGGGCTCAGTGCGCAAAGGTCTTGAGTTGATTGACTTTATGTTTCAAACCAGACACAAACAGTGGGTTCCTAGGCTAAAGTCCAGAGTTTGTTTGACCCATCCACCTCTAAACGTGCCCATCCTACGCAGACTTCCTCACTCTGTATACTATGGTACTTTCTTGGAGTGTCAACAAAAGCTGCTGCCAGGTGCATCTCATACCACCTCTGAAGGGTTCCCTGGTGCGTCAGTGTCTGACGCTGAGGGCCACTGACCAAGCGTTGATATTTTGCAAGTTGGGAGTGAGACCGGATCACTGTACCTATGTTATGGAATTTAAAAATGGTAACATCCAACAATGTTTTCCTCTTTTCATGTGGCATTTGCTGTGTTTTGTTTCCGAATGATGAAGACAGGTGGAGAACAATTGGACACAAAATAAGCTTTAAAGGATGATTTTTTTTTTCTTGGCAGCTATTATTTTGTTTTTCCAAAATGGTCGACAGAATTTTTGGCATGGTATTATCTCAAATGGCTTGAAAATCAGGGCATATAGCTGCTGTAAGAGGGAAAGAAATCTGCCAGGCCTGAGGTTTGGGCTGAGCCCCAAACATCTGGCTCTGCTCCTGGTCACTACACTGTATATGTTTGGCCTTATAATCTCCGACCCCCTCTGACCACACGTCCTACTGGTAACTCACGAGCTACTGATTTCACGTCAGCATACGCACACATCATGACCATCACTGTAACTATACTGAAAGACTCTGTACGTCTGCTGTCATCTCTTGGAGAACGTTTTATTGCTGATACGATGAACATGCTTTGTGTTATGTAGCGTGTCATTCAGATGATGTGTTTTTATCTTTGGCAACCTGGTATTGTGCAATGTGTCACAACAGTACGTGGGTTTCAGTGCTGTTGTTAATTCCTTCTCATTGTGATGAGTTAATGTACACGTCCACGCAGCAAAGACTGAATGCATTCCTCAATGCCAGGGTGATAGTGCTCTCTTTGTGTCGTGCTCTTAAGCCGAATTAAAGATGACATTTTTTTTTTATTCTGTTCATGTTTTGGGGATTTTGTGTGAAGGCAACATGTACATAGTGCAAATAAAGACATGTTCAAATGTAATGACAAATAAATCAGAAAGGAAGGATGTCCTTTCTTAAAAGCAAAAAAAAATCTTTTTCTCTGTGGTTTATATAACGTGAAGCTCTATTGTCGGTTTCATATCCGAAAAACACTCCACGACCTGAGAGAACTGGCCCAGTAATTGCTTGAGTTGTCCTTAAAGCAAAAGCAAACACAGACTGAGTCATGGAGTGTAGGTGGTTTTTGCCAGAAAGAGATGGAGGAGCAGTTTGGAAATGTGTAGCTGCAGTGTTCTCATAGCTGCGTGCAGGAAAGTACACCTTCCTTTGTGCTGTCACCATCATGGTTATTGAACATAAAGCAGAGCCACACTCAGCTCAGCATTTCACACACTGAACAACAGAGCTACAGTACAACCTGACATCTCACACTGCGTCTTTATATTATTTTGATTGTCACATTCATGCAGTCTAACAGAGTCTTAGTGGGTTGAGTTTGTCAGGCATGTAGTGTACAGTATTGTCTGCAGCAGTGGTTCCTCAAGTACAGCTTCATCGACACCAAATATGTTCTTATGAATGGATTATAAACTGCATGAACTATTTCAGCTGTTTACTTTTTAGGCAACAATATCAACTGGATATGAAAGCTGCAAACAGTCCCGTCCCCATGTTTGGTCCCCCCTCTGTTGGGGTACCTAGCACACAGATCTGGTACTAAAAGGTGGAGCTGTGAACACTGCAGTCTGATTGGTCAGTAGAGGACGGTCACTCTGCTCAGGGCTGAGTTGTGTCTGGTTTTGAGGCTCATGTAACCACTGTTCATTCTGTGGAGAGTTTTATGTTTGTAAACTGTAACTATAAAATGAAAGGATGTGTTGCTGCCTCTCACAGCAGCTGGAGTCTGAGAAAAAATCACTTCATTCACTGGGCCGACTGCCGGCAACTTTTAAGGTGGAATGTTAACTTGTAATGTTACTCAATGCATGAGTTGATGACGTGAATCCATCAGCACACCTTAAATTTCACTGTGACAACTTTGAACATCACTTTAGTTTTTATATGACACACACTTTTAGTAATGACTTTAAAAATATAGATTAATTTCAGCCAGGTTATGTGAACTGCATATATTCTAATCCTCACAAGAAGCACTGTGGAGCGTTGTTCCTGTGGGCTCCGGCAACACTAAACCCCTGAGCTTGCCTTAAAAGGACTTAAAGGAAATGACCACTTTAGAATGAAAACACAGACAGTGCTTACTGACTCTCATGCCGACAAGAAGTCCAGTGTAGTTTTTTAATCCACAAAACTCGTTCGGGGTATCGGAGGATAACAGCTAGCCGGATTTTGAGAATGTAACAAAACAATGCTAATGCATTTCAAAAACGTCAGAACGGCTCATCCGTTGTAATCCAAGTGCCCTGAAGCCGCGGCATGCAAAATTGACTGGAAAAGACGTAACTTGCACGAGACTAGCTGATGGCTTGTGGTGCTAGTTCTCGAGTCTTGCGCAAGTTGCCATGTAAACACAGCAGCCTGCAGGCTAACTGACCACAGTGAGAAATAATGCTATAATAGTGGAGTAAATTACGTCTTTTCAAGTCAGTTTTGCATGCTGCGGCTTCAGGGCACTTGGATTACAACGGACGAGCTGTTCTGACTTTTTTTAAATGCATCAGCGGAGTTTTATTACATTTTCAAAATGTGGGTTCCATGCACTTCAAGTGTAGCTGTTATTCCGGCTAGCTGTTATCCTCCGATACCCCGAACAAGTTTTGTGGATTAAAAAACTATACTGGACTTCTTGTCGGCATGAGAGTCAGTAAGTACTGTCTGTGTTTTCATTCTGAAGTGGTCATTTCCTTTAATGCACAAAGCTGCTATTTTTAAATATCCCATGGAGAGAGACTCTCACTGCAGCCTGTTCTGTTTTGTTCTGAAAATGTGGGCGTGCAGCCTCGTTCTGTGGACGATAAACCAGGTGCAGACTGATAACAGAGGAAATACAGCGAGTGCTGGACGGAGCAGTGAGTGACAACAACCCCGCCCACATTTAAGACCGAGGGTCTAGGTACCATGTCTGAAGGGTCACTGCTGGTTCCAAAGGTGCTGGACTGAAAGGGTTTGGTGGAAACGGGGCTGCTAAACATCGATATGTGACAAGGTTGGAGTGAAAATGTGTTGTCAGATCTCACCTCTGACATCCATAACGTATGCTATTAACCATTACAAGGTTTAATAGTCAAGATTTTGATCTTTAAAACATATTTTCCCAGCTTTATTGAAGAATCAAACACCCACAAATGTAAGGTTTGTCCCAGTTTTCCCGGATGAATGCTTATCAAGACACTTGCTAGTTTTTTTCTTAAATTTGTCACCTGTCCTTTTCTTTTTAATCAAATCACAGTTTCTATTTTGGAAGTAGGAACTACTACGACTGTGTCAGAGATGATTCCTGGGTATTGCAGGTTTAACATGGCGGGTCAGTGTACATGCAACAACAGTGGGTGTGACTGCAGCACCAGCTGGGAAGAGCTCTCATTACAGGAGTGAGTAAGGAGTGAGTCACAGGCTGATGTCTCTGTCAGTGAACAACGGTGCAGCACAACAGACGATGTTGAGATGCCCGCCTAGTCATCAGGGGTGAAAAATGCTCATATAAAACAAAACAAAGAGCACGCTCCGCTGTTTTTTTTCCTCCCTCCACCAGGATATGCTAAACAGGCGATGCTCAACAGCAGACACACAGGCAGATTGAATTAATAAGCGCCATAGATCAAAAGAAGACTGTTGTGTTTCTCAGCGTTCACAGACTTTGCCTGAGCAAACAAGACAGTGAGCAGGAAAATATTTTGCTCATCCTCTGTTGTTGTGTCTGATTTGTGCTGGAGGGATTTCATATGCTCTCCTCAAAAATAATTTGTGAAGTTATACGTTCTTCAGGAAAAAAGGCCCTGTTATTATAAATCTACAAATAGAATCATCACAAGCTTTCAATCATTACAGAATAAATTTAGATTTGAAAAGCAGTGCTGGGCGTCCGACTCCCCCGGTTCCTCTCATACGTGGATGAGTCAGTTTTCATCATTTCAACAAGCGTTACTTTCCCCGCATTTAGCGGATCATGCTGAAGATTATCGTGGGAGAGAAATGAGCCTGGCTTTATTTGCTCTCCTCGTGTTCCTAACTGGAAGCTACAACGCTAAACTGCAGTCTCCTTCTGCAAGTGCAGTTCCTCCAATTGGTTATTGTATTTCACTGAAGGATGGTGCAATACCCTGGAAACCTCCACCTCCACACAGCTCTCACACTTGCCCACACATGACAGGAACTGCAAGTTGGTGGAGTTGTACAGTCTCCAGTTATAACGTTCACAGGTGGCTCGGTGAGAAGGAGTCGTGGAACAGCTTCCACACTGTTGTTCAATTTGTGTTTTAATTAAAGCTCGCACGCCACATGTCGCTCACTGATTGTTGTCTGAGTCTGATTCTTTTCTTAGCTGCCGCTGTTTTCACTCCAGTAAACATTCGCTCGGTTCTTTCTCTGACAGACGCGGAGACGACAGCCTTTGTAAACCTGAAGACAGAGACAGGAATAGAAAGAGTCTGAATCTGATTGCAAATGTTATCGAATTTTTTCATATTGTTTTCCCAAGCTGCCAGCCGATTGGAGGTGCAGTAATCCAGAGGTTCCCAACTCCTCTCATATCTTTTTGAAGTTTGTTTGGGGAGATAAAGCGCCTTCGAGGCACCCTGGAAGGATTTCATACTGACGAGGAGGCTGAGGAAAATGGAAAATGAAAAGCGAGCCGGTGGCCTCCTCAAACTGAGGTCATCCTCTGTGATACTTCCCCACAGCTGTAAAATAAGAAACAATGCAAATCATGTTTCTAATGTCTGCCTGGGTTAACCTGCTGGATTTGGTTCCTGCAGTGGTGGATCTTTCTTCAGGCCTGAGGTCTTTTTTAGGCCAAGGACCCCCTGAGTTCAAAGAGAGGCCGAGCACAGACCCTACTGCAGACTGGATACTGGGGAAAAATTGAGTTGCACTTGAGTTAATTCTCTGAATATTTTCGGGTCTTCTCTCATTTGCTCTCGCCTGTAGCTGCAAAGGCAGCAGCAGTTGTGATAGTAAGATGCACCATCTTCATCTCTGCTACCTCCAGCTCTGCCTCCTGTCTTTTCCTCAGCGCCACTGTCTCTAAACCAAACAACATCGCTGGTCTCAGTACCGTCTTGTTCACCTTTCCTTTTAATCTTGCTGCTACTCTTCTATCACACGTCACACCTGACAAATGCATTTTTAAAGACACATAAAAGCATCAAAATTCACGAGTGGGGAACTGATGACTTGCTGTGAAACAACACAACTCTTATCCATTGTGCAAATTTGCAGGAAAGCCCAATCAGTGTTTTTTCAGCATTGGCAGCATAAAAACTAAATCAGGGAGTGCAGCAAAATGCCGCCTACCTACTTTTGTTTATACAGAATGCTCCTTTTTCGGGGCAATGGGGGGCGTGAGCAAGTAACAAAACGTGTAGCTCAGTGTGTGACGTAAACAGTGACGTGGGAGGGAAGCCGCGGCTGGTCAGTCCTTCGGCGATTCTCTCGTAAGTTGGCCCGTCCTTCACCGTCCCCGTCATCTGACGGTTAATGGCCTCTTCGTTTACGAGGACAAGGAGGGCGCGCAATTCCTTGTCTCCCCAGTTGCTCATCTTTACAGTGTCTGTCAGGTTTGTGTTTCCCTCTTGCTACTAGCTGCTCGCTAATTCCTGCTATCAGCTGTTTCCTGTGTATCCACCGCCAGTGGCTCGCACGTGCGGCGTCATCAACAGCTCCTCCCACAAGTCTTCAACCTGCACCTCCTGTTGCGGAAGGCCGCCTTGCTCTGTTTAAACTAAGAAGGTTCTGCCAATATGTCTACCCTACGAGGCGGATCAACTCGCCAATCCGGCTCTGTGTGTCTAAACGCTCGCAGCTTGCCGACAAAACGGCCCAACATTCGCCGAAAATCTGGCAGTGTGAAAGAGGCTTATGTGTCAGCCCTGTGATAGTCTGGTGACCTGTCCAGAGTGAACCCCGCCTCTCACCTAATGTCAGCTGGGATAGGCTCCACCCCCGTGACCCCCAACAGGATAAGTGGTTACAGAAAATGAATGAATGAATGAATGTGACTAGTAATTTGTAATGTATTAAATTTTGAGAGCAACTTGCCCGTCACTGACAGTTATATAATAATGAAACATATGGACCAGCTAGCTGTATTATTATTATTATTACAAGTGAACAGACATTCTTTGAAACAACTGGCGACAGTGCAGAGATTGAGGCTGTTGAGGTTCTCTCTGGGAGTGACGAGGATGGAGAGGATCAGGAATGAGTACGTCAGAGGGACAGCTCATGTTAGATGTGCTGCAGGTAAAGACAGAGAGGCCAGACAGAGATGGTTTGGACATACAGTGAACATATCGGTGGAAGGATGCTGAGGTTGGATCTGCCAGGCAAGAGGCCTAGAGGAAGACCAGATAGGGGATTTTTTTTACAGGGAGTTTGCATGTTCTCCCTGTGTCAGCGTGGGTTTCCTCCAGGTGCTCCATCTTCCTCTCACAGTCCAAAGACATGCAGGTTTATCGAAAAAATGCATTAATAAACTACAGGTATAATGAACAAAACTAGGATCAAGTGCTTATTAAATAAAACAGACAACTGAAATAGAGTTGTAATACAATTAAATACAATAAAAGAAAAAGGTTAACTTAATGGCTTGGGGCTTTTCTTGTAAATTCTATTCTTTAAATTAAAAAGTTTCACCACATTTTTATTAGCTTGGTGCTTTTATTTTGACGGAAAGGCGCATCGAATTCCGGATCCTGTCTCTTTCGCCCTGGTCCCAGTTGCTCACCAAAACGGCCACTAAACGGCCCCAGACTAGTCCAGGGTGAACCTCTCTGCCAGTGTCAGCTGGGATAGGCTGACATATGCTCTGAATGTGCTCGGTCCGTCACTGTTCATGATGCTGCCTTATTTTTATTTATTTATTCATGTGGGAAAAAGAAAATAAAAAACAACAGATATGCTAATTTGAGGTTTTTAATGGAATTGCTCGGGGCATTAAAACGGTTCTTGGACAGATTGCAACCTCAGATAAAGAGGCTCATTTAGCTTACGCGACTCAGGCACTTTGTAAAAATAGCACAAAGAACAGGTGCTGGTTTTTAACATACCTCGTGTATTTGCAATGCACTGCTATTTGAGGGGTAAAAAAAAAAAAGCAGCTTATGTGAGCGGGCGCTGGCTTTTCTGCTGAGAGGATGAGACGTGTCTCAAAAGCACTAAACCATAAAATAAAAACAAAAAGGCACGCAGATGTTAGGCTCTCTAAACGTCCTCATCTTGGATGACAGTAGTAGCCGGGCCCCGGGCTGTTTCGGCTGTATTTCCATCGCAGTCCCTGAGGCTACGGCTATAGATCACAAAAGCATTCTGGTCATGAAAAAACCCTTTGGTACAAACTTATTCCCATCTCCAAACTAAACGCCGCTGGAGAGCTGCGCCTATCCCTCCGTATCCGGTCTCTATATTTAGACTGAATATTCTTCGTGGGTGTATTTGCCTTAACTTATCTCCTCCAGTAAAGAAACCTTGGTGGAGAGAAGACAATTGTGTCCCTGCTGAATAGCGCTGATGAGAAGACTGTGCTGTTATTCATCAGAAATAGTTTCAAATACCTGCAGTAGGCTGAGAGACGTGCAGGAGAATTCTATTTAGCCAAACAGAAGATAACATTGAAGCAAATGTTGAATTCTTGCTGCTTTTTTTAAAGATACTGAACGCACAGAGACAGATCGAGTCATCACTGGAGTCATAAAACCATAAATTACAGCTGGATGTTTGATTCCAGGCATCACTAGAGATGATGTGAGTTGGTTTATTGTGAGTCTGGACTTTTCTATGCCAGCGTGCCTGCACAGTAATGAACTTGTGGCAGTTTGAGTCAAGGGGAAATACATGAAAGAGCTCTCGAATTAAATTGTGCAATTATTTGCGCATGTAAACTGTCTTTTTTCCCTCGGCACAGCGTCAGGATGGTTGTTTACCTTGCAGCAGCAGTTTGTCTATGCGGGCAGATATCCCGGCTGTTACTGCTGCTGAAGAGCGAGTGAATAATGCAGGTCTGCCTGAGAACCTCTCATACAGAGGAAAAAAAACCTCTCTCTCATCCGTGACTCTGCGCACCTCTCGCAGAGTATAGGCAGTGCGTTTCCAGGAAAGCCCATTCAAATGCAATGAAAGTGTTTTCACATAATAATGTTTTCACATAACTCCGGCTTTTATCTTGCTGCTGCACTTGTCAGTGTGTCTGTAAGCAAAGGG
The DNA here is from genome assembly GCA_035609425.1 of Epinephelus awoara. Lineage (NCBI taxonomy): Eukaryota > Metazoa > Chordata > Actinopteri > Perciformes > Serranidae > Epinephelus > Epinephelus awoara. The sequence goes on along the minus strand of CM069305.1, from coordinate 38,281,342 downwards.
GGGAAAAAGGAGGCAAGATGGAACTAATTTTATGGATTTTGAAGCCCTCAGGAGAGAGCCAGATACCACTGTAAAGATTTATTCATCAACTCAAAGGCAAGCACGGGGAAGCGGAGTCACAGAGGAGGAAACATGAGATTGTAGAGGAATCTATGTATGTAGAGCTATTCAAAGTCGGTCAGAGGGAGCAGCTGGGCGGCTGAAGGGGAACATATCTTTTTTTGGAAGATAAGATAAAGTAAAAAGCTGACAAAGCTGTTATCAATGAGGATAACAGATTCATGCTACAAGTTATATTATTCAGCTTTATGGGCCTGCGGACTGTTGGAGTGGAGCATTTGTGAAGCCTTTCCTTTTCTTAGGAACACTTCAACATTTTGGGAAATGCTTATTCTGAATGAGGCCACAGCGAGCAGCCGGTTAGTTTAACATATAAACTGGAAACCAGGGGTGGAATTTAGATTTCAAAGGTGTGGGGGGGAGACAGGTAGTACAAGCACAAATCCTCAAAAGGGCTTTAGTGTTTCAGATAAAGTCGGGGTTGGGCTTCAGTAGATTTGGGGCAATTTATTCCCAGTTCACCCCTCCTGACAAGCGGAGGACAGATCCGATCTGGGACCTTGGGCGGTATGTTCGGCACAGATTTTGAGAACCTCCTGAGATGTCACAAGCACCTCTACAAAAACAGATTGTGATCAAAATAAAATGCAAAGACAGGGATTTCTTTTCCTAAAATCAATAGCAGGGCTGTACATTAACATTTTTGCATGCAGCACTGGAGCTGCAGAGGTTTAAAGGTTTGCAGCTCAGGACAATAAACTATAACATGAGTATAAAAGTATCAAGAAGGCTTAAATCCACTGTAGTTTGACACAATTAAAAATCTTTGTGGGGGAGTTAAAAAGTCAGTTTCCATCTGTTGCTGTCTTAAAATGAATCTAGTGCTAGAAAATGATTTAAATATTTCTATATATATTATATATCGTACACAGTCGTTATGTCACCCAGCCCCAGTATGTTGGCACAGGTCAGGTCACGACATTGATCAAGAAACTTTGAGCAGAAACAATAAAGGTGGTGCAATACAGTAAAATGTGTAAAGTGGAGAGTAACATTTTCATTGCTTATCTGTGGCCGGGTCGTGGGGGCAGCAGGCCGAGCAAAGCACCCCAGGCATCCCTCTCTCCAGCAACACACCAGCTCCTCCTGGAGGACCCTGAGGTGTTCCCAGGCCAGGTGAGATATGTGACCCCTCCAGTGTGTTCTGGGTCTGCCCCGGGGCCTCCTACCAGTGGGACGTGCCTGGAACGCCTCTAACAGGAGGCGCCCAGGAGGATCCTGATCAGATGTTGAACCACCTCAACTGACCCCTTTAGACGTGAAGGAGCAGCAGCTCTACTCCGAGCTCCCTCCAGATGTCTGACCCCTCCCCCTATCTCTAAGGCTGAGCCCAGACACCCCACAGACGAAACTCATTTCCACCGCTTGTATCTGCGACCTCATTCCTTCGGTCACTACCCAGAGCTCATGACCATAGGTGAGGGTTGGGACATAGATGGACCAGTAACTCGACAGCTTCACCTTCTGGCTCAGCTCCCTCTTCACCACAATGATCCGACATCACTGCAGACGCCGCACCAAACCGCCGATCCATCTCACGCTCCATTCTACCCTCACTCGTGAACAAGACCCAGAGATACTTGAACTCCCTCGCTCGAGGCAGTAACTCACTCCTGCAACTTACGAGATACGGACACCATTCCAACTTTCATACCTGTTTCATAGAGGGCGCATGTCCCCTGTGTTCCCCCGTATATTACACCCCTGCTTCCAACAGGGGAAACAGACTCTGACAGAAAATATACTTCCTAGCACCAACAGCTCAAACCAAAACTTTGACGTTTTTCCACTTCAGCTTTTGGATGGATTAAATAAATGAGGTATTTTGTGTTATTAGTGAGCTGGTAGGAGGATTTTGTTACATTTGGCAGAACCAGGCTGTTTCCTTCCCAGTCTTTGTGCTTAGCAAAGCTAACCAGCTGCCGGCTGTAGCTTTGTATTAACCATAGATATGAGAGCTGCATTGATCTCGTCCTCAAACTCTCAACAAGAAGCCGAATAAGCACATTTCCCAAAATGTGAAGTTATTCCTTTAAAAAGAACTGAGTCAGTCATTCAGTAAATAAAGTCACACGGGGCAAAATAAACACCAGTAATGATCACATTTATCAATTAACGTCAGTAACAATAAGTCTAAAGACGCTACAAGACACGAGCACGGTCTTTAACGTCTCTCTATAATTCAAGTCTCAAATACAACTGATTAGCAGTCTGACACCGCCGTGCACACACACACAACCAAAAAAAACACACACAGCCATTTAAATCTGTTGCCTGTGGCAAAAGCACATCAGTGTGAAGTGAAAACTAATCTCTTTTTCCCTCCATATTGGCTTTTGTGCGCATTGAGGTTGCCTCATAAACATTTCCAAGCAGTCACGACTGTCTATGAAATTCAAAAGCTATCTTCCTCAGGACAAAGAGGAGCAGGGTGCGGTATGAAACCTAATAAAATGGACAACTCAAAGCGACCTGCTCAGAGTAGTGCTGCGGGTGTCTGCTGACAGATGCTGGTCCTGAAGGAAGTGCCTTCAAAAGCGCCCATTTTTCTCCCACACTGGTGATAAAAAGGACAGAATGTCGACTCTTCCCTCTGTTCACAAAATTAATGCTTTTCATGGCAGTGTGGGAGACAGACTGTGTGTCACTGTGTGTCACACGCTGGATTAAAACGCTATTTCATTAACTGAAACATTAAAAAGGAATCAGCGCAGCAGTTAAAGGGGCTCAGACCTTTCACACCGGCAGAGGTACGACGGGGCTGCCGCTAATCAAAACCAGCGGTTTGCCTCAAGCGGTGATACACTGCAGGGGAAATATGGGCAACCGTTGCTTTTATGACTGTATTGTGCCAGTTGGCGCGTGTTAATTGACAGTGAATGCCTACAAGGCAGAACTGACTTTCGAATGTCAAGGTTGCAGAACACCACTCCCAACTGAGTGAACACTCAATTATTTCATCCCTTTTCCTTTTTCTGACATGACTTTCTGCACATATATGTGGTCATTAAATGCCTCTGTGGTGTGTGTGAGCCAATTAGATCATAAATACACAGCTGGGTCACCTGAATAAATGTTGGCATTGTTGGTTTCTGCAAACCACAGATCTGTTACATGAACATGTTCCATATGGATCAGATCAACGTTTAAAAAGTAACGTTATATATGAGCTGACTTTGTCATCAGGAGGTGGAGGGGATGGTGGATGGCGTGTCACCTTGGCGACGTACCTGCCAAGCTGCAAACCACTGTTTGAAACCAACAAGTAACACCGGCTGTTTTTGGCAGCATTTCTGTTTGTAGCGCTACACCCGGGTGTTTTTAATGGTGTTTCTTTGCAGTGTTTTTGGCAGCAAACCTGGTTGATTTTTCCCAAACCTGGTGATTTTAGTGGCACACTGGGGTCAACAAACAACACGACAAAAGCTATTTTTGGCACTTAACATGTAGTGTTTTTAGTGCCACATTGTGACATTTCTCTGCAATGTTTGTGGCACAAAACCTGATTGACTTCAACCAAACGTGGGTGTTTTGAGTGACATTTTGGGGCCAACAAACCGTATTTTTTTCCACCAGTGGCTGTGGCACCATACCTCATTGATTATTACTACATCTGAGTGTTTTTAGTGGCACACTGGAGCCAACAAAACAACGGTTGTGTTTTGGAAACCCTTAGCTGCATTTCCACCAGTGATTTTTGGCACCAAATGTCGGTGTTTTTAGCACCACATGGCGGTGTTTCTTACGCCAGGGCCACATCAGACGCAGAAGCGCTGCAAATAGCCTCGAAGTGCTGAGAAGCAAAGCCAGTTTCCTTTCGGCGGCCATGTTAACTGATTGTGTCACCCACACCGGACGAGCGTCATTAGTCCGACGTCCCGTTGTTCCGATATGTGATCATACTAGGCTATACTGTATTTGTGTACCATAGAGGATCAGCAACACAACAAAAGTAGGCTACTGGTCGAGATACAAGTGTCATAGAGGAGAGAATTAAACACCATAACCTCCTGTTGTTAACTCTGGGGTCCGGGTTGTGTGGGGAGCTCTCCGCGGTGCTGAACGGATCCCGGGGGGGCGTATTTCTGCCTTGATGGTGCGCCGCCAACTGGCTCAGCTGGGAAAGGCTTGAGGAGCAGCAGGCTCACGGCTCATGTGTTTGCCACTTTCTTTTTCATTTTAACCCACACCATGATCTTTTCCTGACCCTAACCAAGTGGTTTTTGTGCCCAAACCTAACCAGACCTTAACCACAGGGCATCATGATGATTTCGGAACAATGGGCAGCTCCACGGCCGGCCCTGCAGCGATCGTTTCGCGTGTGGTCTATTTTCTGCAAACCTTTTTTTTTTTTTTTTTTTTTAACCAAACCTCAGTGTTTTTAGCAGTGCACTGCAGCCAAAATCAACAAAACCAATTGTTTTTTGGTTACAGTGTTACAGTGTTTGTAGCACCAAACCTGGGTGTTTTTAGCACCATGCTGTGGTGTTTCTCAGCAATGTTTATGACAAGAAACCTGATTCTTTTTTTAGGTGGAGCATTGCAGCCAAAAAAAAAACCAAAAACACAAATCCAATTGTTTTCTGGTAACCCTTAGTGGCATTTCTGGGTGTGTTTTTATCAAACTTGGGTGTTTTAGAGACACACTGGGGCCAACAAACAACAAATTGTTTTTTTTATTCCACCAGTGTTTGTGGCACCATACCTGGGTGTTTATTCGTGGCACTTTGCAGTGGCATTTGTGGCACTGAACCTGTTTTGTTGTTTGTTGGCCGGCACACCACGGCCTATCCAACAAAAAAAAAAGGGTTTTTGTTTATGGCACCTGCATTGGTGGCACCAAACCGAAGTGTTTTTATCTTCACATTGCAGCGTTCCTCAGCGGTGTTTGAGCCAGCGATCCCGGGTGATTTTCATCAACTCGTCCCTGCTTTTCCAGCAGATTTTGTGCCTCTGCACATATGTGTTTTAAGACAAAACATGATCTAACCTGAAACATTAACCAAGTGGGTTTTGTGCCTAAACCTGACCACATCTTTACCACAGAGTTTATAAAATTAAACACTGTACAAATGTAAAGTATACATGGTTTGCAGAAACGTACAGTGCAAAAAGATATGGCGACTGACTTGTTCTATGATGAATTAAATGTCACTAAATGGTGAGAACGATGACACGTAAAGCTCTTGAGTAATAAATCTGTCCACTTCCTTTAACTCCAGGCAGATAACTGTCACATTAATGATTTTCTAAAAGATTACAGCATTTCAAATGACATCTGGACCTCCTTGTCTTCAAGTGCGCTCATGCTTGATTGAGTTAACAGCATCACGGCGGGAGTTTTACAACATTTTGTCTCTCTCTGCGGACTAGATGAGGCCTACAGTATCATGCAGCTATAGGCAACATGAAATGGAAACAGTAACACTTTGAATAATGCACCAGCCACCCACCCACACACACACACACACACACACACACACACGCGCGCTACTGTCATTATCCTTAACAATACACCCGGCTCTGTGGGAACACCTCCTGCAGCCGCCACTTGCAACTCCTCCTGATCCTCTGCACTCGACTCATAATTTCTTCTTTCAAACACGAGCCTCCCTGCAGTGTGTCGGCAAGATTCAAATGGCTAACTCCATTATCTCAGCCTCAGCTGGTGAACTGGTACACAGAGTTTCTTCAGATTAGTTTCAGGTGAGATTTCTCTCCCTAATTAATATGGAGGTACACTTGTCGTTCTCTCAGCTTTGAGCTCAAGAAACAAGAGATTGTTTGCAGTAGGCTGCACTTAACTCTCTCAATTTTTCTTCCAGCTGGAAATCAACAGTCTGATTATGAGTCTGGCTAATTGCTTCAGCGCTGGAGCCTCTTTGATTAGCAGCAGTGCTCCTTTCTAAACAAATTAGGACTCAAACGACACACAAAATTGAAGAATTTGCCGCCTCGTGTGCAAAAGCAAACTTCATTTCTGGGAGACAAACTGTACTGTAGGTTTGCTCCAGCTGAAGCAAGTAGTCTGTTTGAATAGCTCTTCAACTTATTGACTGCTTTGTGGCGCTGCATTTGTGCTTGTGAGCACAGACAAAAGCCGGCAACTCAATAGAGCTTACCAGGATAAATGCTGCTCTGGAGCCACGAGCGCGCTCAGATCCCACAATGACGAGATAAAAGAGGGGTTAGCGACATACATGAGTCAATGTGTGTAACCTGGGGAATGTTACCAAGACTGTTTGGCCTTTAAGCAAAGCAAGAAGTGGAGTGGCAACAATCAGCTCGTCGCAGAAGGAGACCTTTAAAACGGGGACCAGTCACTCAGATGTCTTGGCGCAGTGAACGGAGTGATCACTCCTCAGAAAGGTCGCCAGCATGTATGAAAAATGGCACTGTACCTACTGTAAATACCATCAAAGGGAGCAGCAGGAGACAATATGGGGGACAGAGTAAGAGAGCAGGACAGTTCAGAGAGAGCCACGTATATATGAGGGGAAAAAGAGACGGAGATTGAAAGGAATGAAGACGAGGCCGGGGCAGCCAGGGCAGCCTGACAGACAGGTAGTGATTTACTGCCTTCCTGCTGACTCTCACGTTGTTGTCTCCATCCCTAATTGACAGTCAATTATCTCCCGATGACAGCCCCATCCAATGGGCGAGCCAGTCCGCGTGAAGGCTTTGTTGACATCCCCGGGGCACGGCCGAGTCTACGAGGCTCGACTCCGGTGACAAATCAATCCTGCTTGTAGACATTCCTCTTTTCCCCTGGAGGATGAGGAGAAAAGACCAGTTGTAGACATGTGTGAGAAATGTCCAGGAACAACACCTACGCCACAGGAAGGAGCAGGTGCTTTTACATTTTAAAAGAGGCTGATTGCAGGGATGGGTGATTGCGCTTGATTATTATGTTTCAAAGAATGGATAATGATGACAGAGGAGGAGAATGGATGTGCTCTTCACAAAAAATAAAACATCAGGTTGTTGCGTGTTTGGAGGGAGACTGTTCCAACAGCCTAAAATTCTGGAGCCTCGTTTGTCCAAAAAAAGTCTCATTGGAATGAAAGCCCATTCCTTACATAGCCCATCATCCCAAAAACAAACGTCCACTGTTTGATTGTCCCCTTTCTCCCAAAACACACACTTCCTGCAGTAAGACAATACTTTGTATGTAATATTCATTCATTGTGCCAACTAAGAAAAAGGATGTTGGTTGATTGTGATTCATTTTAAAGCCAATATCGGCCCATACAGATGACGTGCTGATATTATTGTGCATTCCAAACGGATATTTAGGCACAAAAAAAGCGTGTTATGGTTAGAAAAAGGTTATGTTTTGGCTTAAAGTACCCATGTTTGGTGGTACAAAAGTTGCTGGAAAAGCAGGAAGGGGATGATGAAAACCACCTGGGATCAGTGGCTCAAGCTCCACTGGGAAACAATGCAGAGGGTCTGTAAAAACATGTCCCTTGGAATTGCAGAAAAAGGTTGGTGGCTAAAACACCTCTGAGAAGTGCTGCGAAGGGCTGGTAAAACACATGGGATTACTGGCTCAAACATTGCTGGGAACTGCTGTGAAGGGTTGGTAAAAACACCTGTGACTGGTGGCTCAGCTGCCACTGGGAAATGCATCCAAGGGTGAGTAAAAACACACAGGATTGGTGGCCCAAATATCGCTGGGAATTGTTGTAGGTGGTCGGTAAAAACATCTGGGTTCGATGGCTCAAACGCAACTGGTAAGTGTCGTGAAGGGCTGGTAAAAACACCCAAGAATGGTGCCCAAACACTGCTGGGAATTGCCATAAAGGGTTGTTAAAAACACTCAGGTATGGTGGCTCAAACACCTCTGGGTAACGCAGCCAAGGTTCGGTGAAAACATCCGGGATTGGTGGCCCAAATGTTGTTAGGAATTGCTGCAGGGGGTCAAAAAAACCCACTCAGGTTCCATGGCTCAAACACTAATGGTGAATACAGTGTAAGAGTCTGGCTCAAATAACTGGCTCAATTGACCCAACGTGTTGTTAAAACGTCCTGGTGTCAGTGGTTCAAACACACTGGAAAACTGACACAAACTGCAGGAATTGTGTGTTTTTGGAGAAACGGGACTTCGAAGCAATGGACACATGATTTGGGGAACAAAGACGTGGCAGCATTTGGAGGCAGATGATCCAGCTGTGTTGAGTGAGACACATAATGGACATTAACACATTAGTAGTGTTTCTAAGTAAACATATATACACACACACACACAGTCTTACACTCTGTAGGCTTTAAAGGGAAATTTTGGTTTATTTCAACCTGTCTCCTATCGTCCTAAATTTGTTTCAAGTGACTAGTGACATAAAAATAATAGTTAGCATGTTAGCCGTTAGCCTAGATACAGCCGGGGTGCATAGTAGCGTCAGACCTGTTAAAACTAAAGTGACCGGGCACACTTCAAGTGCAAAGTTAGTCCACTAAACAAGCTCTTTTCCCTTTAAGAGCTCTGATACTGACATAAAACAAACCATAAGCAGAGACCTACTGAAAGCTCCCGACCCTATGGCATCGAGCGGGATGCATTAGCGAACCAGTCGGCCGTTAATCAATTGTTAATTATGCTGTGGGCAGAGGAATCCAGCTGTTCAGGTTACTGTAGAAAAACTCTTATCCTGGGTCAAAGGCTGCTTGTGAAGCATGGTGGCAGCAGAATCGATGTATTGATGAAGTTGCAGCAGCAGGAGGATCACAGCAGTGTAAAGCATGAAAAGGCACACTGTAACACAAGTAGATATTAGAGAGACTGAAATGTTAGCCGAGCTTCTCTACACAGTGTGTGTTTCTATGTGCCGAGTGCCTTTTTTGCAGTCCTTGAGACGCAGCTCAGGTCCCAAGGTTGCCATCAATCATAGCTGTTGTGGTAGACGTCTTTTTTATGCGAAGTCTCATCTCCCATCATCGATGAGAACAGCTTGATAAGGGTGTGCACTTGGCTCTGTAATGAAAAGACGTACTGCCAGGCAAAGGGAGCGCTTGCAAACAACCCCTAACACCTGTCCAATCAGCCGACAGGACGGAGCCTTAAATGTTTTCCACCGGTGCTGCTGGTGTTCGGAGCTCTGAGCGCACAGGGAAACGCTAGTAATTGGCTTCTGTTTGTTCCTGGCCTTATCAGTGTATTACTTTCATGGATAACTTGGAACTAATTAATCAGGGTACGGAGGGAGAGATGGGATTTGCTTTTCACTCTCACTCACTTTCATTTTCCTTTTCATTTTCTTTCAAACATCATCTCTTCTCTGCTCTTCAAGCCCTTTTGGAACAGTTGGAGTACAGATACAGACTCGTAGAAGTGGTCCAGATAAATGCTTTGAGTATTTCCCAGTTTAAGAAGCTCTGTTTTTACTCGCCTAATCCTGTGTTTTTGTCTCACACTGCCACTGCTGTTTTGTTTGAGTGTTTACAATATGTGTCTGCTGGCTGCCCCGCAGCATCTTACACTCATTTGAATGCAAAATAATGTGTGCTTTTTTTCTTTTTAAAACCACACTGTGTTCAAATAATTGCTTTGATACAATCTAGGAATTTCATCTATTAATGCCCGAGGACATTTTTTTTATGGAAGCTGAGTGTTGTTAAACAATGATGCTGAATCGGCTCAGAATCACATTGTTACACATCCCTGCTTAAGAACATGAAAAATACACACAACACATCCTTGAAACCAGAGCAACACGACCAACCTTGGTGCGCTGTTATAATTCTACAAATATCAACAAGGAGACGTGACTCATTGCTCTTTAGTTTTGTCTTGTGATGACTAATTAAATCAAGGGCATGTTCTGTTTATTAATGGCCCGATGTGATATATTTGATGGCTTTGACTGTCACAGGCTACACTTTCCAATGCATGTGTAAAGGTGCAGACACACCAAACCCACATCAAAGACTTAGTGGCGACGAAAACCAACTGTTGCGTCGTCTACGTCACCTCACGTCGCCCTGTGTCACTTGCATTTGAACACACTACACGGACTACATCCGACGGCCAAGTAGCACGTACGTTCTGCGCCTGCGTGAGAGAGAGCGGAGTGAGAGAGTGGTACATCCTGTCAGCCGAGGGGTTTCCTATCTGTGCCGCCGAGCACCGCAGCACCTCCACGGACTATTACATCCAGACGGTCCCGGTGTTTCCTCCGCAGGCTCCACTTCACTCAGCTGCCCGATAAACCCGCTGCTTCTTCCCACTTTAACCTGAATAACAAACCAGGGCTCGGTGCTCCGGTTGGATCCAAACAGGGCTAGTTCAGAGGCTAGCGGAGGCTAACTGGCTGTGCTTCCCTCTGGTCATGCTGCGGCTAACGCTCCGCTAGCCGCTCCCAGCTAGCTCCGGTTTGTTATTCAGGTTAAAGTGTGAAGAAGCAGCAGGTCTGTGGGGCAGCTGAGTGAAGTGGAGCCTGAGGAGGAAGCAACGCTCGCTACAGGGGCGAGGAAATAAAACCTGAACAGCCAATCAGAGTGATCTCTCTCACCGACAAGCTCCGCCACCAATTCAACATGCTCAATCGACCGAAAAGCCACCGACGGTGAAGTGCCAAAGGTGCGGGACACACCGCAAAAACTAGGGCGACAGACGCTCACTGACGGCCCGACTTTGGTCGACAGCCGGCCGTCGGCTCGGTGTGTCAGGGCCTTAACAGTGGCGTGTCCTACAGGTGACGTAGGTGACCACCTAGGGTGTCGAACTCATTTTAGTTCACGGGTCACATACAGTCGGATTTGATCGCAGTAAAGCCATTGTCTAAAATCCTATGAATAAGACACCTCCAGATTTTTCCTTTCTTGTTTAATGAAATATAAAAAATATAAAAATATAAAAATGCCAATCCACTTACACACAGATGACAAACAGCCTCTGATGTCTTCCGGAGAATAAACGTGATCTCAACAATATTTCTGTTTTTCCACATTCAGTCAGTCGACTGCTCTCTGTCATTACATGTGCATTTTTCCATGCATTTCCACTCCTGTGTAGTAGTCCTGACAACACCACACCAAACTAAAGTGAAAGAAAAGAACTGTGTTATCGTCGGGGTGGGAAAGCCTCTGACGCCACATTTCACATGAAGAATGCTACTCAATGTTTAACTTGCTCCTGAAACCTGGCACCTCTTAGTCTTCACTGGTGCATCACTGTTAGGTGAGCAAGGTCATCCATGGACCCTCTGACGGGCCGCTTCTGGTCCTCAGGTCGAATGTTTGACATGCCTGACCTAGGGTGTCAATTTTTTGTACATTTCTTTTGTACATCAAAAAAACTGAACATTAGGGTAAAATAATCCAAGATGTGACGCTACGGTTAGCTCTAGAGATTTAAGATGTAAGGGTATAGTGGAGTGGATTGTATGTTTAGAGTATTACAGTAAGAGAAAATGAAAAGGCAAAAACCATCCATGGCGCAGTACAAAAAACAAAACCTAGTATATGGCTGGACTGTGTCCAAATGTCCCGACTTCACTGCACTTGTGGACTTTGCAGGCGCGTTCCTTGGAAGTCTAGAAAAGGCCAGAAAAGTGACAGACAAACATCTAAGATCTTCCGATGTGACCAACAGGCCTACACTATGTATTTAGTCAAAGCCCAGTCCTTATTTACAACCATCTCTGTATTTGAATGTCTACAGTCTATATGTTAAACAGGAATTTATTTTGTTCACTCACAAAACAACCCTATACACAGGATTTAGACGTTAGTTGGCTTTTAACTCGAAATGAGGACTTTTAATTTGAAACAGGAAGCAGTCATGGACTTTTATTATGGCTTTGCTCGCAGCACCAGCCCTGATATTGTGGTCCAGCCCAAAAACTCATGTAAATACATGTTAAACAGCACACTGAGACACAGTCACACAGCAGAAGGAAGCTGCTTCCTCTGGAGCTCTACCCACTGATCATTTAACACAACCCTCCCCTCTTCAGCTACGGTTGGTGATGTACATCCCCGCACAACTGGTGGAGGCTGCGCAGCCATAGGCCTCTATCACAGCCAAGTTCTGCTGATAAAGATAGTTTGTCAAATGTCTGGTGGCCACAGAATTTTGTCATTGTGGCTGCAGCTGTTCCACCATTTAAACAAGTAGAATTCACTTAAGTTTCATAAAAACAAATAACATGTCATAAATGTCACCAAAGTGGGGTGACGATAGCAATAAACAGACAGCTCAGATAAAATCAGGATATGCTTTCTGATAAAGGTACGTTTTTAGGAGACTTAAACAAAGCCAATGACTCAGACAGCCTCATATCCTTGGACAGGTCGTTCCACAGCCTCTGGGCCTTGATTGCAAAAGCTCTGTCCCCTTTGGTAGCTAAGCTAATTGTTAGCTAACTTAGTGATTTGCGTTGAATTCTCATTTGAAAATAAAAAAAATAACAAGGGGCCTTGTTTAGGGTGTTGAACATGCAAAGTCTGGCCCTGCTTTGCAAACCTGGTGCTCTGAGCTTAGGTTCAGTATACGTGCCTCATATTGTGAGACGCAGCCACAAGCACAGCTGTGAGCAACCAAAACAAATTATAACCACAGTCCTGTGATCACAGGCTGTAAAGGCTTGACCACTGCAGCAATGTGTACTTGCTGAACAAACCAGACGTGCCCAGTCTTTTCCCGCAGTGCTGATCCTATATAAGGAGCACCATGACCCCCACTGTGCACCACATACTGTGATCACACAACTAATTGGGCCAATCAGGGGCAGGCCAGCAGCTTAGAAATATCCTCTTCACATCTCCACTGCCACACCTTATCATGGACCCTCATAAACATCGTCAGAAATTATAGAGCCAGAAGCTGCCACCCAGATGTCTACTATCGCCGCTGTGTTGAACAGAGCGCCTAAAGTTGCCATTCTCTTGGCAGAGAGCCCTCCCTCCTGGCGGTGTAAAGCCCTCACACAGCCAGCATACGAGCTGTTGTTTGTATAGTGTCTTGCCCACAAGCTCCTTCACCATAAACGACGAGCAGCTGCTGCGAGCGTCTCAGGGATGCTGTATGTTATGTTCTGCATAGCATTCCAAAATACACACACACACACACACACACACACACACACACAAGACAAAAGTGATGCATTTTCTGCAGCGTGGGTTGGAGAGAAAAGGGCATTGAGGTGCACACAAACATACCACCAGACCAGAACGTCAGTGTTGGACAATTCTGCACAACCCTGGATTACAGTGAGGTATTTTACATCCAAAGCATATGTTTTTGTTTCAGATGATTTATTTCTACTATATCACGCTGCAGCTAAGGTACAGTGAAGGTTAGGGAAAGATGAATAAACTATAATTAGGCTTGGTGAACAAAAAACATTAAGGTAAGGAAAAGATTGGGGTTACAATTAATAAAGAAGCAAATAATTAAACGTGACAGGACGACAGCTCTGGTCTCCTGCACACACCTTTACATTCGCTCCATAAAGGACACTACTTCCTTCCGTGGCACTGAACAGTACTGGGTGTAAATCATGACGTGCGGAATCATCCAATACGGATGTAATCCCTCGGATACCGGGCTGGAGCTGGTCCCAAATTAGCATGTGCATCCGAGGCTCAAGCGATGGATTTGCCCTGTTTGTTTGTCTAATCCATCTGAGTTAACAAGCAACTTGGGCAAAGCTCATATATTGTGTACCTGGTTCCACAACAAAGCAGTCTTAATAGAAAAGTTTTGCCTGTGAGAGGGGCACGAACACGGCCACCCGACTGAGCCAAAGTTTAGTACTGAGTGGGAAACATACATCAGCTGTGTCAGTTCCCATTTACAGCTTGATGACCTCAGAAGCTAACTGACGCACCTTTTCCATGAACGGGAACATGTTCCGCTCAGGTTCTTGCTCCTTATTTTGAGCCAGACAAATGTCCCTATTGTGAAAGTCGCTGAAAAATCCACGTCGCTGCTAAATCCATAAGCCTCAGCAAGAGAAAAATGCCAGACAATAGCTCTGTTGAATCACAAGCCGAGCACAACCCAGAGGCAGCGGAACAACCCAATGAAAAGAAAGAACCACAACAATCCCCTGGAAATAAAACCTCGCAGGTTTTCCTTGACCTGCGGTGCAAACTGTGACGACATCAGTGAAGTTGTCATATTCTACAGGTTGAGAAGAGAGAGTCTAGCATGTATTAATCTTCCACGTCTTCTTAGCATTAACAGCTGGTCCATGCTTTTATTGGATTAATACAATAACAACAAAAGGTAATCAATGCGACCCGCCATCTTTACTCCACCGTGCATTGTCCCTCAAAGACATATCCTAAATTACAATGGTTTCACTAAAACTGGTGGAAATGTGGGCTGATTTGTTAGATCGCACCAAGGTTCAAAGAATCCTCAATGGAACCAGTTCAACAACCAGAGTTAATTAGGTGTAAAAGGGGGAATGAGAGGAGTCAATGGGTTCTGGCCAAAGGGCCTGATCAGCCTGCTTCTTAACTCAACTGATTCTATCAAAGAATGCAAAAAAGAGAAAGCACATACCGAGTTCATTGCTCAAGTGGCGAACCCATCGCTGCCTTTCAGGAGAGCTCTCAGACGATCCATTAACTGCAGGGAACAGAGGCAACACGAAACATTAAGGATGAAAAGTTTCCGGACTTCCAAATTTCCCACAAATGTAAATTCAGCTTACAGACACATCATTTGCATTTGGTTTCTTACAGGTATTTGTGGCGCCGTCTGCTGCACTGTACCACTCCTAACTTCGAGGACCAGATTCCAACAGCTGCTGTCTCTCCTCTCCATTTTCATCATGCGCCTTCATGCTCGAAGCACCTGCGTAAAATGTGTGGGACAGGAAATGCCACTGAGAACACAACTTTAAATTCAACAGCCAGAATAAACGTTGGCACTGTATGTTTCTGCAAACCACAGATACGTTACATTTGTACGTTATTATGTAGCAGATATGTTGAAACTTTACATTTCAACAACGCTATGGTCAACGTATGGTTAGGTTTAAGCTCAAAAACCAGTTGGATCTGGTTTAGGGAAACGGTAATGGCCTACAACACCTGGTTTTGGGGCCACAGTCCCTGCTGGTAATACAGAGAAATTTAAAAAAAAAAAAAATTATTTCATTTTATTTTAATTAAATTTACATACTTCTGTTTCATACTCTTCTTATAATTCTGGATTCTTTACATCAGAGCAACTGTAACATATTACAAGTTTTTGTGGCACTGTCCCTGGTGGTCACACAGTGATGGCTCACTAAAACACACCCATGTTCGGTGGCCAAAAAGCTGCTGAAAATGCAACAATGACTCGCTAAGAAAAACAACTGGTTTTGTCGTTTGTTGGTCTTGAACAGTGGTCTGCAGCTTGGTAGGCGTCTAACCTCGGTCCATCATCCACCATCCCTTTTACTTCCTGATGACAAAGTCAGCTATTATACTACATCACTGTAGGAATGTTATGCTACATAAAAAACAGAAATGCCAACATCTTATCCTGACGACTGGGCTGTTGAATTCCAACTCAACCAAGGGCAGGTTACAAGGCGGTCAGGTCCAGCCCTAAACATACAGTATATAAAAACATACATTTTACATGAGGCAGTATATAATAAGTGATTAAAATGATAAACACAGTGGTGCTGCATGTTATTAGCAAAAGATGTATTTTTTATGTTTCTGGTGACTGTGAATCAAATGCCATTTCCAAATAATTGCATTTGAGTATTCTTTCATGCTTCATTATCAAGAGGGATCTCAAGCCTTACGGAGGTCTTCTATTATTTAAGAAACAGCAGGGATCATATTTCGGGTGTAAAACACTTTGACATATTTCTTTGGTGATGAAATGTTTCCTTATGCGTCTGCCTAGCATGAAGCGCTTTCACTACAAATCTATCATTTGAGTCGCGGCCCATGGGAGTTGTGCCTTGTCATTTCTTTCTCTCGGCTCAGCCTCAGAGTGTGGGAGGAGCGCAGAGGGGCCTCGCATTAATGCCTCGCGCTTTTAAATGGAAGCCCATCGACTGGGGATGTGTGTTCATTTCATATGCTTGATATGTAACTCGGAAGGAGGGATGGGAAGTGCGAGGATTAGCAGGCGGACAGACACACAGCATGGAGGTCTGTCTGGCTCTGTTGACTCTGTGGGATCCCAATAGACTCTGTGCACACATATACGGGGGCCAGAGGTACAGCAACGAGGCGGCTGTTGATGTTCCAAAACACACACACAAGCCGATATGTGGATAAGTAGGGCCTACACACACTCACACACGGATAAATGTTAATACGTACTTGTATATATTAATGCCAGTAAGAGCACATTTCATTTGGATATACTGCTGTTATAATAGGCTCCCTTAATTTTAGAAGTAGCTCAATGTCACATATTTCATGCCCTCCCTGATATTAAATGGATTGGTAGCTTCAGAAAAGCAGATTGACTCCCACTCAGGAAAAACTCTCAGCACACTGTATCAGAATTAAACACACATTATCGCAGCATTTGATCACAGCTTTTGTATGACAAGCAGCAAAACAGCATATTATGCTTATTATTGCACAGATTTATCACGGATGGATTATTGAACGGGTCTACTGGGTGTCAGGGGACGCCCTGGCCTTCATCTGCAAATTGTCACTCAAATTACCATGTACTGACCAGGACGAGACTCAAAATGAGCAAAACAACCACAAAAAGACACCAAACCACCACAAGGAGACACAAAATAACTACAACAAATGGCAAAACTGCAAAAAAATTACAAAACCGCCAGAGAGAGATACACAATTACTACAAAGATGCACAGAATGGCCACAAAGAGACACAAGAGGCCACAAACAGATGCAAAATAAATAAATACAAAAAATGGGCAAAACAACTACAAAGACACACATAAGAAGTACAAAGAGAAGTAAAACAAACACAGGGTGACACAAAATGAATACAAAGACACAAAAATGACCTCAAAGAGATACAAAAAGGCCAAAAAGAGATGCAAAGGAACTGCAAAGAGACTACAAATTTGATGAAACAACCACAAATAGACACAAAACCAGGAGCACAAATCAACTACAAAGAGACACGATAAAAACACTGAGCGATGCAAAGGAGCAGCAAATGATAGACAATAACTACAAAAAATGTATAAACAACCGCAAAAAGCCACAAATAATCACAATGCCCTGACAGAGCAAGTTGCACACAATCTAGTTTCTGAAGTTACACTAGTTATTCCATCCTGCGGACACAATGAATGTGAATGAGTAATGTTAGCATCGTGAGCATGTGTTGGAACAAATACAACAGGTAATATTTAATCATTTCGGTGTGTGTACTGTCACAGTCTCAATGAAACAGAACTTGATTCATTTATTCATTTAAATTAATGTATTCATGGTCATGTGTAACTTCAACTGACAAACTGTTTGTTGCATGAGCACCCATCCATCTTACCTGCCAGTCATGAATTCAAACTGCCAAACAGGAAGTGATAGCATCCAATGGGCTTCATAGTAGGAGGAGCTCAGACTGTACCATTCTGAGTGCAGGGGGGGGTCATTGTTGCAGGGGAAAGTCTTTTTTAGTCGTCTACACACACACAACCTACACTGTTGATATTTCTGTGTTAGGACAATTAGAATAATGATTTAGAAACTGTTCTGTCGTTTTTACACAGAAATGTTGTTTCTGCATCAACCCTACTTCCTGGTTTGGTAGTGTGCTCCAGTCCCTCTGGCTTGTGGGTAATAACTGTTGAAATTGTAATAATTGTGGACTACAATTTTTCTTGTTTCATCATTGATTGATTAACTGTAGCACAAATGAACCTGACTCTGTTACACCCCTGCAAAACAATGGCAGGTAGAAACTATAGTTACTCGTAATCTTACGTCATAAAAATAGCAACTCAAATGTAGACATGAAAATAAATAAATAAAATAATAGTTCAAGTGCTATTAAGGATAAAGGAATAATTACTTTATGTAATAGTACAAGTTAATTCTGTGAGTCCAAAATAACAATGTGGAATTATTCCTGCTAAAATATTCATCTCATTCTGTAACAACATTAATTAAATGGTGATGGTAAATGTACCTGCACTTGTATAGCGCCTTTCCAGCCATTTACACTGTGAGTCACATTCACCCATTCACACACACATTCACACACTGGGTGTCTGAGGCTACCATACAAGGTGCCACCTACTACTTAACACACTCACGCACCGATGGAAACTTCATCGGGAGCAAGTTGGGGTTCAGTATCTTGCCCAAGGATGCTGCGGCACGCGGACTGGAGGAGGGATCGAGCTGCTGATCTTCCAATTAGTGAACAAGCCGCTCCTCCATTCGTACGGAGTGATTAAAATAACCCAACAATAATGTGCACAGTGAGTAAGGTTGAAGGTCTGCCTGTGAAACACTTAAAGACATGCATATGTTTGTACAGGTAGATTTTAAATGTCAGAGTGGAAGCTGTTACACATTAAGTAGCCAGCTTATTATTATCAGCAATAAATACAGAGAATGGTAAAAATATATATATAGAGGGGTAAATGTCACCATCGTTTTCATGAGCTGAAAGGTTCACTATGCAGGAATTATTGGTTGCTGTTTGTAAACACAACATTTAACCTTTGTCGCCACACTGCTTACGTACACTACAAGCTTCTATTGTAGGAATTTGTTGTAATGGAAAAGCCAAAACTTTAGCAAGCTACCAAAGCTACGCCACCTAGAGGCCAACTCTGCAGCCTGGCTTCGTATTATCAGCGCTGTTTATCAGCTTTCATTTTAATCATTGGAATAATGCGTTATAATAAAAATGTCCCATTATTGGCCGATAATCTATCGACATTACTTTATGACGTTTTGTACTTTGGCTGATATTCATTGATTTATTTTTACCGATTATAATGTTGTTGATTTAATATTGATTAATCCACGCATAGTGTTGCAACTCTGAGGTGCTAGAAAACTATTACAACATTATTATAGTAGTATCAGAACAGTCCCTGTGTGGAGCTCTACAAACACTGAATGTTATTTGTATGTATTTCAAACTGTGACATAGAGAGACCATGAATCAAAAACCCTCACCTTCATGTGACACAGCCTGTAAATGAACCACATAGTCACTTTGACCACAACATTTAAGGGTTAAGTTAATTTATTTACAGATATTATTTATTATACATATTTACTCCACACAGAAGGACCCAGCTGCCTGATGGACGTGAACCTGGGACCCTCTTGCTGTGCGGTGACAGTGCTAACCACTGCACCACCGTGCCACCACAGTCCAAAACATGACAGCAAATCTGTCTAAGTGTAGACAAGGCCTGACACTCGTCCCCAGAGAGCAAGCCGTGCTGGAACAATACCAAGCCGTCTCTGCAGTGTGACAACAACAGTTCTGTCAGAGATCCAGCTCCAACATGGTGTCAGTGCTGACGAGCAGAGAGGGACTGGTTCTGCTGTGCAGCAACTGTGGGGCGACTCCCTCTGGGAGGAAGAAACCTTGGGAGGACCCTGGCTCTCTGGGGGGACGATGGCTGCGACATATCCAGCTGCTCCTGGTCACGGGGCGTCTTCTTCTGTCCTTGCATTGTTGTCCATCCCTCAGTGGTCATAACCCCCTAACCCTAACCCTTGTGAGCCTCTGATTGGCCACATTAAAAAATGATTGACAGATACCCCGCCCTCTCAAGCTCGCGCACGTCTAAACCGATGGCTCTCCGGCTCTGCAGGGGATGTTACTGGGTGTCGCTACCTGATGCACCTCCTTTTTTCTTCTTTTCCTTTTGTCCACTTGCCACAAATGGAAGAAGGAAAGTATTGCAAAGTAATGCAAAGCATATTGCAAGGGAACACACACACAAATAAGATTTTGCAGTGGGAGGCTCTGTACCGAACACAGAAAGACAAGCCAAAAATAAGGAAAAGTCTCTGCAGATAAACACACCATCACACACTTGTAGTGGGTCATTAGTGATGATTGAGAGGAATTGTTTTTGTGAGTCTATACATTGTTTTTTTAGGAAAATCCTGCTCAGCCTGCCAGCAAGCATGAAGATATATACCATGTTTTTCAAGCCTCTGAGTGCCTCATTTAGCAGCCACGCTGTGAATTAAATGCAGAGGAAGAAAAAGCTGGAGTGCAATTTCACTCCTTACTACTCGGCCTTTCACAGCATACACACATAAATGTGTGCGTCTGTATATACGTGCAGTCATGTGTTAAATTCTGCACGTGTGCGCAGAGTGCAGCTGTGATGCTGTGTGATCCACGTGGGTGCAGGTGGCTTATTGGCCAGCTTTGCTTGTGTTCGTGTGCGTGAGCCTGTGATCCTGAGCACAGCTGTGATATGGCAATAAACTCAGCATCAGATTCAGCTCAGGCTATTCATACATCATCCCCGCAGTTGGAAGATCCTACAGTCATTTGTGAAGACGCACTCTGGTAACCAGCTCCATCTTCAGAGCCACTCGTCATCCCAGAACTCGACAACAGTGAAATGAGGCCTCTGGGGCCCTTTAGAATTAAAAGTATGACATTTTTCTGCAACACTTTAACAAAAATTCATACGTTTCTAATCTCTTCACGGAGCATTGCATGGCTGTGTTTATTTAAAGTGTGATCAGTAGCTTCTTTGTGTATACGTGTGACAGTAGGTGTCTGTACATGTGTGATTGCGGCGCTTGATTCTGTGTATGTAAGTGCATGTGATTGTGTGGGTGGTTGTGTTTTTTCAGAGCTAAGATGGAAAGCTTTGAGATGAGCAGAACAAGCCCTTTATTATTTTCTCACAGAGATTTATGTGCAATCTTCCACTGTGGCTCAGCGGGGCCCGATATCGGAAGACAGTAATCTCAGCCATGGATTTAGTGCCAGAGTCAAAGGGTCAACAACCTCGCTATCCGCACAGAACCGTAAACGTGTGATGGATAACCGAGACCGCAGCAGGACACACACAGTGCTCCGACATATTGTTTCTGTCTGTTTGCACTGACAGCTGACGTGTATTACACTTATATGTCTGTTTACTGAGGGATTGAGACAAACTGGAGCTGCTCGTTGTAATTAGTTGTCTCTTTGTCTAAGGGTGTAGGTTTTCATTAACAGTAGGGACTTAGCACTACTATGGTATGGTATTATGGGAGGACAGAATTGTCCCTACTAGTAGTGAGCACTCAACTTGCTCCTTCTAAAGGTGGATTTGTACTTGTGCATTAGCTCTCTGTGGGGCTTCACTGTAGCCCACACTATCTTACTATATAATGAGGAAAACTCTGTCTGTGTGTGTGTTCCACGTTTTTCTCCTCACTGACTTGGTCAATCCATGTGAAATGTGGCACAGTGGTAGAGGGTCATGGGAGGATGTGAATGAAGCAATATTACATCAATTGGCCAAAGGGGGGCGCTATAGCAACCCATTGAGATGTCAAACTTTGAATGGGCATATCTCATGCCCCGTATGTGGTAGAGACATGAAACTTTGCACAGAGATGCCTCTCCTCATGAGGAACACATTTGCCTCAAGAACCCATAACTTCCGCTTATATAGATTTTCCACCATTTTGAATTTTTTGAAAAACACTTCAAATGGATCTCAAATTTAACTCTAATTGGCAACTGGGTGGCGCTATAACAACAGAAAAATGCTCAAAAATGGCTAAAATGCAACCGATCGCTGTGGCTCCCCCTGTGGACCAATGTTGGTGTTTTTTTTCTAATTTTTGGTATGACTAAGTCATGGTATGGTATGCCGTACATAATGAGTATGGACTAGTTGTGAGTATTCATACTTGTGCAGTGGTGCGTCTGTGTCATTCTGCAGTTACACCTCCAAAACACTAGATGGTGGCGGAGGTTTCTGTGAAGTGCTGTAAAGTTTAGTTGATTCAAAACACACATTAAACACACATTAAACAACTAGGGAACTACAATTTTTGGCTCTTCGGCTTAATTAATCATCCCCGGTGATTCTCAGACCCCCAACTTCATGTGCATCCTCACCAATGTTGACATTAAACCTACGCCCTTGACATTGTTTGAGGAGCGTGTCTGTTCTTTCCTCTGAAGACATGTTTGTTGACCCACGCAAAATTTTACTGAAAGCTATTGTAAGGATTTGTGAAGGTACATAATTACTGCCTGTAATCAGCTAACTGTGTTGCAAATGAGAGATGACAAAGGTTATTTCAGAATAATTAGTGGTTTGAGTCACTTTTTGGTAAGTGAATACTAATTTCAGGTATCATTAGAGCCAGGTCTCTGCAGATATCTCTATTCACAAACAGGAGACGGTTCACAGAGGAGAATTATTCCTTGTTTATACCATCACATGCTGGCAGTCTGAGACAATAAGCTGTGACTGTCTCACTTGTGGTCTCGAATCTGAACAAAATGTTCCACCTATTCAAACTTTCTGAAAGCTCCTCCTTTTAAGCCGGATTTTTATTGATGATAATATAACGGCGACTACCCGAGAATCACCTGCAGTAAATAACTTTCTGTATTCAATTTCTCCATTCACACATCCTAATTCTGATTATTCAGCACAGCTCTCCCATCTCTCTGAGCGCTCCTTCAGCCATATACTTTGAAAGCCCCTGGGACAATTACTGAGACACATTGACATGAAAATGTAATTATAATGTCATTAAATGATAATCAAAAACGCGGCCATCATAATCCCAGCGGGGCCACTACCTCCACGTAGCCAGCTCAGTGATCTGCAGGGCCGGTGAGGCGCACGCAGGCATCGAGAACTGCTGGCAGAGCTGGCATCATTTCTAAAGAAGTGGATTCTTTCACAACACACAAATACTACATGAGATAAAAGTCACTAAACACACAAAATAAATAACAGCAATTTTAACACGGTGATCAAAGTAAGGTATCAAGTGCAGCATTAAAGACCCAGAAACATGTTATCTTAATTAGCTTCTTACTATGAGAAATGACTTCCTGCTTGAAAACAAAATAATCTGCAGACATTAGAACATGTTTGGTGATTTCACATGAGAGATTTGTGACTTGGTACACGACCCTCTCAGGATGGATTGTTATCATTTTAATGATCCTTTCATTTTTCATCTACCTCCATCACCAAGTCCAAATTTCACTAACTTTGGTTTATGACTAAATAACAGCCAAACGAATGACAGCCATGCTAATTAGTGGCTAAGCTACCAGTTACTCTACATCAAAATAAAGTGTCACTACATTGAAGCGGACTGAACTGACTGAATACTCGCTCATCTGTCTCCAGGCTGCTGGACTGTCAGTTGCTGGTTATGTTAACCTGGTACAATATGCATTTATATTTTTGGCGACTTAGTAAAAATAATCCCTGATGATAAAACACTGAATGTCTTCTGTGAATATTTATCAATTGTTCTCATTTAAAATGTGAGATGAAAAATGTTTGACTTTGGATAAAATGCTGCACTG
Source organism: Epinephelus awoara (assembly GCA_035609425.1). Taxonomy (NCBI): domain Eukaryota; kingdom Metazoa; phylum Chordata; class Actinopteri; order Perciformes; family Serranidae; genus Epinephelus; species Epinephelus awoara. The sequence continues at coordinate 38,257,767 of CM069305.1, read as the reverse complement.
GATGCGTCCAACAAACAGTGACTTGGACGTGGAAAGTGCACGACCAAACGTCAATATGTGACTAGGTTGGAGTGAGAATTTGAGGGGAACTGCAGGTTTTGGAACTTTCAAGTTGGCTTCATTTGTCAGCCCTGGAGGTTGCAGCTTGATGGTAAAATGAAGACATGGTGAGGTTGGGACGACCATAAATAAACAGCACGCATCCAAGAAGGAAGCCACAAAAACGTGTGGACACAGGGCTGAAAAATGCAGACATGGCGAGAACAGTGGACAAAGCTCTTTCCAAAACAAGAGTGAATCCAGGGTTGGCTTTCACTTTCACTGCTGAGCACTGAAGGGGAGCGTTGAGCATTTATTTTGAAAGAAGACAATGCATGTAACAGGCAGAACGTGACACGGAGTCCCAGAACATCAACACCCAGGGTACCATGTATGTCGCATCGAATCGACTAAACGGTCGGACTGAGAATGTGTTGAAATTTTCAGAGGGTTTCAACATTCATGTAATATTCCAAAAACAATGGTGATGAAGAATACAGCCAGATTTATTCTTGTCAGGACCACAAGTTGCAGCGAGGATCCTGTAATCATCCTTAAGTAAACATACAATAACCTTATCTTTGTTAAAGAAAACCATGTTCACATTTTTCTATCAGAGAACCCCTTTAAAGCCGATCTGCAGAGCTCTGTTAGATATTGATTGTTGGGCCGCTCATCGCCCTCAAACAGGGGTTTATCCTGGGTCAGCCTGCGAGGCGTATTACTCATAATGTACATTACATTGTTTGACTTCTTTTTTCCCTCGGTTTTCTTCTTCTTCTGCCAGAATCATGTAGTTGAAGCTGCTGATTTTTTTATTTCATGGTTAATCAAGCATTCGTTTTCTTGTTACCGAGCCGAATATAGCTCAATTCCAGTATTTTATAAGCTTTGCATGGTTCGAAAAGCAGCGTTAAGGCTCATCTACGCTGTATATTGTTGTCTTCTGCAGGCAGGCGCTGACCCTCCAACCTACCAGCCATCAGAACAGACTGCAGCAGACGGTGATCCTGCTCTAACGACTTAACCCTTTGTCCAAATGCTGGTATACCTTGAGCTAGCAGGCTTTTTTTTATGTGCAGTGGATTGCTGCAGAAGCCGAACGTGTTACTTCTTTGATGAAGATGAGAGAAAACCAATTCGGCCAGGGAGGAGGCAATTCTCTCTCAATGCTTCTCTCACACTGATTCTCCAGCAGCAATTTGAAAGCTTGCCCAACAACAGGGTTGGCAGAGGTGTGGAAGCGCAGAGCGGTGGAGGTTTTTCTTGAGTGAAACACCAAACAATTCTGATCAAGTTGTTCTGTGTTTGGGTGACTCATACCTCAGATAGAGCGGCAACAACGTGTAAACACAGGAATATGCTCTTTTTTCCCAGTCATACAAAAGGCGCTTATAGTTGCAGCATTAAAATCCTTCCTTGTTGTGTTTCCCAGCTACCCACACTCCTTGATCTCTCTGAAGACAGGTCTATTTAAAAAAAAAAAAAAGCCCCACATGTGAGCTCGCTAGCCAAAAGCAACAAGCATCGTGTCTCATTACTGTGTTAAGTTTTCCAACAGATATGTTAAGGACAAACCGTTTTGTCTCCTTGGCTCAGTTACGGGATTTTCTTGGACTCTGCAGGAGGATGTGTCGACAGCCAAGCCTTGAGTTATTATAGAAAGTAATCCTTTCAACTCAGCTGTGAGCACATTTTTATCTGGGTAATTGCCATAAGAGTGTGCCGCACATACAGGCAGGAGTCTGTAGAGGATACTGGGCGTTGTGTGGCTCAGCTGGGACTGTGCGTAGATGTGCCACAACATCAAGTCACTGCTACTTACCTGCTCTATTGACTGTTAAACAACAGGCCGCAATAACAGTGGACCTTGGAGCGGGGAACAGCTCCTGGTCTGCCCATTTGGCAATAAACAGTATGTGGCTCATTTCACACTTCAGATCATTCTCCTGGCTCCTATAGACCAGAAAACAGGAAACAACATTTAGGCACAAAAACTACACACATGCAGATACTGTCATTTATTATAACTTTAAACTAGGGCTGCAAATAATTGTGTTTTTAATAATTAATCTGTTGATTTTGTTTTAAAATGAATCAGACCAGGTGTCAAAAATGATGGAAAATTATCAACATATTTTCTCAAAGCCCAAAGACGTCTATAAACACCTTGTTTTATCTGCCCGAGATTTCAAAACCTGAGTCTGTTTAATTTACAGTGCTATGAAGCTGCCGATCTTCAAACTTGAGAAGCAACAATCACGACATTTTGTCTGATAAAGGACTTGAGCTCTGTTTTCACCATACGCCATTCATATTTAACCTGCCTGACAAAAAAGGAACAAACTTGAATGTTCTCAGAATCCTTACCTTGGAAATCCTGTTTGTTTGGCCCAACACAGACGCTTCCTTTCCTCACACAATGCGCTTTTCTTTTCCATCTGTGATCATTTCGGGTGATCTGTAATACTCCAAAGGCTTTTCAACACTTGTCTTTATCTGGACACATTTTCCCCACAAATACAACATGCTAACGTTATTAGCACAAGCCTATGGGATTTTACATTGTATAAATTAGCCCAGCAGCTAGAAGACTTTTCCTCTGCTCATATGAAGCCAGGATAAATCACACACAGGACTTAAAATGCTATTTTTGTGGAGGCTTTATTGTCTTCACAATTTATTGTTTCTGATCTGTGAAATTAAAGTAAATCAAAGCTTTGTTTCCACTGAGGGAAATGGTTTCAGCTCACAGAAACAGACAGGAAGTCTGCGTCACCGCAACATATAGTTACATTTCTGGGGAGGTGCACTTCAGGCTTTGGCGTAGGCTCTATGTCAACGCAGATCCTAGGTCGTAGGTATGGCATTGATAGATGCAGAAATGTCTGTTGGGGAAAAAAGTCGTACTGTTTTTTTCTGAATTAACAAAAACAGCATTTCAGAATCATAAGAAAAGTTTTCATGAAAAAAAAACTCTGCTCTTGTTTTTCTGCCTCAGTCTGAGTTTGAAATATACAATACAAATCTTTTGACACCTGGCAACGCTGACAGGCACACAAACACTCCTAGAAATGCATAATCATGTACGGATGTCTCTAAGTGTATCCTCCCTTTCTGTTTCTCTCCTATCAAATACAATAACTTCGTTTCTGGTGTCAGTAGCTAGAATTTCTCGCCTCTACAAGTGGCTGCAGAGAGCAGCTTCTCACCAGCTGGATGTGTGGAGGAATAACTCAGGTAAGTGGAAAAGTAAACAGCCGCTGGTGGTGAGAGTATTAGAGGAGATTATACAGGTGGCGGGCTGCGGGGCTGCCCCATTAGCATCAGCAGCGTCCAAGCTTTGGAGCAGAGGTGGCGTGCTGCTCCTAAGCTCTGCTGCTGGGGCCCTTCACTCCACTCCAGGTGTGTAGCTCCACTAAGCTCGCCTACAGTAACTTACATCCAGCGAGGGGTGATAGAGGCTTAGCATCCCTCCTTTAAAGCTGGGAATGGAGGGCTGCATGTGGCGGCAAGGTCATGAAATTTAAGTTGTGTGTTTATCTCACATTTCATCATGGTTCCCTGATGGGAAATACACTTTTGAGTAAAGTATCTGGTTGAAATGTGCCTCTCCTAAACCTTGTGCCTGATTCCTTGTGGCATCACATGAATGCAACATGTCACATCAGCATTTGACAACCTGTGTCAGTGTTTTGACGCTAATAGCTGAGAGGAACATGTTATATCGACTTCTGTCAAAACAATGTGACGCTAGTTATTTAGCATGAGTCCGTTTTGCTAACGTCCTCGTTGCTTTTGCAGCAGCGCTATTTTCCAAATGCAATCACACAGAGGAGCGAGGAGAAGAGGGAAAGGAAAGTGTTTGATTTTCAAGATTTCTGTGTGTGTAGATTGATTGCCAATTAGACAGGCAGACGGCATTCTCTTGGTTCAGGGTTAGGGACAGGTATTGACGCCCCAGGCCCCTCTCGCTGTGCCTTTGTCTGCTATTTTTTTTTGATAGGGTGCATTTGTGTTACCATGGGGGCATGGAAATGAACCGTTCTCTTATTTGCACTCCTCTGTTCTCTCAGAGGGAGCTGCTTTCTGAATGCTAAACAGTGTTGCTATATCTTCAAACAGCGACATTGGATTGATCCCCCTGAGCAACAGAGGACTTTTTCATCAAATCTGGGATCAATTTACCTCCGTGCCCCACCTAGCTCCACCATCTGAGAGTGGAAACGCAGGCCTAATGTTAGATCAGGATCCAGACTCTGAAGGTGTTTACTTTTGTCCGGCTTTTTAAAGGCCAGGGCGGTAAAAGAAGCACTCAGATCCTTTACGTGAGTAAAAGCACTAATACCATACTGTGAAAATACTCCAAGGAAAAATCCTGTATTCAAATCACTACATAAAGCTCCAGTGTGTAGGATGTAGGAGGATCTATTAGCGGAAATTGATTAAAATATTAATAATTGAATTAGTGTATAATCACCTGAAACTAAGAATCGTTGTGTTTTTGTTACCTTAGAATGAGCCCCTCATATCTCGGACCAGTCGACAGCACAAAATGTTGGCATTGTACGTCTCTACAAACAATACACATGTTACATTTGCACCATATGCGCAGTGACGTAGTTTATGAGCTGACTAATCTGGAGGTGGACGGCACGGTGGATGGCGTGACCACTGTGTTTGAGACCAACACACAACAACCTACTCTTCTTCCAGCAACTTTTCAGGCACCAAATTTGGTGTTTTTAGCAACCAATTGCTTTTTTGGGGCTGCTCTCATGCACTGCTTGTACAAATGTAACTGGTGGACTCTAGTGTTGTCTGTGTAATGGGTCTAATTCTGTGTTGTGTTATGTAGGCAAAGACACGCTGGAATGGTCTCAACACGATTTATTCACCTGCATTATGGAGAAGAACCAAAATTCAGAGTGAATAGAAACCAGGCTGGTGACGCAAGGCTAGTCTCAACAGAACACTCCAGCGTGACGAGCTACGTAGCAGCCCTGCAGCACACACAGACCGCAACAACTTCTCCTCTAATTATCAAGTTTATGCATGAAAAGAAACAACAGAACACTGTGACTGCACCAGCTTTGCAAGTATTTTTGAGGAACTTAAATTCACTTTTACAAGAAAAACTATGAAAATACGAAGCGCAGCAGAAATGCTCACCTTTCTGGGAAAAGTCACAGAGCAAAGAGGAAGTAAAACCCAACGAAACGTGGTAAGTGCAGTTTTAGAAAATAAAATACTCAATATACTTCCAATAATTATCAGACCTTTTCCCTAACATAGTATATGTGTTTAAATCATTAATATGAACATTTGTAATAATACAGTTTTCTCCCAGCATGTCAACAAGACTCCAGGAATAAAGAAAAACATGACAGCAAAAACGCTACCCATCAAAATAAAAGTTTACACTTCCCTGCTTAGTTCATAATATGGCGCAACAACATCACACCACTACATCTGCAATGTGTTGATGTGAAGAGGCCCAGACCGTGGATATCTTTGGAGGCGATCTCCATTTATTCCTGACAACTCTGACAAAAACAAAATCCTCCATCAATTACAACAATATAAACTGGAGCCCCTCCCCCATGGAGGACAGCAGCAAAAGGGTTACGTTACATTTACTTAAGTACGATAAACACAGAAAGCGTCCGTTGCAGCAAGAGGTAAAAACTACATCAATTTGAACCATATACCTCGAGCTCCTGCACAAATTTAGTGACACAGTACCTCAAGTTAGTAGTTCAGTACAGAAGTAGTTGCTTTCCACCACAGGACACGTGAAGACATGCATGTCTCCTTTGAGAGGACGATATGTCCAAATAAAAGTGGCTCAGCAAAATACTGATCCTTAGTTAATTTAAATTGATTTATATCTTAAGTTTATGAAGACACAAATGCATGTGACTGCAAGTTATTGGAAGTCTACAGTGTGTTGATTACAGGTGACATCAAAGAATCAAACTAACTGCAGACACAATACGCAGACGTCTAACCAAAGAGACAACTGTATGCTAATGACAGTTCATCGCTGACTGTTATGAGACCAGTTGATTAAAATCCTGCAACATTTACATTTTCAAAGTATTTTTCTATTCAGATTCCATGTTTTATTCCTCCTCTCTGGTCCTCAGCAGTGAAAGGCTGGACCGACATTATTCCCTCCATTAAAAGTGTTTCCAGCTGTCGGCAATCTGCATTAAACAAATGGCTTCATCGCATCTTTAAGTGCCTCACAGCTGGAGTTGAGACAGTTGGGCAGGAGGGAAAAGGTGCTAATGTCAGTCCATTTCTACCGACTGGACAAGCTGAGGAGGGCTGAATATTCAAGTGCCTCTTGAATTTGGAGCCAAACTCTCCTCTGAGAGGTTGATGAACTGTGTTTTCTAAACGTCTGTCGGAGGAGTGGGCTCAAGTGGGTTTTTAGGGGCCAATGTGTCAGATAGTTTTCATGCAGCAACCAACTTTTGGGAAGAGGTGCAAAGTCACATTTAGCTTGTTGTGTGAGCTGTTGTACAGTTTAAATTCTGTGGCTACGTCCCAGAGAACGACTGCACAGTATGAGCTCATGGTGCATGTTTGGCCCATTGTTTACTGCATGCTTTCACATTGAGTACACGCCATTAAAACGGCCTTTGAATCAGCTCCCTAAATGCTCAGCAATTTTACAAGAATGTTGTTGTGAGTATTTGCATCGTACAGACTCACAGTGCACAGCAGCATCATGCATAATGGTAATTACACTCGTCATTCTTAACTGATGGTCGTCTCCGTAAGTACCCGTACTTATCCACCTTTAAGGTAATTGGAAAAGGATGATTATCATATGTATGTAACACAGCTTGTATAGAAACCTGCAATTATCATATGTTTGGGCTTCAATCATGGCACACAGAGTGCACCAAAATCTAGCATTTGAAACACACCTCTCCTGCAGTGGGAGCAGGTTAATTTTAAATATCATTGTGTTTGATTGAGTGGCTTTTGAATGTAAGAGATTTTTAATAAGCACCCTGAATTGCTTCAATAGGTCAAAGAAATTAATGGTATAATGGTACTGTGTGAAGAACCCCAGATGATGTACAAGCCACAGTGGACACTTTTGAGTCAGGCAGAAGAACCAACCACTGAACTATCTGAGGGCTGTACCCCGAAGCAAACGCAGTGGGTTAGTGAGTTGTGTTGAGTCTAAAGAGTTTTCCGTCCTACAAAGGCGGATCTCCTTTAACCTGGTTGCCATAACAACTCATGCTGTAGACCTAAGTCGATCAGAAACAGTTTCAGTTCCAAGTTTTGGGTTGAAATGAACTAAAAAGCTCATTTCACAGCTCCTCTGAGTAGCATCACTCTGTAGTCAGTATACAATATGAGAGAGACAGGGACCGGTTGCACAAAACACACACAAGTTTTCTCCTTAAGTATGACACTTAAGGCTTAATTTCTCCTTAGCTGAGGGGCACACAGTTGCACAGGAAAGACGACAAGACTCTGAGCAATATGATCAGAGGACAAGATTATACGCAATCATAGAAAGCACATCCTGCAAAGTAAATTTGATCCCCAAATACCAGAGAATAGAAAAAGATTGTGGGGAGCAATCTATTTGACTCATTTTATGTGAAGGTGTACAGACTCTGAAGAAGAAAGCCCGGGTTAATAGAGCAACTTGATATCAGCCTCCATGGTACCTGTTAACTCTGACTGAGGCTTTTGGGTTTTCGGAAACTAGAGTTCAAATGAGGTTTTTCCAAACAACTTTTTATGTCGGGGCTTCAGGACACTTGGATCACTACGGACGAGCAGTATGGAGATATTTTGTGGTTTCAATTATGTTTTTTTTTTGGACGTTTGAATCTGGGGCGCCGTCAGCCTCCATTAGGTGGAGTTGTGTTGCTACCTCCTCTCCCCTTGGATCTCTGCAAGTGATGTGAGGACTCTAAAACTTCACCTGAGCCTCCCTCGGCATATGGGTGAGTAGATAATGGCTGAGTTTTCATTTTTGGGTGCACTATCCCTTTAAAACTGTATACCCACCTATCAGCCAAACAGCCAGTGGCATATAAAGGAGAGTATACCCACTTCCTCCACGGTAACCGACTCATCTAGTAGTACATCCACCTCATCAACTACCACTGCACCACTATCTAACCACCAAGGAATGTTCAGACACCAGGCTAAGGTATCTCAATTTCACGGTACTGGTTCCTGAAGGATCACTCCACATAGCCTATATCCAGGTTTCTCCAACAGGAATAAGGTCTTAGTCTCCTTAAAGTAGGATGTGATGATGTGGCAAGGGCACTAAGAAAAGAATGGGAACAAGATGAACACCTCCACCAGCGCCAGTTGCACCCCAGGAAATACTGTCTCATGAGCCAAAACTGTGCTGAAAATTTGGGATAAAGCACAAAGACTCGTTACTGACACAAGACAGAGACATGTTTCACAATGAACCAAATGTTTTATTGAGGTAATCAAAATAAGCAGAGAGACAGGGACTGGAGCTGATGGGAGGAAAGTCAATATTAATAGAGGTATACTTGAATAATAAAGGAATATTGATGCCACCAAGGGGAATAGAAAAACTATTTCACTACAATGAGGTAAAAAATGCCTTAATGCAGAATCTAAAACCACAAGTGGAGCAATGTGTTTATATCCGTCAGTCCAACAAAAGCTAAACTAAGCAAAACTGGGGAAAGTGAGCGGAGGCCACTTGTGGAGAGGCAGACTACACTGAGCAGCACCCAGGGGTGCCACCGCCTCCTCACCTCAGGTGCATCACAGCAATACTCGCAGCGAAATGTTGCAATCTACATTCCTGTCCCGGCGCTCTTAACCACATGCACAAAGTGTAGGGACCTCACTGCACCAGGTGCCCAACCTCCCAACAATATGGCACTCTGCTCCACTGCAGAAGAGGAGCAGTGAAACAGCAGCAGGTGAACCTACAGAGGGAAAACAGAAATGAACAGGGCTCCATGTGCTGCATACTAAAATGATGCTGTGACCCTACTCTCCACCTCAGGTACAGGACATTAACACAAGGGATCAGAAAGGTAGGCAGCACAACAGACACTATGCTCAGCCAACACGGAGCCAAACAGAAGGCAGTAAGTGAGGAATGCGGTGTAAGAGGAGGGCTGACTCGTCCATGTTAGGTTTTACTACATACCCAGAGCACCAAACACAACCAGCTAACACAGGGACAGAGGCCAAAAGGATGAGCCTGGACCAACAAGGGCCTCAAATAATCTGGCCCTGATTAGGGAATTGATTGGGGGAGGAGTCAGGCCTGGGGCCCATTTATGCTCCCTTTACGTACAAAAATGTATAAGTCCGTTTCAAACGATGTTACCGTCACTGCCCACATACTTCCATGCGTCCTTTACGTTGGCATGGATGTTAACCAATATGTCCACCAGGGGGCAGCCCAGCGTCAAAAGTTTATGACAACAACAAACTCAAAAACAAACATGGTGACTGTGGAGGAGATATTGATGATGTACCTCTTGCATAAGAGACAAAAACAGAGGCAGCGTTGTAGGAGGCGGTGGTCGGTGAGGCCGTTAAATACAACGCGACTGGAGGACGGAGAATTCTTTTCTCTAGTACTGCACACAAAATAGTTATAGTCCATTTGACCGCTGGTTCCAAACTGGTCCAACCACAGGGTCCAGATTTCTCCTTAGTCATTAGTTCAGTCGGGCAGGAAATCCAAAGTGTGGGATCATTTTGAGAAGGTGAAGGACGAACCCAAGGTGATATGTCATTACATTCATATCAGAAACATGAGGGAGACTAGTCCACTGATGGACCTAAATGATGACTGTTGGTCGACTAGGAAAATTCTTGGTTGGGGGCAGCCGTAGTGTCGTGTCATGTTATATGACCTTGCCGTGAGTTCAGGTTGTCGTGCAGCATCTACGTTATTAGACGAAGATGGGAACATTTCCAAACTCTTCCCCATTTTTTTGCCGTGGGAGGGATGAAGTAAGGGCTTTTGAGGGATGCTCCTGCTTATCATCCCCACACTCTCCCTCTCCTTTCGGTTGTTTGGTTTAGTCATGAGGAAGCATTGTGACGGCCTGTATTGTGGCTCAGATTGTAACAATAGACGCCTTTATCATTCAAGTGCTGCTCTTTTCTTTTGATGCTCTCTGCAGCTTTGTATGTATGTCTCTCCTCACCCTCCTCAGTGACATTTGGAGGATGCTATTCATAGAGACTTTACATCACGTAGTACAGAGACACTGGAATCTGATAGTTCTTTGAAGTTCAGACTTCGGGACAATAAAACAATATTTTAAGACTCATTTGACAGGCAAGGTAATTACTGTTCCCCCCTTTTTTATTTGTGTGTATCTCAAGCCATTTCTTTGTTCTTTCTCACTGTTGTTTGGAAGTCGACGATGCCTTGGTGGATATGCAGCACAAATAAATCATACTTTCTCAGTGTAAACAAAGGCACTAGATAGGCATAGTCATGAGACAGAGAACAAACTGGATGAAAGAAAAACTTTATCCTGTTTTTATGTTTGAAATTCCTGAGAGCGCTTCATGGCACACTTCCCAGACTTTGACTGTTTATTTAGTTCAACAGGTAAAAGACGAGACAAGATAAATGTTCGATGATTTCTGTAGGGAAATCAGGTTATAAATACAGGCAACAGATGTATTACATCTCATTAAGGATCAGATTCTAAATTTGCTGTGTCTTTATCAAACGCTGAACAAAGGGATTTGAGGAAAGACTTTTGAAAGGCAGAGGAAAGTTTATGATACAGTGCTGAAATTGAAATGTACTCTGACTTCGATCCCACGGAGCCTAGACAGAAAGTTTTTGCTAAATACTAACAGTGCCACATGCAATAAAACTGTGATCGAAAGTGAATTGTTTGACAATTTGAGGCTTATTCACTTGTAGATTTAAATGAGAAGGTCAATACCACTCTCGTGTTTGTACAGTAATTATAAGGCCACAGCCACTTAGCTTAGCGTAGCATTAAGACTGAAAATACGTTGGAATAGCTAACCAGGCTTAATTCAATGATAACAAAAGAATACTGTGTTAATTATTAAGCTTTAGGCGTGCTGATAGGAAACTTTTGTGACCTGTGGCCAGAGCCACACTTGCAAATTTTCTCCGTCTCCAGTCTGTATGCTAAGCTAAGCTAACTAACTGCTGACTGTCATTTATACTTTTGCATCAGCTCTCTGCAGAGCCTACGCTGTTGCAAGCATTTATACTTGTGCGGTGGTGTGTGTGTGTCACTCTGCAGTTACACCTCCAAAACACTAGTCTGCAGTAGAGGTTTCTGTGAAGTGCTGTAAAGTTTAGTTGATTCAAAACACACATTATATTTCAAACACAAGTACACAAATCAGCTTCACTATAACTCGCAGCATTCACAGACAAACACTTGTCTTTATCTGGACACATTTTCCCCACAAATATAACATTCTAATGTTATTAGCACAAGCCTATGGTGTTTTACATTATATAAATTAGCCTAGCAGCTAGCAGAGATTTCCTCTGCTCATATGAAGCCAGGATAAATCACACACAAGACTTAAAATGCTATTTTAGTGGAGGCTTTATTGTCTTCACAATTTATTGTTTCTTATCTGTGAAATTAAAGTAAATCAAAGCTTTGTTTCCACTGAGGGAAATGGTTTCAGCTCACAGAGACAGACAGGAGGTCTGCGTCACTGTGACGTGGAGTTATATTTCTGGGAGGTGCACGTCAGGCTGCAGTGTAGGCTCTACGTCCACACAGACCAAATGAAACTCATCCCACTTAAGAGTCAGCAGCCACCACCAGTGTCTGGACTCCATTGGGTGGATTTATCTTGCTGCCACTCAGATTTCCCTCCATAACAAAATATCTCCCTCTGGTGTCCAGACATCAAAGACTTCTGTTCAATCTTAATCAGCACAAATCACCTGTTAATCTGTACACCCATATTCTGTATTAAATATTATCTTTACTTCATTCCTCTGTCTGTCCTGGGTGAACTCTCTCAGGTGACAATCTTCCCCTGAACCTTTAAAGTTGTCTGTTCTCAAAACACAGAGTTCAGCCTGTTACCTCCTGACTCATCAATACAAAAGCATTTCTCGCTGTTAAAGTTTATTACATGTATAGACTTGCTTTGAGTGTTTATTATTTTTCTTCCTTAGAGTCATTTTTATTGGAATGGAGTGATAACTTGGTTTCTGAGCGCTCTGAAGTTGATGTCCTCATCTTGTTTTCTCTCGCCTTCCGCCTCTAGAAGTGCAGCGAGCAGCGGTGGGAAGAGTTGATTAAAAAGCTATAAAGCTACAGAGGGAGAGACGGACAGATAATTTAAGACAAGAGAGAGATTGCACCGGGATCATTTCCTTGTGGCCAGACCTCCTCCTGAGTGTTGCTTTTGATAGCTGACTTCATTGAGTGTGAGTTTACAAGCAGAGACACTCTCAGCTGATAATGAGTAATGCAGTCAATATTCTTCTGACAGATAAGACCCGCACAGATTGGACACACAGCAGCGCTGCGCCGCTACCGCTGCTCGCTTCAAATGAAGGACCCGGCCCAGGGGATCGGTTGGTCATCTGTTGCACGGCTCCCAGTGTTTGTTTCCAAAGCTAATAAATCAGGACGGATTGAAGCTGCAGCCTGCAGGGGAAATGCCATTTAATTTACAGTTAATGAAAACAAAGCGACGCTTTCCTCTTCAATGTTTTCTCTCCTCTCTTGAAGCTATAGTAACTGTATTTATACAGAAAACTAGTAATTGATTTTCAGCCCACAAAGAGAAAAGCTTTGAGTGTAGCTGTAAATGCAGGTGTACCTTAGATTACTAAAACACACTGTGGCGCAGATTCAGTGGGTTAAATGTAATCAATGGTCCTTTTTACAAAGAGCAAAGCAAGCCTCAAAGAAAAACTCTCAACTGAAAGAAACGTGTCCATGCTCTGGTTTTCCACACGCTTTCATGGTACATTAAAGTCACTTTATTTACTTTGGCCTCAAATATCAGGCATCTGTACAAAAGCCAACATCAGCAGAAAGGTAAACGGAGAAACCGAGGAATCTTCGGCCATGACTTCCTTGGTTGCTTCAGTTTATTTCAAGTCTATCTCAAGATCAATCTGACGAGTGTATTTGCCCATCCTGCCCTTTGAGCCGTCTGCAATCTCTCTGCATCCTGCATTAAACCCATCTCACTGTGCATGTTTGTACACGGGCCTACAGTCTGTGCAGCAGTTGGGAGGCTCGGAAAATTACAGTTTTCTTGTTGACTGTCCACAGCAAGGCCAAATTTCTCATCACGGGTACGAGACCCCACAAACAAGTGCAACTGTGTAACAGAGACACGCTGACTCAACTGTAAAGTTTTAACTGCACGTACACGACCACGTACAACTGCTCTGTTCAAAATCTGTTAAAAAAAACCTAAAATACTGTTTATAGTAAGTATAATGTAAAGCAGAGTATGCACTGCATTCCAGCTGCATAGTATGTGGATTTTGTGAACGTGACAAATGTTGGATGTATACAACATTAGCACAGTGTGCAACACAAGCGTACTGGACAAACTCAACTGGCCCAAAATTGCTATGTTATTGCAATATATTATGAATTAACTTTTAAATGACTGTATCTGTATGTTTTGCGCACACATTTCCTAACAAAGAGGCAAAATCTAGCTAGAAACTGTAATTCAATTTAATTTAATTCAAAAAACCTTCACGGGGAACCTGTTTGTTGCTGTTTGTGCGTGGGAATTTTTGGCAGCTAGTGTGAAGGACGATAACAGTTGAAAGGAGAAAGCCATGAGTCGGATGATGGATCGTAAATTACAACAAAACGCCAGTGAAGACGACCTGTACCGGTAACGTGATCGATACAGTCGTGATGCAGAGAAGATGTATTGCTTTGTATACTTCAGTCTCAACAGTCTGATAATGGCATTCTTAATTGTTAATTTAGTGTACTGTTAGCCATGCAGTCGCCTACAAACTGTTTGAGAACGTACAGGCTCAACCAACCCTGCTCTCTCCTCGTAGCCTACGCAGTATGTTAGCCAGACTAGCTAACCTTTGCAGCTTGCATCAATAGACAATAACACTGTGTCCAATCCTTATACAATTGCTTTAGCATTTTGGCTGCTAAGGGCTAAGAAATACACCACCATTAAGCGACTGTATGAGATGAACCAGGCTTTAAACCAAATCCAGTGTAAACCCATTCATCACCGTCAATGTTGACTTATTTTGTCACGTGAGTCAACTAACATTAACCACATTTTTGATCATTTCCTAACCCTAACTGGGGTCTATTCCAGGAGGCAGGTTTAACAAACTCTGAGTCTCACGCTGAACAGAGAGTTGATGAATCCTGAGATGGAAAACAATTTTTAGATCCTGAACGGCGGATCAGAGTTTGTTCTCTAATTGTGTTAAAAGCTTGTGCGCAGTGAATGAAAAAAGCCATCATGGTCCGTGTACTTCGCAGCCATTCATTTTTGTTTCGAAATAACAAATTGAAACACGGAAAACCAACCATTACCCGTTTTTTGTTTTGAAATGACCAAACAAACAAGTAAAAAAACGATCCGTCTCCCGTTTTTTATTTCATAATAGAGAAAAGAAAAACGGAAAACAAATCGTTATCCATTATCTGATTTAATTTGGGAATTTAAAAAAAAACCTGTGGGAAATTAATTTCTCTATTTTTTGTTCATTTCTCCTCTGTGACCAGTAAGTTGCATTCATGTGGTCTATGAAATGTACGTACAGAGCATATATACATTTCCTATAACTACTAGAATATTGCTTGATCTGACATGTTATGCTAATAAATAACTTTTCTAACTAATCTAGGTCACTCTACATGGACAGCAAAATAGAGAAAGGAGTTTCCCACAGGGTTTTTTAAATTCCCAAATTAAATCGGCTAACGGATAACATTTTGTTTTCCGTTTTTCTTTTCTTTATTATCAAATTAAAAACAGGAGACAGATCGTTTTTTTCCTTGTTCATTTGGTCATTTCAAAACAAAAAACGGATAATTGTTGGTTTTCCATGTTTCAATTTGTTATTTCGAAACCCAAAACGATTGGCCGCGAAGTACACGGACCCATCATCAATGCAGCTGCGATACTATGATTCACCACGGCAACAGGTGAATAAAAGGCAGAGCCTCCATTTTAATCCAGTGGACGTCGAGATATTAATGCTTGTGAACTTGTGTTTATGATACGGGAAGTTGTGTACAAAAGGTCAAAGACTTGGACCTGTCAGAAAAGTTTGACATGCCAGAGGGGCCTCCTCACGTCACTTGCTGTGAACACAGTAAACACGACCTCATTTGAATGCAACATAATGATTGGGTTGTGACCTGAGTCCGAGTGGGAGAAAGAACACAATTTTTTATTCAGTGTTGTCAGTTAATTAGTCATTCAGGCCATGGGCTACATTACATTTTAAATATATTTGTTCAGCTTTAATATGACGGGGACAAAACTCAGGAGCCAGCAACTGAAGATCAAAAGTATAGTTGAAGATTAAAACACGTATAAATCAAAGCGAGAGACATGATTGTAATCGGATCCTGTAGTGATGTAGGTAGTGATTTGCACTCAAGTAGAGTAGTAGGTTACAGTCGAGCACTCAGTGGATTTATTTCAGCTGCCTTAACAAATGTATTCATTTTAAACTGTAATGCCGCTGAAACACAGATTCCATGCAGTCTATTTAAAAACTAACTGTGCAGCTGCACCACAATCGACCGATCACATCCTCAGTGATGTGTATAATTATTCATTCAAGGTTACACATTAAGTGCAATAAACATTTTAGTGGAACTGCTTTAACAAAATTAACAGCTGTCTCCAGTGTGAGAAAAAGGACATGCAGAGCTGATGCTGTGTGATATTTTAATGTGAGGGCAAAAGCCACTGTTCAAAGAAATGACTGACAGCACACAAAAGCAGTAACTTTACATTGTGCTGAATAACAACCAGGATTCTGATCCTGTCAGACAGTAAAGCTCCGCTAATTAATGTGCTTCATTATGAACTGTGATATGGACTGAATAAATGAGGAGATAAAACAGCGTGTCTGTAAGAGGGAGGTGACAAAGAGCCAGCGAGCACGTTAGTTTCACAGATTCAGTTTCTGTCATAACAGACCACAAGTTTAAGTGGCCTCTCTGTCTGGGACTGAAAACCCAGAGTCTCCATCATCTCAGCTTTAAGCACGTTTCCACCAAACACTTTCCGTATGGTACATTTGGAACGAAGAGTAACCCTTCAGACACGGTGCCTAGACCCTAGGTCCATTTAAGTCCCGTTACCACCAATTCGGTGCACTGTTTTTCCATTTCCACTGAGAAAAGCTGTGGATGGAACAATTCCGTCCCCATGTTTGGTCCCCCCTCTGCTGGGCTACCTAGCACACAGATCTGGTCCTAAAAGGTGGAGCTGTGAACACTGCAGATGTAACTATCAAATGAAAGGATGTGTTGCTGCCTCTCACAGCAGCTGGAGTCTGAGATAAAATCACTTCATTCACTGGGCCGACTGCCGGCGACTTTTAAGGTGGAACGTTAACTTGTAATGTTACTGAATGCATGAGTTGATGACGTGAATCCATCAGCACACCTTAAATTGTAATCCTGACTTGGAGAAAAAAACGCACTGTGGATAGTCTGTCCTGTGGGCTACAGCAACACTAAACCCCTGAGCTTGCCTGAGAAGGACTAAATGCACAAAGCTGCTATTTTTAAATATCCCATGGAGAGAGACTCTCACTGCAGCCTGTTCTGTTTTGTTCTGAAAATGTGGGCGTGCAGCCTCGTTCTGTGGACGATAAACCAGGTGCAGACTTCCATCTGTGTCACCGCTGATGAGGAAATACAGCGAGTGCTGGACGGAGCAGTGAGTGACAACAACCCCGCCCACATTTAAGAGGACTGTCTGAACACACCGAGGGTCTAGGTACCATGTCTGAAGGCTCACGGCTGGTTCCAAAGGTGCTGGACTGAAAGGGTTTGGTGGAAACAGGGATATGTGGCATTTTGGCAAATAGTACCACAGAAACAACGTTTTCTCCAAGTGAGGATTAGAAGACATACAGTTCACATAATCCGGTCGAAATTAACATATATTTTTAAACACTTGAAGATCCACTCATTACTAAAAGTGTATGTCATCCAAGAGAGACAATATAAACTAAGTAATGATCAAAGTTGTCACATTCAAATTTAAGGTGATAATGGACTCACGTCATCAACTCATGCATTGTGTGACATGACAAGTAGATGCTCCACCTTAAAAGTCACCAGCAGTCCACTCCAGCTGCTGCGAGAGACAGCAAAACATCATTTCATTTTATAGTTATAGTTTACTAATGTTTGCAAGACTTGCCACAGTATGACGAGAGGGTTACACAACCTTCAAAACCAGCCACATCTCAGCCCTGAGACAGAGTGACCGTCTGCTATTCACCAGTCAGTGGACTGCAGTGTTCCTGGCAGGTCCTGTTTCTGTACAGGTAACATTCTAAGTGCATATTTCAAACTACTGGATGTTGGAAAATGGACAAAATTAGCCTCTCTGCCATGGTTACGGGTAGTTTCTATCAGGTTTCTCTCTATCCGTAAAGAAATGCACTTCCTTGCGTTCAGAATCATCCGTATAGTTATGGATCTACAAACACTAGCCACACACGTAAGAAGAAACAAGGTGTAAACCTAACCGCTGACCCCTTCATAGTCAAATAAGTCGACTGACGTGACTACGGTCAGCCACAATCTTTACCACACCCTAAAAGTAAAGTACCTGTATTGCCTAAACCTAACCAACCTCTTCTGGGTCAAGATAAATTCAAAAGGCTGCTGCCGGAGGCTTCTGCCCAAGCATCAAAATATGACAAATAGGGATGAGATCAGGTTGCTTCAAGGAGTACACAGCATCGAAATCGAAAGATTACTTAGATGAGGCGAAGCGGCGAACACTTCATCATTCTGTGGCATATTGAAGTGTAGTCTGAAACATGAGCCTCTGTGGGAAAGGAGAACAACAGTTTTTAGTTGAGTAGGCTGCAAGAAGTCAACAGAACTCTGCAGTGATGCTGATGCAGCAAACCCAGGGCAGTCTTCATCATCTACGTACAACATCGTCTTTCTTTTTAGCACACATTACAATACCATGATGAATTCACATTACCTTGATCTCTGTATAGATGAGAACCTAATGTGCTCAGCAGGCGTCCCGAACAACAGGAATCCTGACTTTTATCTTTTAATATTTCGACTGGTGCAAACCTGCTCAGAGTGAGTCCTCCACACCAAAGTACATTTTTAATACATCAGAAGCATCAGAGGCTCTCCTTAGGGTGGCATTATATCTATATCTACCTGAAGTACATTAAAAAAAAAAAAAAAGTTTAAACCTTTTTTTCCTCCTTAGTGATTTTGAGAAACAATATGGTCCAATTCTCCAGATACAATCAAAGAGTTCTGCTTTTAGAGCAGGCAGATGAACAAATGCACTCAGACAGAGGGATTTGGGACTCCTCTGCCTTTGTGTGAAATATTACAGACCTGATTGGAAGTGACACAGCTATAATTCAGCATGGTGAGAGGGAGCAGCCCTTGCTCCAGCACACTCATACTCTCCCACACACACACACACACACACACACACACACACACACACACACACACACACACACACACACACACACACACACAGACCACATGGGTACTTGGAAGGTACGCCTAATTTTCTCACATTTTCATCAGAATATCGTTATGCTTATTGGATGTGCAGATCATTCATTATTCTACAGCCTGTTGGCATGGTGACAGCGCACGAAAACAAGCACTGATATACAGATGATGTTTTAGACAAACAAAAGCACAAGACCATGTCCCCACAGATGCTCACACAACTTGTGTACTAAGAGCTTTCTTAGTTGATCCTATAAAAATCAACACATTCTCACTCACTACCACGTTTGGTCATGGACTTTCCACGTCCACATACGACATGCAAGGTACCCTGGGTGCGCTGGTTGTTGACGTTCTGGGACGCTGTGTCAACTTAAGCCCGATACAAGGTCTTCTTTCAAAATACACTCCTGTTTTCACTGGAAACTTAGGTTTTAGATTCAGTCTTTTTCAAAATAAAGGCACTACGTCAGTACAACAACACAAATCAACATTGTTTTTTTTCCTTCAACATCAAACACACATGGTTGGGTTTAGGCAACAAAAATACGTGTTTAGGAAAAAAGAACAGGGTTTGGCTTAAGAATCGCTCTCTGGGGTGAAAGTCGTGTTTGTTGGACCCATCCACCACCCCTCCTGCCCGCCCCACTCACCTTGTCCCGGCACGTTTCCCCCTGACACCACAACCAGCAGCGTATCATACTGATGTTAAAGGATGCCTTTTTTGTTGGTTTCTGACGCCGCAAAGCAGATTTAAAATCTAAAACTCATAAAATTAACAGCCTATCAAACAATACAGCTCATACTCTGATATCTGATGTAGGGCCTGATTTGCAGGAGCTCCTTGGGAATGTGTTGATAGAAATATGTTTTAACTCCACATATCTGTCCAACACCCATTTCTGTACATCTTTGTTCTGCTTTTGATTACATTCCACTCCTCGAGGCCATGAGCCTGATAAATGGCGAGTTTTACTGTGCGCTGGAGAGGTCGCTCCCCTGCTGTACAACAGGAAGAGAGTGCATGTTTTCCTTGATTTCACCCCAACTGTGGCCAGGCGCAGGGCAGCATTCATCAAGGTGAAGAGGGAGCTTCACTTGTGTGCCAATGTCCAATTTGGCCTCCTGTACCTGGCTCTGCACATCACCACGTCGAGAAACCAGAACCTCAGATTTGAAGATCTGGACGAGGCGATGGAGTTCGTAAATAAGAGACGGACGGAGACTGATGCTTGAGCCTGCTGCTGGGACTTAATAGCTACTTGAGCTAGCCGTTAGCATATGCTAGCATGGCTAAAGTCTGCATTTCCCACTGGGGAATGCAAACTTCCAATGAGCAGACTTTCACCTGAGAGAGCGATATTCGCATTCGGTAAGATCCTAGACCCTGTTCTTTTTTCCCCAAACCTAACCACTTCCTTTTGTTGCCAAAACTTAACCGCATGCTTTTGTTGCCTAAATCCAACCATGTAAATGTTAAATTTCCTGTGAAAGCAGAAGTGTATCTTGAAAGAAGACAATGCATCTAACAGGCTGAAGTTGACACACCCAGGGTACCTTGCACGTCGTATGTGGACGTGGAAAGTCCATAACCGTGCACGCCAATGTGACGAGGCCGGAGTGAGAATGTGTTGGTATTTGCTAACACACAGTTTTAAACTGAGGTTTGTTTATTCCTTCAGGCTTGTTCTGGTCGTCTCTTTTGGAAGTTTAAATATCTATGGCCCCAAAGACTGTAGTGATTGGCTGTATAATAATATAAGATACAGACGACAGGTTCTTTTGTTTCCTGTGAGGGAAGAGAGTGTGCACCTTTTTTGTTTTTCAGGATGCCTCTGCTAGGAGCAGGTGGAGGGGGCTGTTAGTTCAGTTACGTTGGGTGGGTGGGGGATGAGGGTGCATAAGTCAAACTTCCTTAACCTCAAAGGTGATATTAACTTGATTTAGTATATGCACCTTTTAATAAGTAATGATTTTAGATTAAATGAGAATGTCCTAATTAAAAAGGACTTAGTTGCCTGCCCAGAAATGAGGCAAAAGAGCAATATGTGCCAATATTTGAGATGGGATCAATGCCGTAAATGTACTGTGCAAGTATTAAGCATTGATCCATTCATTTTTATTATGAAGAAGACTTGCTGTTAATGTTCTTCACCTTGGGTCCGATATTAAATAAAATGAACCAGTTATGGCTTGGTTATGAATGATGCTGTTTTTATGTTGATTCTGTGAGTATAAATAATCCATAACCTTGTATGCGTACACACCATAATACAAACCGTTCATACGCACCATCTAACACACTTCAAGATTAAAGCTCTCACAAGGGCAGTTATGTAGAAAGCTTAGCTTGTAGGTGAAATGTATTTCCCCGAGCACACATCTCAGATCTTCTTAGTTCCGTAAATTTCTTTAATTATTGCGGCCCTGAAGCGGTCCGACTGAAGCTTGTACGACTAAAACAGCTGCAATACTTTATCCTAATATACTCAGCAAAGGACTTAAACCGACACAAGGGACGATTTGATTCACTTAAGTCGGATGTTTTGTTTCATGATAAATGCTGCTGCACTATTTAAGTGCAGTCATTGTTAAAGCTTTAACTTTGACTGCATTCTGTTGGTGAAACAGGCTGATCTCAGAACAACACACATCACAACTGATGACTTGATAACAGAAGACCTTCTTGTCACAGGACGTTTGACTAGGAGTGTCCACAATGAACCGGTAATAGCAGAGAATATTTTTGACCTGTTACACGTGTTGCTATAGGTTCATTTTGCTATTGTTCAGTTTACTGCAGGTGGTTTTGGTTCAAGCTAATGTGAGCTGGCAGTGCCAAATTGGGGCCCTAAGCGAAATTTTATTTGGAGGCCCCCATCCCAAATCATAGGTCATAAATCATATCATAGGTACAAAATGACCGTACAACAACTTGCCATTTAACTTGACAACCTTTATTTCCAATAACAAATGTACTGTAGACACAGTAGTTTGGCGGTATGAGTCAAATAAAATAAAAAATTGAAATTGAAAACTGAAATAAATAAATAAATAAACAAATATGAGTCACAATTACTTATCAAAAGAAAGTAACTTCCACCACCTCAATTCCCCACCCTTGTTTAAACACTGAAAATAAAATAAAAGAGGGAGACAGGTTTTTCCTATTTAATTTTATTCTGTTATATTTCTCCCTCTCCGCTCTCTGGAGGCGTCCGATCTCCCTCAGCCCTCTGTCTCTCCCACCTTAATTAAACACTGAAAACAAAAATAAAAGACAGAGACATTCTTTTCTAAATTTAACATATTTAGCTATATTTCTCCCTCTCAGCTCTCTGCGACAACTCTTCACCTGCTGCAGCTCTGCAAGTGCCTGCCGGCGCACCCCTCTGATTGGTCAGATGTCGAGTGCTGTCAATCATTGCAGCGACGCATTGGGCGGTCAGGTCTCTTCTCTCCTTCCTGAGCTGATTCTACGTGCGTCTCACAGTAGCGCATGTGCGCATCCTTTGCACATATGCGCAAATGCGTCCCCTCGTGCAAAATGTGGCCTCCCATTGAAGATGACGCCCTACGCACAGCGCGTGTTCTGCGTTTAGGGAGGGGTGGCCCTGTCGACGATTACCACTTGCAATTGCACGCTGACCCAACAGCGCTGTTGTGAAAACATGGTGCCAGCCCTCTCGTCTTCCTCTGGGTCGTTCCAGTGATTAAGTGACACAGTTTTGAGCCGCAAACTCCATTTAGCACTGTTAGCACTGTTAGCTCTGTTAGCAACTTTATCAGTGTCAGCAAGGCTAGTGGTGCTAACATAGTTAGCAATGCTAAAGGGGTATTGCGCCTCAAAATGATGCCACTTGCTCACCACAGCTACCTGAGAGGAGACGTTAGGGTGGCCACCATGTTTATGCAGCTACACATGGGTTATGCTGGGGCTACCTGGGTAGCAACTGTGTATGGGCCCAAAATGGGCCCCGTATCTGGGGCTCATTTGGGGAAACCCACCCTTATGGGCAATTGGCACGGGGCCATTATGGAGCCCGGGAACAAGCCCATATAGGGCCTATTTTTCAGCCCATTTACAAGCCTACATACAGATGTTGGTTGGGACTTGGATGGTGTTACTAGCAGTGTACGAGCCACAATGTGTGAATATAAGTTAATTTAAATATCATGCAAAATTCATTTCCAGACATTGTATAAAACTTGGATATTGTAAGCTAAGATTAGAGGTTGGGCAGAGGGCACTGTGTTATCTCACCTTCTCTAAATGCATAGCAGTTTGAAATGTGTGCTAAAGCTCACTGAGTCAATGGAGCGTCGGACTAAAAGCCCAGACACACCAAAGCAACATCAAAGAGTGAGTGGCCATGAAGCCTAACTGCTGTGTCGTCTCATGTCGCCTGTGTCTCAGCCAGAAAGTTACACCTGAACACACCCCAAAGACTACAGCCAGTGGCTAATCAGTGCATTGTGCTCCTGCATGAGAGGAACCAGCAGATGGCAGTAGTCTACAATAGTCATTCAAAGGGGGACACTGGAAGACCGTCATGATGCTAGTTAGCCAGTTAGCACATTAACAACACAACCTGATGGTGAAAACCTATTTTTACTGTGCGCCAGTGAATAGTAACACACCATGAAACGTTTTCGCTAAAGAGCTCAGTGGCTAAAGAAATCTCCCTCCCTCTCCCTAATTTGTTTACTTTCCTCACTTCTGTTCTCATGCGCTGAGCTGAACTGCTGAACTATGTACCTTTGATTTGGGGATGAACTGCCCTTTAAAGAGCACAGTTGGCACCGCTGGGTGATATGAGGACATATGATAATTATAATGTGTCTGCTTAACCTTTTATCTAGGTCATATCTACTGTTATTGTCTAGCTGTGAAGAGTGGGAGGAACAGCGAGGACAGTTCAGGACAATTGGACTCTCACTGACATGTCCTCTGCTGTCAGGAAGAAAAAGAAATCTATTTTTTTCTGGATTATTTCACATCCTCTACATTCCATTAAAAGGACACAAGAGAAGTTATATTAGCAAGTATGAGGCTGTGTAGACACTGGCAATCAAAACTCTGCTGTCGCGAATGCAAAAGCTTCAATTTAAAGTGTTTTCTCTGAGTTACTAATGCAGACAGCCAGTTATTACCCGAACTCTAATTTCCTGTCCTTAGTCATTCCCCTGTACGTCACTCTTCTTTTCTTGTGCTGAAACAAAATCTAGCAATTAGCTCTTATCTTCTCATTTTGCAGACAATAGCTCGAGCTGAAATGAGTTCATGGTTCATGGTCGCAGCGCTTTTAATCACAACCCCGGACATTAGCCATTAGGGGAACCAACAGCTGTGCTTACACCCACCCAGCTCACAATAGAGCCCACACGGTCATTATGGGAGGTTCACTGAGGTTACTAATAAGACTGTCTTATTAACGCGGGGAATCAAAAGAAGTCATTAGTAGTGGATATGGAGGATAGTTTTTTCCCCACTATTTTGACGAGTGTGCTGATCTGTCCTTCAGCCTTCACCCAGGAGGACACAGTCATTCTGAGCCCTGGAGGAAGCTGAGGGCATGTCATGTGATGGGCTTGTATTAACTGCTTCACCATATCGTATTGTGAAAACCAGTGCTCGGTAAAATAACCTCATTAGAACCTAAAATTCTGCAAAGGTCAAAGCAATAATTTGCCACTTTGATGCAAACGCTTACCGTCTTTCTTGAGTTAGATGATGACATCAATACCACTGTTATGTCTGTACAGTAAATTTGAAGCCACGTTCAAGAGATGTTAGCTTATCCATCCATCCATCCATCCATCCATCCATCCATTTTAATACGCTTATCCGAAGTCGGGTTGTGGAGACAGCAGGCCAAGCAAAGCACCCACAATAACCCATCACATCTGTGTTGTTTCTGTGTTGATGTCAACTTCACATTGTCCAGGCTACAGTAGGAAACATTATAAAGAGATCCAGCCCTCCTGAACATTATTATATCGCTAAAGGTTGGTTAATTATTGATAATCAAATACACAGTGACTGAATGACCCTTCCTTCTTTTATAGTGTAGACTGAGGACTGATGACAATGAGCACAGCTACATCTAGCTCTGAATAAGCACAGTCCAAACTCTGTTACAAGCAGTTTTATTATCTACTGTTTTCTTTCTGCCTTAAAATCAATAAGGAATCATTTATCTCCTGGTCCTACTAAAAGACTGGCTGAAGGAAGAGAAGACAGTCGGAGGGGGCAGCACACTGTGGCACCAAAGACCCATAGTTACTGGATAATTGCTACAACCACAATACTCCATTCACCCGATCTAAAGCTGTCCACACCCAGCGACATATACACACCACTTCACTACAAACCCTGGGGTACAGCAGGATTTATACTTGTCCGTTAGCTCTATGCAGATCCTACGCCATTGTGAGCATTTATACCCGTGTGGTGGTGTGTCTGTGTCACTCTGCAGTTACACCTCCAAAACACTAGTGAGCAGCGGAGGTTTCTGTGAAGTGCTGTAAAGTTTAATTGATTCAAAACACACATTAAACACACATTAAACACACATTAAACATGGGTTAATAGAGACAGTTTCAAACACAAATCAGCTTCACTATAACTCACAGCATTCACAGACAAACACTTGTCTTTATCTGGACACATTTCCCCCACAAATACAACATGCTAACGTTATTAGCACAAGCCTATGGCATTTTACATTGTATAAATTAGCCTAGGAGCTAGCAGACTTTTCCTCTAATCATATGAAGCCAGGGACAACAGCAACATTTAACAAAGGTAACATTACAAAATTCAGCTCCATTACAGCTCACAAGGTTCACTGACAAAACAACTGTCTTATACTAAACACGTTTTCCAAACAAATACAACATGCTAGAGATTTCCTCTGCTCATATGAAGCCAGGATAAATCACACACAAGACTGAAAATGCTATTTTAGTGGAGGCTTTATTGTCTTCACAATTTATTGTTTCTTATCTGTGAAATTAAATAAGAGCTTTGTCTCCACTGAGGGAAATGGTTTCAGCTCACAGAAACAGACAGGTCGTCTGCGTCACTGCGACTCGTAGTTACATTTCTGTGGATAAATCCTGCTCCACTGTTTGTTTTCTGACTCGACTGACATAACTATAGATCATAATCTTTTCCAGCCATAACCAAGTAGTTTTGTTGCATTAAGATCGGATGCAAAAGGCTGCTAGCTTCCGCGTGGGATGTGGGGATGAGATCATATTGCAGATGTACATGATTGTTTTGTAACCAGGTGCAGTTTCACTAAAAAACACATCGCAGACATAAAACTACAGCAACCAAGTAAATAAAAGTGTAATATTGAAGTTGAACTTTTTTCTCCCCCTAA
Organism: Epinephelus awoara; assembly: GCA_035609425.1. Classification (NCBI taxonomy): domain Eukaryota; kingdom Metazoa; phylum Chordata; class Actinopteri; order Perciformes; family Serranidae; genus Epinephelus; species Epinephelus awoara. The sequence continues at coordinate 38,231,597 of CM069305.1, read as the reverse complement.
AATTGTTTGCAACATACAGTAATTATCTCCCTGTTGCCTTAACTCCACTCAAACTGAGTTTTCCCAAAAGCTCCCGGGGTAAGACTCGAGATGGATGGATGAACAGATGGATAATAGATGTTTCCTTCCGCCTTCTTATCTTCAGATCCGACTTTATTGAACTCCGCAGTCCGTCTGTTCTGCTCCCCGACTCACAGTTTGGATGTTGCATTGAGGGATCAAGCCTTTTGCTTTCCCCGGCTTGTGTTGAATCAAAATTGAACAGGTGGTGGAACTGTACAAGACTGCAAAACAAACATACACAGAGGATTACGTGACCGCAAACACGGATTACCCATCAAGGCCTTTATTTACCTGACCTTTGGCCCTGATTATCATCTGTCGACACGCGGTCTGGTGCTTTAGCAGCGACTGGGATCAGAGTTGCAATAACTGCTGTTGTTAATACACTGACAATCCCTCATGTCTTTCTCTCTCTCTCAAACACACACACACACACACACACTTTCACACTCTCTGCTTCTCTCCATTCATCAGCAAAAAAGAATCATAGAATTATCGATTCGGTGCAAACAAAGAGTGAAACAATTGATGCAGGAAAACAAGTCAGGGGTTGTCACTCATTGATTTACTTGTCAGTGCAGGTCTCTGATCAGCAGCTGTAGTATGAGTGTGTGTGTGTGTGTGTGTGTACATGGGTGTGCGTTTGATGAAATGGGAGGCTGGACACAACAACAGCAGCAAACCTACAGTAAATCACTTCAGTGTGAATGCAGGAGGAAATTGATAGAAGCAACATGAGGCAGCAGTAAGTAAATAATAGTTTCTTATTGAATTAACTAATGCTTTCCTCCTCAGGTTTGCATTAATAAAATGCCTTCAAGGTCTTAGCGCGCTCACGGGCACAACAGTACGCATAATTAAGCATAAAAATTGCACATTACTCATGGAATATTCACAAAAAGCCTCTTGTCTCCTCGACTGACAAGAGCAATTCAGAAACCCATTTCACAGGGTCTACACCTTGAGAGAATTCACATCAGGCTCATTTTTAAGTCAAATACAGAGTCACAGTGTCCCTGTGTGACTGCCTGGGTTTAATCTCTCTCTTTCTCATCATAAAATCCTGAAAGAAAAATGTGCATCTGCTTATGCTAACAAAACCCTAGATGCACTGTGTTCTGTGTTTGCCACCTAATGTGACACAATGCTGAATCACATTAAGCTGTGCCAGCTGGTAATGACGAAAATATGGATATCATCTGTGATGTGTTTCTTCAGAAATTGGAAGTTTCACACTATGTACTCCATCAAAGTTCAACTAGTAAAACTGCTGTTAAAAAACAAAAAAATGTGTGTCAGTTTTTACATTTGGTGTAGCTGCTGTTTTAGCGAATGGGATGTTATCACATAAAATGGCATATAAACAGAAAATAAAATGTTGGCATTGTACATTTATGCAAAACACAGATACATTACATTTACATTACTAAATAAAGGCTACAGCGAAACTTAATGTTTCAACAGTGCCTTGGTTAGTGTGCACTAGTGTTTAGGCACAAAAGACACTTTGTTATGATTAGGAAAAGATCGCGTTTGGATTTAAAAACCTGGTTTTGGGGCCACAATCGTGGCAGGAGACGCAGCGATGTCATGTTGAAAAAAACAAAAGCTTTTATGGCATTATCCATGCTGGACAAACAAAGACAGTGTGCTACAAATACCCATATTTGGAGCCTAAAAATCCGCTGAAAACACCCAATATATAACACCCATGTTAGGAGCCTAAAAAGTCAACAAAAACATGGATGGGTTTCTACAAAACAACCACATTTGGAGCCTAAAAAGTCCACTGGAAACATACAGACTGGTTGCTACAAAACACCCATGTTCAGAACCTAAATAGTCAATGAAAACATACCCACATGTTGCTCCACAAAAATCTATGTTTGGAGCCTAAAAAGCCACTGGAAACACTGATGGGTCACTGACAAACACCTATACTTTGAGCCTAAAAATCTGCTGAAAACACGCTGGCAGGTTGCTACAGAAATCCATATCATGAGCCTAAAAAGACACTGAAAACACACTGATGGATCACTACAAAACACCAACAACAGGGGACTAAAGAGCTGCTAGAAACCCACAAACATGTCACTACAAAACACCAATTTTCAGAGCCTAAATAGCTGATGGAAACACACAGACAGGTCGCTACAAAATACCATCGTTCAGAGCATAAATAATCACTGGAAACACACCCACTGGTAGCTATAAAGCACCCACATTTGTAGCCTACAGAGCCACTGGAAACACTGACAGCTCCCTAAAAAAAACACCTATATTTGGAGCCTAAAAGTCAGCCGAAAACACACTGACAGGTTGCTTCAAAACACCCAAATCTGGAGCCTGAAAAAACTGCTGGAAATACACCAATGGGTTGCTACAAAACACCCCCGTTCTGAGCCTTAAAAAAGTCAATTAAAAAAAACACAGATGGGTTGCGACAAAACACCCATGTTTGGAGACAAAAAATCAGCTGAAAACACACTGACAGGTTGCAAAAGAACATCCGTATCTGGAACCTTAAAAGCCTACAGAAAAACACAGACAGGTTGCTACAAAACACCCACACTTAAAGCCTAAAAAGCTGCTGGAAACACACCAGACTCACCACATAACATCCACATTTGGAGCATCAAAAGCCACTGGAAACATGCAATGACTCCCTAAAACAACTCTGGCTTTGCTGTTTGTTGATCTCAAACAGTGGTCTGGAGCTTGGCAGGCCTCTTCCCTACGTGACACACCATCCAACATCCCTTTCATCTCCCAGTGACAGAGTCAACTCATATTAGACGTCACTATATAAATGCTGATTGGTATCAAATGAGCAAATATTACATATTTGTGGTTTGCAGAATTGTACAATGCCAACATTTCCTTGTGGAGACTGGGCAGAACCAAGATTTTAGGAGTATGTTTTCACTGAGTTTAAATAAATGTGTTTGGTTCTCAACTTTCAGATCATCAGAATGTATTGAGTTGATGTGAAACAGCATCTGATGGAAAAACAGTATCTTCTAACTCTCTGTAAAATCCTGGCATTTGATGCAAATAAGTTATTAAAATTATTTTATTTTCGACTTATTTGCATTTAATAAACTTGAAAATAACAAACACAGAGAACAGTGCAGAGTGAGAGTGCTCTGGGACAAAATAATCCCCAACTAGAGCTCATAGACGTCTCTTCTGTATTTCTCTTTGTCTTCCTCCTGTACTCTTTAATCTGTCATTAAACAATTTGCTTCCCAGACGTTATCTGGTTTATGCATTACTGGCTGCAGTGTCGGATTATGTTTATTAATGGAGTTATCAGCAGAGAGATCTGCACTGCACACCCTGAGCCATGCAGTAACACATTGATTTTCTGTCCAAAGCAAAGAGTGTGTGCCTGAAGTGAGCCTTTTTGTGAAGGCAACCAAAACCATGGAAACCATTTTAGAAAGCAACCCACTGCCACCTAGTGGACAACCTGCCTTCATGCCTGGACACTGTGCAATAGGTGTGTACTGTGCTAGAGACAAAGAAAATCACTGCAGCCATGTTTTATATGAGATGTGCCTGGACTATTGTTCTGAAACACACGTGGGGCTGGATTTCTCGTGTGAAACATGATTCTCTTAGACACAGCTCATCTTCAACTGAGGAGCGATCATTATGAGCGCATGAATAGATATGAAAATGCCACCCTATTAAAAAAAATACCAGTCTGAAATCACTTCCTCACCTTCCTCACTTTAACCACACTAAGGTCAAATTTCAGAGTTCTAATGAGTTCACACCGCCGCTCCTATCAGAGGGTAATTGGCAGCAAACCGCAAGTCTAAAGAGTCCCACAGGTCTGTTTTGTTTACTGAGGAAATTTGGCATCCTTGAGATGCCTCTCTGCTTTATCGCTCCGTCTTTCTGAACCAACTGCAGTATGCTAATCCTTGAAGACTTCCGCTCCCACCTGCCAACCCTCATTATTTTCATGCTATTTTTGAGATAAACAATGTAGAGTAGCTCGGTGCCAGTGAGATTTCCTCCCATCGTACAGTAATGAAGACGGAGATGGCAAACAGAAACAGAATTAAAAAACAGGCAAAGACTTCATCAAATATTTGCTTATGCCAAGGTCAGTTACCGTGGTGATTCTTAGACACTGATCGTTTGAGTCTTTAAAATCCAGATCAACTTTCTAAAGTTAACGATGCTGTTAATTTCCTGTCAGTCAAACATACAGAAATTCAATGCTGAATAATAAGTATTCAATTTAAAATTGTGATTAATATGAACTTCAACAGAGTATTTAAATGAAAGGTTCACATTTATTTAAAGTCAGCTTAAAACAATTTCTGGTAGCTTTTGTAACATGAACCGTGTTTCTTCTGTTTACCTTCTGATGGTTGTAATGAAGGATAAAATATTCATCTGTAATTAATGCTATAATAATTTCCTCGGGGACCAGGGATCAGATTTGGGCATCTTAAAAGCTTCAAACTCATGATTCAATCATCACATTTAACAATTCATGCAAGTGAATGACATGTTCATGTGATTAGACGCAAAATCCTGCCAAGTGGCGTGATGAAAGTGATGGATGCACCGTGAATGACGTAAGTAGCACAGTTTTACATCATACAAAATCTGAACTTCAGTGACCAAGTCACATCTCAGTAGCCAATCAGCACCTGCACCTCACTTTCCCTGCATGTAAAAGAAGAGATGAAGCACTCAAACGAGTTAATTGTCCTCTGATCCACCAACTATGATGCTCCATTTTGTGTCAGACTAAATGTTTTTGAGACTCTTCAGCTCTTTTGTAACTTGGTTAAAAGCGTCCTTGAAGTCTGTTGAGTGTCTTTACATGACTGAGGTGAAATCCCTACTTGGGGTGAGGTCTGCTACACCTGACCTAACCTGTCTGTTGGAGGAAAGACTCCCTTCAGTGCGAGCTTTAAGGCCCTGACGCACCAAGCTGACAGTCAGCCGTCGACCAAAGTCGGGCCGTCAGTGAGCGTCTGTTGCCCTAGTTTATGCGATGTATCCTGCACCGTCGGGATAGCTGCGGCTAGTGGAGCGTTAGCCACAGCATGAGCGGAGGGAAGCACAGCCAGTTAGCCTCCGCTAGTCTCTGAGCTAGCCCCGGCTCTCCGTTTGGATCCAACCGGAGCACCGAGCCCTGGTTTGTTATTCAGGTTAAAGTGGGAAGAAGCAGCGGGTTTATCGGGCAGCTGAGTGAAGTGGAGCCTGCGGAGGAAACACCGGGACCGTCTGGATGTAATAGTCCGTGGAGGTGCTGCGGTGCTCGGCTGCACAGATAGGAAACCCCTCGGCTGACAGGATGTACCACTCTCTCACTCCGCTCTCTCTCACGCAGGCGCAGAACGTACGTGCTACTTGGCCGTCGGATGTAGTCCGTGTAGTGTGTTCAAATGCAAGTGACACAGGGCGACGTGAGGCGACGTAGACGACGCAACAGTTGGCTTTCGTCGCCGCTAGTTCTTTGATGTCGGTTTGGTGTGTCCGCACCTTCAGTGAGAGAAAAGCAAGCCAGGTATTTGACCAAGATGAAGCAGGACTTTCTGGATAAAACCAAACATTAATAAGTGTAATTTACTAAAATACAGAAAACAATTTACAATGAATGGTATAAGACATATGAAACAAACAGCACTTTGCCTGTGAATGGAACACAACTCATATTAATCTTTGTCCAGCCCACTCGTACCTCTCCTCTGCCTCTTCCCCTGAACTGTCAGGACCCTTTACAAAACACACAACAGATTGTTGGCAGACACACACTTTGTAATTGTCATTTTTCAAATTAAAAATATAACTTTAATATTAACACTTAGAAAACACCAACACATCAGGCTGTGTTTGCAGCACTACAGTACCTTAACAATAAAGTCTATTTAAGACACAAGGTTAGTTCAGCTTACCAGGTGAGCGTGTGCACAGGAGCGTTCACAGGTGAAAGATGAGGCTCTCACACCTGTGCTCCAGCTCACCTTGAGTGGCCAAATTTCTCCTGGGTCCTGGTGTCCCCCTGCTACAAGTGGGTCTTAACCACCACTGGGACTGAAACACATTATGTCACATTATGTCCTCTAACTAAACAAAGGTGTGATAGATGTGATTAAGACCTGAATTCTTCAGTTGTCAACAACAGTGGAGGAAGTGAACACTCAGATCAGAACTCTCACTCACACTGTGATCACTTCTATCTACTTCTGCTTCTTGAATCAAATAGTCAAAATGAGCGAGTCACTATTTGTCTGGGGACGTCCTGGAGCTCCCTCAAGGAGCTGCGGCGGCCCCTCGAGCTCTAGTTAAGAACCACAGATGTACCAGAGATGACACTAAAATGGCCACTGCGGCCTGTAAGAATGTCGTAGAAAGATCAAACCAAAACTGGCGTGTTTGTATCATCAAGACCTACAACATATTTATTTCTGACATTTTGTGTTAAATATATTGTTTTTTTTGGTTCATTTTTGTTTTGTTTTGTAGTTTTCCTGTTTTTTGTTTGTATTTTGTTTCTTTTTTCCTTGGATTTTTAATCATATATTTGTTTTCCTCTACGAAGTAATGTTTGCTTGTGTGGACCCTAAAAATAGTAGTTGCTACCTTGGTAGTGACTAATGCGGATCCAAACAAATAACTAAATAACGTGTGGTTATGTTTAGGCACAAAAACCACCTGGTTACGGTCAGGAAAAGATCATGTTTTGTGGCGGGAAAAACAGCAATGTCTCAGTGAAAATGTGTTTTTTATGTCACTATCTCCAGTGACGGTTTGCTGCCTAAGACGAGATGTTTTGAGCCTTAAAAGCCGCTGGAAACAATGACTTCCTAAAAGACAGCTGCTTGTGTTGTTGGTTGGTCTTGAACTAACGACACAGACCTTCTTGTTTTATGTTCTCTTATTTTGGTTGTTTTGTTTTTTACTGTTTTTGATTATATTAACCACCAAAAGTCCTTGTATAGTGTGTAGCTGTGTGCACTATAAATAAATTCACCTTGACTTCCACATGGGCATGTGAGTGCTGTTTCAGGACAAATTTGAAAATTGATTTCAAAAACATGGGGGAAAAGGCAATGAGCAACTTTGTAGGAAATGTCCAACAAAATTGCAAAAAAAAGAAAGAAATAGATTTAAAAATATATTTTTTTTTTAAAAAAATGGAAAAAATAGTTAAAATATATAATTATTATCATTACATATTTAAAATTATTTTACAGAATTATTAGAATTTTGAAACTTTTTTTCAGGTCGTTTCCTTATTTGTTTATAACGTTTTTTTTCCTTTCTTTTTTTTATTATTATTAAATTATTTTTCAACTACTTTTCTTGTGTCTCTATTTTCTCTTTTTACTAATTTCTTGCAGATTTTTAGGGTCATTTATTTCATAGCTCATTGCCTTCTCTCCATGTTTTTTGCTGAGGATTCAAGGGGTTAAATCAGACAAGGAAAAAAAATCAGGCCCTTAATTTAAACAGTAACTGTAGCTGACATTGCTCATGCGTCGATATAATATACAACAGCTGAGTTCAGTGCAAGTCAAACTGAACTGCATGTTGTACAAAAATACTCAGACGTAAGAGTGCTTGTTGGGATTTTGCACATGCTTCATAACTTGATGTCCAATGTCAGGACCAAGTTTGAGAAGCTTCAACTACACAATCACATATTCTCTGTACCTGGCATATAATCAAGTTTGTCCCTGAGCACGAGCAGCTACAGTACAATAAATACAGAGCAGGTAGACACAGAGGACACTGAGAGAAACAGTACAGGAACGTTTGACTCTAAATACACTCAGTAGTTCAGTCGGTGGAATCAAAACAATGGCTCCCCCTCTTCCCTCTCTCTACACCTCCAGCCCTCCCCCCAGACCCTTGGATGTTCTTGGCCTTATCTCCAACACCTCTATCCCCATGCATACAATTAACCCTCCCCCCTCTCCCTGCACTCCATCCCACCTACTCTTGACCGTTCCCTTCATTAACATGAGCACAATGGCTAAATAGAGAAAAGGCAGCGAGCAAAAACCACAAAACTGGTCTCTGAGCTCATTTCTATTCTTTCGCCGCTGGCTCGGTTTGACCTCCTTGTTTGCACATGTGGATGTGGTTACACTCAGTGATTCTGCTCCTTTTCTTTCTTTATCTTTTGTACAGCACACTGGCTGTCAACACAAATTAACTTGGCAAGGCCCCACATGTCTTCTGGGTCATAACGTACTGCAGACCTTTAACACTGATGTGCAACGTGTTAAGCTGTCTAATTTATCCCACCAGAGAATCAAATCAAGATGCAGCAGATGGGGCAGAAGATTAGAAGTGCTCATTGGTATCACTTGAGCCAGAACAAGGGCGCAGCGGCTTGGAAGGAAGAGCAATTGATTTGGGAAAATTGCAGATGTTTTACAGTTGCCTGACTTATTTCAGTGACTGCTTCTGGATAATGTGGAGCATAAAACAACCGGTGGCTTCAACAGTTTATCAAGCATGGCCTGTGTTAAAGGGACAGTTCACCCCAAAATCAAAAAGACACATTTTCTTCTTACCTTTAGTGCCATTTATTAATGTAGATTGTTCTGGTGTGAGCTGCAGAGTGTTGGAGATATCAGCCGTAGAGATGTCAGCCTTCTCTCCAGTATAATGGAACTAGATGGCACTCAGCTTGCAGGGATAAAGCACCAAAAACATAGATTTGACACAAACACAGACCTTGTTGTGAGCAGTTTCATGTAGGAACTATTTTCTGTCTACCGAACTACACCCGCTAACAGTATCACAGCACAGAGGGAAGGTATCGGGTGAAGTCTAAAGTGCTGAATGTCACTGATTGGTCAAACACACAATTCATGGCTGCTACAACCCCTTCACATCATCATTCGCACACAGTGAGCAAGCACAGAGTGCCACTAGTATCACTGCTGGGTGAGGGTTACAGACTTCTTTAAGATTCATTGTCAGGTTTCCAGAAACAGCCAGACGGAGAGTGTGTGAACGACCTGATAGTACGACTGAGTTCAAGAAATGTAACAGCGATCAAGTGACGATAGGAAGCAAAATTTAAAGGGACAGTTCACCTCAAAATGAAAAATTGAAAAAAAAAAAAGTTGCAGAGTGTTGGAGATACCATCTGTAGAGATGTGTGCCGTCTCTCCAATATAATGAAGCCAGATAGCACCAAATACTCTTTCTAGAAATCATGACCTGGTTATTCAAGATAATCCACAGTCCTTGTTGTGAGCAGTTTCATGTAGGAACTATTTTCTTTCTACTAGCCCACACCCACCAACTGTAACACCGTGATTTTTATTTGATTATTCTGTCTGTTATTTTCTTTGTAACTGATTAATTGTTCAGTATTAAAAATGTCAGGAAATAGTGAAAAATATCCCTCACAGTTCCTGAAAGTCAAAGTTGATGTCCTTAAATGTCTTGCTCTGTCAGTCCAAAACCAAAGACATTTAGTTTAATATGATATAAAACAGAGAGAAGTAGGAAAACCGTATTTTCTGCCATTTTTTTCCGTTAAAGTTACTTTCAGGATTTATCGATTTGTCAAAATAGTTGATTATTTTTCTGTCTGCCAAGTAACCGTTAGTTGACTTACTGTTGCAGCCCTGCTACAGTACTGAGCTAACTCAGGCTTCAGCTCAACTGAAGAGGACGCCATTCATGTTCACATCTCTTGCTGTCAAGAGCCTCTTGTCCATGAGTAGATGCACGCCTCCTTCTGCACATTGATTCGCCTTATTCGGGTGGGTGTAGAAAGAAAATAGTTCCTACATGAAACTGCTCACAACAAGGTCTGTGGATTATCTTGAGTTACCAGGTCATGATTTCTGGAAAGAGACATTGATGTTAAGTTTTTCAACAAGAAAACAATCTAGATGAATAAACAGCACTGCAGGTAAAGGGGACAATATGCATTTTTGATTTTGGAGATGAACTATCCCTTTAATGAGCTGATATGAAGTGCCATTATTAAATAACCCATGATAATGAGAAACAAGACTGAAGCACATGATTGATGCTGGACGACGGTTTATTGAACAGATTTCTTGACCTACAAACTGATATAATGCAGGCTGCCAGTATGAACAGACGTGTAATGAAAAATAAAAATAAATACAGGAAGTACAGATGTAAACCAAGGTCTATTGTTTAGGGTGGTTACAGCAGCAGCTCTGCGAACACACTGAAGAGAAGTCAAACTTCATTTAATGAACAGCAGCAGACAAACGTAGCTTATCAAGGCAGATATTTCCCAATCTACCGAGGCAGTAGGTAGCTCTGGAGTGAAAGATTGTACAAAAATAAAACATCTTCATTTATATTCAGTTTCCATGCAAAGAAACCCTGTAAACATTTCTCAAAGATAGCACTGAAACCTAACCAAAGGGTGCACGATGGTTAAGGCAATACATTCAACAGTGTAATGGGAACTATTTTAGTGCAAAGTGTGAGTGTGAGAAGACTCACAGTTAATATCATGGTCATCACCAGTAGAAAAGGAGGTATTTTTAAAGTAGTAGTAAACCTCGACAAAACTACCGAAAACTCTGGTGCATAAAGTGTGTTTACATTCAATAATCGAAAAGGAAAAAATGACTGGAAGCCTGTTTGCAGAGAATGTTTGAACACGAGGGAGTAAACTCATCTCTGAAAACAAATACCGGCTGCTCTTTACATTCAAAGAATTAAAAAAAAAAACCAAAACACCAGGAATCTCCCAGATTAATATCAAGCATCAACAAAAAAAACATACATTTAAGGCATAAGAATCTTACTACAATGAAAAGTGAAAAAATAAAGGACCCTGGGTACAATGCTTAGCAAGGATTAAAAGGAGAATGGAGGAGAATCGGCTTCAAACAGAAAGCCACCAAACAACAGCTTTGAACTGCCTTCTGCCTGCAGGGCAACATGCAGGGTTTAAACGGGCCCACGGCTCAGTGTCTTTTCACACACGTGCAAATGTCCAGGAGGGAGGAATGAGCTGTGGTGGTGGGGCAGAGGGGGGACACAAAGCATTTAGATGCTAAGCAAGAGTACGTCACAGTCTTTGGAACATGAGGTCAAATAGTGTAGGTAGTATGTTTGACGTAAAATGCACAGAAGGAGAGATGTGAGGCGTTCAGGGCCCAGAAGTTCTTCAACAGAGCTCCCGTGCTGCGTCAGAAAGCCCTTTGTTTCGTCACCCATGAACCAGTGACACCCCGTGATGCAAGGCTCGCTTCCACATGTAGTACGTGGAGCGAGGGGTGAAGGGGAAGTAAGACCTGAATTCTTTAAACGTGGGGAATGATTTCTCCTCGAAGCGCTGCTGCAGGAACAGCTTGGCCTTGGCCTTGAAGTTGGCCAGAGCCACAACATCCATCGCAAACATCCGCTCGTCTATGGGTGCCTTGTGGTGAAGGGCGTGCTTTGAAAGTGGGGCATCAAAGGAGGGCATGGGGGAAGTTTGGAGATATTTAGGACTCTCAACAAACGGATGCACGTGCTGACTGCTTTCAGCACTCCTCTCCGTGACCTTGTTTTCTGTTGCTGCGTTCTCCAGACTCTGTGGAAGGTTTATCACTGCGCTCGGCGCGAGCATCTTCTTCTTGCGGTTCTGACTGCTGCGCCACAGCCAGTAGAAACAAGGGGACATGGACGGGAACTTGAGCCTGAACTTGGTCAGGGACCATTTGGACGTTTGGATGTGCAGCTTTGCGACATCTCTGAGCTGTTTTTTACTCATGTAGGCCCGTCTGAAACTTTTGTGTTTCCGCCTGCAGATTCTCGCTCTAGGTGCAAACAACTGGTTGGTGTTAGGCAGGACTGGCGACAGACTTTTGGGACTGTTGCTCTTGTCTGCGTCTGAGCTGTCCTCGCTGCTGCCGACGCTCCCTTTGTAACCACGGTTGAACATCAAAGCCTCTCTCCTCCAGTTGTAGTAGGTCGATCTGGAGATCCCTGGGAAGTTTCTTTTGAAGACCCTGAAGGGGAGGGAGGCGTTCATGGTGATGCAATTCTGCAGACAGCGCTTAGCTTCCTGCATGTGAGCTACGTTCTGGGCCCGCTCCAGATCCAGCTTGCCGAGGCTGAGGCCAAACATACTGGCCACGCTGTCGTGGTGCTCCAACTCATCCTGTTTCGCTTCAGGTGAAGACCAGGCTTCCTGTTCCGTGCTCTCTCCAGGACTTATCTCTCCGGTTGACGATGAGGTGGAGAAGTTTCCTCCGGATTTCAGGAGCTCGTGCTTCCAGTTGTAGTACGACGACCTTGAGATCTCAGGGAAGAACTCTTTGAACTGATGCAGAGGGATGAGCTTCCCTTCCAAGTAGCAGGCCTGCAGGAAATACTTTGCCTCGTACCTGGCTGCAGACTTTTTGCAGTGTTCCTGCGTCTGCCTCTTCCAGCGGTAGAAGGTTCTCTTGGTGATGTTGTACTTTCCCTTCAGGCCCGCGTAAGACAGCTGCAAGTCCTGGTTCAGCAGCTCCTCGCTCTTGGTCGGCGACGCCCTCTGCTCGCTGTCAGGGCTCCCAAACGTGAGGTCACTCCTCTGGGCTAGCGCCACAAAGTGGTTCGGCCTGAACAAGGACTCGGACTGCATCGCACCAGACCACATGATGTGCAGGGTTAACGGCTCACAGTCTTTCGGCCAGGTCCTTGGACGTATGACGCGGTTGAAATAGGGTCGGATCTTGTGGTTGAACATGGGGTAGATGGAGTAGATGTTAAACATCAGGACTGATGACAGTGCGTACACGTGCCACATGTTGGCGTAGGAGCCCGGGAAGCAGGACGCTTTGACATCTGCGTCAAAGATGGCCTCCAAGACTGTAACAGGCAGGTTGAGCATGTCCTCAGACTCTTCGGCGCAGAGGCTGAAGCGAACAGCCTGAAGCATCATTTTGGAATCGATCATCCCAGACAGGTAGTATCTCTTCCACAGCACCATCTCCAAAACTGTCCGTACCTGTGGGGACAAAATTACTGAAATCAGTCCTACGACACAGCTCAAAAGAATCTGTATTAATTCTATAAGTGAAACACATTTGGACCCTAGAGACCAAAATCACTGCTCACCTGTAGCTCCAAGCTGAGTCCAGTGTTGCCCACAAGCAGCATGCTGACGGCATCAAACAGCAGGTTGCCTTCTCCCTTGCAGTTCAGAGGCAGGAGGCCCACGGGTGCATCAGGCGGGTACAGGCCATGAGCCGTGTCATCCACACCTGCCCACTCAGGGAAATCATGACAGGGGCTCTCGGGCAGCTGAAAGGGAGCGAGGACCCGATCCACCTCCAGGGCCACTCTGGTCAGAGCGTCCAGGCCGGAGCTCTCTGTGGCCTCCTGGAGCTCCCCCAGCACAGACAGCACCACCTCCTTCCTCTGAATCATGCCTGGGGATGTGACGGGAGCTGGAGGGAAGAGGAGAGTTAAGATAATGGAGGAGGAGAGGGAAGCTCAGATAACTCTGAGAAGTTCAGAGGTATAAAACAAAAGGGAATAGGCTTAGGAAACATGTTCTTTGTTACCAGGAGAATAGATTATGTAGATTACTGTGGTCTATCCACACTCAAACAACAGCTGCAGCTTTAATCAAAACACTGCCGCTGCAGTTAATAAACACTTCTCACGTGTTCCTAATTCACTGCAACCGATATAGACATAATATAATGAGTATGTTTTCTTTGGTGTATAATCACCTGAAAATAAGACTCGGCATGTTTTCATTACCTTAGAATGAGCTGTTTACGTCTACATCAACTCCTGGTCTGCAGACGTTGCCATGATGCACTGGCATGTTTCTACAGTAGCCCAGAGCGGACAAACCAAACACTGGGTCTAGATTTGTGTTTTTTAGTTAGTCACCAAAGTCATCAATCCCTCTGCGATGAGAGCTTTAGAAAAACACTGATTTTTTAAACTTCTTTATTCTGTGTTTTTATCGGTTTAAACCACCATTTGTTTAGAAGAGAAGAAGAGACGTCTGTCGATAAATCAGCTCCCGGTAAAAACCTCCTGAACATCTGGATCAGAAATAAGGCGAGAACATACTAAGCCGTCTTTACTACATGCCAAACAGCATTGGAGGAACATTGGTTTGAATTATGAAACTGCTCTATTCAGTGTTTTAACCAGTTTTAATCACTGGGTTTGTTGTTTTGGAGGAAGAGACCTCTGCAGATAATATGGCTTCTGGTAAAAACCTCCGGAGGGCCCGGATCAGAAATAAGGTGAGTGCAAAGCCTGTAAGTTATCACAGAAAAAGGTGTGCACGCATAGCAGGCTGTGGGCGAGCAGCATGCCAAACAGCCTGGCCAAAACACTGATTTGTAACATGAAACTTCTTCAGTCTGTGTTTCTGCTAGTTTAAATGATCTGGTTTGTTGTTTTGGGGAAGAAGAGACCGCTGCGGATAATTCGGCCCCCCGTAAAACCCTCCTGAACGTTTGCATCAGATATAAGGTGAGCACACACTAAGCCATACTCACTGTGCCAAACTGCATAGGAAAAACACTGATTTGTCATGAAACTGCTTTAGTTTGTGTTTTGACTAGTTTAAATCATCACATTTGTTGTTTTGGAAATAAATGGGCCTCTATTGATAATTCAGCTCCCAGTAAAAACCTGAATATCTTGATCCAAGTTATCAGAGAAAAGAGGTGAGCGTAAATTAGCATGCACCGGGCGAACGACCCATTTGCTATGTGCCAAACAGTGAGAAACAGGAGAAACACTGATTGTAACATGAAACTGCTTTGTTCTGTTTTTAGCAATTTAAATCACCAGGTTTGTTGTTTTGGCGAGAAGGGGACCTCTGCAAGTAATTCAGCTCCCAGTGAAAATCTCCTGAAATCTGGATCACAAACAAGGTGAGCGCATACTAAGCCCTATCTGCTACATGCCAAACTGCATAGGAAAAACACTGATTTGTAAATTGAAACTGCTTCATGGTGTTTCTACAGCTCCAAATCACCTGATCTGACCTGATCTCAGAAGAAACCACTGCTGATAATTCAGCTCCCATTAAATGCCTCCTAAATGTCTTGATCTAAGTTATGGCAGAAAAAATGGTTGTGCCAAAAAATGCAGACGGCTTTGATCCATGTTTTTACCAGTAGCCTATAATCAACAGGTTTGTTGTTTTGGAGAGGAAGCGGCCTCTGCAAATAATCCAGCTCCCAGTAAAGCGTCTTGAATATCTGGATCAGAAATAAGGTGAGCACATGCTAAGCCCTACTATGTATTTACCAAACCTCATAAGAAAAACACAGATTTTTTGCGTGAAACTGCTTTATTCTGTGTTTTTACTGATTTTGATCACTTGATCTGATCTGATCTCAGAGGAGGAGACCTCTGTGGATGATTCGGCTCCCTGTGAACACCTCCTGAACAATGAACACATTAGGAAATCTGTGGAATTAAGTTTCAGCTGGTTTCAATCTGAAATCCTCACCATTGAATCCCTCTAAATTTTACACACTGTTCCTTTAAAGTTTCCCATAAAGCGCATCATATTTAATAGGAAGTCACTAACTGTAGTGTGCTTTAACTTTCTCACAGCAAACTAGCTGCAGAATATGACTTGGGTTGTTTAAACTGATCTCAGATCAAATTCAAAGTCATTACCTGCACGGCCTACTTTGTGCGGCGCAATCATTTTGGCTTGTGTTCCGGCCTTTACGATTTATCTGCAGGTTTCTGGAGTTTCAAACATTAAATTGAACCTGCCGAGTTTAAATCGTTTAAACGGCACTTTAAAAGAACATGAAGCGCGCATCTTAAATTCAAATGAACAAATCCCTCCTGTTGAATCCTGAAACGATGTTAAGATAAAGTAACTTCTCACCTGAATGTCCAGAAACTGAAAGAGGCACTCAAAGGAAGCGTCTTGTGTGTGTCGGGTCCAGCTGATAGTGTTGATCTCTCTCCGGGAGTTTTAGTCCATTGTGCGCGTGCAGCTCCGGAGCGTCCTGTCCTCCTCCGCTGAGCCGGTGCAGAGATATGTGGCAGCGATAAGCAGCACCTCCCTGCAGGGAAGTGTTAATCGTCGATTCGCTTTTTTGTCTCTGCGTCGAGAGACACCTCCTTCCTTCCCTCCTCCCCTCCTCCACCCTCCTCCTCCTCCTCCTCACAGCCAGGGTCAATTTCAATGTGAAGTGTTAACAAAAGCCAATGTGTCAGAGGGCCATCAGAACACAGAGGCAGACTTGTAAGGCAACAGGTATCAGTGCTTTCAGCTTTTATCTACATGTTTTCTGCAGATGACAACAGGTCACTATCAAGGTTATTTGTCAAGTGCATTAAAGGACAGTCAGGGTTATTTCTCCCTCATAAATTAACTACTTTTATGTGGTTGCACATTTGTTTTTTTCTGTAAAAATACAGAAAAATCAGAGCCTTTGCAGCACTGAGCTTTGCTGTACGATCACTGTGAACTGATTTTGTTTTCCTGCGCTGCAGTGTGAGGGCCGGTTTGTGGATTAGAGCCGATACGTGCAGACAGGGTGTGGACACGAGCTTTATGAGAGGAGAGGAGGGCCCTGAGCTCCAGCTCTGCTCCACTGTATCACTTTTAACACCTCCTCTCCTGCCTTTTGCAGGATTTCAGTAATCAAGGCCTTTTGTTCCACACACGCACAACAATCCCAGCGACTGTCCCCCAACCCCCCACTGCCTCTACTGTAGACACACACACACACACACACACACAACAGGGGACAGCAGCATTTGGCCCCCACTGATGTGTCCACTCTGAGCACTCACAGACAAGCTGGTGCCTGAGTTCACTGAGGTTCAAGGCTTTGACCTGGAGGCTTATCAGGTATTTGGACAATGTGTGAGTGTGTTGGGGGGCTGACAAAAGAACAGGCACAATTTCACCTCTCTGACACAGCGAGCTGAGCTGATAATGCGTGGAGGCACCCACGTGTTAAAAGCTATGGTAATATGTGTGTGAATAAAAACTGAGCTTCCTTCACTTGCCACCTTTGACCTGGAGTGTTTTGGAAGTCTGGTGAAATACAGGCAGTGAGATTACTTTACATTTACTGTGCATTTTGAAATGAGGATGACGACGTGTTGCAGAGGAAAGCTCAAAGAAAGTGTCTGAAATGAGCGGAGTCAAAACAGGGTCACACTGAAACCACCTGAACACCTTTTTCCTTTTATTTAAGGAGCTCTACCTGCAGTGGGCGATTTATCAATCAGTGGAATATTAAGTATTTTATGTGCACTCAGTTCAGATTTAAGTGTTAACGTTTGCTCAGAAGATGCTCTGTGTTCATAGTAGCACTCACATTGCTGCTTTTAATGATCCCTAGGTCTCACATCACATCATGCACAGATTTCAGGGGGAAGCAGGGAACAACAGGTCCTCCTCACTGACCATAGAAGCTGTGCATTTGTCCCCCGAGTAAATATAAAAGGAGCAGAGAACTATGACATCATCAAAGACATTTACGCCACAAATTGTTGCATAAAATTCACCAGAAAGCAAGAAATGAAGTGTCTGTTGGGATTTTGTGTTTCTGCAAACAACTGATAGGTTACGTTTGCAGAGGGTGACACGGAGTGGATTTTCAGTCCTGTCGCATCCCGCTCCCGTGTTGTGTTTCAGTTACAATAAAAAAGTACAGTACATGGATCACACAGTGCCTACCTTAGTTGAATATAAACCCAAATGTGACATCTAATGTTGTGAACCAGTTCTGAGAGAGAAAATGTCATTAAAGTATTGCAGTAAAAGCAGTGTTTTCTTCCTCTGATATTATTATATATGACATCATTAGATTATTAATACTGAAGCATCAGTGTCAGAGCAGCATGTTACTGTTGTAGCTGCTGGAGGTGGAGCTAGTTTCAACTGCTTTATAAAAACTTGACTATGATTCCCAGTCCCGCCCGCTCCCCTTGACTTTTTTTCCATCTTGTCCCAATCACGTGACGAATAGTGAAACTGATCCTGTGGGAATCCCACGGGAATCACGTGACCCGTGGGATCCTGAAAAAATGTCAACTGGTGCGGTGGTGTGTCTGTGTCACTCTGCAGTTACGCCTCCAAAACTTAACACATTTTCCCCACAAATACAACATGCTAATGTTATTAGCACAAACCTATGGCATTTTACATTGTATAAATTAGCTTAGCGGCTAGCAGACTTTTCCTCTACTCATATGAAGCCAGGGACAACAGCAACATTTAACAAAGGTAACGTTACAAAATTCAGCTCCATTACAACTCACAAGGTTCACTGACAAAACAACTGTCTTATACTAAACACGTTTTCCAAACAAATACAACATGCTAACGTTATTAGCACAAGTCTATGGCATTTTACATTGAATAAAATAGCCTAGCAGCTAGCAGACTTTTCCTCTACTCATATGAAGCCAGGATAAATCACACACAAGACTTAAAATGCTATTTTTGTGGAGGCTTTATTGTCTTCACAATTTATTGTTTCTTATCTGTGGAGAAAAATAAATCAAAGCTTCATGTCGACACAGAACACACACACACATGGCAGGACCGTCTACCACACCAAAGACAAGGAGACCTCAGGTCACAACACACACAGAAAGTGTGATGTCACTCTCTGCTCAGGACGTCATCACTCCACCATGTCTTCACACAGCAACCAGTGGATTGCTGCTATATTAATCCCTGAATGTTGCATACAGCTCCTTTAAAAGACACTTCTGATGCAGTTGGTGATTTCATCGTAGCCAAATGTAAGAGGGCCCAAGAGACTTTCAGGTATGGAGCCGTTATTAAAATTTATGAATAGAGATGATTCAATATGACTTAAGTACTCTGACCTTGTAGCAGCGCCTCACTGTTGAAATATACAGTAGTCTCAGCTCTGTACAAATTATCAATATGATACATTATCCACAGATCCTCAGCTCTGAGTATGAGTTCAGAGACATTTTATGTAACTTGATAACCTTTAAAGCATTTCACAGCTCACCTGTGGCTCTCGCTCTCTTACACTTCCTCTCTGCCTTCATCTTCTATTCACTTTAATGCCTTCAACAAATTTCAGGAAAATGTCGACCTGTCAGGTTTCATCCTTTGCATCCTGTTTTTGAAGGATGAAATCAAGGAAATGAACACATTCACATTCTAGCAGGTCTGTTTCCATGCCATGTGGTAGCTACGTAGGTATAGCAAATGAAAATGACATTAAACGGGCACTGTGTAGGAATTACTCCCATCTAGTGTTGAGATCGTAGGGCGTAAGGCGATTCCGTATTTCTCAAATATGTCCCTGTGCGTACCTGTATTTTCAAGATGGCGCATGTACATGATGAGACACCGGTCGCAATGTAAATGTAAACGAGAATTTCGGAGCTTACGGACATATTTAGATGCACTGATAGAGGTACATACACATGTGCTAGGACACACTTTTGACTGCAAAATTTGTTTGTCTCAAAGAACAACTGAAATTGTTACACATAGTACCTTTAATGTACACTTTGAATAATTTACATATTTAGGGACAAGAAAAGGCTTCAATGCCAAATAAATAGAACAGAAACATCAGTGAAATAAAATAAGAATTGTTCTATAAGATATATACACACATAAATATATATGTATATAAAGGACAAAACACAATGGGTCTCATTCATGAAATGTTAGTAAATTTGAGTAAATTTGCACATAAAATCTTCAAAGCTCTTCTAAGCCAGACTCCATTGAGCAAATCAGTGATTTAATATTGTTGAACACAGGAGCTGCTGGTCTACTGCTGGCTCCATCAGTCAGTTTGTGTTTGTTATTGTGTGCCTTTGGTGTTTTAAAGGGTTAGTTCAAATTCCCCAAAGTCACTCAATAACATAAACTAACTAACTGATTGAGGCTGTGGTGAACCAGAAGCCCCTTTATTCAGAGAGCTAAAACTACTGTTTTTGTTGATGGAGTCTGGTGGATTTGACGAGAGCGTAGATGAGGACTGAAGCAGTTAACAGCCTCCCGTTGGAATGGGCAGACTGATGAAGAGGTGGAAATACTCTCTATATAGCGTGAGTGAGGCTCTTTTTAGGAGGCTAAAATATATTTTGTTGCTGAGCCTGTAGGTAAGTAATGAACTAACTATGGACACTACAACCCCATACATACAAACTATCCCTTTAGTTGCTACTTGTTGGTGTCCTCCTGCTAAATCCAAAGTAAAATAATAATTTCTTGGTATTTAACTGAAGAAAACTGATGCAACACCAGTCAACAAACTCCTCCACACACCTACAGGTCCTGGTCTCATCTCCAGTGATCCAACCAACCATCACTGTATCATCAGCAAATTAAACACTGAAAACATCAGATGAGAGTGTGTTTGTGTCTTCACCATCACGTCAACCCCCTCAGACTCTTGGCTGAAGACAGTCACACACCTTAGGTGTGTAGATTAGCTGTGCTGCACTGCACTGTGAACACAGTAGTGGGCTGGCTGCAAGCATTTAAAATGCAAATAGGGCAACACTGGGACCGGCTCCGGCAGTCTCTCACCTGCTGTGGCTGCGTGTGTGTGTGCAGGTGTGAGTGTGTGTGTGTGTGTGTGTGTGTGTGCGCACTGGCAGGGGGAAGAAGAAAGAGCTGAAGACTAAAGCCAGCTCCAAACTAGATTTAATTCAGCATGTTTGCACAGGCAGAATCGCAGGTTTGTGTCCAGGATGAAATGCTGTGTTTGGCTGTGTCAGCTTGGCTGAAATGGTGGCACTGAATGCCAGTCACCAAAATATAATGTCACTAAAGAACCAGTCACAGAGTATTTTTACTCTGTGGCTGGTTGAGATTTTATGCAACAAACCCTGTGTTCTTTGTGTGTTTCTCATTTTGTCAGTCATGTTGCCCACCAGCACATCTCACAAGTTCCTCTACAGTCCAGCTGTCAATAGAAAATGATGGATTTGTACATTTTTGCAAACCACAAATACATTATATTTGCATATTTCAAACACATCATATTAGTGTTTCTAAAGTGACGCAATTATATAAGCTGGAGGGGATGGTGGATGGCATGTTACCCAGACAGACAAACAACAACACTGCCTTTGTTTTAGCGAGTCATTCCAGTTTCCAGCAGCTTTTTAGGCTCCAAACATTCGATTTTTGTAGCGACCTGTCAGCAGGGCCAGTGCAACAAAAAGTACTTGTTTTTTACTGAGACACTGTTGCTTTTCCTGCTGGGGTTGTGCGGTTCCTTACTACAATCAAGTGGTTTTTGTGCCTAAATCTAACCTCACGTTAAGCCGGATTCATACTTACTGACTTCTTGTGTTTATTTGAATTGAATCCACGTCCTAACCTACGCTGTGGCCTGATGTGCATCTTCCCAGAAATGTAACTACACTTCACTATCTCTGTAAGCTGAAACCATTTCCCTCAGTGGAGACAAAGCTTTTATTTACTTTAATTTCACAGATCAGAAACAATAAATTGTGAAGACAATAAAGCCTCCACAAAAATAGCATTTTAAGTCTTGTGTGTGATTTATCCTGGCTTCATATGAGCAGAGGAAATCTCTGCTAGCTGCTAGGCTATTTTATACAATGTAAAATGCCATAGGCTTGTGCTAATAACATTAGCATGTTGTATTTGTTTGGAAAACGTGTTTAGTATAAGACAGTCGTTTTGTCAGTGAACCTTGTGAGTTGTAATGGAGCTGAATTTCTGGCTTCATATGAGCAGAGGAAAAGTCCGCTACCTGCTGGGCTAATTTATACAATGTAAAATACCATAGGCTTGTGCTAATAACATAAGCATGTTGTATTTGTCTGTGAATGCTGCGAGTTATAGTGAAGCTGATTTGTGTACTTGTGTTTGAAACTGTCTCTATTAAGCCATGTTTAATGTGTGTTTAACGTGTGTTTAATGTGTTTTTATTGTGTGTTTTGTATCAACTTTTCTTTACAGCACTTCACAGAAACCTCTGACGCCGACTACTGTTTTGGAGGTGTAACTGCAGAGTGACACAGACACACCAGTTGTTGAAACGCTGCTACATAATAATGTGCAAATTTAAAGTTTTTGTGATTTGTAGAAACACACAATGACAACATTTTACTGACAAATGAGTTGTCGTCCTCCACCTGCTTTGGACACCATTTAATACACACGCTTGTGGTTGCTGTCAGTATAATTTACTCTCACTGGTGTATTCATCTTCACTGCAACCAGCTTTTTCCAATATCTCAAATTGGATTTCGTGCAGTTAATGCCAGCCTGAATATACTGAAAGGGGGAATATTCAGATCGTCATTTCAGTGTGTACTTGACCTTGATATTGTACAGTTAAATGATGCAGGAAAATAACATTGCAGACTCCAAAGGAAACACATTTCATCTTTAGATGTAACACAAGGTTACACCAAAGTTGGTTTATTGTAATATATTTCTCTTTACAGCCACTGTAGAGATTTGTTTAATAAAATAACTGCAGTCATAAGAGCCAAGTTTGTCATCTTTTGATTTATTATAGACCTGAACACAGTTTTGCAAAGAAAACAATATCAAACCCCACAAACTTCAGTGAATACATCCTCTGGTAGAGAGGAAATACATTGTTGAATTATCTATAAAAGAAGTAAAACATAATGAGGTAGACTATTCAAATTAATGACACATGTCTTTACAGGTAAAATACAAAATGGCGAGTCAAAGGGCAAAATACCTGTTAGGTTCCTGATGTAAGTAGCCTACAAACTATAGTTGCAGTGCAGGGATGGTGCGGAGCAAAGCACAGTATTAAAACACATGGCAGTAGCACAGTTGGAGCTCACAGATAAAGAAAGCATAAGCTGCAGGTTATATTTTAGATAGCAGTCTATTTATATAGGACACAGGCGTATTCAGTGGACTCATGGACCCACACTCTGTCAGGGGCCACGGGTAGAGTAATGTCAGCGTAGATCACGTCCTCGTCGTTCATAATCTGAAAACAAACACGCTCATTAGAAAAATGACACATGGCAGAAAATATTTTGCTCTATATGTTTTTGAAAGATAGTTGACTTACATTGTTGGTACTGATGGTGTAACAAGACTCATCCGGCAGCTGGCTGCCTGGATAGGAAAGCACAAATTCAAGTTTTACTACGACTGTGTTCACATAACCACAAATATAATGACATGTTGGTGCAGATTTCTCAAGCTCAGTTATGTGACTCTACAATTGCAAAACCGTCATGTTAGGAACAGTGAAAACGGAACTTGTACGGTGTTGTAGCACATGTCACGTAAGAGATTGTGTCAAAGACCACAGAGACACAAGTGTGTGTGTGTGGGCCAGTCTGTGCACAGGTATGAGACAATATTCCATGGTTTGGATTTCAACAGACCTTTTCTACAGGTTCAGGAAGTTTAGGAGAACTTACTTGTTCTTCTTCTGTTCACAGCAAACAATGCAACCAGTGCTGTCAAAACCAGACATCCCACCACCCCCACAGCCACGCCAATCGTGTCCTGGTTGCCACCTGATGATGCAAATTACAGTCATTTAATTTGTCAAGTAATGCTTTGTATAGCTGAAACAAGTCCTCCAAATTAATATCTAAACATAAAGGAATAGTTAGACATTAAGTTACACTCATCCTGAGGTGAGGATAGTTTATGCTATGCTAAGCTAAGCTAAGCTAAGCTAAGCTAAGCTAAGCTAAGCTAAGCTAAGCTAAGCTAAACTAAGCTAACTGTCTCCTGGCTCCAGCAAATATGAGAGTAGAAGCAACCCTCTTACTGAATTCTTGGAAAGACAGTGAAATAAGGGTCTCCCAAAAAAATTTGTACAGATAAAACAAGTCCTCTAAACCCTAGCTTAGCTTAGCTTAGCTTAGCTTAGCTAACCATGTACACAGGAGGAAACAGCTACCTTGGTTCAGGAACTGACATGTAGTATTTCATGTGTTTAATATGTACTAAAAAGTATATGTAGAAACAGTAGGGTGTGGTTTTATGACAGTGTTTTAATGCTGGGCACAGTGACTTCCTGTAGTCTTGTCATTATCCTGAGGTTAGGCTAACTCAGCTGCTTCATATGTAGAAGACAATAATGACATTGAACTAGTATGTGAATAAGTGTATCTTCCGAAATGTTTTGTATGACTGAGAAAATCCTCCAAATCCGTATCTAACCGTAGGGGAACAGTTTGAGAGTGCTACAGTCATTAGCCAGTTAGCTTAGCTTAGCTAACCCTGTAAAAGAGGGGACATGTGCAGGAGTATTGCAGTATCTAGGTGGGCTCAATAATAAGTCATGCAGCCTAATGATCCTCAGGTTAGGCTAACTTGTTCTAAGCTAACCATCCTCTGGGAAATATAGTGTTCAGTGAGAATATTGCAACCACTCTCATATTTGAGTTTCAGCTATTTGTCTGTTTTCCCTTGTATACGGCTTAGCTAAGCTAAGCTATTTTAACTCAGCCACCCTGCAAACAAGGGAACTAGCTTGCATCAGGAACATGACGAATTAATAAAACTGGATACAGCTTTGAATGCAGGACCCCGTTCAAGTAAGTAGCTCAGTGGGGCATGAAGCCAAAGGGTTCAACTTCTTCACTTCTTCTGCAGAGTGCGGCCCACAGAGCAAGCACACTTACAGCGGCTGAGCCTGGCTAACTTGTACCTTGTAAGTCTATGGGAAAGGTCTTTTTTGGCTGAAGGGGTTTATGTGACAGTGTAATTGCACTAGTTTACCACCTGGCGCACTTCCTGGGGGCCTTTTCAGGAATCAGCATGTATTTGTTTAATATGTCAGCTACTAAAAATGACATCTCAAAACAGCAGGGTGGTGTTTTAATGGCGGGTTATGTGCAGTAATATTTCTTGGCCCAATGGAGTGACTTCCTGGAGTCTTGTGATTATTCTAAGTTAGTTCATACTAAGCTTTGTTAACCATTTCTGACCTCCAGCTTCATATTTAACAGACCAACATGAGAGTAGCAGCTATATTTACACTGAAGATAGCTGCACTGAAGACAAAATGTCAGACCCTACTTTTATTATTGAAATGAATTGGAAACTATTTAGTGCCCCTGTGGACATTAGGCCAGTTATTAAGCACATCTTTACAAAAGAAGTCAATGCACAGGCTGTATGAGCGACAGAGCCGGTCTCTGAGAATGAATCTGTACCTTGATCTTCTGGTTCCAGCTCTATGAAGAGTCCTCTTCCCCTCCCTTTGAGAGCTACAAATAAAAAAACATTTGTTGTAATTAATTCTTTGCCTTAAACACCCTGGTGGAGTCTTCTTGTTAGGATCAGTCATACTGACCTGGGACTCGGACCCGCAACTCCACTGAAGTCTGGACTCCGTCGTCCACAGTCGCCTGGCACCTAAACTTCTTGTTTTCAGGACTTTTCAGGGTGACAGTCAGAGTGACAGCACAAGAAGAATCCTTTCTTATCTGATGTTGTGAGTCCTCTTGTATTTCAGCGCCGGCTTCATCCACCCACGTCAGGCTGACCTGGTTCAGCGGTGTTTGGCACTGTCCGTCCTCCACGTAGGAGAGGAGAATACACTGCAGGGACACTGTTTTACCAGGCATGAGGTTTAACTCTGGCATGGCTGTGGGGGCTGAAAGGAAGACAGAAAACATTGTATTTATTTATTTGTCCGTGGCACAGCTTTGTCATCAGGTGAATTAAATTCTGTATCAACCCACACTTTAATCTTGACAGTCACAGTACTCACTGATGTCAGAAGAGAAGCCGTCTGGCCTTTGTTGGCAGCGATAACGTCCGACATCCTCCGCTGTTAGATCTGTGATTTGCAGAGTGCATTTAGAGTCCTGGTCCTCTGATGCAACAGTCTGGATCTCTCCATTACTGACTATAGCAATGTGAGCACTGCTCTGGCTTGTGCTGAGCTGCCATATATAAGAGCAGACTAAATTGTCCTCACATGGAAATGTAATATCATAAACCCGTTCAGCAAATATCAGACCATCATCTCCAATTACACCTGGTGACAGAAGATATCACGGGTCAGATTTTCCACCAGATCTTTCAAGATAAGATGATAAAACTGTCTTGAGAGGAGACTGTGTTAATGTCTCACTCACCTGTTGTGATCGAAGATAACAGCAGCAGCAGCCTCGTCACAACGTGAGCACATCCAGCCATCCTGTGTGCAGATCTGTTCAGTGTGAAGAGGTACACTTGAGGTTCACTGTTGTTGCCCTGAACATTAGTCAACAGACTTCCTGTGTTTGCCAACATCCTTCACCTGCGGGTGTTAAAACCTGGCAGCTACTGGTCAGACTGCTCTGAGTACAGGATTTAATGTTTTCTCTGTAACATTAGAGCTGTTTTAAGGCAGTGTGAAGATTTGTCACTGGGAAATGGTGGATCTTCCTACAGGTGACACAGGTGGACGCATAGGGCGCCACCTAGAGGGGGGTTTGGTTTTTTCTTGACTTTTCTTTTCTATACATTTCTTTATTTTTTCTTTCATTTTATATTTTTATTTCTTTCATTTTATTTTATTTATTTTTTTCTTTTCTTTCATTTTCTTTTCTTTTTTCTTTTCGACATTAGCACACACACACACACACACACACACACACACACACACACACACACACACACACACACACACACACACACACACACACACACAGGAGTGTATGTGGAGGGCATCAGAGTAAGAGAAATGAAAAGGCAAAAGCCATCTGAGGCATGGTACATAATCAAACAAACAAAACAAAACAAATATATATATAAATTAATAATAATTTCTTACCTAAATTATTTATTTGTATTTATCTCTTGTTCCTGTTGCTAAAAAAGACAATAAATATACAAAACAATAAAAATATGAATAAAATAATAATAATAAAAATATAACTACAAAAATAATAATAAGTCCACGAAAACAAGTTGCAGGAGAGAATCATAAAGAATGTTACATTATTGAACGCCAGTTGTAAAAAATTATACCAAAGATAATTAAAAAAAAAAAAAAAAAAAAAGAATTGCATTATGCAAAACGTTGGATCAAATGTTACAGACAGAGGTGCAACAATTTCCACAAACGTTTTCAACAAATTGTTGAAATGCTATTAGATCAGATGAAGAGTGCATTGTGACTTTTTTGGACTCAAAACTCAAATTCTCAGACTTGAGACTTGACTTGGGGCTTTGGTGCCTTTTGGTGACTTGCAAAACAGTGACTTGGACCTCTGCTTGTCACACATGAAAATAAGTCAACTGTAAAGAATAGGAAAAGCCTCCTTTTTTCTGCTTGACATTGTCAAAAACTACACTAGACTGCACTTCCACATCAGAAGAAGAAGAAACGGACTAAACCAGACGGCAGACCTCACTGATAACAGATTTTCTTTCTGTTAATTTGTGTGAACTGACCCTTTAAGGTTTTGTTGCAGTTACCACTATTCACCAGCAGATGGCGCTCAGGTCGAGACTACAGTGACCAGATATTCTCTGGACAAGTGGTGCATCCTTTTGCAGCTCTTTGTGAATCTCACTTCAACTAGAAGCTACACAGGAAGCTGATTTTCAACTATAATGAAAAGCTGTTCAGAAACATCCAAACGCCTTCATCAGGCAACGTGTCTGAAACCGCAGTCTTCATCTCTAGAGCCGAGTGGCCCCTCAGGGTTGGTGTTGGATTCTGTTTTGTGCTGACAAACTAAACTGCACCCAGCTTCCTCTCACAGTGTTAAACCCCGGAGTGGCCTTGCTCCTGCGCTCATAAATAAATCCATGTGTAATATACGAGGACTGGCCTCTCACTAATGCATCCCACAAATTCCAGATGATTCACTGCGAGTTTGTTTGTCCTGTGTTACTGTTTCACTGTGATCAGTGATTCACAGATCCACCCCATAAACACTGCCTGAAGGTCCCGCCTCTCCATATCACAGTTTTCAAAAGGCCAATTTGGTGTCTCTGATTGAACCACTCAGAAATGAAGATCAGCATTTATACATTTTATAATACAGTGATTTAATCTGCCTGTTGTTCATTCAACAGATGAACAGCTTCACCCAGAGCAGCGAGGGCAGTGCTGGCTGGTCTCTTCTGCAGCATCGGCGAATGCTTTATGAGCCGTACGTTGGATATTAACAGACAGCAGGAAGCAATACAAAATCTGATGTATTAACAAATCTATGTTGGAGGAAATGCACAAGTTAAGTAAAGCCTAACACATCCAGAGAACACAGAGCAAGATGCTGTGTCATCCCTGACTGTGACGATAGCAAGCACAGGAACTTAAAGGGTACCTGTGGTATTTTTCAACCTGGACTGTGTTCTCGTGTTTCTGTGTCTGAGAGACTAATGGGAGCAACAACTTTTGAAATTGGTCCAGTATTGAGCGAGAGCGCTGCATCAGGGAGCGGCGATACAAGCTGCATTGTTACAACTTGGGGCATTTGTGCACCGTCAATGTGTGTCTATTAAAAGTGTTTGTTTTTGCCACTGACAGATTGTTCAGATTGTTATTTTAAGGTTATGGACAACATTGTGGACAAATCGCTACAGAGACTGACCTTTTGTTTAACCAAAAACAGCCCCAAAATCGCTATAACCAAATACACCAGACTCCATTTAAAAAAACAGCAATTTTATCATTGTAAAACACACTTCATTCATAGCTGACCAAAACAAAATGAAACCAGAAAAGCTGTTTTGATTTGTCTTTCCACTGTTCCAACACTCACCTGTTCAAGTTTGGTTGAAGTTAAGCCTTAATTCACCCAGTTAGATGTGATAATATGTTGACTCTATACATGTTAAAATTACCCTTTATTTAAATGGAGTCTGGTGGGTTTGGCGAGACCAATTTCAGGGCTGTTTCTGGTAAAACAAAAGGATCTTACTCTTTAACAAAAGTAGGGATCCTTTCCATAATGCTGTCAGACAAATAATAATTTGATCCTGTCAGTGGCAAAAACAAGTACTTTTAGTAGACGTACATAACGATACGAACATGCTTTGGGTGGTAACATTGCAGCCTGTTTTGCTGCTGCCGGCTGCAGCACTCACTGGACTGAACCAGGTTTAAAATTGTTGCTGCCATGAGTCACTACACATAAAAATGGGAGGATAAAGTCAAGACTGAAACATACTGATCTTACCCAACCCTCAGACTCTGAAGGCATTTGAAAGGTTTAGTGACTTAGTGACAGCAACTTTTTCCTCTTATGGCCGATATACACTGTGCGATTTTGGGCTGTCCCAGACGAAAGATGACCATCGTGGGAGAAACGTGGTGATATCTTTGGTCATGGCTCTAAAACGGTGGTCTTATGTCGCACTGTGAGACAGGTTCAAGGACGGCTGTTGTCAACGTCTTGCAACCAAAGATAACGTGAGATAAAATTCTGACGCTGCATGGAAGGAAATTGCGAAGGAACTGCAACTTCCAGGTGAGTAAGCTACCTATGGTGGCGCAGATGGATGATGTACGCTGATGACGTTGCATATTGACGTAGTCTAAATCTGCGATTCAGTAGTAAAAGGCCATCGTACAATCTGCACACATCAAACTTGATGTCGTACCAAAGTTTAGTAGATCCACGTCTCACAGTGTGTCATGCACTGGTCTTATAAGACTGCTAAAATCACACAGTGCATAGGCTAGAGGGCATTAGGGCAGGGGTGTCAAACTCATTGTAGTTCATGGGCCACATCCAGCCCAATTATATCTCAGATGGGCTGGACCAGTAAAACCACTCCACAATAACCTATTAAGTACCATCAGCTCCAATATTTTCCATTTTTTGTGTAAAGAATTGCAGGTACGTTCTGGTCAGAATTTCCACGTGGGAAAAATCCAGGAAGTAAAGCAAACGTTGAAGAAGAGTACACTTGCAAGATAAATGTGACACTTTCTAATGTCACAATGGAGGGACAACTACGCAGGTTGATTTTAGCGCTGCTCATCGTGGACTATATTGCTGTCATTGTTCATACAGTTTGAAAACGAGGCGCGGCTCCAACTAGAAAACAATGTTTTGATGCATTGGATGTGCTGAATGTGCATATTAAGGCAGTACAGGCAGGGGCGCCGCCAGGGATTTTGGGCCCCATGAAAAGAATTTTTACCGGGCCCTATACACAGCTGGCTGTGAGGCCGTCGAAAATTTTTTATGTTATTTTACATAAAACTATGCATTTTGATGGTATTTTTGACTATCATTCCCATATTTGTGAAAAAAGAACAATCTCTTCCTGGAATGCCACATTCCTCCCTGACAAACCTGAAGAGGATCCTGGACCTGGCTCTGTAGAGTGTATGTGACATAGCCTACATAAATTATATAGTATTTCCTATAATGTAGCCTAACTATTCTAATAGCATCATAGCCACCGTTTCAGGTGGCCTCCCACCATTTTGTTTGCTTTCAGTGATTTGACCAAAAATAACAAAAGAAAATGTGATTTTCACTAACAATCCCCCACTGCTCACTGTTTCCTCTTGTAGGTCTAATTTATCTCCAAAACTGTAGACTCACAGGTGACATACTGTCGACCCTTTGCTTCTTTCTCCTCTCCTAGCTTCCTTTCTTTCTGTTTTTGGCTACCTGATTTTTGAGGCATATTGCCGTCGCCTCCTTACCCGCTGTCTGTGACAAATTACCAGCGCACTGCAGCTGATCCAGTCTGACTGAACCATTTTATGTAAATAGAGAGGGCGGGTGTTAATGTTTCCAAAAGAAGTAAAGTTGTTGTTACCAGTACATTGTAAATAAAATATATTTGTGATTATTAGTTAGTTAATAACTTAGTGTCATATTATTTTTTGTCAGTATTATAATTTTATTAGGCCCCTCTTAATCATGGACCCCTAGAATCCTTCTCCTTTTTCCCCCCTTTTCGGCACCCCAGTTTTGAGGCATACTGCTGTCTCCTCCGCTTTGCCCGCTGTGGCGCTGTCTGTGACAAATCGCCTGTGCGCTACCTGCAGCTGATCCAGTCGGACTGAACCATTTTACGTAAATAGAGGGGGGGAAGGGGGGGCCTGCAGGGGTTGATGCTTCCAAAACAAATAAAGGTATTGTTACCAGGACATGGAAAATAAAACATGTGTGATTATATGTTAGTTAATAACTTAGTGTCATTATTTTTTTCTGTATTATAATTTCATCATCATTAGGGGCCTCTCTGGGCCCCCCTCCATCATGGGCCCCTAGAATCCGTCTCCTTTACCCCCCCTTTACGGCGCCCCAGAGTACAGGAGGAGGGGGCAAACCAACCTGAGTTCGATTGAACTAAACCAAACAGGGCAGGTGTGGAAGCAGCCTTAATGACGCACCCATATTAGGTCTCATCAGTTAATGCTGTTCATCATAGAAAAGAGATTAGAGTCTTGTATCTTAGTCACAGGGAGCGGCACATGGATATCATCATTTGTTAATTATGGGAATTATTGTCATAACCCACAAGAACAATAGCTGTATTTATCCGTAGAGACGCAGAGAGGGTTGGATTAGACACAAACAAACAGCTGCTGAACCATTTTTATTCACCCATTTGTACAGATCCTCAGTGACAAATCTAGACAAATAGGTTTTGTAGGACTATCTTACAAAAATATCACGTCTCAGTTTTTCAGGTAAAATCTCTTCAGCTGAATCAAACTGATTAAATAGAGACTTTAAAAACGGCAGACATTCAGGGAACCACACGACTACTTTAGACTGAAAAATATGTTACACACTGTATGTATGTGTTAATATATCTCACATTAATAACATCCTGTACATACTGCAGTTTCACATCAGCAGGACTACATGTTAGCGCTCACACGGCAAAGTTTCAGATGTAATCTACCGTAGAGATAACAGTCACTGTTTAAAGAGGAGGAATTATTGATTAAACACGAGCAACTTTTACACACATACCAAATATCCCTTTGCACTTAACCCACCTTCATTTCTCATCATCACACACCATCAAACCAGAGTACACAGCCTCGGAGAGTTTCAAGTTTCTCAGCAGCATTGCAGGACAATTATCATTCTGTTCTTCAACCATAGCAGTACAATAAAAATATATGTATTCCTATGCCTTGAACTCTTCAGCTGAAACACCTGCGGGTCAATACGGGTGTGTTACATTCAACATACTGAAGGTGCCTTTCATAGCAGTCTTAATGCACACATGACAGCAGTAACGCTGGGTCAGACGTCAGCCCAGAGAAGCATTCAGGGGAACAGGTTTTCAGCAGCACTGACGATTTACTGCTTTAACAGGACTTGAGACGTTAGCATTTTAGAGGGGACAAACTCTGATTGCTTTAGAGCAAGATGTTCGACAGTCAGGCATACATTACAAAAATATAACTGGTTACTGAGCACACACATGCAGAAAGCAGACAACTCCCACTCACTAACAATACCTGTACATCATTAAGTTAATTAGAAAATAAATACGTCAAGTTAAAGCCCCAATCCAACACAGTATATTAATATGGACACACACACACATTTGTCAAGTTAAGGTGACAAAACTTTCCACAGGGACACTTGCAGGTTGTTCTGCCCAATAAACACTAACTTAAGTTATAAATTAACTTTCTGCATTTTAGAGGTTCATTAAAAGGCTCTGTCCTCCACTAATCATTCACACCTCAGGTTTTTTTACAACATCGTTTAACCTTTAACAATGTTTGTTTTTTGTTGAAGCAACAGTTGGCTTCGAGTGCTTCTGGGTACAAATTTAATTGTTCTTCAGTCACTTTTAACTCTGATTTCCCCCAACCGGCACGCGGATGAAACAACCTCAGAGTAAAGCCCCTTTTACACAGAGATTTAGCAATACTGCCATTAAGAAGATCCATCGTCACACTGGCTTTAGTTTGTTGATACTGAAACACCGCCGGCATAATGCTGCCGTGATATATGATTGACTGACTGTTTCGGAGGTAAAAGAGGAGTGATGTGCAAGGGGGGATTTTTTATCCTGGCTTAATATGAGTAGAGGAAAAGTCTGCTAGCTGCTAGGCTAATTTATACAATGTAAAATGCCATAGGCTTGTGCTAATAACGTTAGCATGTTGTATTTGTTTAGAAAACGTGTTTAGTATAAGACAGTTGTTTTGTCAGTGAACTTTGTGAGTTGTAATGGAGCCAAATTATGTGCCGCTACTTTTGTTAAATGTTGCTGTTGTCCCTGGCTTCATATGAGTACAGGGAAAGATTGCCGGCCACTAGGCTAATTTATACATTGTAAAATGCCATAGACTTGTGCTAATAACGTTAGCATGTTGTATTTGTGGGGAAAATGTGTCCAGATAAAGACAAGTGTTTGTCTGTGAATGCTGCGAGTTATAGTGAAGCTGATTTGTGTACTTGTGTTTGAAACTGTCTCTATTAAGCCATGTTTAATGTGTGTTTAATGTGTGTTTAATGTTTTGAATCAACTTAACTTTACCGCACATCACAGAAACTCCACTGCCAACTAGTGTTTTGGAGGTGTAACTGCAGAGTGACACACACACACCACCGCACAACTACAAATGCTCACAAAGGCGTAGGCTCTGCAGAGAGCTGGCACACAAGTATAAATCCTGCTTAACACAACCACATCTAGTGTGTGTGTTTGTGTGTGTGTGCATGCAGTCCCGCGTGCCGGCTGTCCCTTTTAGGGGCTGTTCACATGAAATGCTTTTGCCCCCTTTAATTCATAATTGTCAATTCACACAGGGCAACGTGGCTAGTGCATCTTCACTTGAGTTGAAATTTTTCGTTTGCATGATGCTGCGTTGCGAAAGAATATCAGCGTTAAGATCTGGTTGAGATTCCTCTGACGTCACCAAGAATCAGAACAAACAGTGTGGCCGCCTGAGGCCACCCGGAGCTCTGCCACTGAATGTCAGTACTGTAGAGACAGAACAATAAAAGAAAGGACTTGGAGAAAAGTGAGCAAAGCCACAGGACTACATGCAGAGTTCTTAAGCTATGTATTTGTGAAGTGTGTTGGTCATTTCATTTAGTTGCTTCTTAGCAAAGTGTTCTAAGTAATTAAAATTTGTGCGTGTCGCTGTCTTGGTTCATGCTGGTTAGAAGCACATCACTTCATTCTAGGTATCTGTTTTACTTTACTGCAAACCAAGTTAGCCGTTAGCTTCCCCAGTTAGTTAGCACGACTGTTCAGGGCAAAAATTCACCAGCGGCAAAATGCTACACAAAACACTCCAGCAGCTGTATATGTGTGAATAACAAGACGCATGAACACACCATTACTTAACGACAACTCCGCTCTTTTACTGCTTCCAGTGCCTACTACACCTCCCTCCCCTCATTCAGTGCTCATACGCTTCAAACAGAGCGGTCAGGTGCAGTAACAGCCTTGAGCAGGCTGTGTAAAGGGGGCTATAGCCTGCCACAAATCACCACCACAGTGGTCCCTATTACACATTAACATTTGACAACAAGTTAAATACAAACAGAGTAAAATGAACAAGGGCCATCCAAACTATTTGGACATTTCACGGCCTCTCATTTTTAACCGTTTCCAAAACTTTAAAGAGAGCCCCTAGAACACATTTCTGACCCTGCTATAACCACATCGAGCGCAGACTTACAAGCTATTCTTAGAAAAATAACAGCACTTTACAAAAATAAAATAAAACAGGGGGACACAACATGCTAAACAAGACATACAACACAACGCCATCAAACACCCAGGTTTACACACAAACAGACTTTACATTCGGTCCCTGAAGAGCCCTTCAGACCAGTGAATTCTGTTTACAGTAGGTACTGATATGTTCAGTATGGAGTAATAGTGCTTCAGTGAGGATTCGGTTATAGCTGCAATATGTTTTTTGGTTTGATAGCACACGCGAGTTCTTATCAAACGCTACATTCCCTCTCTCTTGCTTGCTTGGCTCTTAAGAGGCTACAGTTCAGGTACAAACAGGTGCTTCAGCTTCCTCAAACAAAAATAAAAGTATTCATATTATAAGGCAGGAAAAAGGTTTCCAATATACATTAAAAAAAGATATAAGTCAACAATATATACAGGTGCAGTTAAACACTGCACTTTTCAAGATGCTAACCATCAGGCTCTACAGTGCACACACTACCAGCCACGGACTTACAGTAGTTTAGTGGCTCAGTAAGTAACAAGTCTAGATCAGCGTCACACACGAGATTTAAGCTGCTGCTGAAACCGTCCCCTTTACCAGTCTGCCTCCTCAGAGGCAAATCTGAAACTTAAAATCACGGCGAAAAAATAAATACAGTTTTTCCTTTGTTTCCTTTTTGACATGAAAGTATAAACGAGCGTTTATATAAACCGGGTATTTCTGACTCAAACGTGGGAATGACTGGTCTGATGGGAGACTGAGTCAGACAGTAGTAAAGAGTCTGTTGTAGATTTTGTCTTTCCATGGTCTTGTAAAGTGCCTGCCGTGAGGGTGAGACCTGTGGGCCATCACAGGCTGGAGGGTTGGGCCTGCTGCTGCATCTGTGCGTGGTGGCTTGGCTGAGCCATCTCACAGTCTTTAGGCCCCTCCTCCGCCCCGCGGGCGTATATGAGGAAGAGTGTGACAGTAGCAAAGGTCGCCGCATTCACAGGGAAGGCTCGTAGCAGCGTGGAGGTGAGGCCCCGTGTGAACACCATGTAGCCCTCTCTCCTGACACTCTGTCGCACGCAGTCAGCAATGCCACTGTACTGGTTGACACCGCCCACCCCGTCCGCCTGCAGCCGCGATTTGATCACATCCACAGGGTAGGTGGAGAGCCAGGACGCGATGCCAGCCATGCCCCCGGCAAACAGCAGTTTGGGGATCATGAAGCGGTCATCTGGCTCGCAACCAAGGCTGCGCGTCATCACATCGTAGGCCAGGAAATACACTCCGAAGCCAGGTGTCTCGCGGATAAATGTGGTGACCATGCCTCTGTTCACGCCCCGCAGCCCCTCCCGATTGTAGATGCGTGCCAAGCAGTCCAGGGAATTCTTGTACAGCTTCCTTGTGGACTTCTTCTCTCCAGTGCCCTGCATTTGCATGCGGGTTTTCGCCAACTCCATGGGGCAGCAGATGACACACTGGATCGCACCTGCTGCAGCACCAGCGAGGAACTGGTTCATTGGGGTGTCCTGTCCCAGCAGCCGCATGGTGTTTCCCTGGACACCAAACACTATGGCATTGATGAACGTAAGGCCCATCATGGGGGAGCCAATGCCTTTGTACAAACCAAACACCTGTGGAGAGGGTCAGAGACGTCACGTTACACAAAATGTGTGAAAACATCAGCATAAAATCACAGATGGGGCTGATTTTTCTTTTAAATAAAAACATTCAGGTTCTTACTTTAAAAGGGTAAATATAGTGTTTTTCAACCTGGCCCCTATTCTCCCATGTTTGTGTGGTTAAATCACTAAACACCTCACTGATTATTTAATAAATGGGGTCTGGTGAGTTTGGAGATGGTGATTTCAGGACCTTACTCTTTAATAAAGACGTCTATCTCTGCAGGGATCCTTCACGTAATGCTGTCGGACACTTAGAATAATAATAAACCTTTTTGTTGAAGAAAAAGATCAGCTAATGATAATTCAGCAGCTGTTTGTTTCCAATCCAACCCTCTCTACGCCTCTACGGATAAATACAGCTATTGTTCTTGTGGGTTATGACAATAATTCCCTTATTAACAAATGATGATATTCATGGGCTGCTCCCTGTGACAAAGATATAAGGCTGTTTCTGGTTAAACAGAAATGATGTTTGTTTCTCTGTGGTGATGTGTCCACAATGTTGTCCAGCACTTAAAATAACAAACTGAACCTGCCAGTGGCAAAAAGAAGGACTTCTATTAGACGTACACTGAGGGTGCACAAAAGCCCCAAGTGATTATATTGCAGCTTGTTTCTGTCAGCAACTGTAGATCAAACCAACGGTCTAATCTAACTTTGTCCTATAGTTACATAACTCATGTAATAGATAAAACTGCTGCTATCAGAAAAAAGGGGACAACTCCTGCATGTGCAAAACTCTTTCAACATGGTTCACCTGTGTTCATCTTTCCTATCATGGTCTCAATTTGATAATGAACCTACATCCTATCTAGCAACCTCCTAAAAGCAGAATATAATAAGTGTTCCAGTGTAAAAGACATCATGTACTTCTTTTCAGGACAGTCCTTTCTATAATGAAGGTGCCTGCAGCATAAGTGAGAAAAGTGAAACGCCCCGAGGCTATTTAAACACTGATTCTGGAAACAGGTGCTGCTTCAGTTTGCCTTTTCACAAAAAATATCTTTCCTCCCCCTACTGTGACCTGCTACTGTTAGTTATTCTATTAAACTTTGAATATTGAGGAGGCTGAAAATAGTTGTCCTGATCACTCGGGAGAAAAAACAAATCCCAACGATTGCACCAAAAGTAAAGAGAACATGGAGAAATTAATTCAACAAAAAGGAAAACAAAACTTCACTGAGCTTGAAAATAACCCACCCAAACATGTCTGACCACCTTCAACAAAACTACACTTATCCCCACTCAAATCGTCTCACACTTCGGCCTCACAAGTTCAGGTGTCCAATTCAGTCTTAAGACCAAGAGTGACGTAACTCTGCTATCAGGTCACTGACTGTTAACTGCTGACCATAACAACCACGGTGGCTGGACCTGGCTAAAGATAGGCTCTGTCCAACATAACTTCTGCACAGGTGTCAACATGACAGGCAGGCTTTAAATCCTGAAGGTGAATGACACGAACAGAAAAACATCTAAAGATAAAACGCATATTTCAATCAACTCAGAAAACCAGAAAACCCTCACATACATTAAAGCAAACAAACTGTACATAACATAACCTTAGTCACTTGCATATTCATTTATAAACATTAGATGTGTATTGGAAATAAATGCACGTACCGACTCCTGGCGTATGATGGACTGGAAACAGTGGAAAGTCCCACGGTACAGAGGCTTGTCAATACTTTGGACCTGAAGTCTCACCTGGAACAGAAGACAGTGATCTATACAATCCATAACAACAGATGAAAGGTAGTAACAAAGTTCAGTTTAGTTAGCCGTCTACAACGTACAGGGATGACATGACAACTTGGTGAAAAACATTCAGCACAAAACAGTCTGATAAATATGGAAAATTTGATCATGTTAGAGCAGGACTACCCAGAGCTTTACATCTGTCCCACAGACGATAGGCCTACACACTTACAAACAGCTCCTGGAGGAAGTTCAGCTCTGCACTCAGGATTTCAGGTAATTTGGCTGTATGATGCTTGTTAAGGTTGCTTAGCAACCTCAGACACAAGCTGCCGCTGCGCTCTTGAAAGCTGGCACAGAAAAGGCACAAGAGCAGCGCGGATGGAGGGACAACTTCGCAGGTTGATTTTAGCGCTGCTCATCGTGGACTATATTGCTGTCATTGTTCATTTTAGTCAAACCATACAGTTTGAAAATGAGGCGCGGCTCCAACTCGAAAACAATGTTTAGAAAATTAACTTGAGTTCGATTGAACCGATGCAAACAGGGCAGGTATGAAAGCAGCCTAACACAAGATTAATCATAGAGTATTTAAAAGTTGTCTGGAGGGGAAATTGTTGTTCTAAGTTTGATGATTTGTTGGTTTAAAAGGAGAATTCCCTTAAAAAAGGCCTTTAAAGTTGTTATAATGACACTGCGCCTTAAAAAAAAAAAACATTACCCACCTTAACTGTGTCGAATGGGTGTCCAACCAAGACTCCAGCAGCACCTGAAGACAAAGGAAACAAACATGAGAACCTCTGTTGAACTCATGCCACTTCTATCTGATTATTTTAAGAAATCTGAACCCACTGACACATCAGGCATGTTTAACCAGTTTTCTCCCTATTGGACCCGTCTTTGAAGGCCAAGCTCCTGCTGCTGGCACTGCTGTGTAATTTTAGAGTACGCTGCCATCTCCTCCGGGGTAACGCAGCCTTATCGAGCCTGAGCCAGCACACTCAGCTTCATCACCTCCTAAAACTTTCTTTAGTGAGCCTTTGAAAGTTACATAATCTAGGCACTGGTGCCAGTTTGGGCTTCTCAGCTCAGTCTGTGTTGAAAGAAGATAACAGTTCTTGGACAGAACACAAACGATATTAAAGAGTGAGCCCAGAAACAAAGAACGTACTGATACTACAAACACAGCATTATGTTTTTATAGGCCATGTGACGATGTAATTGCGTCTTCTCAGACATTTTCAGGGTGTCTTCAGGTATCACACAGTTAAATTTAATGCTTTTAGGACGCGTTCAAGACACTTTTTAAACCACCTTTAGGACAGATATTTGGACAAATCATGTTTTACTTATTAGGCTTCACCTCTCGCACATATTAACATACTTTTTGGCTTTGCTTTGTAGTAATTTTATTTTGTTTTTTATATTGCTTGTTTGAGAGTTTCAAATTTTTATTCTGTGTTGTCTGTCTGTAACTTATGTTGCTGCCTGTCTCGTCCAGGACACTCTGGAAAAAGATTTTTAATCTAATCTCAAGTATTTTTTCTGATTTAAACAGAGTAAAGTCCATATTATTACAGTGTTTTACGGGTTAAAAACAATGATTATTATAATTACTATATTATAATCCTCAGAATATTAACAAAGAAAATACTGGGAAAACAAATAGACCTGCAGTAACTGTCTGCCCACCTGTTTCACAACAGTAAACAAACACGCACATCGAGCTTATCCGTCATAAGCACCTGCTTTTGTCACCTGACCCATTTGTAAAAAGAGCCAATCAGGACTGAGTCCCGGCTGTAAGCCAGGAAAAGAACACAAGCAGGCGTGTGTGTCTGATACAATGACAAGCGGTCATTGACCTCAGCGCGCTGGTATGATCCAAGTACAGGAAAAACAAGCACACGAGGATGTGGCTTTCACTGTTATGACAGTCCTCCTCACTATTTTCCACCCATCGTTAAATGTCTGAACATGCAGGTTTGAAAACGGCAAAGACAGAGGGTGTTATACGCTGTAAATATTGTAAAGCCACCTGAGGCATGTTTGGCTTTGTAAATAATATTCACTTGACATGTCACTTCATTATGAGTTTGAGCCAAACTAGGCCGTCCTCAAACAGCAGCACCCAGCTTCCTGTTAAACTGCAGATGGTTCCCTGAATTATACCACCCTGTGAGAGGGGTGGGAAACCACATGGTCTGCCATGCCAGGCGCTGTTAAGAAAAGAAAGCATGGGATTGGTCTGCGAAGAGGTGTGTACTGTGATTCATGTCATCTGCCTTTGGTGTGTGTGGAAACTTTGCCAAGCCTACTGCCAAGCTCGAAAGCTCGGGTTGCACTTGTGTAATGTTTGCATGTTTTTAATTCAGCAGGGTGTACAAGTGACACCGGGGAGAAGGTTGGAGCACCCTTGGTGAGCTAGCACATCCCTGAAACAAAGAAATCATATCATCATATAATCAGGGTTGAATATTAAGTTTTTTCCATTTGTCACAGAGGCTGGTGGTTTCCAAACTCTACAAGCCACTCAATAGATTAACATGTTTGTTTTGGCTGGCGAGTGAAACAAATCTAGCCGCCACTTTTATCAGCATTTGTCCGGCTGCTGATGCTGCGCTCCACGCCTGCTTGTAATATGCAGTAGGAGACAAACCATGCACCTGTTATATTGAATTAAATTCAGATTGTGTCTTTGTAGGTTCACATATTCAACTGTACCTTGTGATTTTTAGCAATCACAAAACTGCAGCAGGGGAACAACATTAGAAAGAAAGAAGTAACTGTTTCACAGTATCATATTCAACTTGACCCTGCAGCTGAGCCCAGTCCCAGTGAGCCACCAGGTCAGGTGCAATCAGGGGCATTTACAGGATTTGTCTCAGTGTGCCGACCTGCGGTGGAATTTAGAAAATGCACTGGTAATCTTGTGATGGAGTTGCATCACATTAACAGGGCGGTGTGTGGTTTGCTGCTGCTGTGAGAGACACGGGCAGAAATTCATCAGCGCTGTGTCACGCTGTAATGTCTCCTAACAATGTCTCTTTGCCAGCTGTACTCATTTAACACAGACAGTATAATGTGGCTAACACAAGTGCAGCTTTGGACCGACTTACCTCCTACGCATCCAGCAAGGAAGTCCATCGCAGCTCCTCAACGTCACCGAGCTGAAGGACTAAATATCACCGGTTGAGGATGCTCACAACGATTCAGTGAAACGCTTTAATTATTTTAAAAACCGTTTAACTCGATGTACAACTAACAGCCACTGTCCCTGTTTAATCTAGCTAGTGGACTAATTGATGATGTTAGCTAGCTCTGTCTAGCTAGCCCGCCTTCAACACCTGACAAACCAAAAACACTAATAACTGTGTTTTATTTCTTATTTTATGCTTCAGCTAGTTGTCTACCTGTGCTGATAAACCTCTCCTGCTGACCTGCACGACCTCAGTGAACCGTTGTGGCGTTTACAGTCAGCGCGGACACGCTCAGCTGTGTGAAGGAGGTTTATTTCTGTAGCCGACAAGCTAGCGCCGCCGCAGGAAGTAACTAGTAAGGGGCGGGGCTTGCCGGCATCGGGTCGGGTTTCCGTCCAATCAGAGTGAAGAGATGACGCCGACACCCCGCGTCCAGACGTAATCCTCGTCACTGATTGGCTGTTGACCGCAAGGGCTCGCAGGGTCGAGCTGCGTCACAGGAGCCGTGTGGTGTTTTGCTTTGAATGGAGCGTGATCGAGGCTCGTGTCACAGGACAAGTGTTGTCATTCATAAATGTTGTGTTTGGGACATTTCTGACAGCCCCACGTGTTGAGTCACTCTCCACTGTACGATGATAGACACAGTCAAATGGCGTCCTGATGATACAAACGGGCTCCGGTTTATTTTAAATGCACCAACTTTAACTCTCCCAATTGTTTCAAACTTTTTTTGCTCCCTGAAAGTCAAATTATTGACAAAGCAGCTGTGAGACACTGTCCGTGGTGTGTGTCCCATAGACTGTATAAAATAAGGTGTGTCCCTGTGTCTCAGCAAGGTGGTTAAACAAACAAAAAAACCTGTCTCGAGCTCCATCTCATTGAAATATTCCTCTTTATTTATTCATTCATTCTTTTCCCTTGCTTGACATTAGTTTGTTGTTTGTTATATCATACAGCACTGTGTCATTCATGTTATATTAATAATGTTATCTATAATTGTGTAATACTGATAATAACTATTATTATTATTATTATTTCTTTTTTTTAATTTTATATACTTTATTAATCCCCGAGGGGAAATTCAGTTTTTCACTCTGTTGTCAATTACACACAGGTCCGAACACACACATGCACAAACTGGACCTATACATGCACTAAGTGGAGAGATGTCAGAGTGGGCTGCCCATGACAGGCGCTCCGAGCGGTTGGGGGTTCGGTGCCTTGCTCAGGGGCACCTCGGCAGTGCCCAGGAGGTGAACTGGCACCTCTCCAGCTACCAGTCCATGCTCTATATTTTGGTCCAGAGGGACTGAGCTACTGCAGCCCCACATTTTATTAATTTATTACATAATTATAGATAACCTTATTAATATAACATTAATGACACAATAGTAGTATTTCTAATAATTATGTCGTCTTTCTTCTATAATGTAATAATAATAATAATAATTTTGTTATTAATAATATATTATTATTATAATTGTTTTCTCTATCTAACTCTCTTAAGCGGTTTATCCTAATTAAATAATAACAATAGGCCTACTTCTACTACTA
Organism: Epinephelus awoara; assembly: GCA_035609425.1. NCBI lineage: Eukaryota > Metazoa > Chordata > Actinopteri > Perciformes > Serranidae > Epinephelus > Epinephelus awoara. The sequence goes on along the minus strand of CM069305.1, from coordinate 38,188,850 downwards.
CTAATAATAATAATGTTAATAATAACTATTATTATTATGTTTAATATTATAACTGTATTAGTAGAAGTAGTAGTTGTGTTATAATTACTATTATTTCTTCTATTAAAATAATGATAATTATGAATATATCATTAAATCTCTCTAAAACAAGATGATGTATCTCAAATGGTTTATCCTGATGTAATAATAATAATACTATTACTAATAATAATAATCATTATTATCAATTTTATTAGTAATAGTAGAAGTTGTTGTAGTTTCTAATAATAATAATTATAATTATTATTAATATATCATTAATTTAATTATAATCTGTAAAACGAGATGATGTTTCTCAAATGTTTTTTTTCCTGATGTAATAACAACAACAATATTACTAATGACAATTATTATTATTATTATTAGGAGAAAGCCCTTGATATTATTCATAAAGGTGAATCTTATAGAAATTATATCATATCTGACAATTTCATCAAGTGATTTTTCTGTATATAACGCCTGATGTGAAATAATTAGAACATTTAAGGCTTAATCTTTGATGTCATTTTGTCTCACACACACACACACACACACACACACACACACACACACACACACACACACACAGAGAGAGTCAGCTCGTGCTCGCTGACACAATAAATCTTTCGGCCATCTTCGGCTAAAGTCGGAGCGAATGTTTTGAGCCGTTGCGTCACGCCTCTTCTCCACGTCACAGCAGCAGGATAGTCAAGGTTACGGCGAGCTGCACGCGCTGCAGGAAGAATGGACGCATGTCTGAGCAGTGTCCGTCGCTCAGTCGCCATCTGACAGGATGCATATCGCTGACTTTGTGTCCGGATCATTTGCAGGTATCAGCTCGTGCAGCCTGTAGCTAAGTGTTAGCATTAGCCGGCTGGGTGTGTGCTAAGTGGCTAGCTGCTGTATTAGCATGGTGTTGATGAGCATATGACAGCATCGGGGGAGATTAGGTAATCCGTGACGTGTAGTGTGAACGTTATGCGTCTTGTAAAACGGGTTGAGCTTGTTTTCTTATGTCTGTGTCGTTATGCAGATTTAATATTTGGAGTTAAAGCAGCAGTAAACACAACTTACACACTAGTGTTTCATACATGTGGACAGCCTGAGATCATCTCACTGAGAGAACACAGTTACACTTCGTCTTAGTGTGTGTGTGTGTATGTGTAAGTGTAAGTGTGTGTGTGTATGTGTGTGTGTGTGTGTGTGTGTGTGTGTGTGTGGGCCAGCAACCTTGGCTGTGCTCTTGTCGTGTCCTTGATGCTCTGTTGTCTCTGCAAACACAAACAGGGGCATGTGGAGTCGCAGTGGGATACCCCCTGGACACGGTCAAGGTACACTGGACATTACATATATCTCAAACAGACAAGACGGTTGTGCAACAAATTAACATCTTTTCCACATTCTTTATATTTGTAGGTGCGGATCCAGACCCAGAAACAGTTCACAGGGGTATGGCAGTGTTTTGTGGCGACATTTTCAAAAGAAGGGGTGAGTGGAACGATGTAGACTTCATGATACCAGGTGTTTCAGTGTACCTGCTACAATAAATGAATGAATATAAACTTTATTGCCTCAAGGGGAATTTGCAATGCACAACTGAGCATGAACACATCACCACAAAACAAAGCATAAAACCTCATTGAAAAAGTGTCATCACTGGTGCCAGTTCCAGACTATATGATGGCTGCTTTAACCTCTTGCACTCCACCCCCATTTTGTAGCAAAAACGCCTAAAATGACATACCCAAATTAAAATGACTGTAGCCTCTGAACCGCTCTGACTACATCTGTTTACTCTGGCATTTGACTCGATTAGCTAGGCTGGTTTCTCTGTAGCTTGTGTTGTTTGTCCTTTTGTCTGTTGTTTTCGTTTGGTTTGCTGCTGTTTTGTAAAGCGTCCTTGAGTGTTTTGAAAGGCGCTATATAAATCTAAGCTATCATTATTATTATTATTACATGCATGCATGAGGTCTTGCCAGAAAGAAAACTCCCTGAAGTTTCTTGTGAAAGTGTCAGAAACACTCTAGGTGATACAGAGACAGAGTAATGGGCCTCTGAGCTCAGTAAAAAGTTGAAGATTTTGCCTAAAATAAAAAAAAAATAAAAAAAAAGATTTTCAGGATGAATAACTGTCTGTGGCTTCATCTGAGCAGGTAAATGACACGATGGGGCTGTAGACACACTATCAACAGCACTATCAGTGATCAAACAACACAGCCAGCTTCAAACATTGTATCTTATTGAAATCAGGTGTGATTATGATAGTTGATGTTGTTTATGACAGAAACACCATAAAATATCACCAAATAAAGCCATATGAAACGTGAAAGTTATGATTCCACTTTCTAGACGGTATATCTCAGCCAGAAATAGTGGTAGGAGTGAGACTCTTACCTTTTATAAACCAGCTAAGTCCCCGCTAACAGCTCCACATAAGATCGCGAGTAATCCTTTGGTGGAGTTCGCGAGGTTTTAATACCACTTTCAGTCCACATCCTGGGCATGCTATACCTGCACCCTGGAGCCTTCGTACATGTTCAGACCATAGAGGGTGCAGTGCATCTGCGATCTTGTGAGCTAGATTCATTCTGCACCACTCTGTCATCAATTTTATTTATAAAGCCCAATATCAGAATTCACAATTCGCCTCACAGGGCTTTACAGCATACGACATCCCTCTGTCCTTTGGACCCTCACAGCTGATCAAGAAAAACTCCCCAAAAAACCCTTTAACGGGGGGAAAAAAACGATAGAAACCTCAGGAAGAGCAACTGAGGAGGGATCCCTCTTACAGGACGGACAGACGTGCAATAGATGTCGTACAGAACTGTAGTAAAAGTTTCTTTATGCTTCTGCGTACACTCGACGCAACTCAGGAAGTCGTCTTGGGCTTTAATGTTTTACATATTTTTCTGACATTTTATACCAAACAAGTATCAATTGATCATTCAAATATCAACAGATTGATTGACAATGAAAATGGCAGCCTTAATGTGATTCTACACGTTCATCAGCTTTCTTAGACGAGCATTATTCTGGTTATCTGCATCATTATCATCATCATCAGAGTGGACTTGGTCTTGGATGCCAGTGAGCCTGCAGCAGGCTGTAAAGACAGTATGAAACAGCTGAAAGAAGTAAAGTGGTCGATGGGGAGCAGGGAGCGTTGTCTGCCACTGCTCATTGGTTTATCAGTGGTTCTCTCTCATTTGTGTCTTCAGGTGCATGGCTTCTTCAAAGGCATGTCCCTCCCCATCACCACCATCTCTTTGACGTCCTCAGTGGTGTTTGGCACATACAGGAACTGCCTGCAGTGTCTGAGTCAGGCCAGAGGAGCTGCTTTTGGTCCGAACACCAAACTAGAAATCTTCCTGTCTGGCTTGGCGGGAGGTATAGCTCAGGTGACAGATACAGTTTTACACATCCTCTGACAATGGGTGAATCATGTGCCTCAATAATCTGTGTTCTATCATCTGCACTTTAGACTTTAAAGGGTAATGCATAGTTTAGCTCCATGTGTATATTTGGCACCTGAACACATTTCCCTCACCGCCCCAGGTGTTTACGCCTTGTAGGCAGTTTTATTTGCTCATGTTTTGAGATATCTGCTTCTGAGACTTCTGCTGTTGCGTCTCTCCTTATCTGCCTCCAACAGACGTCAGTGATGTCTCCAGGTGACATCGTGAAAGTACGTCTGCAGTGTCAGACGGAGTCCAAGCGAGGAGGCACCAACATGCCCAAACCCAAGTACCATGGTCCAGTTCATTGTCTGCTGAGCATCATCAAAGAGGAGGGGTTCATGGGGCTGTACAGAGGAGTGCTGCCACTCATGCTGAGAGATGGGCCGTCGTACGCTACGTACTTTCTGACTTATGCAACCATCTGTGAATGGCTGACGGACGGCAGCAAGAAAAGACCAGGTGAGCAAAGTCAAGTCAGCGGGGTTTTTTTTCATGTAAAGGTTTCAGTTCTTTGTGATACACAGACGTGAACCAGATGATCGGATCACAGGTGGACAGCAACATTTACAGGTGTGAATACACTCTCACTCTTTAGATCCAATCGAACTGGTTACGCATATGACCACATGCTTTCAGCAGTGTGTATGCTCATGTGCCCACCCACCTGTCTGATGTCATTGCTTATCTGACGCCTCACTGGATGAGAAAACTTTTGTTGGTGCAGTTGCACAGATGCAGATCTAAAGGACCATCTCTGGGGTCACTCTACCCTCAGCGAACAGTCCAGTCCAGCGTCTGCCTGGTTAGCACAAGCTAGCGTAGCAGCAGCTGTTAAAAGGTCCCAGCAAACTCACACCAACACCAAAATGGCTCAACTCTGATGTTAAGTTATGTTAGCCGCGTGATGTTAACAGTTATTCCTGTCCTTGTGTGTGTGCAGGCAGACTCTCCCTAACTCCTCTCAGCGTGGAGCACACAACTAATGTTTACATTTGAGAATAATGAGCGACGACTCTTTAACAACAAGGAGCAACATGAAGACAACATTAGCAGGGCTTCATGTGAGAGCTGTGCTGAAACAAAGACCTCTATTATTTATCTTTAAGGAAGTTTTTTCTGGTCATATTGTTGTTTTAATTTGCTTGCTAGGTACCTGCAGTTTCGTTTAGCAGTAGTTACCTTGGTTACAATATAAACATACAGCATGTGTGTACTGATGGCATGATGAAGAAGTCGTGTGACTGGACAACAAAAATGTGATGAAAATTCCATTAGCTCTGTTTCACATTGGCAACTTTTAGCCTCGTGTTTAGTAGATATTCAGAGAACAAACTCCAGGCTAAGCCTGCCCCAGAGCAGGGCCAGAAAACCAAAAGCTACACATTGGGATGTGCCAGCGTGAAAAAGATCCTCAACCCCAGGCTAACAGCTTCCTTAAGCTGGAGCGAAGTGCAGTGTGAAAAGGGCTCTGCAGCAGTGAAGCAGAGGGACTGCAGTGTGGAGGGTAGCTTGTCTCATGACAAACACAGAAACATCACATTTGGTCTTTGCAAATGAGATCAAGTAGTTGTAGTAGATCAAGTACTCGAGGCATGTCGAGACGCAGTGTCATGGCAGGAGTGAACAGACAGATTTAGGCCCAATCCCAAACCGGCCCTTATCCCCTCGCCCTATTCACTCCCCCTCCGTTTGTGCGGTCACGCGGAGCTCCGCCATATTAAGGGCCGTCCCAAACCAGTTATTGCTGAGTGCGAGTGGACTGCTCAGCCCTGAGATAGCGAGTGTGCATCAGTGCAGGCTTCTGATGAGCCCAGCAGGAAGCGCAACATCACAATGGAGGAAACAACGTACTGTAAGAGTTCCGTCTTTCTACTTTGTAAAATATTTTAGATCAAACACTCACATTTTCTCACACTGACTTTACAGTCTCAAACAAACTCACAGAATGTTTGGTGTCAAAAGATGAAAACCTACACGTCCATATGCTTAAATTAACTATCCAAAACTGTAAACAAACTCACATCCCATTCTCATGATTGAAAACAATGTATATAATTATGTGTTCACAGGGACAGAAGAAAAAACAAAGCGGTTAATCAATCTACGAATTAGGAAAATTAGTCTCTTTACTAAAAAGAGGAATGCTGCAAAGCAGGGATGGGAGTAAGATTGCCCAGATTAATTAATAAAGTTCATCTGTGAATGTGTGAACTGTGTCTAGAAAATATGAACAAGTTAATTACTTTGATTACACTGCACTGTTATCTGACTTATTAAAGTTTTTTTTAATTTAACTCATTTTAATTAATATTTAAATGTTTTTTTAATAGCCTGTTGCTCTATTTTGCTTTCACAAAGCGTCTGTCGGTATCCATGGTTACATCTGCTTCCTTCCTCCGGTAGAGTGGCGAGGGCGTCCCATGGTTTGGCTTCTCTTTCATACACTTCCCCTTAATCAGGAGTGGCCTCCACAGCTGCGAGTGTAACTTGATTTGGAGTGACACTTGGTAGTGAAGTGGTAGTGGGTAGGGAGTGGTTTGGGAATGGGCCTTAGAGTTTAGTTTCGTTTATTTAAAGGGATAGTTCACCCAAAAATGAAAATTCAGCCATTATCTACTCACCCATATGCCGAGGGAGGCTCAGGTGAAGTTTTAGAGTCCTCACATCGCTTGCAGAGATCCAAGGGGAGAGGAGGTAGCAACACAACTCCACCTAATGGAGGCTGACGGCGCCCCAGATTCAAACGTCCAAAAACACATAATTGAAACCACAAAATATCTCCATACTGCTCGTCCGTAGTGATCCAAGTGTCCTGAAGCCCCGACATAAAAAGTTGTTTGGAAAAATCTAATTTGAACTCTGTTTTTAGCACTAGCGCGGTGCCCAGAGAGGCAGTCAGAGCTACAGGCTACAATGAGGCTAAAAACAGAGCTCACTTCACCTGAGCCTCCCTCGGCATATGGGTGAGTAGATAATGGCTGAATTTTCATTTTTGGGTGCACTATGCTTTTAATGGGGCCACGCACAACACAGCTGTTGAGCCAGAGTTAGCTGTATAGCTAATTCCCATCTGCGGTCCCTGGGCAGGAGAATAATAAAAAGACAGCAGAGTACAATCTTGTCAGTTGAAAGCAATGGGGATGCACCCGACTCAGATTTATGTTACATGCAAATATTCAATGGTTATCTTTTTTTCCCAAATACATTTTAAAGTGTGAACACGCTCAGTGAGACGTGGCATTCACTCAAGACAGTGAACAAGCTAACTATGCTTACAATGATTGGAAACGTGCAACATTATATTTTTGCCGACACTACACGTCAAACACTCAGAGACTGTGTCGTATTGAGCAGCTGTGAGCTGTGAACTCAACAAGTCCAAGCAGAAGAGAGAAGATAACGTTATCTGGGAGCCTTACGGTTGAAAGTTTCTCCTCTGTGCCGCTGCATCATGTCCACAGCTGTCTGTAACAAAGAATATCGTGAAAGACAAGAGCGATCACTCTGCAGCATAATCTGGGGTCCAAAACGTCCCCAGAAGTAACATACTGGCTGCTCGACTTGAAGCAATCTCAGTCGACTGAGGGGTCTCCCTGACTGATGATTCCAATCTCCAACTTTCAAGGGGGCAGCCCGAGAAAGCAAATCAGTTTGCAAGCAAGGCTTCACACATAAACACATCAAACGGATATATGTCACATAGCCACAGGAGATGCTTGACTCCATACAAAAGTTTAGATCAGTGATCACGATTGTTTTGTGTTGGGCTTGTTTTCAGTGTTGCTCTAAGAATACTGAAACTCTCTGATACGGGTGGGAATTGACTTCTATTTATCTCGCTCTTGTTCGTATCTCTGGTTCAGTTATTATGTTATAAAGTGATGTGTTTAAAGGCAGATACTAAAAATCTTTCCCCTTTATGGTACAAATTCCTCGAGGATTTAAAAAGGCAAGTTAAAAATTAAAATGTCTTTAACGCCAGCGTCTTTTCCTTTCCTCCAGATTGGAGTGGTGTGATGTTTGCCGGTGGAGTAGCAGGGATGGTAGGTTGGACTATAGGAACACCCATGGACGTGATCAAAGCCCGCCTGCAGGTGGACGGAGCGCGGGAGACGAGGCGATACAAAGGCTTCTTCCACTGCATCACGGAGACGGCGAGGGTGGAGGGAGCGGGGGTGTTCTTCAGGAGCTTAGGCATCAACTGTCTGCGCGCTTTCCCCGTCAACATGGTGGTGTTTGTTACGTACGAGGTTCTCACCGGGTTCCTGCGAGACGGACCCGACAGCGTTGACCCTCCTCGGATGGGGTTCGATTAGTATTGACTGCTGCTGTTGCCGAGGCCACGTAGTCTGTTGGAGTTTATGTTTAATGCTGATGTTTTACAGGCATGATGGCGAGGAGATCTGGCAACTGGTGCACTGCAGTATTTTAATATTTGAGCTGTTACATGTTTAATAATCAGTTAGGTCAGTATTGCATCCTAATACGCTCAGGGACTAATATATCAGTAATATAGTACTGCTGGTACCAGATTGAACCAGCAAACGTTTCACCACTAGATGGCCCCCCAGGCCAGCTTGTTACCGTCTTCTCTCCTTGTGCTGTATATTTATGACGAGAGAACACTCTGCACAACTGGTGTGGTGTTTCACCAGAGGAGCAGCACACTAATAAACCTCACCGGTGTTTAGATTGCTGAAACATAAGCTATATTTAACTGCTCTCAAGACCCATTGATGGTCTTGAGTGTGGACTTTTATGAATGAGCTGCAGGACGCACAGTTTACAGCGTGATACCCGTCCAGTCCCACTCTGCATGTGTGCATATTTAAACAGCCATGACTCATACGCAGCTCAGCAGCAAAATGGCAAAGCTGGACGATTTGAATTAAACACATTATGTTGGTATTTTTAAACCCTGCTGAACTGGATCTATGAAAGAAGTGCTTTATAAATAGAATTGTAGTAAGAAAGCAGCCCAGGAGTCTGAAGGGAATGTTGGCATTGTACGTTTCTGCAAACCACCGTTTCTGTTTCATGTTTCTACAGTGACATATATGAGCTGACTGTCATCAGGTGTTAGAGGGAATGGCTGATGGCATGACACCTTGGCGAGACCCCCGTTCAAGACCAGCAAACAGCAAAACTGGTTGTTGTTTTTTTTTTTTAAGAGCTGTCGCTGTTTATCCAGCGGCTTTTTAGTCGTCATCAAACGTGGGTGTTTTTTAGTGACTCACCGCTGTTTTTCCACCGGGGATAGTGGCACGAAAAGTGGATGTTTTTTACTTAGACGTTGCTGCATTTCCTGCAAGAAATGGTTTATATTTTACAGACATTGCTGCGTTTTCTGCCGGAACAAGTCTTAGAAAACAGTTGTTTTTTACTGAGACATTGGCGCTTTTTCAGCTGTGATCGTGCTGCTGCTTTAAGCCTAAACATAATCTTTTCTTAACGTTTTGAGCCTTAACCTAACCACACGTTTACCACATTCATTCATTCATTCATTTTCCGTAACCGCTTATCCTATTCAGGATCATGGGGGGGGAGGGGGCTTGAGCCAATCCCAGCCAACATTGGTACAACCTGGACAGGTCACCAGACTATCACAGGGCTGACACACAAGCCATTTATAAACAGGAATTGTGCAAAAAGCCCTATCAGTGTTTTTTCAGCACTGGCAGTATAAAAACAAAATCAGGGAGTGCAGCAAAATGCCACCTACCTACTTTTGTTTATACAGAATGTGCCTTTTTCGGGGCAATGGGGGGCGTGAGCAAGTAACAAAACGTGTAGCTCAGTGTGTGACGTAAGTCGGCCCGTCCTTCACCGTCCCCGTCATCTGACGGTTAATGGCCTCTTCGTTTGCGAGGACAAGGAGGGCGCGCAATTCCTTGTCTCCCCAGTTGCTCATCTTTACAGTGTCTGTCAGGTTTGTGTTTCCCTCTTGCTACTAGCTGCTCGCTAATTCCTGCTAACAGCTGTTGTGGCCCGTACGTGCAGCGTCATCAACAGCTCCTCCCACAAGTCTTCAACAGCTCCTCCTGTTGCAGAAGGCCTCGTTCTTTTTAAACTAAAAGGGTTCCTCCAATATGTCTACCCAATGAGGTGGAAAATTGGGCACCTCAGATCAACTCGCCAATCCAGCTCTGTGTGTCTAAACGCTCGCAGCAATTTAGAGTCACCAATTACCTGCATGTCTTTGGACTGTGGGAGGAAGCTGGAGCACCTGGAGGAAACCCACGCTGACACGGGGAGAACATGCAAACTCCACACAGAAGGGCTCCCCACCCTGGGTTCGAACCAGGAACCCTCTTGCTGTGAGGTGACAGTGCTAACCACTGCACCACAGCGTTGGTCAAATGTAAAGTTTTATTATATCTGCTGCATAATGACGTACAAATGTGTCTCACGATGCCAACATTGTCCTGGTGATCGGGCTGTAACAAACAGTAAACCCAACATAATAAGTGTGTGTTTGCGTATCTTCCACTCATACATTCATAGTTTTGCTTTTACGCACAATACAAAACATTTTAAGTACTGACATCTTGACATTTAAAGGGCACAGGTTTGGTCTCGGCGTGGGGCACACCATGAAATCAGGGTTCCTCTACTTGGAAAAAAATGTGAATTTATTTGTGCAATTTATTTGTATCATCATCATCATCATCATTATCATGAAAATGCTTATTGTGCCTTCCTTAATAAAGGAAGTTTAACAAAATCTCCCGGAGTCTCTGTTTCATTACTGAACAAACACTGCTAACTGATCAAGTCCTGAAGCTCTGAAGGCAAGAGATAGGAAGTACAAGTAATATTAATAACTTTAATAACTTACATATACACATGGCTACAAATACATACACTCGCATACACACAATAAGACTATCAACATGTAAGTAAGCAGACGGTGTTTAGTCATCGAAAATCATTATTATATCAAGAGCACTTTCCTTTTGCTCTTTAGCTTTGTGTTAGCATCTTCAAGTGAGGTCAAGGCGTTTATAGTCACATGAACAGTTAGAAACAGGTTTCACTGGAAAATGAAATTCTTCCTTTGCCTTCCACTCTGAAGGTTGTTAATAAAAACAATAAAACTCCAGGTATTAAAAGTCAAAAATGTAACTACAAGAATAAGGGAAAACATAAAAGACTATAGAAATGAACATAATAAAATATCCAAGGAACACGATGTTCAGTCTACAAATATGCAGCATCAATACAAATACACAGTGTATTGTATGTATACAGTGTGAGTGTGTGTGTCAGTACACCACAAACACACCTGTAAATGGAAATGAATGCATGAGTCAGACAGTAAGCAAATGACTACGAGCGCGGCGCCCTCACCTGAGGTCAAGGGCACGACACCAAATGAATGTATACATGAATATGAAATGTTTACCTCTGTGTATGTCACATGATGATGGCAACAGGGCCAGCTGAGGGCACACGGAGCACATGGATATACAGGTATGTTCAGGCGGATAGATACGGAAGCGTATAACATGAGTAATTGTTTTTATTTATCTGTTTTTCTGAGTAATTTTTTTTATTTTTCTGAGTATTTTTGCCTGAGTTAAGAGATCAATAGAACAACAGACGCTTTCATTCCTTTCTTGAAAGCTGGATATAATGGAAGCAAACATGAGCTGCTTGTTTAGTTTAATCCAGTTTTACTTTGTTTTGGGTTTGAGACACTGGGAGATACTCTAGTCTTTAAGTCATATAGATGGTGTCATCATTAGTTTGTCGACTTTACGCAGGCACCTTAAGACTTTGCGGTTGTTCAGACGAAAAGCTCATTCAGATCTGCTGGACATTGCAGTGTTTCTCCAGAATCAGTTGGACACATATGGCAAGCTCCATGGATGCAAGATGATGCATCTGAAATGCATTCAGGCTGCTACGTGGTGACTCAAGTAAGGTGCCTGCGTAAAGACCACAAACTAATGATAACACCATCTACTGTATATGACTTAAAGACAAGAGTATCTCCCAGTGTCTCAAACCCAAGCATCTGTTGTTCTATTGCTCTCTTAACTCAGAAAAAAAATACTCAGAAAAATTACCCCGAAAAAACAAAACAAAACCCCCCCACAAAAAACAGAAAAAAATACACACAGAAAAACACAAAAATTACCCCAAAAAACAAAAACAAAACAAACACAAAAAACAGAAAAAAATACTCATCAAAACAGAAAAAATACCCAAAAAACAAACAAAAAAACATGAAAAACAGAAAAAATACCCCGAAAAAACCCCATGAAAAACAGAAAAAAATACTCTGAAAAACTGAAAATTTACCAGAAAAAACAAACCAAAAAAAACACGAAAAACAGAAAAAATTACACAGAAAAACAGAAAAACAAAAAAAATACTCCAAAAAACATTTTTATTTGTCAAGTGAATGCAATACGCTTCTGTAGATAGACATTGTTCAAAGTGTCCTGTATGATAGTACAGATCAGATGTTGCTATGAACCATGGTCTAATCTGTTCTGTGGGGTTGTACCACCATCTAGTGTACGAGCTGGACACCATCTTGGTCACGTCACGCACATCGGCGTCTGTAAACACAAACAAGATGCACATGGTGTCGCTCCAAACAAGACAGTGTTCACGACTGCTTCCAATTAAAATGTCCCCAAACGTTGCTGTTGATCTATCTGATCCCAGTGAACTCTGACAGACTGTGTGTGATGTCATGACTGTATCACTCTGATTTGTTTTGAGGAGTCAAAGATGTGTCGTCAGATCGATAGCTTGATGGCGTTTTGTGCCTTCTCCCATCGTGATGTTCGTCTTTTACTCATCCTTTGTTCTTTTAACCTCTGACCTTCTGCACAGCACTTTGTAACCTTGGTTTCAAAAGCTGCTTTATAAATACAGTTTTACTTACTTATTATATTTGTTGCCACAGTCTGCACAAAGCCGCACATAAACACACTGGTTGGCCTTTTTTAACAGGCAATAGTCGGTGCAATGATTCAACTGCAATATTCATAGCACCTCTTGAATGTATATAATTATTCAGCATACAATGCACATGACTGAACATACTTCATCACACTCACAGACTCAGCACAGTGAAGATGTACATTTTATTCTTACTATTTTAAGTACTCGTGTTAAACATTGTAGCATAACACACATTTTTATTTCTATTTTATTGCATTTATTGCTTCATATTGACACATTCATACTCGTATCTCTACTTCTTATAATTCCCTATTCTTTACATCGGAGTGACTGTAACCAATCACAGTTTCTCCACGGGGATCAATAAAGTATTTCTGACGTCAGATACATCCACATCGATACACATAGCACCTACACACGACGGTTACTGGTGTGTTTTCTTAAGTGATGGTGTGACAGAGGGGACAAAACTCCAGCAACAACCTGCATAAGCCCTTAAAAAAGACTGCCTCTGCTGCAGCTATTAATGGATTACAGTCACAGGCCTGATCACATTACCACAGTGGAACTTGTTGCGTCTTCACATCTGGACACACTGTATCTACAGTGCATTAAATAAAAGCACGTATAAATCCTTCCATTGTTCCCATGTGCAAAAACCTTGTTGTAAATTCTGACTGGAGTTGGACCGGGAAGCACTTCTTTCTCATACAAACCGAACTTGATCCCCGAAACACACATTTGGAACAAGGAGCTACTTGTGAAGCTGTTTAAGTGACTCAAAGCTAAAGCAGTAATTTCAATACATATTGGGAGAGCAGGGGGAGTCGCCCTTGCAGAGTTTGCACCCCACATGGACTGGGTCCTTCACAGAGCCAAAAAATAATCTTTAAAAAAAGTAATAAAATATAAATATAAATAATCATAAATAAACATAACAGTTTGGCATTTGTATTGCCAGCAGTTGGGTACAATCAATCAGGGCGTCTACAGCTCCATAAAAAGTGATAAAATGTTTTAAATCCAATGTTACAACAATAAGGCCTTAAAAGTCATTAAATAGTCTTACATTTGAATGTGTGAGGTCTTTTATCTAACTTCATTTATCCATTTTTCAATGTTTTCATGTGAAAATGAGTGAAACCTTTCTGTGTAAAAAATGTCACAAATCTTTTAAAAAAAACCCACAGTTTTTCTAACGTATTATCAAAAATGATAATTGTGGCGATCTTCTCAGCTGTAGCTTTCATTTATTGCATATTATATCTCTAGTATGAATCAAATCACAGTGTTTGTTTACAGTAACTTTCAGGTAGAAACCCCTGTGTCATGAACAGGAAGTGAAGCAGTGCTGAGCAAACATCGTCTTGTTTAGTTTTTAAAAAAAGGCTGACCTAAAAAGTCAACATGTTTAAGTGTACGCTATATTTAGAATGTTCTCTCCACTTTACCTGCCGCTGGACAGACAGACAGCCCCGTCTGACAAGACCTTGTTATCTCAAAGCCACCAGACTCCATTACAAAACCAGTCATTTTACTATCAAGGACAGAAGAGTTGCTGGTCTATCACTACCTCCAACACATGTAAGGTAATGGGATTAAAAAACACATAGCCTATATTATATATAAATAGTATAATATATATGACACCTACCTGATAGTGATTTTTTTAGGTGGCTAAAATGCATTCTGCTGCGGCTCCCATCCACAGCAGCACGTTGCTTAGCCTCTGTGCCGGTAGATTTGTTTGATCAAAGGTGCTAGCAAAGCATCAAAGTATGTAACATAAGCACAGACCAAATGTAAGATAGGTCGGACCACCGTGTCTAACTATACAGCTGAAACTGACAACAGAAAATAAACAAATTTCTACATATCTTCACAATTCAAATCAACTGCCAGTTGTCAACTCAGAAGTCATTGTTGTTGTTAACACAATGATGGTCTGTACTCTTTAGCTGTACTTGCTTATGATAAATAATAAAACAGGAAATGGGGTTTCAAATTTAAATATTTTTTTCTGAGGGGGGAGCCCCAGACCTCCCAGCAGATTTGGACCCCCCAGTGTTGAGTCTACAGCTACGTCCTTGCTTTATCTATCCATCTATTTTCAACCACTTATCCGAAGCCAGGTCGCGCGGCGGCAAACACAAATCAGCTTCACTATAACTCACAGCATTCACAGACAAACACTTGTCTTTATCTGGACACATTTTCCCCACAAATACAACATGCTAACGTTATTAGCACAAGCCTATGGCATTTTACATTGTATAAATTAGCCTAGCAGCTAGCAGACTTTTCCTCTACTCATATGAAGCCAGGGACAACAGCAACATTTAACAAATGTAAAATTACAAAATTCAGACACCGGGCCCCCCTCTGGAGCCAGACCTGGTGGGGAGGAGCTCACCATCAAGCGTCTGGTGGCATCAGGATGCACTGTAAGCCGGGCGGCAGGGGTCGGCACCTCGGCGTGTTGACCCCTGGCTCCTTAATGTAGGCTTTAAATATATCCATGATGTGGATTAGAGACTGTTAAACTGCAGAGTTAATTTTTAGTTGGAAGTGATGTGTGTTTGTGTTTGTGTGAAGAAAGGAAAATAAAAGAGGAATGAGATACCATCTGCCCGAAATTTCCAAAAATGTCCCTGGGTTACATCCCTTCTTGATTGTAGCAGCCACCTCTTAAATTCCCCTCCAAATTCTAAGTAAGACGGACAAACAGGCCTATTGTTGAAATAATTAAGTGAATCCGATTATCCCACAAGCAATATCAAGAGGAATCCAGGAAACATTTTAAGAGCTGATTGAGTGAACCGCCAACGCTCCGACCAGCCCACAGACATTACTGCTGCAACAACCCCGTCTCTCTCACCCTCTTTTCTTTGGGTACTTGTTGTGTGAACTGACAATTATGAACTCTGCATGGGATATGTGTTAAATTAATGTTTTCATCTGTTCTACGTGTGTAATTGGCTCATGTTTATCCCACCATGGGTGCAATAAAGCCCTATTATAAAGAACTCAACTGTAATGATTTAATTGCTTTACGAATAACAGATTTACTCAGTGGATGAAGTGGGGTCATACTGGGTGGGACCCCAGGAGATCTGTTTTCCGTCAGTTTTGTGGCAGGCCTTTGGCTTACACGCTGTAAACAAGGACAAACCAAACAGTAAAGAAGTGTCCTTTTAGCATATTCAGTGTTCGCCGCTGTGCATCTGAACATCCGCTTTAACTGCAAAGCCGGTCTTAAACGTGCTTTTCGACTTGTTGTGATATTAATTGGTGTTAATTGGTTTAAAATGACCTAATAAAACAGTTTGTGAGAAGTTCAGCGTAGTTCACAGCCTTTGATCTACGAGGGTTGACGGTTTGGCCCATGCATAAAACGCCGCAGAGCCTGCTGGATCCAAACGCCTTTATTTCAGTTCCAAGCCGAGCTTCATAAACCAGGCTTTTCCACAATGGGCTGAAATTCTAGGAATTGCAGACTGTACAGTAAAAAAAGGAAAACCCCTGAATGTTGCCTTTGTTAGCTGCTTTTAATTAAACCCTGCATGTCTTTTCCCCCCTTATGCAACTACAGCCTGCAATTATGCAAGCATCTAAGGATCTTGTTGAATGAAGTCGCAGGCTGGTTAGGTTGCAAACTGACAAGAATTGAATGACACCTTTTTACAGATATTTCTGATTAATTTATTTGCTTCCATGTTGCTGTAACTGCTCACATAACTTGTCCCTGTGGATGAGAGCTGCACAAGAGAGCTGACCTGTTTGTAGGATTTGTGAGTGAGGATGATGTCTCTGACCTGTTTATTACATGTTGTGGATGATCTTCAACAAGATAGTATCACTTGTGTTACACAAAGCAGATCATGCAACCCATTATTATCCCGGTCGTGGATATTGTGTTGGTGGCATTTTAATAAGCAAATCGGTGGGATGACTCACATCAGAAGAGGCTTTCATGTCTTTCAGCTGTGTTGTCCATATGTTATAGATTTAGTGATCACATAGAAACCCTCATCAATAACAGCCCCTGATTATTAAGAGGCATGTGCTTCAGAAAATAGAATAACTGCTTCAAAACATAACCTTCCGAACTTGCAGTGGCTGTCCAGAGAAGTGCTGAAACACATGATATATCAACCGGCAGGGTTATTGCGTGGGTGACTCATTAAATGATGGGTGTTCACATAATGTTGGAAAGCTTCATTTTGTTGTCAGAATCGGTCCTCGGTAACTACCACTTGGGCCCCCATTCACCAATTGCTGTTTGGGCTATTTTGGGAGCTCTGCGCTCCCCTGTTAGTGACGTGTGCTGCTGGGTAAATTTGCAGCTCCGGCGGCCTGGGCCTGCAACCTCAGATGGCATCAATCGGGAGAACATGGAGGGGTGGGAGGGATGAGACGGATGGGTAACAGCGAAGATACTAGAAGGAGAGGAGCAGAGGAGCAGAGGGGGAGGAACTGGACAGAAAAAACATTAAAAATACAACTACTGCGAGATGACGTAAGAACATGAGTGGGGTTTGAATAAAAAGACATGATGTTCTAATTGGCAAAAAATAGAAACTGATTAAAACTAATGAAATAGAAATGGATATTTTTTATGTGAATCTGAAGAGGAAAAATCTGTTTGCATCAGATGGGAGAGATGAAGGCTGCATTCAGGAGGAAAAATAAACTCTTATTCTTACTGATGACTAACAAGTGTAGGGAAGAGTGATAAGTGATGATGGAGGTGGAGGAGTGGGGGCGCTATTGTACTTCATACTAACTGTGGCAAAGGGAAGGAGGAAAGGACATACTGAATAAATCTTTTTGATGCTCAGAGCAAATTCTGCCTGAAATGCTGTGCTTGGTAACGTGTTTGTGTCACACTTGTTTTGTTTCTTGCATTGAAGGCTGCCTAATGTTGTTAAATGGAAATGTTTTCAATATTCATTTGCAAAAACAGAAGACAATGTCCATCACTGGTGAAGTCATTCCTCTTTCAAAATAATAACCCAATACTGTTGTTTAGGTTTATTTATTTGGGAAGTCTAATAGAGATCAGTATTACCCATCACACGCACAGACACACACTCTATGATACAACCACAGATTTCATTTAAAATAAAACTTTCCTCAGAGGAATGAGTTGCAAGATTCATTGAAACTCAACTCATCTCCATAATACTGGAAACCAGCTACGTGTTGCTAAGCTGTGATGTGCTGCCAGTTATTAGCTGTGAAATTAAATCTGTATAATTAGGTTTGAGAACCGATGCATCATCCATCCTGTGGACGAGGTCAAAGAGTGCAAAACAGTTGCGTTCAGATGGGCCATTTGCAGACCACGATACTTTTCCATGCTGTCATTGTCGGTGAAAACTGGAATTACTTTGACTCAGCCAAAGAAGTGAAGGAAGTGACGCTGGAGAGCAAAACAAACCGACAGATTAGTCTGTAGCATAAAAGGCAGGAGAGCCAATATGCATCCTTGCGGAACACCTGCCTTAGCATCTTAGCGGTTTGATTTAAAAATAGAAAAATTGTTAGCCAAGCTAAGTGTTGCAGAATTATCATATAAAACTATGACCAGGTCTAACACCTCATTTCCTTTATGTACAGGAATCTCAGTGATATCCGATGTGCCCAGTATGTTGGTTGTTTGTGGAGGATTTCAGAGAGACTGTAGGACAGTGTGCTAGCTTAGCTAACAGGCTGCTAACTGGCTAACAGGCTTTTTCCTTCAGTTCAGTTGCCTGTTGATTGTCAAGTGAGTTTGTGTGATTAAAAAGAACTTGTTTATCTAGTTTAACACATTGTGAATCTGAGTAATGTTATTCTGTTAAAATATGGTTTACATTATGACTCCTTCAGCCGTTCATATGTCTTTTTAATTAAACATTTAACAAAACATGACATGTACCTGGCAGGTCCTGTTTCTGTCCCGGTAATGTTTCAAGCACATAATCCAAACTACTGGATAGCAAAAAACAGACAAAATTAGCCTCTCCCCCACGGCTACAGGTAGTTTCTATCAGGTTTCTATCTATCCGCAAAGAAATGCACTTCCTTGCGTAAACACTAGAGGTAGCATCCGTATATTTACAGATCTAAGGACACCAGTTAGATATGTAAGCGGAAAGGAGGCGTGAATCCTCAGGCTGCTCTCATGCACTGTTTGAATGTACGTATATCTATGAAAAATAATGCACCACAGTTCATGCAATGTGTCATGTGACTGCAACTGCAGTCACATGACACATTGTTTGGGTTAAACATGAGCATGTTACAGTCCTGGAGGATTATTAATGTGCACCTCCTCCTGTACTGCCTTAATATGCACATTCAGCACATCCAATGCATCAAAACATTGTTTTCTAGTTGGAGCCGCGCCTCGTTTTCAAACTGTATGGTTTGACTAAAATGAACAATGACAGCAATATAGTCCACGATGAGCAGCGCTAAAATCAACCTGCGTAGTTGTCCCTCCATTGTGACATTAGAAAGTGTCACATTTATCTTGCAAGTGTACTTTTCTTCAACGTTTGCTTTACTTCCTGGATTTTTCCCGCATGGAAATTCTGACCAATCAAGAGCAGCTTTCTCACACAAGGCATTTGATCTGGTCCTCTTGTAAACGCTGCCGTGAGAACACAAACCACCTCTAGGCAATTATGCAACTCTGTAGTAAAATCAGTCCCTTATTTGGGCCAAAGCAAAACAACTCTAGGTCTGACAGCACCCTAAGTGAATATTTGGTTTTGTGGTAAAAAAAAAAAAAAAAAAAAAAGTGACAAATCAAAGCATTGAGGTAATGAAATGTTTGCTTTGTCTT
Organism: Epinephelus awoara; assembly: GCA_035609425.1. Taxonomy (NCBI): domain Eukaryota; kingdom Metazoa; phylum Chordata; class Actinopteri; order Perciformes; family Serranidae; genus Epinephelus; species Epinephelus awoara. Next base: position 38,169,614 of record CM069305.1, on the reverse strand, counting down.
TTTGTACAGTCAAGTCATCAAAAAGCTCATATGGTGGTGATGAAAGGCTTCAGCCACATTACTGTTATTAATAGTTGGTCCATATTCACAGTGATCACTGGTAGGAGTGTTTCTGGCGGTTCTTCACAGAATGAAAACACCAGAGGCAGAGGATGGTTCTGGTCCATTTCCCAGAATAAGATCTTTTGAAACTGATTATCAAGATTCTTCACTTTATCGGTCTGCTTGGTTTGAATATCAGCGGAGACTGACTTAATTCAAAACAGGTCCTTCAGCTTGTCTAAGGTGCTGGGAAAACAGTTGAGGTTAAGGTCACCCATAATAGGCAGCTCAGAGGATGTATACGCTGACCATGAATTCCTAAAACTAATTGCAGTGGTGGGGCAGTGAACACCCATAACAGTGATGCAAGCATTGCCTCCTGCACCACCTATTCAAATCTCTCCGCACTGGAGAGTAGCTAAGGAGACATACAGGGAAGTTTGCATACATCATTACACCTTCCTGTCTCTTCCCGTCACATCTCATCACAGCGCAAGTTTTGTTTTCATTTGAAACACTGGCACAGTGTCAGCAGTTTCACTTCACAGCATGTACAAATTCCCAAATAGGATTTGGGATTATATATGCTGTGAACTTTAGCACATTCTGTGGATGGTATTTTTCACAAAACTGTACCGCTCTACATTTTAAAAACAGATTATTGTAGATATTAGATATTTATTTACACATACATGTATAGAAAATACAGAGAAAAAGTTGTAACAAAAAGTTAAAGTACAGGACTGATTGAACGAACTGTATTTAAGATACCAGTTGACTTCATGGTCTTTTTACAGACTAGTTGAATATGGCATTTCCAAGTTTCTTTTTTGTCTACTATGACCTCTAGAAATGCAGGAACCTGAGTTATTTTGATTTTTGTTTTTGTCACAAAGTATCATGAAGTTAGATTTTTCTGTATTGAGAGATAGTTTGTTCATCTGAAACCATTTAGAAATAGATGATATGTCTTCATTTGCTTCTTGCGTGAGTGAGCTAACATTTTCATGTGAAGATACCAGACGTGTATCATCAGCAAATAAAAATGGCAGTACATTTTTGCAGATCCTAGGCAGGTCATTTATGTAAATCGAGAACAAAAGAGGTCCAAGAATGGAGCCCTGAGGTACTCCACAAAGTAGCATAGTTCTTTTTGAATCATACCTATTAATAAAGACACACTGTTCTCTGTCTATTTCTATATTTATGTTTCTTGACTTGCTTTTATTGTTTCTTTCTCCTTTTACTATTTTTATTATTATGCACCAAAACACCAAGGCAAATTCCTTCTCATGTATGTGAAAATCTACTCAGCAATAAACTGGATTTCAACTCCGATAGAAGCCCAAGCTTGTGTAATATCTTAAACTCAGGTGGGAATGTAACACTCTGAGACACACCATACCTATTTTTTCCTTTTAGGGGAGACATGCGATCTTTGTGGGGAGATATCAGGTCAACAGTGTGTGCCACAAATATGTGGTATTTCTAGTAACAAATATGTGATACACATTGTGATTTGGTAATCAATCAATCAATCAATTTTATTTATAAAGCCCAATATCACAAATACAATTTGCCTCACAGGGCTTTACAGCATACGACATCCCTCTGTCCTTTAGACCCTCACAGCGGACAAGGAAAAACTCCCCAAAAAAAACTCCCCAAAAAAACCCTTTACCGGTAAGGTGCCTATTCAAATTTTTAAAGTTCATAGAATATAGGGGCTCAAAACATTATAATGGAGGTATATCATGGCCTCAGTCATGTCTCAAAGGTTGTTTTTTTTGGTTTGTTTTTTCAGCAATTTTTGGGTTGATACCAGAGACGTAAATATAGACAGTGCAGGCAGTGTGGTTGCACTGGGGCCCTTGGGGTGGAGGGGCCCGATTGCCATCTGGAAATACGCCCCTGTTCATGTGAAATCAAAAAATGGTGCGATTTTGTGTATATGCCCTCAAAACGGCCAGTTCCATTGTGGTTTTCTGTTTGTGTAAAACAGTATCAATCTATAACAAAATTATATGCTTATTGTCTATAAAATAAACTACAATTTAACTATAAAAAGGATGGAGGGATGAAGGGATGAGGGTCGAGGGTCAAATGGATGAGGGATGGAGGGGTTAAGGGATGAGGGTCGAATGGATGAGGGATGAAGGGATGAGGGATGTAGGGATGGATTAAAGGTTAGGGATGACAAGGTAAGGATCAAGGAATATAGAGTGAGGAATGAAGGGATGAGGGTTGAGGAATGAAGGCTGCATTTCTGGGTAGCAGGTGAGCACAATGATGAATGTGTTGGGTCGAAGACAGGAACGCAGGAGGGATCCTGGGAGTGAGACTGAGTGGGGGAGTTGTCTCTTCATGAGCTCGGCTTCCGACAGAGCCCCCACTGGTTCCTGTATGCAGAAAGCAGCAGAGAAAAAGATGTAAGAGGCGAGAAGGGATTGGACGGGTGGGATGTGAGAAATGTGTCAAAGAGACAGAGAATGCATCAGGTGTGCTTAAATACTATTGGGAGGATATGGGATGTGTTCGAGGCGCGGTCTTTGTTCCCGAACCCAGTTATAAAACTACATTTAGCTGAACATATCTGCAATTTTCTTGTACCACTCTTTCATATGGCAACTGAAGCATGGCAAACATTTTTATATGAACATGGCTGTGTCGAGGCACTCAGAGCTTGTGGTGCAGGTTAGGATATTGAAAAAGTCAACTCTTATTTAAAGCACAAGACAAACCATGCTCAGCGGAAACCACAGTCTCACACTGTATTCAAACGAAGCGCTTGGATCATTTCCCTCACAGAGTCTGTTTTTTTCATTCCTCCACAAGCACTGGGTCACGTCTCACATGTAAACAAGTGCAACACCACGAATGCTTTCGAGGAATGATTGCCCATAATTATGCACCTATTGATTTACTACAGAACCTCGCTCCTCGCTATGACTGCAGGCTTTTTACTCCACCTGTGATTGAGGTCTTTGTGGACAGCTATAAACACCTTTTCTTTCAGATGTGGTCACAGAAGGTGTTTTATCAAACAGCTGGTTTGAGACATACTCCAAACCACCTCCCTACAAACCACATATCACTAGATTTTATAGGTAAAACAAAGATTGAGGCAGATCATCTCAGTTGTCTGTAAACATGTGCAGGGACGGCAGCATGAGGGGAGCTGATTCCCCCCAGCTGTCACTTGGAAGCTGCCATAATGGTTTGCATGTCAGTTTGGCTCCAGTTTAGTGAGGGTCAGGTAAATCTCTGCCATATAGAGCCACACAAGGCAGCAGTTGTCCAGGACACGCACACCCGAGGTATGTTTACTTGTTACTTTAATGTCTCTGTAACAGGAGACAGGTGAGGGGCCGTATTTAATGCAGCAATTAAGAATGAAAGACGGCGGTGACACATAATCCTCTTTTAGTTTTTGTGATTGTTTCAGCCTAATGTCATTTGATCTGGTGTACAAGATGACAGATGGTGCACAGGCTGGAGGCAGGCAGGGAGGCGAGCGATCAGCTGCTAAGAAGCAGCTATTCAGAACGAGAATTCTCTCGACGGGGCCAAGGTAGATCAGGATTCAGTTAACACAGAGAAGTAAAACGATCATTGATTAGGATTACACACACAAAATGTGCAGAACAGAAGGGGACGTATGGGAGTGTGTGACAAAAGCAGGTAAAACATGGATCAGGGATGAAAATGAAGTCTCTCATTAGTGTCAGTTAAAGGAGCTGTATGCGTCATATAGCAGTAAACAAGTGTTGCTATGCAAAGACAGAGATGAAGACAGAGAAAGAGAGACGGCTAAATATATAGATTCAGCATGTGATACTGACGCAGAGGGCTCCTTCTGCTGTCTCACTGGGACGCACCAGGCTTTCAGCTAATTCCAACGTAAACCCATCCACGACAGTCCTCGACGCCGAGAGCAACTGACATGATATAAAGAGTGGTAAAGGAAGGGTAGGTGGATGGGTCAAACACACAGACTTTCATCCAGGAGACCAGTGCTTGTGATGCTCGTGAAACCACAAGTCCGTGCTGTTTTAACAGAGCGTTGAGTTAATTATCTGTCAGTCGCTCACTTTATTTAAATGAAAACATTATGTTTTTCTAAGTATTTTGTTGCCTGCAGCCATTTGATAACTTAAACCACGTGTTACAACAAGTTTCACCCAGGCCCTCGGGAAGTGCACTGGGCTTTGAAGCCAATTTTCACGGTCGCTAAACAGTAAAATACAACTTTTGATGCCATTGGGCCCAAAAATACTTTTCCCATAGACTTACACTGATTAAGAGACATTGTTTTGAACATCACAGCCTCTGCAAAATGACTCATTTCACTATCAGGATTTGATCCATTCAGTCCGAAAACATTTGGAGAGTCCAGAACGATTAAATCATTTTATCCCTATTCAAGTCAGCACAGCACTAAAGTAGCTGTAGCTGGCTTGGCTGGTGGAAATCACTTGTACCAATGACGCTGTTAGGTCTGGGTGTCCGAGCCTTCAGCCCCATGTGTCTGTTCCGTGTTTTTCTCCTCACTGACTTGGTCAATCCATGTAAAATTTGGCACAGTGGGCATATCTCATGCCCCGTATGTGGTAGAGACATGAAACTTTGCACAGAGATGCCTCTCCTCATGAGGAACACATTTGCCTCAAGAACCCATAACTTCCGCTTATATAGATTTTCCGCCATTTTGAATTTTTTGAAAAACACTTCAAATGGATCTCTTCCTAGGAAGTTTGAGCGATCTGCATGAAACTGGGTGAACATAATCTAGGGACCAATATCTAAAGTTCCCTCTTGGCAAAAGTTGGAAAACTTACTAAAACTGAGCTTCTATAAGGCAATGAATATTGCGGAGGGCGTGGCTCATCACATAAAGGTGTATAACATCTCAAGGGTTTCACCCATCACCACGCAACTTTGTAGGCATATGACCACACATAATCTGAGGGGACCCCTCCATTATTGACCCCATCAAACAAAATGGGGGCGCTAGAGAGCTCATTTCTTATCTAGGCCTAACCGCCATATGGATTTTTACTAAACTTGGTAGATATGTAGAACAGGACGCCTCAAGGTGACTGGAGAAATGTAACTCTAATTGGCAACTGGGTGGCGCTATAACAACAGAAAAATGCTTCAAAATGGCTAAAATACGACCGATGGCTGTGGCTCCCCCTGTGGACCAATGTCTAATGTTTGGTATGACTAAGTCATGGTATGGTGTGCTGTACATAATCACGGAAACTGTCAGTGTGTCATTCTGTCAGTCCCACATTTTTTTACTACTCACTGACGTGGTGCCCTGGTGCTGCTTCGCTGCCGGCGGACAGGGGACTCTCCCCCTGACTGTAGTATTATTATTAACTACTATTATATACTATAAATTACTATTTAATTACTCTTTCCTTTTTTTTGAAAAATTGATTTCTTTTTTTTTCTTTCATCCCCTTCCGCCATCCTCTACCTGTCAAACCTGTAGAGTACAGACACACAAACACACACACGATTGCATTCTTCTCGGGGGAGTATCAGGGCTCTGGACAAAGCCCCCAGTGTCCTAAAATTAGAGACACGGAATCAGCCCAGATCATCTGGGTCATTTTATAATGTGAAAATTCATTTCATTTCAGAACTACGAACCTCAGGTTATAAATAGTCAGGGCGTCACTGTAGTCATCTGGATTCAACCTCAGGAGACCACGAATGTCTCTACAAAATTTCAAGGCAAAATCTATTCAATGAAAGACACTTCAGTCTGGATGAAAGTGGTGGATGGACAGACTGACTTGACCATCCATAGAGCGATGCATGTCTGTGTTCGAGGTGGAAAAGTTTTTATTTAGCATCAAACTTTTCAGATTAATGCTAATTACTACTGCACAGCAGGCCAACTAGTAAGCCTGGAACGGTGCCGTGGGAGCATTGGCTCCATCCTCCTGTCCCGCCCCATGGAAACACTGTCAGCTCTGTCAGCTCTGTTGCTGTTGTTAGCACAGTTCACGCTTTTAGCACCGTAAGCTGCTAGCCTCCAGCTCTGCCACATCCAAGAAGAGAGCTGTCTGTAACCGCAGACTCTGAATCATAGATACGCCCTGAATGTCGCATATAGCTCCTCTGAGCTAAAATAATGTGTGTGTCAAACTGGTCGGTGAATGTCTGAACGGAGATAAAAAGAAAGCCATTGAACTCGGCCTGTAATCTTCACTGACGTTCAGGCAGAGCTGTCAACTTGTTCCATCTTGTGTCAGTAGAGTGGGCAGATTCAAAGGGCTGGACTCGGGCAACTTGAGACAAAAACTACCCAGGTGGAGGAAACATCCCTCTCCACAGCTCTATATATTGCAGCTGGTGCTTGAACGAGGACGCCAGACCACCCAGAACAGCTCGCACAGAACGAGGGAACCCACACCACCTCAAATATTGGACAGTAAGACTGATTGAGAAGTGTCTTAACAGCAGCTGCTACAGCATCATAAACTACCTTCTATGTCTTAAGGAGCAATAACAAGCCACAGGAAGTTCTTGAGAAAGCGAACTGAATTGAACCACGCGAGGGTCCGCAGAGTGCACAAAGACACACGGAGAAAATGAGCGAGAAAGAAGAACGCTTTGTGAGACAAAATAATGAGCAGGCATGGAGAGAACAGAGAAAGCACGAACAGAAGACACACAGCAGCAAAGCGAAGGACAGCTGGGAGAGAGGAGTGAGGAAGGAGAGGAGAGGAGAGGAGAAAAAAGCAGAAGCAAAACAGAGAGGAAGAGATATAAGAATAGGAGAGAGGTAAACGGAGGTAAACGGAGGGAGCCGTCACGCAGCGCTTGGAGCGTGCCTTACAGCAGCCTTGATGCTGGCATCTCTGATCGCCTACTCACACTGACAGCCTGGTGCAATGGTGGAGGGTTCAGACCAGGTCAGTCGCACACAAACACGCAGGAGATTCTTGACTCTGACGACACTTTGGCAGGAGACAGCATTGGGAAGGAAACCCAAAATATTCAAACCATGTGTTGAGCCAGATATAAGCTGTAGATAAATTCCACATTTCCCCTGATACTTAGTTAGGACATTCTCTGCAACACAACAGTTTAAAATGTGCTCAGACTTTATAAGATGATGAAATGGTTACATCTCGTCTGCAGTGAAAACTCAAGTGACACCAGGCTGTAGATTTACATCGTAAACCGACCTTGGTAAAGTTGCCGCATAACAGAAACTTTGTGCATAATTGGCAACATAGAAATAAGAATAAAGGGGTTTTGTTTTGTTTTTTTCCTCATATCCAGCTAATTAATAGAAGACAAAGATCATTAGCTGGAAGCTTGATTGGATTTTACCGTGAGTGTGCGGCTCAGAGAGGAGATAACTGGGGTGTGAAAGGGCACTACACAAGTAATTTCATCACAGGGATGTTACTCATTGACCTTTTGGAGGAAAACTGAAAATGCACATGTGTGGACGCAGGAGACCGCTGTTTGTTTTCAGTTTCCTAAAAACTATCAAGCACACATTGCGTAACTCAGGGAAAACAGATCAGCTGGGAGCCATGATGTATGTGGGGATGATTCCAGCTGAGCTCAGGAGGACACTGGGCTTCTTTACAGAAACAGTCAACGTTTGTTTCTGTCGTCCACGACGTTGATAGTCCCAGAAACTTAAAGAGTAACTTAAGTATTTTTCAACTTGGACCCTATTTTCTCATGTTGGTCCGTCTAAGTCACTAATAATCCCTACACTGAGAGAACTCTTTGTTAGAGAATACCATTACTAGATCCATCAGTCTACATTTCAATCAGGAGAGACTCATTTTTTAGTGAAACGAGTATGAAAAGTGTGAAAGGTCTTTGGCGATTAGACCCCATCAATATATATATATATATATATATATTTAAGGAGGGTGAGGAATGCATAGTAGCGCTCATCATCTGCCAAGATATGCCTCGCTTCCTCCACTTGGGTCAAGGGCTTCTGTGGCTTGCCAACTATTTTACTTGCCATTGTCACAATCCTAGAGAGTTTTTTCTTGGATGTTCAGTTGAGGTGACCATAAAGATGACACACAAATAAAGTCTTCCTGATTGACCTTGTGCCGAACTTCATTGAAATAATTTTATCATTTTGTAAAACACGCTTCATTTAAAGTCGACAGCAGCAAAATGAAACTCTGGTTCTGGTTGAAATAAACTCAGGAGTCTGGTCGGTTTGGTGACAGCGATGTTGGGTCTGTGTCTGGTAAAACAAAAAGGATCTGACATTTTAACGCAGGAATCATTGTTGTCATGTTGTCAGCTACTCATCATGCAATCAAGCACTTTTAGTGGATGTAAATTGACAGTGCACAAATGCCCTGAGTTGCCTGTTTCACAGACGCCAGCTGCAGTGGTTTCCTCAATATTAGAACAATTACAAAAACTGTTTTCATCACTTAGACACAAAAGCATGGAAAACTAGGTCCAGGTTGAAAAACTAGAGAAGAACCCTTTAACCACGTAATTCTTCTTTCAACAATGACCACAATTGTTTCCTAAATTTTAACCTCAACCAACTGATTTTTTTATCACATGTATCACCACAGTCTATGCCCCAGTGGTCTTTGGGTCTAAACCCACTTTAACCACAGCTGGGAGATCAAACAATGATCATTTGGAAAGGTTTTATGAGGCACTGACGAACGTTTCTGTCAGCTAGGCCATCAGACCAGAAAACCATGTGGGCTGATTTTGAAGGCAACACTGTGGTGAAGTTTGTGGTAGTTCGGAGGACATTTTGTTCTCTTCAGCCTTTACCCTCAATATTTATGTTGCATATTCCATCCCTCTTCATACAGCTATAGCTGCACTCGGCAGCTAGAAAAGTCCTGTCACAGTTGCTTCATATATTGATATGTAAAATGATTCAGACTCAAAATAGTGTTTCTTTGTGACCTGAGTCATTTCTGCACTTGCAAGATCATTAAAAGGAAAAAGAACATGTGAGCAAATCAAGACTTATCTTCAGTCATATTCATTGTACGTCACATTACACAGACTGAGATGAAGCAAGAAGATGTCTCTTTTGTTTTTTCTTGAATGCAGTACTCATTGCCTGGTTCCAGACCTTTTAATCCGCCCACTCAATTGAGTTCAAGCTGACGGATTCATCTGACATCTTGACGTGAAACAGTAGTTTCTCTGTTAAATAACAAACGACTATCAAAGGAGGAACTAAAACAGTTGTCAAGTGGTGCTCCACAACCAGTAAGGAGTAACAATAACAATGGTGAGCGCCATAGATGAGATAGATTCTGCTGTCGAAGCTGGGCTAAATCGACAAGTCTTCCCAATATCGCCTGCCATCGCAACTTGTTTTTCTTTGCTCAGTTCCACTCCTAAAGCCCTGGCAAAACACGTATGTTGGCATGACTACGCATCAGTCCATCGATCCATTTTCATCCGGGGCTGGGTCGCGGGGGCAGCAGGCCAAGCAAAGCACCCCAGACGTCCCTCTCCCCAGCAACCCCTTTCCAGCTCGTCCTGGGGGACCTCAAGGTGTTCCCAGGCCAGATGAGATATGTAATCTCTCCAGTGTGTTCTGGGTCTGCCTCGAAGAGGGGCTCAGTGTTCTGGTCCCTGTGAGTTTTGTGTTGCTTACTGTCATTGTGCATCATCAAAGCTTCATCCTTAAACTGAGTTGACGAGTAACAAGTGCAGAGTTGCCTGCAGTGGATGGGCCGCGCCGCCGACAATACACACAGCAAAGCTTTGCCCTGTGCTGCCACCGCGGGTACTGCTGCGTTAGCCATCATGGTTGAAGGTGGTACTTTTTCTTCTCTGGCTCAATCGGTCTCTTTCTGCCTGCACTTTCATCATCAGTGGCGTCTGAGTTAGAATCTCTCACTGTCTCCCCCTCCCCACCAGCCTCCTCCTCCCTCTCCTCATTTGTGCAGGCAGTCAGTGGGTGTGGGGCGGGCAGGAGGAGAGGAGACGTTGCTCGTTGCACTGTGGGAGATGAGTTGATTGTTTCTATGGTTGTGTTGACTCTGCTCTCAGGGTTTGAAGCCTTAGAAAGTTGTCATTGCGTTCAGATGTTTTGTGTCGGATCTTTCTGTTGAATCTAATTCAAAGAAGTTATAAAGTGCTTCCTTTGAGGTCATCAGGCGACTTTTGGAGCAAGTGCTAACTAGTTTAATCGGAAAATAGTTGCCGACACTGTGGAGACGAACGCAGACTGGAGCTGCTCTGATCAGCTGTGATCAGGCAAAAAAGCTTAGGGTTAGTGGTAGCCAATCACAGCACAGTAGGGCGGGAGTTAGCAAAACACTGTGGTTGAGTGCAGTGTTGCTAACGGTGCAACTTTCTCACTAGATCTGGTGACTTTTAAGACACTTTTAGTCCATGGGCCAGGCAAGAATTTGGTTTCATCTCGAGTGGCGAAACCTCTCTGGTACCAGTTTGTTTGTGGGCTCCACATATGTCATTTGAAACATGATAAGCATTTCAAATGAGCAGCTTCACTAATTTTTGGGACAGTCGTCCATCTAATATCATCTGCACAGTAGGTTTGTGTGCAGTCTATTGTAAGATCCTATGTACCAATATATGCAGTAATTAAGTCTGAATATAAACAGGGTCTATGAGTTTGTTCTGGGCTACTGTAGAAACATGGTGGAACAAAATGGCGGCTCTGTGCACAATAAGGGCTCAGCCTAAGGTTACAAAAACATCACAATACTGTTTTTCATTATTCATGCATCTTGCAGCAGTTAGAAACATCAGTCTGTGGTGTTTTGCTGGTTATAAGCTGAACTATGTCACATGTCTGACACACTGCTACGCGTGTAAACAGGTCAAGAACAACGTTTCTCAACGCGGAACTGCAAAGAATTTATGGATTTCACATCCACAGTCCATAATATCAGCAAGAGATTCAGAGAATCTGCAGAAATCTCTGCACGTAAAGGAAAAGGCTGAAAAACACTGAAGGATTGTGACCTTTGACCCCTCAGGCTGAGCTGCATTAATACCTGACATGACTGTATGAAGGATATTACTACATGAGCTCAGGAACATTGTTTCGTGTTTGTTTCCTTATTTTAGAGAAGAAGTCGTAGAAGAAGAAGTTTCTGTTTAAATGTGAGGGCAATGAGCCGTCAGTGACATCCTTTGTACTTGTGTAAAGCAGTGGTTATCAACTGGTGGGTTGTGGTCCAAAAATGGGTTTCAGTGTCTCCCGAACGTCTCAAGTTTGTTAGAAACAAGCTTTATTTTAAAGTACAGAGCTTTTATTTTGAAGTGCTGTTTCCTGCTTTAGAATGACACACCAAGTCGACGGTCGGCCGTCGACCAAAGTCGGGCCGTCGGTGAGCGCCGGCATTTCGGCGTCGGCGGCTTGTCGGCCACTTCTTCAACCTGTCGGTGGTACGTGCCGTGCAGGGGCTCGTCCTTCCATGATGGTTCGTCCTCCTCTTCTGCTGCCTGAGGTAATCACTGAGCAGCTCGTCTTTAGAGGCCATCTTCCTGATGTGTTCCTGGGTCTTGGTTGTTTTGTTCGTCCCAGACAGTACATATATATCTATATCTATACCTGTCTGAACTCCTCCATATCTACACACCCTCCTGTACTGTCGATCCTCTTCTGCAATCCAGCTCACATCACCATCTGCCCGCTGGACTACCATGAGCTCTAGACGTTCTGCCGCCGCCTCTGGAGCTCTCGTTCCCGTGACATTTGCAATATTGACTCCCTTTGCACCTTTAAATCCCGTCTGAAAACAGGCCTTTTAAAGTCGGCATATTCGGTCTGATTTTATGGTGACACACATTTCGAGACTCGCACCAATGGTGACTTTGAGATGATGGTTTTATACCTAATATTCATAATTATTTTTTTCATGATTTTTGTCTTGTTATTATTGTAGGTCGTTTGACTTTATGATCTTTCTAAACAGCTGCTGGTTTGATATGGCAACAAATTTTAACAACAGTACCAAGCTGAGACAGTTAATTAAAGGGAAACTAATGTTTTTCCAACCTGGGCCCTATTTTCCGATCTACTTTTGTCTAAATGAGTGATAGGATGTTCAATATTTGAAGCTAGGGCTGACCTGCCTGTCACCATGGCAACTAGAGAGAAAAAGCGATCAACTTATTTTACACCTGTGGAACTGGAGGTGCTCATGAATGCGTACAGCGAATATGAGCATGTATTTCATAAACAAAGTCACAGCGCTAAAGCTGCCAAGGAGAGAGAGGCAGCATGGGAAATTTAGCCAGCAGAATTTTCTTGACGGGATGTTGGTAGCTTAGTGGATAGAGCAGGTGTCCCATATGGCTTTTACCGCAGCGGCGCAGGTTCGACTCCGGCCTGGGGTACCTTGCTGCATGTCACTCCCTCTGTCTCTCTCTCCCTTGTTAATTTCAGCAGCTATTTTAAGCACATGTAGATGGTTGATGAATTATTTGAAATTTGATACCCAATATTTATTCATGTCCACTTGGTATTTTTGTCTTTAATGATTTATACGCTTTATATTGTTAGTGGTCTGTGAACTGCTGTCACAGCAGCACACTGGGAAACCTGTTATAATGTGATTTTCTCCTCTGTGGTAAAGAATAACCCATCAAATGGTTATAATTGAAATATATGTGGCACATACCTCTCATGAAAGCTCTATGTTTGTCTGGGTTGAGCTGTCAGGTCTGTACTGGTTCCTGTACAGTAATGTCTGACTCATAAGGCGAGGCCGTACAAAGTGCACAGAAAATGTACACAGCGCACTTTGTTGACATGGTGACAAAAGCTCAGACAGTGCCCTGGGCAATAATTACAAATTTGAAAGTTGAGTATGAACTAACATAAACCTAGAGATTAAACAAACAATCCCTTATTAGGACGGAGGCTAATCACTGCTCTGGCTGAGGTAAATGTTCAAACTGACAAAATCTTTACAAGTATGCTGTTAATAAGCCTCCGGCTGAACAAACAGATTGTGGGTTGGGAGTTACCTCCAAGAGCACAGTCCTCTGAGGACAAGGCAAGAAAATAGGAATGTTTGGCACATTTACACGAGCAGGTGCCACAGACGGAGCCAGATCTATATATGGACTGCTCGGACCAGTGTGTACTTCCTTATGCATACAGGAAATCAATACAGTTTATATTATTTATATTTATGTGTCATATTTACATATATTATCTATTTTTATTTATCATATTAACTTGTATATTATTTATATTTATTTAAAATATTTATTTACATATTTATTCATCGTTTTTACTTATATTATTTATATTTATTTAAAATATTCACTTATATATTATTCATATATATTTATCATATTAAGTTGTATATTATTTATATTTATTTAAAATATTTATTTGTCATATTTACTTATACATATATTTATATACATTTGTCATATTAACTCATATATTATTTATGTTTATTTATCATATTTATTTATATATTATTTATTTATTTATCTATTTATATAATTAATATACAGAACACATACATTTTTACATTGAAGAATCATTGTTTCTGTGACGCTGTTCGGCTTGTTGCAGCGGCCCAGCTTCTGCAGGGAGCTGAGCTTGATGTTTTGTTCTGATAAGTAAAGATCAAGACGTCTGATGACTAAAATCCTTCATCTGGTTCAAATGACTAAGATCTAATAAAATGCATTGTATAAATGTGGCCTAAAGGTAATTCATGGCAGCTTCTGGCAAAGAGCCACAACACTGCAGCATGCACAAAGGGCATATGACGCTACCAACAGGCAACAGAGACCAAGTGACACGGACCATGTGTTTGATTAAAATCACAGATTTCTCTGGGTTTGAACTTTGTTAGAAATGTTTGGGACAATGTAAGAACTTAATATATAATGCTGGTTTAGTTGGTTTTAGACATTTTGATGCTAAAAAGTTACAAATAATATCTTTAAACTGTATGAAAAACACTGCACAAGCTCCATGTGTACTTTACGGTAATTAAAGGTTGTGTGTGATTAAAATCTGTGTTGTTGTCATCAGTGATGAGCTCGTTTTAAGATGAACTTTTCCTCCTGTGGCTGAAACCCACAGTCCAGTTTATGATTACATTAAAAGACTTTGCAAACCCTTCAGCACTTTTAAATGCACTCAGAGCTCCCACGCAGCAGCATAAGCTTGTTTATTGTCTGGGATAATCTGTGTAGTGCATGCTGTGCTGAGACACTGTGTCCTCATCGCTGCGAACGCACACGGCAGCATGTGCCCTCTCACAGTAAGAGGGTCCTGGATTAACATCTGCTGGGGTCTTTCTGTGCAGAGTTTCCATGTTATACCAGTTGTTGTGTGAGTTCCCTGCAGGTGTTTTGGTTTCCTACAGCTCTGAGATGTGCAGGCGGCAGTGGAAGAACTTCTCAGATCTTCTGCTTTAGTAAACGTAGTAATACCACAGAGTAGAAATACTCTGTTACAAGTAATTACAATATCCAGATCACGTGATGCAATAAATCAGCAATGCGATTCGTTGTTGAACCCTCTTCAGCGTATCCATGTGACACACACTTAAAACGCTTTGTAAAATATAGTTAATGTGAAACTGCCTTAGCAAAAATAAAATAAACTACTTGGTTAGGTTTGGAAATATGATCATGTTTTGGGTTTAAATACTTTTGTCACGTGGTGTATGTGACGTGAGCCAGCGGATAGCGGGCTGAGACTTCCTCTTCCATGTACCAGTTATTGTTTACGGCTTGATAAGCATCCTGAGACAGATCCAGACAACATTTTGGCTAATCTCTATGAGCAGATATCTGCACAGGAATGCACACAACTAATATAGAAAGTCATCATCAGATGATAGCCGATGGGTTCTGAGATTACATTTCGGCCTGTGTGTTCAGATTACAGTTCAGATTCAGTTTACGTGCAGGCAAACAAAGCCCACTCAAACCTAATTGGTCAGTACAATGTGGACTACAAACCGGAACGTTCCTGATCACGAAATCTTGTCCTGTTGTTTCCATGTGCAGATATCTGTTTATAGAAATCAACTGTGTGCACTGTGCAAAAAAACCATCCTACAGTTCAGCTAAAGGTTATGTAGAGAAAACTATATTGGTTCACATTGTGCAGTGTTATACTCAGTGAAAAAATCTGGTGGGAGCCCTGGAGGTGTGTGGGGATAGGGGCGGTTTGCTGCACTCACATGAACTCCGTAGTTCCAGCAGAGCTCAGGAGGACATTGGGCTTCTTGACAAAGAAGCCTTGTATCCTTTTGGAAGACCGCATGAGGCCACAACCTTTTGTTTCCCTCGGCTCTGCTTCAAACTTCTGTTTGACGCAGACCTCCGCTCGACGTCAAAATAAAAGTCTGGACCCAATTAATTACAGAATAATATCACATCTTCTCCAAATGCTTCCATTTCGTTGTGATGCTCAATTATACATTGTTGGCAGCGTTAGTGCGTGAGGTCATTATGTGGTTGTACATTCCCATGCCTTTTTTTGATGCTGAGCCACCTTGTAATGGTGAATAGTCTTCTTGTTAGACTCAGTAGTGTTATAATTTACCTCTTTCCTGCTCTAACAACCTTCATTACATGGTTTCTTTTTTTTTTTTTTTTTTTTTTTTTTAAAAAAGCTCCAGATAAAAGTCCGTACGAGCTGATTTTGTTTAGTCAGTTACTAACTTTAAGAATCAAAATGATGTCCAGTGTTCAAACAGTGTCACAAAATGATCATCCTACAAAGAAATCCTGTTCTTTATTTTTATGAAAGACAGCAACACCATGTTCATCCTTAAAGTCCTCACATTATTCCTCACAAAGCATTTAATTGATTTTAATTGATTGAAAAAAGGCCAAATTTTTACTCCACCCAAAACACACAATGTTCTCAAGTTCTCATGGCTCATGAAGCACCGAATTGGACATATGGAGGACGTAAGCTGGCACAGTTAATGGGTGACATTCCTCCGGAGATGGCTTTTATTATCAGATAATGGTGCCCTGATTATAAATCAGACCTTTGCTCTCTTTTGTGTCTTGTGGTCCAGTTGACCTACTCACAGAGTAAAACAGGGGGAAGAAGAAGAGAGGCAAATAAAGTGGAGCTGAACTCGGGGATTATTTAGAGTGTTGTCACATTCGAACCACGATAAACAACTTTTAAACAGATAAAGATATGTTGAAACATGTAAAAAGTTTCTTTGTGCTTCATTTTGTGGTTTTCAGGTTCTTTAAAACTGACTTTAGAACTTGTTTGACCAAAGAAAACCTGCAATTGAAACTATGAAAATGATCATTTAGACAATGACATTTATTTTTTAGTTGATTCTCAATGCAACTTTTAAAAATGTTAAATTGTACAACTCATAGAATAATGTTGACCAGCAGCAGTGTTAATTTCGCCAACAAAAACTATGACAAAGATTTTGTGTCAAAGACCTTTATTCTATGATGAAAACATGACAATGGCAAGCTAAAAATAGATCTTAATAATGATAAGGAGGACCAATATTTTGTTTCATTTTCGTTGACAAGACGTGATGAAAATGTTTGTTGCGGGCTATCGGACACTGAAAGCTGAAAATGGCCGTGCTTGCAATAATCTTCAAATGCTGCATGAGAGACAGACTGTAAACGTCAGTAAATAGTCTGTGCCAGGGTGTTTCAATAACCGCATAAACACGCACACTGGAGCAGCAGCAGTGAGTTTGTTAGTTGCAGTGGTGGATGTTAGCAATTAGCTCTGCTTGTTAGCCACTGAATGGCAGCGCAGCAAGCGGTAGGAGGCTCAGTTATCTGTGAGTGTAGCTGTGCTGTAAGTAAACAGTCTGAACTCAGATCAGTTTTCTCTGACAGAGATGAAAGATAAGTGTTAATCAGCAACTCTGTGAGGGGACACCAGTTTAAACCTCCAGACTAACATGTTGCACATGAAGAAAAAAATTCAGGCTTTAATTAAGTTTTGCTTTTTAACAATGAGAACGATAAGTCAGAGTTTAGAATGAACCTGGGGACAAATCCTGGTTGTCTCACATTAGTTATTTGTTGAGAACATGATGAGTAAGTGTGTGCTCGAGAATCAGCCCTTAAACCTGTAATTTTACAGGTGACACATGAATTAGCTTCACTGGATTAGTTTAAAGATAAAGAAAAAATGGAAAACATAATGACTAAAAGTTGAATAAAATATCGTGAATTTTTGTTGACTAAAACTAGGCTGACAATATGAAGACTAAAAATGACTAAAACGTGACTAGCTGTTCGTAAAGCCGTAACGCTGTCGGAACGTACCGTTTATTATCCAGAGCACCGCGCTCTCGGAGCAGCAGAGCGCCGAGCGGAGTGAATGTGTGATTAACTTAACCGTTGGTTCATTCATGTAGAAATATAACGCTGCGTTTCTTCCACCAACAGGGCTCTCATTTTAGTGTAGAGCGTCAGACTGAATTTAAGAACTCACTCAGGGACAGCGAGTGTCACTTGAATAAGTAAACACTGAGCAACGGGACCAGACTGGCCGACCCGTATGCTCTCACTCAGTGGATGGATGATGTCACAGGAAGCCAATCTTACAAAGGAGGACCACACTTGTTTGTTTTGCTATGGAAGCTAACGTTAGCTAATGTGCTAAAAAGTTAGCGTTGCAGAGAAATCCAATATTCCTCTTAATCCCTCCCCAGTTTCTGATGAGGTGGACATGATAACCCTTAATACACATAACCTTATTCATCACTACAACAGGAAATACTTTTTCCCTAACCTGATATGAAGTGTGCGCTGCACATGTGAGCATTTTTGATGATGGCCTCCGTCCAGTCCTTTGGTCTGATCACATTTAACCATAGTTGTCTTGTTGACGGGCAGTGGCGGCCGTTATGTGATAAAAGAGCCATGACTCCTTCTGTTCTGGCTCCCAATGGCACAGCATGATGGCATGTTAGCTCTACAGCCCTGCAGTGGAGAGTCGTGTTTTGCCTCCAGCTAACAAACTGATGTCACTGTGACGTCGGCCCACGTACAAAAATTCTTAGCAGGTCAACAAGAACAACAACAATCAGTTTTATATCTGATAAGTCCTCTGTCAGATTACTCACTCTCATGACTCTTCCTCACATTGGACTCACATCTATAGTGAATTAAATATTGAGTATTAACTATTCCTAATTTCTCCAGGACCCCCTGGAACTCCCTCAAGGACCCCTGGCTGAGAACCATGTTTTAAGGTATGTACAAAATCCAATATAATTATAGTAATCCTTTTTTCCCCACTAAGTATTAATATGCAAATAACTTTAATTTCAAAAGACGTCTCCCGCTTCACTCAAACGTTTCAGGTTTCAACATTACACTTGATTGACTCCCAGCAATTTCCATCACAATGACGCAAATCTTGCTTGTACAGTATACGCACGACTTAGGCTGATATTTAAGGCAAACACAGAGACCTCTGTCAGCAGGTTCACTAGAAAAACAGTCATCTGGGGTCACAGCCTGAACATACACTACTGCACAGTGACGCTTAAACATCCAGTGAGGGAACAATAAACAGAACATGTGTTCGAGTGCAGGGAGCCTTGAATGATCCTGGATTATGTTTGGCACATTTTTCAAGATTGTTAAAGCTGCTGTACAAGTAGATTGTTCAGATGTAAAGGTAAAATATGACACAAATTGTGGTTGCATGTCTAAATAATGAGGCATGCTGTTGAGAGATGTTTACCATCTAAACACTGATATAAATATATTTATAGCCTTTATCAGTGGATCAGCAACATGAAACATGAGCAGTAGATGCCAACGGTGCCACTCCACTGCTCCAAGATGCAGCATGTACCTTCATTTTTCTGAGTGTGTTTTAACAACAGCTGTGTGAGACAGCATCTAAATACAATTGCTGTCCCATTCATTTCTGCCTCTCCCTCGAGCAGGCAACAATAAGTGACATTGTTGACGGGGCTGCACGTGCTCGAGCCTACGCAAGGGACATTAAAGTTTCAGTATCAGATAATAATGAGCTTGTTGTGATAGAGGTCATGCATCATAATGATGCAACCGCAGGACTTGATGTGTAAGTAATAACAGGTACGAGATACTGCAGTGCGTCACTGTCTTTTTAAACCCCCACCGTCACTTTTTTTTTATCTGTGTTGTTGTGATGGAATCTCCCAGAACATAAAAGCAGAGCAGCAGAGGATGCAGATAAGCAGAAATGTTGGACACATCCTGTCGTTTAATTCCAACTCCCACTGTATGAGTAAGTCGTCTGCGATGTGAAGCCAAAGCTCAGCATTTATGTGCTCACACTGTACAGCTTGACAACCTGAGTGCTCACAGTATATACCTGTAAGATAGATAATAAAATGAACAGTTGGTCCCTGCGGAGCGTTCTGGCTATTGACGACTTCCAATAAAGATTAATTTGAAAGCTCAGCAGCTGCGGGCAGGTAGAAGTTTATTTGATAGTTGAGGTACGGCTCATAATAATGTAGAGATAGACATACTAGCAAAAAGAGCTTAAAAGTCAATTTCTGCAAAAACGTGTCATTTTGATTCCATGTCTTTCTCATTCACACCTACACACACACACACACACACACACACACACACACACACACGTTAGCAGCACCAGCAGTGATGGCCCTAGCACATTTGGTGTACTTTGCCCCAAGCTTAATTTTAAGATTACGTTGAACACATCATGAGAGAGTTATAATTTACCGTCACCCAATACTCATTTTTACTGAATAGAGCTTGAGAGCTTTACAATGTAAATCGATGCAACCTCTGAGCTGTTTGTTGCATCTATCGGCTGCTCAGAGGAGACGATAACTAACTTCTCTCCACATCCACTCCTGTCAGTAGTGTCGTGGGCACCAGAGGGCTCTTGTTGTGTTAAAACAATTCCCCCCGGGGATTAATAAAGTATTCTGAATCTGAATCTGAATCTGAATGATAACGATACAGTTTGTTTCAGGGTTTAGTCGGCTTTGCTATGTAATGATGTTGTGGCCTTATATAGGCCTAATATTTGAGAATAATAGTAGTAATAATATTAGTAAGAATTAGTAAAAGACAAACAATTTGATTTTTTTCTTCCCCCATTTGTGGCGCCCCCTATGGATGACAGCAGCCTTAGAATTTACTTATGGAGGGAATCACCTTGTTGTTTACAAATACTTCCGGGTAGAAAACCAGCAGTTTATATATCTCCCATTTTTCATGTCACTATATCACCATTTAGACTAATCTGATGTTTAAGTCAATAAACACAATGATTGAACAAACATTGCTATTTCTGCGTGCACGTTTTGTAATTAATAACATGGTTATTTTACAGTTAGCTCAATCATGTTGTAACTAAGATATCCGCTGGAAAAATATTTTTTCACAGACCGTTTATTGAGTTACTGCGTTATTACAGACACTGCTAACGGCTAACGGCTAACAGCTAACGGTTAGCCCAGCTAATCTACGATAACCATGTTATTAATTACAAAACGTGCACACAGAAATAGTAACGTTTGTTCAATCATTGTGTTTATAGACTTTACAAACATCAGATTAGTCGACACGGTGATATAGTGACGTGAAAAATGTGAGATGTACTGCTACTGTACTGGTCATTTTCAATAGTAATTTATCTTCACTTCAGCAAATACAGCTTTATCTTTTAACAGATATTAAGCTAATGTTAAATTTTCTGAAACATCCCTTCAGAGCTCCAGTTGCTGTTGCGCTGTCTGCGTCCGTAACGTTGCAAACAACAAGACTAATCTACATTTTTTAACACCAGTGTTGAACATGCACCCAGAACAAAAAGGAATTGTTCCTGGATCCAGTGGTTAAGGATGGGTAATGCAACAAAATCTGGTTTCGTTCCGATACCAAATAAGTGTCAGACTCAGAATCTATCTCAGAATTTATGAAACTCAGAAGAGACTGCTGAGTTTGGAGTAAGTTGTTTTAGTGCAGATAACAGAAGTAGTGGAGAAGCAACGAGTACATGCACTGGATTTGTTCACAACAACAGAACATTGTTTGCACAGACAGTTTGGCTCTTTAAAAAATTACATACGACATAGAAAAGGAGAAATTAAATCCTTTTTTAGTATCAATCCTACTGGTGCTAGGATCGATCTTCAAAATGAAAACGTCGTACTCAATTTTTTAGGATCGAGCCGCCCGACCCTACCAATGGTACAGTTTCTATCACCTTTCTACCTACAGAGAGAAATGGATTGCTGCCACTAAATTTAACAATATGTTAGCATGTAAGGAACGCTAATCACGAAAGTGCTTGGTTAAAAGGGAAAACAACAAATGCTTTGAGATGGCTGTCGGAGATGGCAGAGTTACGATCATATTATCCTGTCTGAGGTGTAACAGTTTGTTCAATGTTTATTTTCCAGTCGCTCTAGGAAAGAGACATAACATTAGCTAACCATTAACACTGGAAAACTCCGGTTCTGGTTCCAGTTTAGCGCCGAAAGTTGCACCATAATTCATCTCTTTCATCACAAATCGTTCCTTTCTGCTAGATGTAATGTTTTGACTGGTTAGCTGATGTGACAAGATTTCATATGAAGACAGCAAGTTTTAGCAGGAGTCAGTTAGTGAAGGCTGAACGGTGCTTGTAGCTCATTGCATGGACAGCGCTAGCTCGCTGTTCTGTGCCCGAGCTAGAGAGCACAACCCAGAGGAGTCACCTTCACTGATGTCAATGGCTGTATGTTCAGTACTCACTTGCAGAAGGAAGCAAAGTGAAGAGACGGATGATTCCTTGTCGTGTGAAGTGATTTCCACCCACGCACATCCAGACGGATTAGCCTAGCTTACCTCGAAAGCCGAAAGCATGACAGTATCGTGGGGGCTAGGGAAAAGTGGCTATAGGCTGCACTGATGACTGAGTGAGAGAAAAGGGACTGATCTTGTTTCGGCCGACCAAAGTTTCTGATGTGTCAGAAATTCATCCGAACTTTCGGGGGTCGGTTGGAGCAGTTGTTTGGGTTATAATCGGTCCTTGCTCCCCCTGTAACCTGCTCTTCTACACAGCTTTAGCTGAGTGTCAGCAAGGAAAAAGACAACAGGAACTGTATTCGTCTGCAATAATGTATTTTCCTTTAGTGACACATGCATTAATATTCTGATCTTCTTTCGCCACCTCCTGACACCATCCGTCCTGTTACGGCCACAGATTGTGTAGAGAGACTCTCTTCTGCTGTCAGTCAGATAAATACTGGCATCAGAGCACCAGAGACACACAGACTGAACTCTTTGTCCCTTCGTCCCTGTTATCCTTTAAAAGAGAACTGACTGACAATAATTAAGTAATGCGCTATATAATGAAATTATTTCAACACCGAGCGCTGGTCAGCTCCTTCTGTGACCATCGGGAGCGAGCCATCTGCATTTTCAGACTGGACTTAGTATTGCCTAGCAGCGTTCAGTTGGACACTGCGCCTGTTTAAGGCTTAATGGGTGTGCTGTTGGATTTTATGCTGCTGTTTCTGAGTCTGCCAGCTGTGTGTGTGTGTGTGTGTGTGTGTGGGGGGGGGGGGGGGGGGGGGGGGTGTAGTTTGGTCACTGTGCCAGGCTTCTAGTCTGTTGTGTCTGGAACACTACGTACCAGGTGTCATGTACATTTCCTGTCTGTCCTCGTGCCTGTATCCATTTCCTTATAGGCATGTACATCTTAGCATTAGTATACGGCCTTATTTCGTTCAGTGCATTTCTAAAGCTATTTGTGTTGGAGGGAAAGACCCGGCTGATGTTCTCTGTTCTCACTCACATTATTATTTCTGACCACACCGGGGGATCTGATGTAAAGCAGAGAAGACAACAAAGGCCGCTGTTAGGCAATAGTCACTACGTTTTTCATCATCAAGAGGAATGTATTAAAGGGACACGTCACCCTCCAAATTATCATTTTTATATCAATTAATCACCCTGTCACGTTGATTTCATGAAGAAAACTTTGGTTTTCTTGCATGCCTCCACATGTAGAATAAAGAATCCAAGCACGGAGGAAACTCTTGATAAATTGATGTGATGGGCTTCATGTTTATCAACAGCAAAATGTAATTAAAACATCTGTTTACAAACTCTCAGATAACCCATGCAGTATAATCCAAGTCTTATTTATGCAGTCGTATGCTCAGTTTGTCCCAAACCACCAAAAATCATTATAACAGGAGCAAAGGAAAAGTGATGTGACGTAGCATAAAAGGCAACAGAGTCTGCAGAGGGTTGTACAAATATCGAAGAAGCTCTGGGTCAAACAAACATAGGACTTTTACCCAGTGTTGGGCAGTAGCGCGTTATTACTAATGCGTTACAGTAACGCCATTAGTTCTGGCAGTAACTAATACTCTAACGCGTTAGTTTTTAAATTCAGTAACTCAGTTACTGTTACCAAACGGTGCAAACTTAAGTTCCCTTTCACTAAAACATTTTAGTGAGTCAGATAGAGGTATATGAATAATTCTTAACAGAGCATCTTATTGAACTAACTAAAAAGTTACCTTTCTCTGTAACGCATTACTTTTTGGTTTAAGTAACTGAGTTGCTAACTGATTTACTTTTTAATGAAGTAACTAGTAACGTAAACTAGTTACTATTTTTCAGTAACAAGCACTGCTTTAAATATGGACTAGGTGAGGCTTCATTATGTGGCCCTGTTGTATTCTCCAGCTGATAACCCCCAGTTCTCGTCATCTGCAGCATCGTATTTCAAGAAAATATTCAAGCAAGTATTAAAAAAAAGTCGTTTGTAGTAGTTCAGTAGTTTGTTTGTGTGTTCATGACTTTAAAAAATCCAAATTTACCCTTTAAAACACCAAAATCACACAATAACACAAACTGATCGAGGCAGCGTTTGAGCAGCAGCTCCTGTGCTCAGTGAGATAAAATCAGTGTTTTTTCAATGGGGTCTGGCTTAGTTTAGTTCCGCATTGAAAAGGCCTGTCTGTCTGTTTGGGAAGTACTGGGCATATGACTGGCTAAATGAGATATGGATTATACTACAAGAGTTGTGTAAGATGTTGTAAATAGATGATTTAATTTAGTTTTGCTCTGGTTAATCATAATAACTTCAATTCATCACGAATTTTCTTCAGCATTGGATTCTTAATTCTTTGTGGAGGGAGGCGAGTTTTCTTCACAATTTCAACAGGGCACGGGATGAGTGAGTGAGTGAGTAATATACAAATTGTAATTTTGAGGGTATTCCTTTAATGAGAGCAGTCATTCTTGTTATGTGGTGTGGAGCAGGTGGACCCAAATGTAGGAGACAGCAGGACCACAGGAGCTCAAAAAGAGCATGCTTTATTCCAGGGAACCAGCAACTGAACATCACACAACCAACTCAAGGCTCAAACAAAGACTGAGCTGAAAGCCAGGACTTAAATACAAACTAGTCTGAGGAGGGGGTGAGGTGCAGGTGGAGAAAAAGGGCGGAGGGGCTCAGGTGAGGGGAATAAGGTGAGGCTGAAGAACAGGCAGGGAGCTGATTGGCTGGGAAAACTTGGGAGAAGGGAAGGATTCATGAGGCCAACGCAGGGCAGGTGTGTAGCTGGGTAAATGAGGAGAAGGCACTAATTGGGGAGTAAGAACAGGTGAGTGAAACTAATCAGGGTGGGGCTCAGAGACTCAGTACCCAGAGAGAGATTTAGTATGTCCCAATACATAGTATGTCAAATGCAGTATGCCAAACATACCAGGATGCTCCACTACATCTGGTCTGAATTTACAGTATGTCAGCAAGCATGTTTTTCTACTGTAGCTATTCTGACCCACAATACACAGCAGTCCCAGTTCATTCAAGTAACTGATGACCAGTCGAATAGTAATACTAGGAACACTGATTGTTAAAGTGAACAAAATAATCATAAATTCACAAAAAACAAAAGGACATAACTATAAAAGTAGAAATGACAGAGATCTGCAGATGTAACTTCACTGTCTCAAATATAATGTGTTAGAATCTACAATCTGTGCAGTTAGAACTTTAAGGTTAAACTACACACATCACAAAGTAGCAACAGCAGATTGCTCTCAGCTGATCTCTGTCTCTGGCAAACTCGGTAAGTGCCGTTTGTTTCATCTCCAAGGTAACGGATATAAAAGCAAGAGGATCAAAGTTCAGGGCGTGATGTTATGAGACAGTAGTACGTCACAATTGTGTGAGTACTGCATGCAACAGTACCTGCTAAGGGTAGAGAGAAGAAGTATGTGATTCAGGAGGAGGCATCCTCTAGTGGGAAAAATCGCAAAGACAGGAAATAAAACCAGAAATGACAAATGAGGAGTGAATGTACAGAAAAAAAAGAAAACAGGAAACAGCTGAAACATGAATGAATATGAAGCGAGCCAGAACACAAACGGAAAACTTGGAGATGAGAGTACAAATAAAAAATTCCAGATCATGACCTCAATTATAAATATCTACCTGAAACTGAATTTACACATTTCTGACAGTGTCAACTGAAGCTGAACATTATAAACTTTATGAAGCCAGAATTTATGGCAGAGCTGTCGTACTGCATTGCAATAGACCGTGCAGGTGTATCTAATGAAGTGGCCGCTGTGGACCAATGACAGGATTACAGCTGTGTTTGAAGGAGGTCAGAGCACTGTGGCAGCTTAAGGAGCACTGAGCTGAAAGCAGCGACACATCAGAGAGAAGGTGAGCCATCTGAAAGAGCAACTCAAGGGAGAGGACAATGTGACCAGCACAGCGAGAAAGGAAGTAAAGCCTGAAACACACGAGCATGTGGAGACATTGTCTGAGCTCAGCCACAAGCAGGCTGGCTGAGTGGCAAAGAAAATGTGATGCTCTGAAAGAGGAGTTCAGGAAGGAGCCGAGGAAGCGTGATGGCTGAGAAAAGGAGATCAAATAAGAGAGAACGAAGGATATGAGGATGACGAAGGTGAGTTTCACCAAGCAGAAGAGGAGACAGAAATGGTGAGGTGGAGGAAGCTGCAGCTTGTCCGGACCCCACGCTGTGCACAGTGTCGTGGGACTGCTGGTGGAGCTCCATCAAAGCATTCAAGCTGGGAGGGAAGTGTGGAAGTGGCTGTCGTCATCAGTCGTGCTAAAGGAAAGTGAAGACGGACCAGGGTGGCTGCTGCTGTGTCAGACGTGTAGCCTAATACGGCCTGAATGACCACATGTACAGACTGTTGTGTTACCTTGTTATTAGTGACATACTATGACCAACACAGCAACAGGCTACAACTATATTTTCAAAGGAAGCCTGTTACATGAAGCTACAAACATTTGTCGCTCCGTGACGCGCTACTACGTATTCCGACTTCTAGCATGGTTACTTATGTGGTGAAGTGTCAACCATTCATTCATTTATTTTCCGTAGCCGTTTATCCTATTAGAGGTTGTGGGGCGCTGGAGCCTATCCCAGCTGACACTGGACAAGAGGCGGGATACACCCTGGACAGGTCGCCTCTTACACCCGGGTTTCAAACCCTCTTGCTTTGAGGCAACAGTGCTAACCACTGCAACACCATGCCACCAAAGTGTCTACCAGTCATATGTTTTTGTGTCTTGCTATGGTGCTGTGGTATTTACAACAGCAGCTTCAAGGGCTGAAAAATGAGGGCAACAAAGAAGTGCCAAATTGCATTTCCTTGAGTGGCCACTAGAGGCTGCACAACTTAACAGCAGAAATAATCATGTTTACAGGGGGCTACATTTTTATAGAAATGTCCATGTAATAAAGTTACGCATATTGTAAGTGCTATATCGTAGGCAACTGGACTTGCTTGCGTTTCTTGAAGACGTTTCGTCTCTCATCCAAGAAGCTTCTTCAGTTCTAAATGACTGGTACAAAGTTGCAGGCTTTAAACCCTGTGTGGTTGGGAACCCTTGCAGAGTCGTAGGGGTCACACGTGGGCTCTTAGTTTCAGAGTCGTTAAGGTCACAATGTGAGTCGTTGACCCACCTTATCCCCCACCTACAATGCAGTCTTGGGATCCCTCCCCAGACGACTGCACGCCAATTCACCCCGGTCCCACCTGACCCTAACGACTCACATGGTGGCCAGGTGGGTCAACGACCCACATTGTGACCTTAACGACTCTGAAACTAAGGGTTTATAGCCTGCAACTTCGTTCCAGTCAGAACTGAAGAAGCTTCTTGGATGAGAGGCGAAACGTCTTCAAGAAATGCAAGCAAGTCCAGTTGCCTATGATATTAGCACTTATGATTACCATGACCTGTATGACTGAGAATCTTCACCAAAAAGTGAAGCATAGTAAAGGGCAGGCCACTTTGAGTGTCACACTGTCTGCTGATATTGTCCTCGGCTTCCTAGTAAGATCCTCCACAGAGTCAGCCTCTCACCCAAATACGGTCACTTCTGGCTCCCAAAAACCAAGATGATGATGGCCGAAATACCGAACTCAGGGCTTCAAAACAGGAGTCCACAAACCAAGGAGTGACATCAAAGTAGCGACGTCCACGCCCGCTGTCAGGGAGGGGGGGTTAAGGGTACAGATACTGCCCAAGGCCAATGTGGCGCCCAAGAAAAGGTCTATGGTTGACCCGAATACAAACTTTACATGATGTTCAGTCAGGACTCTTTGTTGTCAGAAGCAGACACACAAGCCCATGATGACATAACTACATCAACAAGCACTTGAGCAAACTCGGTGACTCGGTGATAATGTAATTAGCCACGCTGTTGTTTTGTCGCTTGTAGTGTGATCGCAGCATCAGGCCCTTAACGCTGCTTTCACACCGCTGCATGGTAACCACCCTGACAACATTGACCTGCAAGAACCTTCCACTCAAAGCAAAGCGTTTTTCAAAAGCGGCTGCTGTGGTGAGATGACAGGCAGGTGCTGTGGTCAACACTGGCAGAGGTGTAAGCTGTCTTGTAGCTGCACGCTGTCGCCAAGCAGCTGAGATGACCAATGATTTCTACATATTTGGACAATTTAACCGTCGTCTTGACGTTTGGCGGAAACGTTAACCCCAGCCCAGTTTTTATTCTGGGTGTCCTTGTAAGTTGCACCATAATCGCAGGTATCCAGCTCCTCCATTTTTTCTTCTGTCTGCTTCCATGATGTCCGCCAGAAGTTCCCCACAGTGAACCCAGCGTGGCAGAGCAAAATCTGTGGGCGTGCACGTGGACGGCGACTGTTCATACCCCTGCTGCTGTGTTAGAAACCACCTCCCCTCTGCCACCTTTCCCTCATTAAAATGAACATCTGTTTCTGAGCTGCTGCTGCAGAATGTATATCATGGAGAAAAGTATAGGTGGACCCTGTTGTGGTGGGTGCCGGTTGATTGTTCATGTAACTGGACTCCATTTCTAAGCTCACATTAGCAGTGTCGCACACTGTTGGCACTCAGGAGTGTGCATAACCTCACATCTTTGAGGAAAATTCATCCTGAGTTCTTTACATAGAAATCAAAACGGCAAAACACTTTTTTTGGGGCAACAGATTGTGTCATTTTTAGGCAAAGATTGTTATTGCATTACATTTTAATCACAGTGACAGATTTACATTGTAATTCATAATAACCACCACTAACAATGTGCACCATGTTCTTTCTGTTACGTTTGCCTTACAGAGTTGAATGAAGTTCACAGACGACTGAAACCAGGTTAATGAGGCTCATGGAGTTAACATACCGAAGCCTAAAGAGGCCACACAGCCAGGCATTTAACTTATACAAAGGCTCGACACAGCAGATTTGCATCATACCGACGCTGGTGTAATTTTGCATGTCAGCAAAGAGGCAGTAAAACCTCCTCTGCTCCACTTACACGTCTTACCTCTGTTAAACCAACTGAATTATGACTGGACTCTCAAAGTTTTGATAACTGAGTGCCAGTTTATGTGACTGAGGGGAGAAGTAGGTATAAAACAAAATGTCTTTTTCATCTCACTTCCACATTAAACTGTAGGGTTGGCCACCACAATCACAAACTTTAGCTAATAGCACACGCACTGATAGCAGACTGTAATTCCCTGCAACACTCGCAAGGTGCCACTAGTTGACATTTAAAGGCTCTCTAAGTCTTCCTAAGCTTGAAAAGTTTTTGTCACATACAGCAAACATCTCATCACGATCCGCGAGATACTGAATATGCTGTGAAGAAGTCCGGTCTCTGTAGGCAACCAAAACGTTTGGGTCCAGGCGGCACCGACCAGCCAGCGCGAGACCAGCAAAAGCAAGCGCGCACACGTGAACGCGGTGCCCAGAGAGGCAGAGCTACAGGCTACAATGAGGCTAAACACAGAGTTCAAATGACGTTTTTCCAAACAACTTTTTATGTCAGGGCTTCAGGACACTTCAGGAAAAGAGACGTCCTTTCCTCTGAAGTGTCACCTGAAGCAACGTTCGTTTCTAAAGACAATGACGAGTTTGTGTCTGCACACACAGAATGTTATATATACATATAAATTGACAAAGATACAGATCCTGTTCTCAGTAGCAGAGCAGCAGTGTTTTCTCTCTGTCTAACAGTCACCTGCACATGAACAGCAACCCGAGTTCTGTGTTTATTATCCGTCCCGTGTCCTGCTCAGAGTCACACAGTGTGTTTATATGATTTATTCATTATTTGTATCTGTATTTATTGATATTCTGATTGTGAGTTCATTATTTAACAACTCAGAATGTGATTTGAACACTGGAAATAATTTATTAGGCCATATGTTTGAAGGAAAATTAAAATTCTGTAACTCATCAACCCGACGCTCAGGAATGATCAGCCTCAGTGTGACAGAGCTCTCTGACTTTGACAGGAAGTCGTTTGCGCTCCTTTTCTTGTTCAGACTCTCTCAAAGAGAAAGAGAGAAAGTATGTATCTCTGGGGACGGAGGTTGAAGGCAGGGCAGCCGTCAAGAACATCTTGGGAGCCGCTGAAAAGGCTTCCCGTTGGCTTTGGATTAAGAGGGTGATGAGTGGCGACGTGAGCTACCAGGGCACATGTCAGGGCCTGATCATCCCCGGCTGGGTCACCAGGTGAGGGTGTCTAATGTTAAGACCCAATCACCTGATGACCCCGGGGTCATCACTGACAATGTGCCCTGGTTGCACCGTCAGGTGTATCACATGACTGACTCGATGGTGATCAGAAAACGTTGGGGGTGATACATTTGAGATTAAACTCTCATCAGTCCTCCCTCTGGTATGAAACTTTAGTGATGTTGGGATGTATCAGATCAGTCTGATCAGCTGCAGCGCTGCACTGTCCAATCAGTTACTGATCCAATCAGGGGGTCGGTCGGTAAAAGACCTCTGTGAAGGCTGCACTCGTGTATCCTCGCCTCCCTCCCCTCTGAAAGACTCTTCGACTCCTCTGAGCACATTTAACTAATTGAGATGTCCTTCAAGATGGTGAGTTTTGTTGGTTTCCGGGTCAAGTGATCGAGGACAGAGGAGTTGAGGAGGGATAGTGGGGTGGACCCCATCAGGCACTGGGAAGGGGGAGACACAAGGGAGAGGCAAAGCCGAAACCCAAACACCGGACTGCTGAGGCCTGTACTATGAAGCAGGATGTTAAGTTAGCGAGGTAACTTCGGGGTTAACTCTGGGGAAGAAAGAAAAAGTGTCCATGGATGAAAGTCTGGAGTCTCAGGTTAAAAAAAGAGTAGCCTATATGCTGTTATAGGTCAGTAGTAATTGGAGATAATTTCATTGTTCCAAGGTTTTAAATCAGAGCTTCTCACAAACAGAGAGACTGTTACAGCAGTAAGCACGGGAGCAGGGTTTTAACTTATGCAAAGTTTATTTTAGTCTGCAGTGACACTGTTGATATTTTACACTCTGATTTCATCACTGCCGCTCAAAATAACACGAGACACCTGTGTGATGAGAACTAGGGGAAAAAATAATAAGAAGAAATAAATAAAATAATAAAATTGGTTCCTGTTATTTTAAATGCAACATTTCGGTCAGACAGACCTCGTCAGGCATTAACTAGGCTACTTTTCCTCCCTTTACTTCAGTAGTCTGGCATCAGGTGTTTTATGTGACATATTCGCAGTAGTTTCGTCATCATCCAACTGAATAGCAAAAAATACTCAAATACTAATGTCACATGTAGCTTAAAGTGATACACGTAATGTAAGACTCGGCTGATGGAGACTTTTTGGATAGTATTTTCAAAATTTCCATTGTAAGAGTCCAGAGAATTGTTTATATTACACACCATTAACATTTCACTGTCTCGCAGTCGCAGACACTTTCAGTACCACTTTTCGGTTTCATCTCATATGATATGAAGCAGCCTTAGGGTTAGTCAAGCCAGATAATAAAAGATTTACTGAGTGAGCTGAACTAGCTTTGTAGCACAGGCCTCACAGCAGTGTTTCTGGATAATGGGCTGTTGGAGAAGTGGCTTTCCGGCTAATGGGACATTTTTCAGACTAACATTCCTTCAGAATTTTGGCCCGTTGGAACAGTGGGCAGCCCCCTCTTGGTCTCCCCCGTGCACCTCATTTAAAAAAACCCTGGGATCGCCCCTGGGTTCAGCCGGCACTATCTGTCAGTTTTACCCCTTATAGGGACGTGAGAACAAATAAAAAGGGGCCTTATTATTCCTAATTGTCACGTCATTTTTGCTTTGGCACAGCCAAAAACAAATAGCAATGTTGATTGACTTTGATTAAATTAATTTGTTTTTGGGGGCTGGTCCCACTTGCATTAGACTCGCTCAATGAACCTTCGTCTCGTTGACCTGATTCAACCTCTGCTGCGTGGGTCCCAATTTGCCTGTTTGTCTAACTGCTGTATTTGAACATACAGAGCCTTATTTTGTAAATAGCAGTCTGCCAGCAACAGGCCTTCTAAATGTTTCATTAGGAGACCACCAACCCAAGCCTCATTAGTGAAGAAACACACAGAACTCATAAATTGCCCAGAATTGGATTCCATTAAATTACCACGTAGACCCGTGCAGAACAAACTCGAGCAGGAGACACAGGAGAAGGGATGACATCATTCACAAGATTTATCAGTGATCGTTTTTCTTGTTTATTTCATTTAATTTATTTTCTTCAGGGTGCAGCTCTTCTACAAAAGAAAATCCAGATCCCATCGTGTTAACGTTTATTGACATGTTTACAGAAAGGATTCTTACATTTGTCTTTCTGTGACTCAGCAGCTTCAGCCGCTCCTTTATGTGTAAAGTCACATGGAAAAAATGCATGCATGGGCCAATACGGATAAAAGAGTTTAATCTATCCTGTAGGAGTTGTCTGTAAAGGCAGTTACAATCTCAGTCGTCACTCCCCAGGTCTTCAGAGGCTATAAAATGGAAATGTGACTTGTCAAAAGAATCAGCCTGTGTTCACTGAGTTAGAGCACATTGCCATTTTGTGAGTTTCCACAGCCTTCACATTCTGATGCACCAACTGGTGAGCCAGAGAGCATCACACGGTAGACAGCACCCCCCTCGACAAATGACAAAATAATGGATCAACTATGATAACTGCCAAAAAGAAATTATCCATCCATCCATCCATCCATTTTCATCCTCTTATCCGAAGCCAGGTCATGGAGGCAGCAGGCTGAGCAAAGCACCCCAGACGTCCCTCTCCCCAGCAACGCTTTCCAGCTCCTCCTGGGACCCCGAGGTGTTCCCAGGCCAGGTGAGATATGTGACCCCTCCAGTGTGTTCTGGGTCTGCCCCGGGGCCTCCTACCAGTGGGATGTGCCCAGAACACCTCTAACAGGAGGCCATGACCATAGGTGAGGGTTGGGATGTAGATGGACCCGTAAATCGAAAGCTTTGCCTTCTGGCTCAACTCCAGAAAAGGAGTCCACAAACCAGTCTGTGACCTCACGTCCATTATTTATACAGCCTAGGGTTTAGCAATTAAACAC
The DNA here is from genome assembly GCA_035609425.1 of Epinephelus awoara. Lineage (NCBI taxonomy): Eukaryota > Metazoa > Chordata > Actinopteri > Perciformes > Serranidae > Epinephelus > Epinephelus awoara. The sequence continues at coordinate 38,136,718 of CM069305.1, read as the reverse complement.
AAAACACCAAAAACAGTTTATCAAATCCAAATCTTTACTCAGAAGTTCAGGGGTCAGAAACGTAAAGGTAGTCAGTGAAAGCAGAAAAAATTAAATTTAGGGAAATCACACAACAAAGCAAAGTCCATAAATCCAAGCAGAGTCAAGAACCAAGGACTTAAACACGGGGAAAAGGCTGAAGAGCATGAACACACTGGAGCGACAATGACAACTGGGCAACTAAATGGGGGACAGACAAGGCCTGATTACTAACTACACACAGGTGAAACACATGAGGTAATTAACAAAGGCGGGAAAACTCAGGAAGTAAAAGAAACACTAAACACAATGGAGCACATTTCAACATAAAACAGGAAGTGGACACAAACACATGAACACAAATTTAACAGAATATCACAGTGTGTGTGTTTCCGTCTGTCCACAGCTAATCTCACAAACTACTGGACCAACCAGCCTAATATTTTGTGAGCACATTTATGAATGAATGCTCAAGGACCTCTCGTGGTTGTGTTGTTTCACAGTTGTTGAAAATCCCTTTTTATTGACTGTTTCTTACACAATTGACTGCTGACTCCAGATCTGGAGATTATTTCCATACCCAGTATGTTTATCCACTAAAGTTATGAAATTATGCACGTTAGGAGATGAAGTAGTACCTGTTTTGTTTTTTATCTTCTTCTTCTTCTTCTTCTTCCTCTTCTTCTGCCATCTTGACTGTAAAGAAGTTGGGATGGACGATTCAACCAGGTGCAGCTGCTTAATTGTTTCTTTTTTCTGCCTGTTTTAATTGTCTTTATTGTTGTTAATAGACTCAGAAGTCCAGTTATTCGTCAGTACAAGACATACATTCAGTGCCTGTTAGCAGACACACTCGATCTGCTCTGTGCAACACGCTGTAACGTTGTCAAAAATAGATGAGGTGTGTATTTTTATTAGCTTCTGGGACACTTCTGAAATGCAGCACAGCATCTGCTGGAATTACAACAAGTGTCTAGAGTGGCTGCGAACAGCCTGGCAGAGATCCACACTCCACTGAGTGCACTTTACTAGTTGTATTTTGTTACCAGTAAAGTAGGACCTCTTTCAAACCATAAAATAGTCTCTAATATAAAGTTTAAACCAGGACATGAGTGGGCATTATGGAGTCCAGTTTGCAAAACCTAACCTGTACAAACTGTCCGTACTGTACTCGCTTGAGTTCCTCGAACATGTTTCACCTCTCATCCACGAGGTTTCTGCAGTTCTGGCTCTTGGATAAGAGGTGAAACATCTTCGAGAAACTCAAGTAAGTACAGTTGCTTACGATACAGCACTTTACCATGACCTGGCTGACTGACAAGCTTCACCAACAGCTGAACCTCTTATAATTCAGATTTTCTGATTCTGAATATTTGACATCAAAGAAAAGACAGAAAATCAGAAAAGGGCTACCACTCAAACAAACACCAGAGGGAGGAAGCAGCTTGAAAGGCTTTTGAAGTGCTCATGACAAAAGCAGGACGCACTGCAATATCTAGGGAGTGCCCTAAAATGTTTGTGGACGACTTGGGATAAAAGAGGAGAGCATCAGCACAACAACAACTGTAAGACACAGGTTAAACTGAACCTTTAGACATCTGCTTTCCTGAAAACATACTGTCTCATTTCACCCACAAGGATTTATATGTTACAGCCACTGTAATCAAGCAGCTAAATAAAACGCTAAATCCTTTCTAAGTCTCTTTTCAGATTTCCAATTTTTATGAAACATGCGGTTCATTAAGGAGATTTCTAGTAAAATAAATAAACAAGTAAAGCACCTGCTAGTACTGGACTGTCAAAGGCAGGTAGAAATAAGAAGTGGGACTGGGCCAAAGTTCATGCAGGGAAGAGGGCTGGGTGGTGGACGGGTCAAACAGTTACAGGACTCACCCAGGAGACAGGTGTTTGTGTCTGTGTGAGTTTTTAAACTTTACATACTTAAGTCTCATAACATGATGTAACTTACATCACTTACGTCCAGTATGAATTACACACACCCTAAAACTTCCAATAAAAGCCTAGTACCAGTTAAATATGGGGTGCCGTTTGTAAAGTGTCTCGCGCTGAAAATAATATCAACATTTTTGCCACATTTAGCTTCAAACAGTGCTTTAAAAAGTGTTGTGAATTTTTTAACGTCACCTTTTACCACATTTACAGCAATATTTGTTAACTTAGAAATATAATAAATACGTTTGGACGTAAATAAATACATTTAGATTTAACATTTAACATTTAGATTTAGATTTAGATTTAACATTTAGATTTAGATTTAATATTTAGATTTAACATTTAGATTTGGATTTAATATTTAGATTTAACATTTAGATTTAGATTTAATATTTAGATTTAACATTTAGATTTGGATTTAATGTTTAGGTTTAACATTTAGATTTAGATTTAGATTTAATATTTAGATTTAACATTTAACATTTAGGTGCCACATTTAATATTTAGATTTAACTATTTAATATATTTCTACAAATATTGCTGTAAATGTGGTAAAAGGTGACGTTAAAAAACATTGTTTAAAGCTAAATGTGGCAAAATGTTGATGTTGTTTTCAGCGTGAGCCACTTTACAAACGGCACCCCATAGTTAAACACCCAGTCCCTTTTACTCGCCCGGTGTGGCTACACATTTTGACAAATAAAGGCCTGTCTCAATCAGAGGCCTGGCCTCGTTGCCAAGCAGTTCATTTTTTAAGAAGTCCTTTGGATGTATAAAACCAGATCACTGACTACACACTTGAGCTAACGTTGGTTAGCTGTTTAGATCGGAAATACAAATACAAATGTTTAAATGTTTGCTCAGTTGATTTCATTTTACTGACTAACAAGTGGTGAGTCCCTTCCTCCCTCTGTCAAAGTCAGAATAGCCTTTATGTTCATTCCTGGATTACCCAGTGAGTTATTCATATTCCTTTAGTCCGCATCAGATCAAAAGAATCAATAATCCAAGTTGTGAGGACTGTTTTAACAGGATAAAGTGGTGTTGTGTCGGTACGCCAGGTGCCGTAATCCTCGAGTGTCGTAACTAACTCTGTCTCTTTGATACGCTGTCTGTTGGATTCATTATTAATATATTATCTGATGCCCAATTTTTAAACAAATAATGTTCACGCTGGTTTAAATAAACAACTTGATTGTATTTCCTGATCTTTGCTGAGCAACAGTGAAATGAATTAAAGGCTGTCCCACATATAGGCCTGTTGATTTCAGTGTTTTAAGCAAATAATAACCCGGGCTGCGAACTGAAGTTTTACAGTACTTCTTGTAATCAAAACCAAAGTGTTTATCTAAACCTTTCCAAGTTCTGGTGCCTAAACCCGACCATGTCTTACAGACAGACTTCTTTTAACCAAGACACTGATCTTTTTCCGACCCTAACCAAGTAGTTTTGGGGCGTGACCCCGACCATGCCTCCACCATGTAATTCATTGTTACGAGGTCGTGGTCATTTGACGTATATCTGTGAGATCAGCTTGTTCATGAACAGTAATGCAGATTTAGTTGTTATGAACTGTAAATGAAAATCTGTGTGTTTTGTTTGAAGTACAAAACGCTCTGTCAGTTTAAAGTCTTTGAATATTACAATAAGCGGGTCAGACAAAGCTGATTAGTTCCCAGCTGCCACCACTTGTCAGCAGTCTCAGACCAGACCAAAGGCCACCACTGTGAATGGGTGGCTGCAGCTTGCTGCTCTACCTTCACGTCGACTGTGTGCAAACGACTGGATATTTATTTGACATGCACAGTTTCACACTTGTTCCGTGCAGCTGCAAATAAGTGCTGTGTTAGTCACGTTTTTCTAGGTCTAGTCTGTGCGTGTGTGTGTGTGTGTATTTTTGTTAGTGAGAGTGGGAGAGGGAGAGTGAGGTCATGAAGGACACCAACAGCAAAGCTGGCGTTTTGCCATCCACACAGCCACTACTAATTGCATCAACAATTAATTAGAAATTGAAAACTGTGACGCAGGGTGAGTTGATCATTTTGACACAAATGATGGCGAAAAAAAATCTGATTTATTTTATTTCGCAACTGATATTTTACACCCAGAAGAGAAAAATGAAGGTCTCGGTTGCCAGCTGAATGTACATTCCCATAAAACCTCACAATTTATGTGCTGCTTTCGCCACATAAATTGTAAGGTTTTATGGAAAAGCATACGTACAAGATCTTTTATCCTAGCGACATATAAATTCTTTATAGTACTCGTAATGCATGACTGATTCCCATGAAAGTTGACCTCACGTGGAGAGAGGTATTTCAGTGTTATACTATATCCTGGGTATTACAGCAATTTCCTGAGGGTCAAATTTATGTGGCGTGAAGATGAAAACATGTGTAATATATGCGTCTAGTGTAAGTTATTGTGGATGCGGTTGCATCAATATTATTGAGTATGCTATGGCAATGGAATCCTGAGACTAAATGGGAAAACATTTTTACCATAACATACAGTCACCCTGAGAAATAAGGTATTTATGCAGATACATTAACGAACAAAGCTCTTCCAGTGGCAGAGTTCACGGTACAGTCTACATAAAGTATTAGACGACATTCACACTGCTTTCTGCCAACAATCCCACCATGCAATGCATCACATTTTTGCAGATTCGGATATTACAGTTATGCGTCACAGCACCTGTTTGTGATGATGCAACGTGATGATGATTCATATCGTGTCCGAAACTGACTGCATGCTATTCACTGCAGAGTGAAGCACTAAGAAGAAGGGAGCAATAAATAAATGAGGGAACGACACTGCTGGATTAACCTGCTTTGAATGAGCTCATGGGGCCCCATTAAGCCCCCCCCACGCCGCAAATTACAATATCACCTTGACCCATTTTCTGTGTGGTTATTTGATTCTGCATTTTAACGACAGTCAGCTCCGGCCCGAGTCAGTAAACCAGTTCAGCGAGGGAGGTTTTTCAGAGATAGCTAACAGCATCGCTTTCAATCCCCTCTTCTTCAGTTCCAGCAGAGGGCAGGCAGCACTCACATGCCAGGGCCACACACTTTACTCTGACTTTAAAATGCCCTAAACACCAAGGAAATCTGTTGGTTGACAATTTAAGCAAGATTTATACTTGTGTGTCAACTCTTTGCGTCGCTCACGCCGTTGTGAGCGTTTGTGTATACGGTGGTGTGTCTGTGAAGTGCTGTAAAGTTTAATTGATTCAAAACACACATTAAACACACATTAAACATGGCTTAATAGAGACAGTTTCAAACACAAGTACACAAATCAGCTTCACTATAACTCGCAGCATTCACAGACAAACACTTGTCTTTATCTGGACACATTTTCCCCACAAATACGACATGCTAACGTTATTAGCGCAAGCCTATGGCATTTTACATTGTAAAAATTAGCCTAGCCGCTAGCAGACTTTTCCTCTGCTCATATAAAGCCAGGATAAATCGCTCATTCAATCATTTTTGTGGAGGCTTTAATGTCTTCACAATTTATTCTCTATGAAATTAAAGTAAATAAAAGCTTTGTTACTCAAAACATGGCTCAACTCTAGAGTTTAGGTTCCGACTACACAGATATTTTTGAAAATGGGTATTTTTCCCCTTCATTTGTCACATTATTTTTTAAAATAGATTGAAAATAAAAACAATAATAGCTAGAGCATTCAGTCTTTTAGCAGCAGAAAGCTAAAGCTTCTGTCTTCCCCTGTCGTCACGTCATGATCTTTCGTAACCTTACGTGCCGTGCAAACGTGGTATTTCACTGTAATTACACTGGTATTTCCTTGTAAAGCTGCAGCACGTAGCTGTTTACATAATCCTGTATATATACAAAACAAAAACCCAATAATGTCATCTTGATGTACGCTTGTAATAACGTCACTGGGCCACGTTATGTGTGGTGCAAAAACCTGCAGCAGTGCCAGAGGAGTTAATAATAAATCCATCACAATGCCTTCACACTGTCCTCGTAACAATGAGCACATCTCAAAAAGTAAATGACACACACGGTTCAAATAACTTACAGACTATTAAGAAATATTTTTTTTATGTTTCTACATTTAAGAAAGGACAACAGAGGAGATACCTGCACACAGATGCACCTGGGCTGGACAGCCACCAGAAAAGGTTCACAGGCTGAGATCAGTGCAAGAATGAATTTATTTAGAACATCTGTGCACAAACAGAAGGGTGTTCAAAGTGCAATAAAATAAATACTGACATGAGAGCTTCCCAGAACAGATACAGACACAGACAGATTCCTACCAGGTGTGATGAATCAGTCAGCTGGTGCCACTAATTAGACGAGATCAGCTCTGAGGAGCAGAGGCCTAAATACCAAATCACAAGGACCTGTCCTATGAGGACTGTACAAATCACAACATCCTCAAACACGTTTCTACATTTAGAAATCTGTCTGAACAAAATGTTTTATTTTGTAAAATCTGATGGGGTTTTTTAACAGAAGTTTCTGTTATCAGTTGTTATAGTTCATTGACTTACATAACCTTCTGGCTTGGGTTGTAGAGATTCTTGAAATATATTTTCACTGTGGAGAGGGTGAATGTCCATCAAGGGTTTGATATTTATCTTTCAGGATAACTATAATTTCTGTAATTGCAGTATGAAATACATGATTATGGATAAAACATATTATATAACACAGTACCATTCTCTATATTGTTTGTATGCTGCTGCTTGTTTCCACATCACTTTGCTGTAACATTATTAACCCCTTCTCCCATCCACTCTGTATGTAGCAGCGGTCATGGCTGACCTACGACCCGCACACCAACATGATGAGCTGCAGCCTCTGCTGCAAGCACGCCAAAGAAACACAGAGGACAGGGTTGGATTTTCCTAAAGTTGGAAGGTAAGGTAATCATTTGTAGTCAAACAAGGCACGATTTTTTTATTTGGCCAGTAAATTTCTGGAGGTCACTAGCCAACGGCAGATGAGGTAAAAAGTTAATTTTACGCCGTGTCTGTACATTTAAACTCGTCGAAGCTGTATTTCCTATTTTACATGTATAATGTAGAACGTACAGATCTGAAACTGAAAATGTCCTGAAAGCTTTTTGCTGGCAGCGCACAAACTATACTGTTCAATATTTATGACACTTCATATTAAACATTTAATACATTCAAATTCCATTTTCCTGTAGACCACATTTAAACCCACCAGTGCAATATGGAGAAATACCTTAATTATAATTAAACAAATGTGTAATTTTGACACATTGATGCTGTCATCGCATTTTAACTGGTTGAAAAGAGGGTGCAAATTGGTCGTTTAGAACAAATATCAACCAGTTTTCAACTAGAATTCAATGTTGGAATCCCAGTTGGTGTTTGCTGGGTGTTGTTTTTTCTAATCTAGTGCCATAACACAAAGCAACAATGGCTAACAGATAAATCATCGGTTAGAAGTATGGTGGGATGCAGCGGACACATCCCTTCTCAATATTTAGACATTTGTCCCCCGCAGTAAAACAATCAAAGTAGCAGAGGACTTTCATAAAAAAAAAATAAAAAAAAATGGCATCTCCATGATTAATAAATTAATAAAAGGCAACAGAAATCAGAAAATTAGGTGTTCGATACTCAAAATTTCCTGTGGGAAGACCCCAGTCCCTCGTTTCACATGTCCCCCTCCATGTTGAAACTAAACCTTTGCCCTTGAGATACAGTGACCATAGTTTTGAAAAATCAGTTTCAGTGACCTAGAGCTCTGTTTGCAAGTTGACGAGAGGCCGAAACGTAGAGGAAATGATCAGTTTTCAAAAAATATCTGAACACATGTAGACAGGGCCTAAATTACTTTAATATGAGACGACAAATGATTTTCTAAATGTGTTGTCTTCACGCATCATTTTAACTGACGTGTGTGCCCCAAAACAACATTACGTCAGAGATCATCAGTGCAGATGTTTGTGTACCTTTCAGGGTCGGTTCAGGTGAATTGATCGCTGGCTGAGATGACACTGCTCGATAAAGGACGTCATCATCAACAAAGGAATGAACTCTTTGTACCTGTACGTTTATTTGTAACATTACTTTTTATTCATTTGTCTGTTTATGTGAATATCTGTGTGTAAAACTCATCGGGCTGCTGCTCTGGAGGTCTGTGAAGGCAATAATGAAAATGAAAATTGAATAAACAAAGGAATTTACACCGGGGTCATGTCCCCACTGTTGGCTCAAATAGTCCAATTTTGGGTTGCCAAAAAACTGCGGCCTGTGAGTGGGGAAGACCAGCAGAGCGAGGGGGGTGGGGGACATGGGAGACAACAGATGATGGGAGACCACTGCAAGAGCAAACATGTTTTTGAGAGCATGTCCTCATTTCATCTGTAACGGACCATCACATATTTTAATGACCCTGTTGTTTACATGGGACTCGTTCTGGCAGAAGTGGTGAAATGTAAGACACCCCAGAAAAATACATCCATATAACATTTTATTGCAGCACAGGCATATAGTACATATAATATTGTCTTACAATAAAATGTTCTAATGAAATCCATTATTCATCGGTCTGACTTTTATGTGTTTTCCTACAAAAAGGTTCCCCGTGAAGCGGAGCAAGTAGAGGGGCTGAGGCCAAGAGGAAATAGGGGGTGATGAGGCAGGGCGAGGAAAAGAAAGTAACCGAGGATGTGACCGGACACAGAACAAAAAGGTGGAGGTGAAGGAAGAGGAGGAGGAGGAGGAGGAGAGTTGAGAGGAGGACGGGGGACGGCAAAGGAGGACAGGAAAAGAAACAGCATGTTCTCTTCGTAAATGATCACAGGGTCTTGGTAGATTCACGGTTGTTGCAGCTGAGTAATTTTCCGCTGCATTTGCAGACCACCTGGCATAACACCCCCCCCTGTCTGCATAATATCAGAGAATGACACATGCACTTAAGCTGTGTTGTTAATGAGTTTGTTACAGTGGCTGAACAACAATGAATTGAGAGTTCAGCTCCCTGTGGCTGACCTCTATCATTTAACAGCTTGTTTTTCCTTTGACCTTGTTATTCTTGCAAATCACACCATTAAAACCCTCTCGGATTCTGTCACTGTGGAGATTTACTTAGCACTCAGGTTGAGGAGGTGTCTGTCGGCGCGGGCCCGAGCTCAGGGGATCCATTAAGTTCAAACAAGGTGAGCAGATGGAGTGAGCTGAGGTCAAGCGGCGGTACTGAACAAGCACACATCTCACATCCTCATAACCAGGACAGTCTGCTCTCATAAACATCACAACAGAACGGGGGCAGAGGGTGTTGTAATGTGCGTCTGCTGCATGCCATGACTCATCACCAGCCTCATTCTCATAACACCTTTTTGCGCACTGCTGGAAAAGTTTGATGTCTCTATTTGTGCAATTGAAAAGGAGTAATACATGCAGCATTCGCAGTCTAATTCAAAAGGTTATCGTTACGTAAGGCACAGTTCACTGAGTACACAAGGATCCCTTTGCATCCAGGAGAGCCTGATTTCCTCATGGCACAAATCCAGGAAAGAACAAAGATAATGACAGGTTTATTATCTCACCTCAGTGAAAGACATTCGTCTGATCGTCTCAGACGTATCCTGAATTTAAAATACTGTAAATAATCTATAAATATACTGTGTGTTATTTACAGTTCATACACGTGACCCAGCAGTTTCTGTTTGTAGGTATCTGGCCATCGTCAGGGGACTCTGCTTACACGATGTTGGTTTAATACATTATTCTTAGCCAGACACTAAAGTACATTAAAACCCAGGAGACTTGCTGTTCCAGAGATCACCAGTGTGTCAGCAGCCAGATGTTGGACAGTATGCAGCATCCAAGTTGGATGTCTCGCAAACAGAATCTAAATGTTTTGACCATGTGTACTTGGCAACACTGCGTATGTTAGTTGTCAACATCTCATAGCTCCTCATGTTAGTGTGCATTACTCAGGGTCATACTTGTGTTCCAAGAGTTCTGTTGTCTCTTGATATAAAGTAAAGCTCTTCTAACATATGGACTGCAAACCTGAGATTATCCAGACATTACCCGGAGGAGCTGAGAACGCAAATGTCCGAATCAAGTCAATCAGACTTTAAATGGTGACTAAAGTCCGATTCACCACATGTGTGAGTAGAGTCAGTTAAATCTGTCCCCGCCACTGATGAGATTTTCCAGCAATCCCTGTTTTCACTGTTAGAAGACAGGGGGCGCTGTTACACATCTTGTGAAATAGAACAGCACTGTCGTGTCCAAAAACACACAAGGAAGATCGGCTGGTAACCAGAGGAAGATGTTGCAGCTTGTAAACTGCACGAAAATGCAGAGGGAAAAGTTTACGGTTGCGCAAACTGCGTTGACGGACTCAGACTCTGACACTTCCTGTTTTGAGCAACATTCCGAGTCCGATTTGGACGAAGAAGCAACAAGTTTGTTGGGATGAAACAGGATTGTCATGATGGTGACAGTGACACACGGACACTGAACGATCACTGAACACTATACCTCAGAGAGAATATTATTTTTACTTTTATTTTATTGTTGGATACAAGCAGCCGAAATGAGTTTCCTCTGTGCGGTGTCTGGGCTCAGCCTTAGAGGCAGGGCGAGGAGCTCGGGAGTCGGAGGGAGCTCGGAGTAGAGCCGCTGCTCCTTCACGTCTAAAGGGGTCAGTTGAGGTGGTTCAACATCTGATCAGGATCCTCCTGGGCGCCTCCTGTTAGAGGTGTTCCAGGCACGTCCCACTGGTAGGAGGCCCCGGGGCAGACCCAGAACACACTGGAGGGGTCACATATCTCACCTGGCCTGGGAACACCTCGGGGTCCTCCAGGAGGAGCTGGTGTGTTGCTGGAGAGAGGGACGTCTGGGTGCTTTGCTCGGCCTGTTGCCCCCACGACCCGGCCTCAGATAAGCAATGAAAATGGATGGATATGATTATTATTTATTTATTATAATTTTCAGTCATACAATTCAAATTGACATGAGGAAACGAGAAAAAAAAATAGATTTTTTACTTGAAAATGCATTTTATCAGCTTTTTGTCCAAAATGTTTTGCACAAATTCAAGTGTTTATAAAAAAGAAATACAATGAGATAGAATAAATGATTTCTTAGTGTACAAAAACTTCTTTAGATTCATGTATATACTGTTTACATATCCATAGAACAAATTAATCTGTGGGTCTTGAAAGATCAGTGAAAAATGCTGGCGGTGGCTGGCAGCATAAAAATAATACTCTGACAGGCAAAGTGTTTACTGTCTAGAGAATTCACAGCGAGCGAGCAGGTGTGTTGATGACATGTCTATCACACAGCACACGTCAACCCAGAAGACCCAGGAAAACAAAGTGCAGTTGCAATGGGGCCTTTGAGGTAACTGACCTGCACCTGTGTAGCACCTTTCTAGTCTTCCAACCACTCAAAGCGCTTTTACACTACATGTCACATTCACCCATTCACACACACATTCACACACTGGTGGCCGAGGCTACCATACAAGGTGCCACCTGCTACTCAGTGAACATTCACACGCACTGTCACATCAATGGAACAGCCATGTACACAGCCTAGTGCAAAACTGGGGATCAAAACACCAAGAACAGTTTAGCAAATCTAAATCTTTATTAAGGAGATCAGGGGTCAAACAGCGAAGGCGAAGTCCACTCTGCGAAATCACACAAGTCCATAAATCCAAGCAGAGTCAAAAACCAGGGAATCAAACAAGAGGAAAAGGCTGGAGCAACGATGACAATCGGTCAACTGAATGGGGGAAACACTGGGCTTTAGATACACCAGGGTTGAATACTAACGACACACAGGTGAGTGGAAGAAGACACAGGTGGAACACAGCAGGAGGTAATTACCAAAGGTGGGAAAACTCAGCAAGTACAAAAAAAAAACAACAAAGACAATGAGAGCACATTTCAAAATAAAACAGGAAGTGGACACAAACACATGAACATAAACTTGACAGAATATCAGAGTGAAGAATGAAGGACGCTGCAGCTGCAGTTTGAATGGTGAAATGGTGAAAATCAGTTTGACTATATCAAAGTCTAAAATCAAGAAAACGGTCGTGCCCACAAGGAGGATAACATCAGTCTGCTGTGAGCTGATTTCAACACTTTGACCCGAGGACACATACAATGAACATTTACCCTGGGGAACACAATGCTGGGAACATGGCACGCTTTGAAATGTCTCATTAATGACTCATATGAAGAGGATACTGAGCTGTGGACGTTAGGACCCTGGAGACATTCGAAGATACGCTGAATATAAATATAGTATTTGCATATAGAGTGAGTCAGTTAGACATGCCCAAGTACAATACACATTTCAATCATCGCTCGACGCTCTACAGCTTAAGCAAACAGACATGGGGGTGTCTGCCCAACACTTTTTATGTCCCTGCAGCAGAACATGGTTTATGTTGATATAAATCTTGCGGGGCCGACCGAGACCAAATGATTAACGAGAACAGGCGCTTCTGCGAAAAAGGAATTGTTCTCAGACGGTTGTTGAACATTTTGGAGAATACATTTAAATGCTTTCTTGCAGATACTTATATCTATGCGTCCAATATGAAGCTGCAGCCAGAGGCCAGTTAGCTTAGCTTGCAGCTAGTCCGTCTATCCTAACTGAAAATAATCCATCTGCCTGCACCTCTAAAGCTGACTCATTGACACACTACACCCACTAACCCCCCCGGTAAAACCACAAATTGTCATGTTAACACTTCAGTATTTGTACAGACTTAACACATGACAAATAACATGTTAAATGAGTCTGCTGACTTTTTAGCCTTTATATTTTACAGACACACATGGGTGTGGTATCAATCTATATAGATGTATATCTTTCTCCCTTTAGGTACAAAAATAGATTTCAGACGTGTCACTGCTCACGTACTTCCATGAGGCCTTTGTGTTGGCACATTTACATCCATTAGAGGAAAGAAGTTTCTGGTGACAATAAAAATGGCGACGGCGGGGAGGTTGCTGTAATATCACCTTTATCAGAGGCAGCGTTGTATTCAGCAGAGGTCTGTTAGGCCATTGAACACATCATGACGAGACAACAGAATTCTTTCACTACATTACTGATTTGTTCAATTCCGCCATTTTTTGACATGTTTTTGTCGTGCGTATCGTATTGTATCTTGCTTGAACTACGCTACACTGCCCCAACGATGTCCAGTGTTAAGTGGAATTTATACTTCTGCATCGAATCGTGCACCTCCCCAGAAACATAACTACACATTGTGCTGACGCAGACGTCCTGACTGTTTCTGTGAGCTGAAACCATTTCCCTCAGCGGAAACAAAGCTTTGATTTACTTTAATTTAACAGATAAGAAACAATAAATTGTGAAGACAATAAAGCCTCCACTAAAATGACATTTTAAGTCTTGTGTGTGATTTATCCTGGCTTCATATGAGCAGAGGAAATCTCTGCTCGCTGCTAGGCTAATTTATACAATGTAAAATGCCATAGGCTTGTGCTAATAACGTTAGCATGTTGTATTTGTTTGGAAAATGTGTTTAGTATAAGACAGTTGTTTTGTCAGTGAACCTTGTGAGCTGTAATGGAGCTGAATTTTGTAACGTTACCTTTGTTAAATGTTGCTGTTGTCCCTGGCTTCATATGAGCAGAGGAAAAGTCTGCTAGCTGATAGGCTAATTTATACAATGTAAAATGCCATAGGCTTGTGCTAATAATGTTAGCATGTTGTATTTTTTGTTCCCAGCAAAAGACAAATGCTTTGTCTGTGTATCCTGTGAGTTATAGAGAAGCTGGTTTGAGTATTTGTGTTTGAAACTGTCGCTATTAAGCCATGTTTAATGTGTGTTTAATGTGTGTTTAATGTGTGATTAGAATCAACTAAACTTTACAGCACTTCACAGGAACCCCACTGCCGAGTAGTGTTTTGGAGTTGTAACTGCAAAATGACACAGACACACCACCGCACAAGTATAACTGTTCACAACAGCAGAGACCATGTAAGTAGGCTCTGCATAGAGCTGATGCACAAGTGTAAATCCTGCTTTACTGCCCCATTTTGTCTGTATTCCCATGTCCTGGGCAGTGTAGGCAGAGGGAGGCCCACCTAGGGCACCAAATGTGCTAGGGCTGCCTGTCTGCATCCGTTAGCTTTCAGAAAACATTTACAAATACAAGTACAAAGTGGGGACAGAAGGCTCCATCCATGTCCATACGTGTCCTACGTTGAGCATAAATTAGCCAGAACTCTCAGCCGGTCTACTTCCTACACTGTTGAACTATTCCTTTAATAAATGGCTTACTTTAAAGTCCTTGCATCTTGACCTCATGGGTCACAAAACAGTGACATATAAAGTTCACAGGGATCACCAATTTCTGAAAGGAGCATGTGAGCTTCATAAAATATCCTTGAATAACTTGCTGCTCACGTGGCACTTTCCTGGATATGTATATGTTTGTTTAGACAAAACGAAACGAGGGCTTGCACAAGAACGTGTAAAACTCAACAGATAACGGCGTCTGTCAATTATTATTACAACCATTGCACCCAACTTGTCCTTAATTTGACATGTCACACCCTTTGCTTTCATCTCAACCTCTGACTCTGTCAGTGCACCCTTGTTACATTTTTTTCGTCCTTGGTGATTTGGAACCTGTCATAATCCCGATATGTGTTTTGCCTACTCTGCATGTTGAGGCTGTGTACCATACGTGCTGCATGCTGATAAGCCACATTATAACTGAGTGGTGTGTCTGTTAAAGACTGACAGGAGAGGTTAAGAGAGGTAACGTAAAGATAGGCCCAGGTTATGAAGATCAGCTGCGTCTCAACAGGGAACAAATTAATTAGTGTGATGGTACAGCACGTTATATAAAAGGAAAGTCTTCTGATTTCATTAACAGTTATTATTTTGTTCCACGTAATGGCAATGCGTACGTGGCTGCCACTCCCTACTTGGTTCAGGTAGTAAAATACTACAGAGCCAACACACAGGACATATGGGATGAAATGTTAAACCACTACCTCTCGGCTGGAAGAGGTGACACACCTTCAAGGGAAACATTTGCATGTATGATATGCAAATTCTATATGTTGTCTGTCTGAGTCATCCTCTGCTACTGCTGAGTTGCTGCTCATTTGCAGACTATAGTAGGAAGAGGCAGTCGTATCGTGTAAAGAACAGGTTTATCTTTTTTATGTGTTTTTATGTGCTTACAGCCTCTGCAAGAGTCCTCTCAGCCCCTGTGAAATATTTTAAACTGTGCAATAAAGCCGAAAAGTAAAAAAACAAAAAACACAACACAAGCCCATGAGTGTTGCACTCAAATGTTCTCGTAATGGCTTTGCTGACCTGTGTTGTCTGGAAATATGCCAAAAGGTGGCGTCCGTGCACAGAAACAAAAAGTTGTATTCTATATGAGCTTTTTACCAAGTTTCAGTTATTTCTCAGTACCTGTTATTGATTACAGTTACATTTATATTTTAATCATTTCATCCTACTCCCAAACACTGCAACTAAGTACCTCAAGTGTTCTTCAAGGCTAGGTGAGAATGAGGTCTGCCCATTGTTACATCAGCCCAAAATTCTGAAGTCCCATAGACCTGAAAGCCCATTTCTCCAGAGTAAGATAACCCAATTGCCAGAAAAAATGTTTCTTTCTGTAAACAATGTCTATGTTACATTTGTAAACAAGACTGTGGTAAATATAGGGTTAGGTTTAGGCCCAGAGCACACATGTTTGACTGCACAAAAGTCACTGGAAAAGCGGAAAGGTGTCAGTGAAAAACACTCAGGTATGGTGTCGCTGGGGCCCTAGATCAGTGGCTCAAATGCTGCAGGGAAACGCCTCAAACCGCCAAAATTGGTGGCTCAGTAGCGCTGGGAAATGCCTTGAAGACTTAATAAACCATATGGGATCAGTGGCTCCAACGGCACTACGAAATGCCACGAAGATCGGTAAACACACCAAGAACTAGTGGCTCAGTGCCACTGGAAAATGCCATGAAGAGACGGTAAAACACATGTTATCGATGGCTCAAACGCCACTGGAAAATGCAGCAGAGGTCGGTAAAACAACCCAGAATCAGTGGCTCAAACACTGCTGGGAAACGCTGCAAAGGGGCGGTACAATCACCCAGAATTGGTCGCTCAAATGTCGCCAGGAAACTGAAACTAACTGCAGGGAGTGTGCATTTTTTTTAGAGAAACAGGACTTCGGAGCAATAAGAGTTTTTTTGGGGGGGATAACAGGCTGTTGGAGAAATGGGCTTTCAGTCCAGTGGACAATTTTTCAGACTAATGGGGTGTTGGAGCTTTGGGCCGTCGCAACAATCACAGGGCACTGTGAGAGTTAAGAAAAAAAAAGTTTCATTCTTACAACATTTCTCGTCAGGTGTCTCAGATCTTTCCTCTTCTCCCAAAATGTTCATGACTCAGATGTTGGCTGGGAAACTTGACAGAAGTTTCACAGCATTTCCAATCAACCTTTGAGACACTGAGTTACGTGACAGCACCGCAGCCTCAGCTGACACTGTATGCAGATAGTGAACAGAGCTGCTTCAGATGACTGTGAATTACTGTTTGATAAAGGTTGCGTAAGGCACATCAACAAACACAGAATGTACTCGCTGAGGTTGTTGATAGTGTGTGTGCATGTGTGTGTGTGTGTGGGTGGGGTGGAGGGGTTGTTAACAATGGGCAAACACAGCAAAGGCACAAACATGCACAGACAT